>CM062805.1:627274339-628474339 GCA_031772625.1 Pinus tabuliformis | reverse complement strand
ATCGGGTTATTTCTTCTGTGTTATGTGTGATTGATTTCTCATTCTCAGTTATATGTGTTCTCAATTGATCGTGCTTAAATTGATTAAGCTTCAGCAAAGTTTGCTGTAGAAGTAGATCTTGTATTTTGCTTTAGTATATTGCATAATCTGTTGATCTACAGTGGGAAGTTCTACATGGTATCAAAGTGAGGTTTTGTAGAAAAAAGTTCTACATGGTATCAGAGCAAAGGTGATCAAGGAGAATAACAGTATACAAGAAGGGAGAAGTTTGAGGTTTGTGGTTCTTGAATATAGAAATCGAGTTCTTATCACATCTCAATTTCACCAATGGCATTTAGTGGTTTAAGACTCGAGTATGCCCTTGATGGTAGCTCGAATTATATGGCTTGGAAGGATCGCATGGAATTAGTATTACAGGATAATGGTCTAATGGAATTCATTGATCAAGTATTCTCCAAGCCAACTAATGCTACTCAATTGGCGGAATGGAAGAAATGTGTGGCTAAAGCAAGGAGAATCCTCTTGGAGGGAGTTCGAGACCACATTGTCTTGAGCCTCCATGGGAAGGAGACACCATTTTCGATGTGGAAAACATTGAAAGATCTATATCAGAATAGCAGCGGTTAGAGGAAGTAGGCGTTGAAAGACAAGCTTCGGAAAATCAAGTGTGAAAAGGGTGATACGATCTCTATGTATCTGACCAAGCTCACCACCTGCAGGGATGAGCTTGGAAGTGTAGGGTCATGATAGCCGATGATGACATGGTGAGTCTTGCTCTCCTCAGTCTTCCTAAGAGCTAGCATAGCTACCAAGACTCGGTTAATGGAAGAGCAAAATTTCCAGCTTGGGAATGAATTTGGTCAGATCTGATGCAGGAGGAGATAAGAAGAAGCACCAGAGATGGATCTTCATCATTCAACAAGGATGAAGAAAATTGTGCCTTAGCGAGTAAGGCAAAGAAAGGGAAGGAGAAGGATTCTCATCCCAAATTGAGTTCTTCCTATGGTGGGAAGAAGGTTGACAAATCGAAAGTGTGATGCTTTCGTTGTCATGAAGTGGGCCATTTTGCTACAAATTTTCCACTAAGGAAATCCAAGAATGGATTCGTGGAAGGATCAGAAAGTGAGGCACTGGCCTCACAGTTCGAGTTCGATTTCACACTTTTCGCATGCATGGTTTCATCCATGGTGGGAAGTGGTTGGTTTCTTGATAGTGGAGATTCTTTCCACATGACCGACAATAAGAGTTTTTTTAGTACCTTGGAGGAGAAGGATCTCCAAATTTGGATTGTGATGGGTAATGATGAAAAGTATAGTGTTTCAGATATAGGTACAGTTGTTTTTCAGAGGGAGCATGGAGCTCGCATTTCCTTGACCGATGTCAAGTATGTACCAGAACTAAAGAAAATTTTGGTGTTGATCGCAATGTTGGAAGAGAGAGGCTATGATGTAGTCTTCAGTAAGGGAAAGGTTTTCCTTCGACATATCACTGTGAGACAGGTGAAGCAGATCAGTTCACGAGTCAAGAACCTGTATGCTCTCAAGGTTCAAGATGCATGCAAAGCCTTTAGGAGAAAGGCAACTGATGGATACTTTCTGGTTGAGAGGGAGAGTACATTACCTCTCAGCATGCAGCCACAAGAGAAGTCTTAGATGATTGTGGAGGAGCCACAATTGGTGAAGCAAGTTTAGGAGGTTGTGGAGTAGCCACAACTAGGGAAGCCAAGAGGAGATAGAGTGGAGGCATCCACTCATGCAGAGACCTCCAACAGGGGGAAATTTTGATCCAAGTGGGCAGAGGGATCACATGCATCTATACCTCCAGGTAGGAGGTGGGGCGATGTGGATTGACAGTCCCAAGAAGGCTGGAATAGGGGTAGGATCCTTGAGGTACCCAACCTCTTTAATTCGACTTTGCTACGGAGCCCTGATGAGGAGTAGCAGGACTAGCTGGATGGGTAGAGGTAGATGTGGATGGAGTGGCAAAGAGAGCTACAGTGCAGGAATCCCAAGACAGTGCAGAGCTAGCAGGCTGCAACAATGTGAGAGGCACAAGAGTGTTTCACCAGTGTAGGATGGCACAAAGAGGTGTGCAATGGTGCGAGATGTATGGAGTGTTGTAGCAGCTCAGAGGTCACAGAGGGAGCACTTTTCAGCGGTAGAGGAAGCTTTAGCATCAGAGGATGTTTCTAGCCCAACAGAGAGGCCAGTTCAGAGATTTTTCATTTCTAGAGTTGCTGGAGCAATAACACTTGGGAGAAGTGTTGCATGCAGAACATTCGAAAGGTTCAGGATCGGGTTTGAGTTGAATGCCTTTCTTGTTAAGAGGGAGTGTTGAAAATTGCAACAATAAATGCTAAAAATAGAAGTGCTAAAAATAGCACTGCTATAAATAGCAATTCGGGTACCAGTTTTGCACATAGCAACAAGGAATGAAAAATGGAAGTGCTAAAAATAGCATTGCTATAAATAGCATTTCAGGATGGATTCCAATTTTAGTTAGTCCCTGAACTAAAAGTGAGAAGTAAAATTCGAATTTGATCTTAGCAGCTGTTTGTAAAATAATTAATTAATTCATCTTGAGTTAATTAGTGGTAGAAAATCAAACATGAAGTCTATGTGGGGACATGCAACAGTTTATCCATTAATTGAGGAATTTATCCATCAGTTAAAGAGATAAGGATGAGTTGTAAGTTGAGTTGGAATTAGTTAGCTTAGTTTAACTGAGTTAAGTCTAGTTAGATTAGTTCTAACAGTTTGTAGAATTAATTGTGAGTTTAGTTAGTTAATGCATGCATGCATGTAACTGTTGCACTTTAGATAACTAAATATTCTCTCATAAATAACTCATGCATGTCAATTCTGTCAGAGACCTAGTTGATATCAAAGGAAGGGACAATGTATATGAGTTAGAGGATTTTTCATATTTAGGAAACTCATCCATGCAGAAGGAATTATCTTCTTCAATTTTGTGCAGTTATTTCAGAGGTCAAAGCAGTGTGTGAGGGATTATTACACACAGGTGGCAACTTGAGGACATAGGAGAAACTGCGCAATGAAATAGGAGGCTTGGAGGGTAGAGAAGAAGGTTTGTGAGAAGCCTTTGACTGTTTATGAGTAGTATTGTTTGATTGTAGAGAGAGCAGGATAGCTTGAGAGCTGATTCTTTTTGTAAATTGAACATATTTCAACTTGTATGATAATACAGAGATTGGGGTTTTAGGCTGAGCCTTTCCCCAAGTTATTTCTTCTGTGTTATGTGTGATTGATTTCTCATTCTCAGTTATATGTGTTCTCAATTGGTCGTGCTCAAATTGATTAAGCTTTTGCAAAGTTTGTTGTAGAAGTAGATCTTGTATTTTGCTTTAGTATATTGCATAATATGTTGATCCATAGTGGGAAGTTCTACACAAGGTAGTTTAGCCACTTGTTTATCAAAATTTTGAGTTAGCTTTGAGATCCACCCATAGTCTGCAAACCATGGGATTGTATGAAAAAAGGCATAAATAGGTGTGTCTTAGAGAGTCTAAGGCATGATAGAAAATAATTAGAATGTAATGGGTCGATAGAAGAGGAGTCTTAGCGCAGAGAATTCAGTCAGATAGGAGAGAAAGGCTTTGCAACTCCTCTTGGGATGGGGTCCCCTAGGTCAGTTTTGGGGTTAAGATAACCCATGTTTTGATGTAATTTTTGTAAATGATGTAAAGTCTCCATGATTTGTGGATGCGGAACACGTAGATGGTTAGGAGTCAAAGGGGTTTAGCCTCTTGTTTATGAAAATTTTGAGCCGACTTTGAGACCCACCCATGGTCCGCAGACCATGGGATTATAAGAAAAAAGGCATAAATAGGTGTGTCTTAGACAGTCTAAGGCACGATAGAAGATAATTAGAATGTAATGGGTCGATAGAAGAGGAGTCTTAGCATAGAGAAGTGGGTCAGATAGGAGAGAAAGGCTTTGTAGCTGAGTGCGCAGAAGCCTAGGTAGAGTCTACAACTGAGTGCGCGGACCCCTGCAGCTGAGTGCGTAGGGAAGTTTTGAGTCTGTAAACCTAAACTGAAGATTAATAAAGAAGATTATTGAAGAATTCCTATGCATATATGTTTATCTCTGTTTATTTATGCTTGCGATATATTTTGTTGATGAATAATGTGTTATGAAATATTGATCTAAATGTACATGATCCTATTGAATAATGGTTAATTGATGTACGCAAACATGTTTATTTAAGTTAGTGAAGACTGTGATAAAATATACTATGTTTATTAAAAACTTAAGTAGATTTACGTGAGCTCTAATCTAGGGTTGTTTTCTGGTGCACATAAATTGATGAATACACTGTTAAGGGTCCACAAAGACCAATTATAGACCTTCATGAAGGTCTAAAGGCTGTTGGAATAGATTTGTAGTATCGAGCCCTAGGGGCTTATATATCTATGCAAATGTAGATCTATGGCACTAAAATACATCACATTGATCTTTGGATGCATAAACTTGGTTCCAGCATCCCCCCGTACTGCTTCGGGTGAGATTGCAGCCTGCGCTACACGGGTTGTTGCTAAAAGGGCCAGTAGTGTATGGTTTTGTTGGTTGGTGCAACTAACTCTGAACCTAGGTCAGGACACCCTAAGCCAACAAATGGTTATGTTTTTGAGACTGAAAATAGAACCAGGATCTACTTGAAAGAGATGTGTGATTTCGCATCACTAGAATCCAACCAAGAAGGAAATTGAAAAGTGGTTGGATAGAAAAATTCACGAATTCGCGGCACAAGAAAACATGAATCCATGCCTTTCAAAGGAACAGTGGTTGGACATATATTTGTATACATAGATACACAAAATTTTCTTCTGCACCTTCCCAATCGAATTATACAAGTGGTTATCTAAGTTGGCAGATGGTCAAGGGAGGTGGAAGCTTAACGGTCCAATAGTGTGGACTCCAGAACTAGTCTGATAATTAGAAGCCTCTTAAGATAAGATCGCATGCATTGTTGATCACTAGCTCGATCGAATTATAGGAGGATTTGTTATAGAATTTGTGGTTGATACTCGGTCAACTACAGTGAGGTGGAGAAATTTTTTTCAAAGGACCCCAAGGTAAGTATCTAAGATCTTTGAATACCTGGATTAAAATTTTGTTGTGTGAAAAATGGGTTATGCCATTTCCTTAACGTTCATATCTATGCAAAGTGGATGAATCTTTGGAAATTGTGAAGGATGAGGATGGGAGTAAAGTCCTTTGATTGGACCTCCTGTAAGTGACGATGAAGGGGTGGAATAGACTTCACCGCGCCAAAGCGTTGCTCAACTAATTACTGAGGGGTTTCTGATGAGCCCCAGAAATGGGTAACTATATGGGCTCATTCTACCTATTATTTTGATTTAATCCACCATTCTCAATAGTTTTGTGCATGTTTTTTAATATATTTATGTCAATAGAGTGAATGGGGATAGTCACTTTGCCATGTAGTCTAATGAGTGTTTATTGCGGATTTTTTTGGACAATTTTGGACAAGAACCAGGAATTTATGAACAAAATGGCAGCCAAACACGAGGAAATGGGGATGAGGACTTCTAGGAGGGGTGTATCCTCCACTAATGATCCATTCCTCAAGTTCTCCATCAGCAGCTCGGAGTGCAAAGGCCCACATTCACCACTCTTTTTGGCAGCCGAGAAAGTCAAGTAGGGCTATTATTATCTTCAGTTCTGGACAGTTGAGTTCCTTAATTTTAGGAGGACTGTTGGGAGTCCCCACTTGTATAAATAAGAAGGCTTCAAGCCTCAGTAGGTTAGCCATTTCATAGTATATTTTCGCAATCTTGTGCAGCTTTGTACTCAGCTCATTTTCGAGCTCTTTTTGAAGACAATTTTGTGATGTAACTGCTATTTTTTGATAAATGAAGATGAACCAAGTTTTGAACCAGCACTGATATTTCCTAGAGGGGTGGAGCTCTTGGGTTAGGGCCCAAACCAAGCTGCCCAATGCCTCCTTTGTGTATTTATATACTTTTTCTTTCATTTATGAGCTAATTGTTGTTGTTTAGGTTAATCTTGCTTTGATAAATTAGGTTGCATTTGATGATTATAATAGTTGTTTTTGCTTCAATTTGCTTAAGTAGTTTGCTGCAGTGACAGAAAAAAATTCCAAAAAAAATGCTACCAGCAAGACTTGATCTCCCTTCTCAAAGCATTATTACTGCCACCAAAAACACTATTTTTTCTTTTCCAATGCAATTGCTAGTGTGATGTTTCGAGTTGGAGAAGTTGATATTAGTTTGGATTCACATGATTAGATCATTTCATGTTCATTTACCATGGTTTTCTTGCATAATCTTCGGTTCATAAAGTTCTGTTCAACATTTCTCTGGTTTTGGGTCAGAATTTAGGGTAAAGTAGACAAAACTTTGTTTTTCTGTTCTTGCTTTGTTCAGTTTTGAGAAGTAAGTGTGCAATTCTCTTTTAGAACATCCAACTTATCATTCCTTCATAAATCAAACTATACCAATTCATCTCTCAAGATTTCCCCACTCATTTGCCACATCTCGCCAATCTTCCCTAATTTATGCGTTTTTCCACAAAGTTGCTTTCTTGCCCTTTGAACAAATCCAACCATTTCCGTCATTCCTGATATTCATTGACAAAGTTATAGACCTCTCAACATCTTCATCCAACCTTCATTTCCCTTTTCCCATCATTTTTCCACCTTCAAACCTCCAAAAACCACTTTCGGCCTCCTCCTGTAGATCCTCCTATAGAACCTCCTGTACATCCCCTGCAGCCTCCTGTAGAATTTCTTGTGAGTGATTTTTCAAATTCTGATCACAATGAAAGTATTCAGAAGGGTACTATGGGCTTCTTAAGACCCCTCCACACCTTCCTCACCATCTGTAAAAGCCAACTCCATCTTCTTTTGCCACCAACCCTCTGCACAGTCACAACCAGTCAAATCACAAGCATAATAATTTCACATAAAAATACTCAAAAGTACAAAAAGATGATTTTTTCTCATTTCTCTTTAGAAGTAGCTTGAATAAATGCAATTTTCCTTTTCAGTAGTCAATGGCACTCATTTCAGTAGTTTCCATCTCTTTTCTTGCAAAATTAGGGTTTGCTAGGGTTTGCATTTCATTTCAGTTTTCCTTCACTTTCTGCAAGTAGAATAGCCCCTGTAGAGTTAGTTTCCTTTCATCACAGTTAAAGCTTCTTCTGAGAACTCATAGAAGTTGGCTTAAGCTCCTAGCAAACTTGCACCAGCTGATCAAGTGACAGCCTGTAGTAAGAGCTAGTACTTGTGCATACAGCACCGTCACTTCCAAGTTTGTTGCGAACTACCGGGTTGATAAAAGTAAAGAAGGAAGCCCTAGGAGTTGCAGCATTATTGCTACAATACTAGAGCTCACCATCTTTTTGGCGCCATTGCCGGGGAAGCATCAGAGTATTTTGTGATTACTGCTTTTCTTCTATTTTCTACTGCAACATTTTGCTAAGTAGTTTATTTCAACAAAAGTAGAGTAGTTGTTTCATTTCAATTCTGCAATTTCATTTCAGCAAGCGTAGATTAGACATTTCCTGCTTTCATTTCAATTCTGCAATTCCATTTCAGCAAGTGTAGATTAGGCATTTCTTGCTTTCATTTCAATTCTGCAATTTCATTTCAGAAAGCGCAGATTAGGCATTTCCTACTTTCATTCCAATTCTGCAATTTCCATTCCTGCAAAGTAGATTAGACATTTCCTCGCTTTCATTTCAATTTTGTAATTTCATTCTAGCACGTTCATTTTAGCTAGTTGCAATTTGTTGTTCAATCAATTTCAGTTTTGCAGGTACAGGCAAAAAAAACAATAAAAAAATCATCCAAAAAGAGATTTCCTTTCATGCCTCATAGGAATAGAGACAATTCAGGAAAATTCCTACCCAACACCCCCACCACCTCACTAAGTCACCCTTCTCTCTTCTTTGGTGGTAGTGATATAGAAGAATCTATAGGTGAACCTCTAGAGATATACGAATATCCTATAACAGAAGAAGAGCAAGAAACCATTCCTCCTGAGACCATGGCTAAAAACAGAAACGTTAGAGGAAATGGGAAAGAATAGAAGGTGCTTTTCCTATCCGAGAGACCAATGGGGACACCAAGATGAAAAACATAAGTCCCTCGGCCTTACCTCACTTCCATGGATTGACTACCGAAGACCTTGATACCTTCTTGTTTGAGTTTGTTGTTCTTTGTTGAACCTATGACTATGCAGAAGATGAGCAGAAGTTGAAACTCTTTCCCTCTAACCTCAAGGATGCAGCATTACGTTGGTTCATGGGGTTACCTGGAAACAGTATCACAACTTGGGCTCATATGTAGCAAGCCTTTAAAAACAAATACCGGGACTACTGTAGGTTAAAGGATACCAAGGAAGAAATCTTCCGAATGACCATGGGAAGTGATGAATCTTTAGAAGACTATAAAGAGAGGTTTCAACTCAGTTATAAAAGGGACAAGTGCACACTTGACCCCGAATCTCTGAAGTTGGTTCTGCTCAGAGGAGTCCCTGAAGATCTTCTAGATACCCTCCATTTGTTGGCTGGGGGAGACATCTACCAACTACCTTATGATGACATAAAGGTTGTGTTTAGAAACCATTCTAGGGCAGCCAGGAAGAGAGGTATTGGAAGTCAACCTTTAGCCAGTACACCCTTATCTAGTTCATCCCTTAAAAACGAACTTGAGAATTAGCTAGAAGATTTCAAGAGCGAGATGAGGTAGACTCTTGCCATGCAAATGGATACCTTGTGAATCCAAAGGAAGCAAGAGGAAGCCTAGAGGGCTTTGGGCATCTTTTGTCCCAGGTGCACTAGAAAGCATCCTAGGAATGAATGTCCATTGCACTACGTAGAAGTGTGTTTTGTCTGTGAAGAAGACCATCCTACAAATTAGTGCCCTTCCTTACCTAGATTTGAAGCTATATGCCAAGGGGCTGAAGGAGCCACTGAACTATTTCATGAACCAAAGGAGGCCACATGGACCCAGACCTTACCAGCAAGGAATGAAAGGGACATCCCAGACTTATTACAACCCCAATCAATCCACTTCCATGCCTTCTTGGGGTCCCCCTGCTCATCCTTCCTGGTCCACACCCCCTCCTTTGTCGTATCCATCTCAATATCATACTCAACCAGCTGCTCATTCGTTTCACTCTTATGCTCAGCCACAACCTCAGTGGAATGCACCTCAACAAGGGTGGAGGCCCCAGTACAACTCTCCTCCCCCTCTTTTGCCTCCACCACCTGCTCAATCATAACCACTACCTCTTGCTCCTCCAAGACAACCCCAAATACCTACTCAACCGAACCCGAACCCCAATAACAGACAGGCCCAACAGGTATATACTAGAGAAACGTCTTGCCCAACCTATGCTATGGAGATTCAGGAGATTAACCTACGATATGGGAAGGTTCTCCCAAATAGCCAACCTCCTCCTAAGGAGGATGAGGAAGAAAAAAAGGAAAGTGAACCAAAAACCATTCCACCCTTTCTTGAGAGACAAACTGGAACCACACAACGTACCCCAGAAGAAACTGAACTTTTGGGAGAACTAAAACATTTATGTGTAAAAATCCCACTTCTCCAAGCCATAAAAGATGTACCAATCTACAACAAGTTGATCAAGGAGAAGTGCTTCAAGCACCCAGGTAGGCGCAAGAGAGATGCCCCAACTATCAATGTCATAGGACAACTGTCCAACCTGATGTTGGGGCAGGTGATCTGTTTGAAATATCTGGACCCTGGGAGTCTTGTAGTCAATGTCCACATCAATGGCACCATAATCCCCCATACCTTGATTGATCTAGGGGCTGCCATTAATGTGATGACCAGGGACACTATGCTCAAACTCAACCTTTAGGGTTCCCTGAGGAAGACCACAACAGTACTGTAGTTAGCAAACCGCTCCACTGTGACCCTTGAGGGGATTGTGGAAGATGTAATGGTCTCTATTGACTCCTGGGAGTACCCTGCTGACTTCCTGGTTCTTCAGCCAAAGGCAAAGCTCACTAGGTATCCTCTCATCCTGGGAAGACCTTGGTTGGCTACTGCAGATGCCTACATCAGTTGTCAAGCTGGGAGCATGACCATCAAGAATGGGCATATGTCCAAATAGCTAGTCCTATATCCTCCTGCCCAACCTCTATTAGAACGTGATTTATCTCTCTGGTTGGAGGAGGAAAATGAAGATGAAGTCTATTCCGCACCATTGTGTATAGTAGAGGCTACCCTGGGGGGTCCACAAACTAAGGATGATCTTATTGAGAACTTGATTTAGAATCCACCCCCCAGTGTGTTGCCATTAGAAGAGTTGATGGAAGAAACCTGAGCCACATGCTTTAGTTGATCTCTGTGTGGCTGATCCAACCCCTCTCCGAGTTAATAATGTGGAATTCAACCAGAAAGAATGTTGAAGATCAACTCATCCCTATCACCCTCTTAGGAGAAATAACTGTGTAGCTTATTGAAAAACCACTTGGATGCTTTTGCTTGTAGCTATAAGGAGATGAAGGGAATCCACCCTTTAGTTTGTACTCATCACATTTACATTAAAGAAGATTGTAAACCAGTCAAGCAGCCTCAAAGGAGGATGAATCCAGCCCTTAAGGACATTGTTAAAGAAGAACTGCAAAAGTTGTTGGATACAGGATTCATCTACCCCATCTCTGACAGCGAATGGATTTCTCCTTTGGTGCTAGTGCCAAAGAAAAACGGGAAGTGGAGAATCTATGTAGATTATCGGGAACTAAACAAGGCCACCAAGAAGGACCATTTCCCTTTGCCTTTCATAGATCAAGTATTAGATGGCCTGGCAGGCAAGAAGTTCTTCTCCTTCCTAGATGGGTTTAACGGGTACAACCAGATCCAAATCAGCCTGGAAGACCAAGATAAGACCACTTTCACTTGTCCTTAGGGTACTTTTTCCTGCCAGGTCCTTCCCTTTTGGTTGTGCAATGCTCCTACCCTTTCCAGAGAGCAGTACTAAGCATATTTGCTAAACTGGTTCATGACTCAGTGGAAATCTATATGGATGACTTTACCCCTTATGGTGCTAACTTCCAGGAAGCTTTGACTAACTTGGGAAAAGTTTTAGCCAAGTGTATTAAAATGAACTTGTCCCTCAGTCCTGAAAAATGTGAATTCCTAATGACTGAAGGGACCATGCTAGGTCATACAATTTCTCAGCAAGGATTACAGGTGGATCCCAACAAGATTGCTATCATCCAAAGGGTCCCACCTCGTCAAAAGGTAAGAGATGTTCGGAGTTTTCTAGGCTTAGCAGGGTATTATAGAAGATTCATTAAGGATTTTAGTAAGCTAGCCTGTCCATTGTTTGGTCTTTTGGGAAAATATGCTGAGTTCATATGGATTGACAACTATTAAGAGGCTCTGGATGCCTTGAAAGGTAAACTAGTAATTGACCCAATTTTGAGAGGCCCAAACTGGGCCTTATCTTTCCACATTCACACAGATGCCTCAAACAAAGCGATAGGAGCGGATTTAGGGAATGTTGATGAAAATTTGCCTTATGCTATATACTTCGTACGTAAAAATTTGTCCAAGATAGAACTAAATGCACTGTAACCAAAAAGGAGCTCTTAGCTGTAGTCCATTCCCTAAATAATTTCAACACTATATCACCGACTATCAAACATTCGTACACAATGATCATGCTGCAATTAGGTATTTGATGAATAAAGTGGATGTAAATGCTCGTATCATTAGATGGTTACTTTTATTGCAGCAATTTGATTTGACCATTGTTGATAAGTCAAGTAAGGAAAATGTTGTTGATGATTTCTGTCTAGACTAGACCTACCTGCAGGTGAAGAAGGAATGGTGGATGATCAAATGCCAGCTGCAAAACTATTTGCTATTTCAGTACTCTCTCCATGGTTTTCTAATATATAAAACTATTTGGTTTCAGCACAGTTTCCGCCACACTTGTCCTCAAAAGAGAAGAGCAAGATTGTGAGGAAAAGTGCCCCATTCACCTGGATTGGGGGCAATCTTTTTAAATTTGGCCCAAATCAGATTTTGAGGCGATGTGTCAGGGAGGAGGAAGTTCGACATCCTCCTAACCTGTCATGATGGGCCCAATGGGGGCCACTTCGCAGGAAAGAGGACTCCCTTGAAAATTCTGCAAGCAGGTTACTATTGGCCCACTCTTCATCAAGATGTCAAGAGATATATCAGCCAATGTGACTGATGTCAAAGGATGGGGAACCCTACTCCAAGGGATGAGATGCCCCTACAACCTCAAGTGACTTTCAAGCCATTTGAGAAGTGGAGCATGGACTTTGTGGGTCCTATCAACCCCCTTCAAAACAGAAATCCTACATCATTGTGTGTACTAATTATCTAACAAAATGGGCAGAAACAAAGGCAATCAAGGCAGCGACAGAAGAAAAAGTAGCTAAGTTTTTGAGGGAAAATATCTTCTACAAGTTTGGTTATCCAAGAGAATTAGTCATAGATCAAGGGAGTCAGTTTACCTCCAATTTGATTGAAGACCTGCTCACATAGCACAAGATTAAGCATAGAACTTCCACCCCTTATCATCCGCAAGCAAATGAATAGGTGGAAGTCACTAACAAAACTTTGGAAGGAATTTTGACTAAGGTAGTGAGCAACAGCAGAAAAGATTGGGCAGATCAATTGGTTGAGGCCACCTGGGCCTATAACATGGAAATCCACCACAGGGTTCACACCCTATGAGCTGGTCTATGGGAAGAAGGCTCTGTTGTCAATAGAATTTGAATATAACACCTTAAGGATGGCATCTCAGCTGGACCTAGATCTCATCCATGCACAAAAGGAAAGATTGCTTCAGCTAAATGGATTGGATGAACAGAGATTGCAGGCCCTTCTCCACTCAGAGGTAATCCAACTTCAAAGAAAAATATGGCATGATAGACACCTCAAATAAAACAATTTCAGCAAGGAGATTGGGCACTACTGTATGATTCAGGATATAAAGATTTCATGGGAAAACTGAGGACAAGATGGTTGGGACCATATAAAGTGGAAAAATGCAATGAAAATGGTCAGTCCTGATCTAGACCATCAATGAAGAAGCCATCCCCATGCTCGTCAATGGGCATAGGTTGAAGATCTACAGGAAGCCCCTTTTCAAGCAGGAATTCATTAAGAATCTAAGGAAAACAGTGTTGGCAGTGGAGCAGGTCTCTGCCTCCACTCCACCCACACCCTGAACCAAAAAAAAAAAAGATCGCTGGGTGAAAAACTTTTCGAGGTGCCCAGGGTAGGCAATGAGGATGAAAACCTCCTAGAGGCACCCCAGCTATCTCAAAAAAAAAAAAAAAAAAAAAAAAAAAACTAACTTTTTTGGAATGCATTTGCAGATTACAGGAGGGTCACACAAGGAAAAAAGGACATGACCAGGCTGCATATACCCTTCACAGTCCACTCTTCCATCATCATTATCTTTTCTCAGGCCTTGGTCTCACTAGTCCTGAAGATTTCCTGTCCTACAGGAAACTCTGTGCATTCTACAGGAAGCTCTCTGCATTCTACAGGAGGCTCCTGTAGAAATCATAGAGAGATCAAAATCAAAGTTTAGAAACAAATCCGAGGGCTAGAAATTTGTTCAGAGGGCTTGTGGACCTCCCTGCCACCATCCATCCTCCTACTTCTCCATTCCATCCCTGCACACCCACATGTCCAGTCGCTTTTTCTTTCCCTGCACACCCACATGTCCACTCGCTTTTTCTTTCCCTACACAGACAAATACAGATATTTTGTTTCATTCATCCTTTAAACACAAAAAAGTGATGGTAAATAAAGCAGCAACGCTATTTACTTATTCTTACCTACTACCTTCCAGCTGTTATTCCTTTCATTCAGAACTTTCTTCAGCTATTTTTGAGCCCTTGCTCCAGCATCAACGTAAAATTTCAGAAGGAGAAGCAGCGACAGGAAATCCTGCAGGATTCTTGTAGGAGCTGATCCCTTTGAAAAGCAAACTCCAGAGACAGGGTCAGTGCAGCCAAAAGGTATGCAGCATGCAAAGAGTCGAGCCTGATTGAAACATCATTAGCATAACCCAAGTCCGAGCATGTAGAGCACTAGCAGCAACAACAATGAGAAAATGAAGTGCCAAGGTCCAGCATGCAGAGCTCAGCAGCGAATAGCAGGTAAGTGGCTAAACCTATTCCTCGATTGCACAAATATTATTTAGGAATTGTACGAACTATGGGAATAGTCACGATTAACCAGAATCGGTGGCCAGCTAACTGGCCACCCTCATGGAATTCAAATGAGCCTCGTGCAATTCAAACTACAGTTCAGATATGCAGTCAGCACGTGTGGCCTGTTAACTTAGAGAGAAAATTCAGACCCGGTAGTGGTGGCGGCGTATAATGGGAAGAGTGGAGGTGATGGCAGTCAGAGACATGAAAAACCATAATGACATTGGTGTAGGACCAACAGTTCAGATGGGGATAACGTACCCATCTGGCCACCTCACCTCATCATTACAGATTACGCCATTAGCTTAACTACAGTGCGGTCTCAACCTCCACCACCTTTTGTTTCATTTGCATCGATGAGCTCTCGACTGTTGTACTGACCTACCACCTTCAGAATAGTGAACCAGTCGTTTTCTACCAGTTTTTCAAAACCCTGCCACCTATCAGGCTCTACAGGAGCACCATTGCATTCTTTAGGAGCAAGAACACCATCTACAGGAGATTTTCTACAGGAAGGCCAGAGAGCAGCTCTGCAGAAGGAAAATCTGGAATTTTTGTCAAAATTTGAGCTGAATTGAGGTAGGCTCAGAAACCCACTCTGCATACGATATATCTATACAAGGTGGTGGGTTAAAAGTAAATCATTGGGTTGAAAAAAGAAAGGAAAGGGAAGCTCAAAAGTCTGCCTGTGTTTTTCTGAGTTCTACACAGTCCCTCCATTTTCTTCTCTGCATTCAAAATCTGTCTGTTTCTTCCTCACATTCTTCTGTAACAAAAAAAGGGGATGCAACCATAGAAATCAAGCCTATGAAAAAAATCGAATTTGCCAAAGTCTATATACTCTAAAAAAAAAAAAAAAACACTTGTGTTACATATTCTTTGTTCTGTCAAAGTCTTGATTTTTTTTCAAAAACCAAGAAGCAAATTCAGGTTATAAACAGTTTGAAGAGAGAGAAAAATTTCAAATTGATGTTGTGAAAAAGAATAACACGGGAAATCCCTCTCTGGTTTCAGGAAAAAAACAAAATGCAGCTATCCCTCTATTTCAAGTTTTGGAAGTTGTTGCCTTCTTCCTCACTTCAGCATTTTCAGAAACCACTAAACACCATGCTAGGAGGTTTTATGAGAAATTGAACTACAACAAATTGCATGAGCACCTTGAGGTGGTGGCCCTCTTCACTAGGGCAAACTAGATGTCTTTCTTCGAGAGAATTCATGGTTATGACGAAGAGGTGACTGAAGAATTTCTACTGTCCTTAAGACCCCATTCCAAAACACATGCTACAGTCAGTTTCAGGGGTCTAACCCTAAAGCTTACACCATATTTTATTAGCAAAATCACAGATCTTCCACTTGGGCTCCCCTAGAGCAAAGAAAAAAAACCATTAGGACAGGTTGCTAAAAAGACATTTTTTTCAGCCTGAGGAGAATCTTGTAGAGGATAAGAATGGGGTCAGAAGGACAAGCTTACCTCCTCCATGGAGTGAGGTCAGCTACCAAATCATGAAATATATCACTTGTGAAGGAAGGTTCAATATAGTTTATGGCTATCACTTTAGGTTATTGCATGAATTGAGATATGGGATGGACTTACCTACAGCTAGAAAACTCAATCTCCCATATTTCCTCCTCCAATCTTTGATAGAATGTGGCACCAAGTTAAATGCAGGGGTCCCAGACCAGCTGGCCCACCATGGGCTCATCAAATTGTTGGTAGAAGATGCCCTACACACATACACCATGCCTATAGCATGGGAAATTTTTAGGAACATGTCTAGAGACGATGACATCAAAACTCGTATTGATGATCTTAGCCCATCTAGCAGTGAAGAGAAGGAGCAGACAGTGAAACTTGAGAAGGAAATTCATGAGGAGGCACAAGATATTCAAACAGAGGGGAAACAGAGGAGAAGCAGAAAGAAGAGGAGAAACTTGACAAAACCATAGTTCAACCTAAGTCAGAAAAGAAAACAACACCAAAAGCAGAGAAGAGGAAGAGGAAAAAAGTTGAGAAGAAAAAGCCCAAGAAAGCTCAGAAAAATACTGCCACAGGAAGGGCAGAGACTCAGCAAGAAAAGGAGAAAACACCACCAGAGATAGCAGAGACAAAAACAGAAACAGCAGACACAGGAAAAACTGTAGAGGATGATGAAGAAGAACAACAAAAGGAAGTGTCCCCTGAAACACTGGCAAGGGAAGCAACAACGGTGCTTGCTACATTGAGCACTCCAGCTAAGCAAAAGGGAAAAAGAAAAAGACAACATCTATGTATTTCAAAGCCTAGAGGAGAAACAGGATTAAGGTGGGCAAGCCCCAGCCACCATCAAAAGAGCCCATTATCATTGAGGATGCACCTACTATGGAAAAGGAGGAATCTACCTCCAAAATCTATATCACCTATGAGAGAGGGAGTCCCAAAACCTCCACCTGGAAGGAAAGAATCAAATTAATGGACTCCAAAGCAGTTCTACGGGAGGCACAAACCTCTCTAAGGAGAACCTGGCCAAGCTTAAAGAAACTGAAAAATTGGAAAAGAAGGCAACAAAACAGTCACAAGAGGAAGGAAAGGCAAAAGAAATACCTGAGCCAAGCCCTCAGCCTAATTTAGGCTCCTATTACAATCTTTTAGAAGGTGGGAAGATCATCCCACTAAAATTCGTTGTGCCTATTTTCTTCGAATTAGAAAAAGAAAGGGTTAGGACCCACACCTGGATGCAGATTGCTCAATCCAAAAGAGTTGAAGATATAGGGAACATGGAAAACAAATTGAGAGAGTTGAGTGAGGAATTGAGCATGGTAAGGCACACAGAGAGCATTAGAAGAGCCCAACTACAAGAAGAAAATGAACTGTTAAAAAAGTAGTTACAGGAACTGAAACCTCAAGGGGGAGACAAGTTGCCAATCTTGGAAGGGCAACAACAATAAGAAGGACCCCTAGCAGATAATGAAGCAGCAGAGAAACAACAGCAAGAAGAGGAACCACAGACTGATGTTGAAACGCTGATGAAACAGCAGCAAGAAAAAGAATCTCAGGCAGCGACTGAAGTGCTGATTTTGAAAAAGCAATTGCAGGAAAAGGAAGCCCAGATGGCCTTCATGGCTAGTTGGGCAATGGAAGCCTTGCAGTGTAGACATCCAGTTAGATCCTATGCACTGTATCTCAAAGACTAGTGGCTCCAATTCTAGATTAAAACATTGGCCCAAAGAGGCAGAATCCCATTCGAGAATTATGGTCAGTTTATGCATCTATGTGATAGTAGTTCAGTAGAGGATAAAGCCAAACTAGAAAAATTTTACCTACACAACATGGCACTTCCTGACATGAATTTATGGGATCCAAATGCTGCATTAGGAGACCTACAGCTCATAGCTATGGCTTCTTGGTTGAGCCATGAAGAAAAGAGAGCGGTAGAAATTCAAAAAATCATGGAAAAAGAGCTAAGTGAGCCCCTGATGATAAGGGCAGAACCAGCAGAACCAATGGATCTCATATATGCCCACTAGCACCTTGCAGCCAATCCTCAAGTTGCCCCTGACTATGTTGACAGGCAAGCACAGGCTATTGCTCACTTTGAAGATATGGAGGGATTGTTTGGCAACGACTGCCTTCATGCTTGCATGAGGAGGTGGAATACATTGTCCCATAGCCTAAAGATTAGGGAGTATCACTCCCCAACCAGAATCAGGGAAGCTATGAGGAGAGTGCCCTTATATAAACAATCAATGAAAAACTTGAAAGCCAACTGGATTGGTCTTAAATACAGTCCTCCACTGCTGCTAGGACTATTGGAAGGGGTTAAGGAGGAGGAAGAACAAAAAAAATGGGAGGAAGTGGACAGGAAATTAGGTTTCCATGACAAAGAGGAAGACATCGCATCAGAGGCTTGGGATGTCAAGGAAGCTGTTAAAGCTATTAAAGATGAAGAATTGGATTAGTTGCTTAGAGGATTAGCAACCCATTCAGCAGGGGGGGATGATGAGCCCCAGAAATGGGTAACTATATGGGCTCATTCTACTTATTATTTTCATTTAATCCACCATTTTCAATAGTTTTGTGAATGTTTTTGAATATATTTATGTCAATAGAGTGAATGGGGATAGTTACTTTGCCATGTAGTTTAATGAGTGTTTATTGCAGATTTTTTTGGACAATTTTGGACAAGAACTAGGAATTTATGAACAAAATGGCAGCCAAACATGAGGAAACAGGGATGAGGACTTCTAGGAGGGCTGTCTCCTTCATTAATGACCCCTTACTCGAGTTCTCCATCAGCAGTTCGGAGTACAAAGGCCCACATTCACCACTCTTTTTGGCAGCTGAGCAAGTCAAGTAGGGCTGTTGTTATCTTCAGTTCTGGATAGCCAAGTTCCTTAAGTTTAGGAGGACTATTGGGAGTCCCCACTTGTATAAATAAGAAGGCTTCAAGCCTCAGTAGGTTAGCCATTTCATAGTATATTTTTGCACTTTTGTGTAGCTTTGTACTCAGCTCATTTTCAAGCTCTTTTTGAAGACAATTTTGTGATCTAACTACTATTTTTTGATAAATGAAGATGAACCAAGTTTTGAACCAGCACTGATCTTTCCTAGAGGGTTGAAGCTCTTGGGTTAGGGCCCAACCCAAGTTTCCTAGCACCTACTTTGTGTATTTATATGCTTTTGCTTTCATGAGCTAATTTCTATTGTTTAGGTTAATCTTGCTTTGATAAATTAGGTTGCTTTTGATGATTAGAATAGTTGTTTTTGCTTCAAGTTGTTTAAGTAGTTTGATGCAGTGATAGAAAAAGATCCAAAAAAAAGGTTGCTAGCAGGACTTGATCTCCCTTCTCCCTTCTTGGGACCATGATTTAAGATCAAGGCACTATTGCTGCCACCAAAAAACTGTTTTTGCTTTTCCAATGCAATTGCTAGTGTGATGTTTCGAGTTGGAGAAGTTGATATTAGTTTGGATTCACATGCTTAGATCATTTCATGTTCATTTACCATGGTTTTCTCACATAATATTCAGTTCATAAAGTTCTGTTCAACATTTCTCTGGTTTTAGGTCAGAATTTAGGGTAAAGTAGACAAAACTATGTTTTCGGTTCTCGCTTTGGTCATTTTTTAGAAGTGAGTGTGAAACTATCTTGTAGAACATCCCAGCTTATCATTCCTTCATAACTTAGCCTGTACCAGTTCATCTCTCAAGATTTCCCCACTCATTCACCACATCTCGCCAATCTGCCCTAATTTATGTGTTTTTCCACAAAGCTGTTTCTTGCCCTTTGAACAAATCCAACCATCTCCTTCATTCCTAATCTTCATTAACAAAGTTCTAGACCTCTCAACATCTTCATCTAGCTTTCATTTCCATTTTCCCATCATTTTTCCACCTTCAAACCTCCAAAAACCACTTTTGGCCTCCTCCTGTAGATCCTCCTGTAGATCCCCTGCAACCTCCTGTAGAATTTCCTGTGAATGATTTTTTGAAGTCTGATCGCAATGAAAGTCTTCAGAAAGGTACTATGGGCTTCTTAGGACCCCTCCACACCTTCCTCACTATTTACAAAATCCAACTCCATCTTCTTTTTCCACCAACCCTCTGCACAGTCACAACCAGTCAAATCACAAGCATATTAATTTCACATAAAAATACTCAAAAGTACAAAAAGATGATTTCTTCTCATTTCTCTTTAGAAGTAGCTTGAATAAATGCAATTTTCCTTTTCAGTAGTCAATGGAACCCATTTCAATAGTTTCCATCTCCTTTCTTGCAAAATTAGGGTTTTCTAGGGTTTGCTAGGGTTTGCATTTCATTTTAGTTTTCCTTCGCTTTCTACAAGTAGAATAGCCCCTGTAGAGTTAGTTTCCTTTCATCACAGTTAAAGCTTCTTCTGAGAACTCATAAAAGTTGGCTTAAGCTCCTAGCGAACTTGCACCCGTTGATCAAGTGACAGCCTGCAGTAAGAGCTAGTACTTGTGCATACAACACCGTCACTTCCAAGTTTGTTACGAACTACTGGGTTGATAAAAGTAAAGAAGGAAGCCCTAGGAGTTGCAACATTATTGCTGCAATACTAGAGCTCACCAGTTTCCTCAATAAATCATCCATCCACTCCACCTCTACCTCCACTTCCACTGCATACACCTTCGCCCACACCTTCACCTCCACCATGATCATCCACCATGGAAAACACAATGAAGCTGTTGATCTTCAAAAGCATAGGGAGTGAGGATACAAATCAATTTTGGTTCATCGTGAATTCTGTGTGGACAGTGCAATAGATTATGGATGACAATATAAATAAGGTACAATTGGTTACTGCTCTAGATGGTTTCATGGTGACCTGGTATATTAAGTATTGTTCTAATAATCTTCTGTCTTTGCTAGCAGATACTAAGGCTGCATTAAACAAGGAGTTTAGTAAGCCTAAGTCTAACTTGCAATCAATAGTTCAATTTAAGGAAATCACGATGAGGATTGATGAGACACCTTGGGAGTTAGATCAAAGGTTGAAATGTGTAATTCGAGAAGATAACATGCATCTCACAAATGGAAAACATTGTGAATGGTTTATAGCTTCGCTTCTGCCTCACCTGAGAATTGCTTTGTCACAACATAGGATAGGAACTTAGGCAGAAGCCTTGGAGATTGCAATGAGATTGCATGCAACGCCCATTTAGGATGTGACCTTGGGGGTACAATATATTCACTCTCAATTGCAGAGCCTCTGCTTGGAATTGCAGAGCCTAAAGAAAGAGAAGGAGACTAAACCAAAGGTGCACGCGGAAGTCTGGTGTCTAAAGTGCAAGAGGCATAGGCATGATAAAGACCACTTCCTTGTTTTCGTGAATTATATTACAGGAGGGGGGCCAATTCCCCTGAATCTAGAAGCTCCAATAGGGTCGAGCATAGGGGATGCGCTATGGTGTGCTATTTGTCCAGTTGTTGGAAAACACACAAGAGATAATTGTAATTTGCTTCAAAAGTTTGTTCAGATACCACATCAGTTTTTTTGTGACTTCTGTAAATCTGTATGAATGCCACTGTCGCAGCTACGAATTGATGATGGAAATAACGCCTACATACTAGATGCAAGTAGAGACTCAGCCTCCAGATCAAGGTGGGGGAGGAGCGCATGCGGGTTATCAAGGAAGAGGCAGAGGTCGCAGAGGAGGAGGACCTAGTAGAGGTCCCTGATAGGTTATTTTCTATAACTGTGGAATGCCAGGGCACTGCACGTGGGAGTGTCAGAATTAGACACATCCATCAGGTCAATATTGTAGCCAGTTTGACCACACTATAGAAGAATTCCCTGTGTTGATAGCTAAGATGCACGAGAAGAAGAAACAGCCTCAAAAATCTACACGGAACTTACAAATTATGAGAGTTGATCCCTGCGAAGAAGATCAGAATGTGGATATAGTGCTGAGGAGTGGAATAACAACTGGCGATGATAAGGGAAAATAGCCTGAAGAGGATTGATGGGTCCAAAAAGCCCAAGAAAAGGAGGTTGGTTTTGATATAGAGCACGTGAAGGAAACATTTATGGAGGCCAGGAAAAACTTTGTTGATGCATTCACCTTAGGAAGCGAGAAAAAAGTGCAAGAAACCAACGTGCCTGCAGAGGTCGATCCCTCTGTCCTTACCACGTTCTTGGAGAGCCGACAAAGAAAATTCCCCTAATGGACACTGCATATTCAGGAAAATTGGTAAACATAAGGTAAGAATGGGGCATGAGATGAGGCTCACTGCGCAGATAGGAGAACATGAGATGGATCAGGTCATTTTGGATATGGGATCTGATGTGACCGTTTTTCAAAAACAAACATGGGAAAGAATGGGGAAACTTGCACTACAGTGGTCTTCGATTTAGCACAGAATGGTGAACTAAAAAAAGGTCATTCCTATGGGATGACTATATGGAGTAACTATTGATATTGAAGGTACGAGCACGATGGCTAACTTTGAAGTGATAGAGATTGTTGATGACAACAATCCATACCCCGCACTCTTGGAAATTGACTCAGCCATTGACATGAAGGGAGTCATCAACTAGAAGAAGAGGACAATGTCATTTGAATAGAAATCGCTTCGAGTTGTAGTTTTGTTGGACCTTATAGAAGGAGCACGCTACACTAAACCAATCCGCGATTATTAAGAAAGTGAAGATGAGCTAGATTAGATCTACAAAATAACAGTGAGAGACTAGGACTGGATTAATCCAATGACAGATGGATGGATTGCATGGGACCAGGATATTTCATGTACCTCTGATTCAGATGAAGAGTTGGAACATTGGTAGAATCATTTGCATGAAGTATCTAGATTGCACTGCAACATGATGACCAAATCGCTGCAGTGTGTTTCATCAGAGGTAAGAAAATTATCTTATTATGATGGTTTAACTAATGACGATAAATTTTTGGATGCATTTGAGTGTGAAGTCCCTGAGTAGCACTTCTTCCAAGCATTAGATTTGGCACTGCACGTTACGCCCACATGATGGTGGGGTACGCACAAGGATAGCTTTGAAGAATGGCAGGATTATAGAAGGGTGATGAGGTTGTGGTTTGGTCGACCTAACATTCAATTAACTAATAAAATGATGGGAGGGATGACCCGCATGATCACCTAGCAAGGTGGAATAAAGCTTATGGAATGGAGACACAACCATAGTTGGTACACTTATTTTTCCATACTTTAGATACAATCACCATGAACTAGTATTTGGAAACAAAGCTCCACCATGACATTGTAGAGTGGGATATATTGAGAGAATGGTTCTTATTGACCTTCATTTTGAAGATGGTTTCGAGAGAAATGATGAAGCTTTGTAGGAGATTAAGGCAGTCATCTTTAGAATGCCACAAGAACCTTTGGAATGGGTCTAGACAGATTGGAGGACCCAACTATGCCATGCACTGAAATGTTATTATGTGATAGCTAAAGGGGAGGATAATGACCTGAGAAATATTAACATTCCAAAGGCGGAAGGGAATCGCCAAGTTGAGGGCCCATAAATAGAAAACCTGGACATCACCGCGCCATTGAAAACAAGGCAAGTAAACATTGGGATTGAAGCAAAACCGAAGTTTGCAAATATTGGAGATTATTGGGATGATGCTACTATGGATAAGGTTGCTGAGTTACTTCGTGAATATCAAGATCTATTCCCTACTAAGTTTTCAAACCTGAAGGGCGTAATAGGCGACTTGGGCATTATGAAGATTACTCTAAAGTCGGATGTAAATCCTATTAAGAAGAGGTTGTATCATATTAATCCCAAATACAAGGAAAAGCTTCGTCAGGAGTTGGATAAGATGCTGGAGGTGGGCATCATAGAACCTGTGGAGGAATCTGATTGGGTAAGCCCAATGGTGGTTCAGGAGAAGAAACAGAAGGATGAAATAAGGATTTGTATATACTTCAAGAAGCTTAATGATGCTTGTGCCCATTACCCATTTCCGACACCATTTACCGATGAAGTATTAGAAAATGTTGGAGGGCAGGAGGCCTACTCATTCACTGATGGCTTTTCTAGGTACCATTAGATCAAGATCACGCTAGAGGAAAAGAGAAAAACAACCTTCGCGACAAAATGGGGTTGTTTTCAATACACTGTGATGTCGTTTGGACTCAAGAATGCACCTGTGATATTTTCTCATGTAGTCATCCGCATTTAAGGAGTTCATTCATAAGTTCTTGGAAGTATACTTTGATGACTAGATAGTGTTTGGGTTAGTGAAGCGCCATGTAGCAAGTTTGCACTTGATGTTGGATACATGTCGTAGGTACTAGATTGCGTTGAATCTGAAGAAGTGCTTATTCTGTGTTCCCTTTGGGATTTTTATGGGTCACATGGTATGCAAGCAAGGATTGATGGTGGACCCTACAAACATTGCGGTGATAGTAAATTTGGAGGCCCCAAGGAGAGTTAAGCAGATGCGCGCAATGTTGGGACATACTGGATATTACAGAAAGTTCATCAAGGCTTATGCTCAGATTACCACACCCATGGAGAAAATACTAAAGAAGGACACTGCATTCTATTGGGATGAAGAATGTCAATGCAGTTTGGATGTATTGAAAGAGAAGATGGTCATCGCACTGATATTTGTCTTGCTTGATTGGAAGAATGAATTCCATGTACATGTTGATGGTTCTTGCATTGCATTGGTGCAGTACAAACGCAGGTCGGTGAAGGAGAGATGGACCATCCTATAGCCTTCACGAGTAGGAAATTATTGAATTCCGAGAAGAATTACTCAACGACAGAGTGCGAAGGGTTGGCTATGGTGTATGTGCTTCAAAAGTTCAGGAACTATCTGTTAGGAGGGACTTTCAATTTGTACACAGATCATTCTTCCTTGAAATACTTGGTTAATAAGCTTGTGTTGGGGGGAATATTTGTTGATGGCTGTTGCTATTCTAGGAGTATGAATTTGAGGTCATTATGAACCTAGGGAGGTTAAATTCAGGACCTGATCATTTGTCACAAATCGAAACCAGAGAGGAGCCTAGTATTTTGGAGTAAGGGTTGTCATAATAAATAACCATTTTGTTGATGTCATTTAACTACGGGGATGGCATCGAAAGGGTATACAAGTCAGCAAAAGGAGTTAGTATGAGCGACAAAGTTTTCAGTAATTGATTGAAATTTGTATAAGATGGGTGCAGACATTGAGATATTGTGCAGATATGTGCCAAATTTTGAGAGAAATAGCATTCTCTTTGAAGCTCATGGAGGGGTTGCGGGAGGACACTATGCAGGAAAAGAAACTGCACAGAAGATTTTTCACACAGGTCTATGGTGGCCTACATTGCACAAAGATTCCAAAGCGTATTGTAGGGCATGTGATGCATGTCAAAGAACTAGTAGACAATCATGGAAGGACGAGTTGCCACTGAATCCTCAAGTGTCATTGCAACCATTTGAAAAATGGGTGATTAATTTCATTAGGGCAATTCAGCCCCCAAGGAAGAAAGTTGGTGTGCACTATATCATCACTGTGACAGAATATCTAACTAGATGGGTAGAGGTGCAACTAGTTAAGGATTATACAGGAGGTACAACAACAAAATTTTTGTTTGAATATGTCCTAACTAGGTTTGGCTGCCCGAAGGTTTTGACGAGCGACCGAGGTACACACTTTTTGAATGAAATGATCAATGCACTAACAGAAGAATTCCAGGTCTACCATCAGAAGAGTACACTGTATCACCTGTAGGTGAATTGAACTATAGAGGCCTTTAATAAGATTTTGGAGAACGCACTGGTGAAGATTTACAATGCACAATAGAACAATTGGTATGTGCGCGTACCCCTAGTGCTATGGGCTTACATGACTACTTGTAAAAAGCTGACAGGGAAAACACCTTTTAGATTGGTATATGGTGTAGAAGTTGTAATTCTGATGAAATATATTGTGCCTAGTCTATGCATAGCAGCACTGGTGAATATGGCGGATCACGAGGCCTTCAAGAAATGGCTCACGCAGCTGATGGAGCTTGAAGAGGATAGATTTTTGGCTGGATTTCATGAACAAGTATAGAAGGAATGTGAAAAATCATGGCACGATCAACACATCAAGCTTCTCACGTTCAAGGTAAATGATCTGATTTTGTTATATGATAGTAAATTAACTAAGTTTCTGGGGATATTTCAAATGCTTTGGCTAGGCCCATATATTATCAAGGAAATTACAGATGGGGGCGTAGTTCAACTCGTGAAGTTGAATGGAGAACCTTTCATGGGAAGAGTGAATGGAAGCTGCTTGAAGCTATATACAGGGGATCCTACACAATGACTACATGGTAGTAGGACATGCTTAGTGTTCCATGTAGTTGCAAGGGAGCGCGAGACTATAAACTACACTGCTAGAGTCGGAGGACTATGCAGTGGGTGGGCTATGCAGAAAATGGCGAAGTTGCAATATATGAAGTTGCGTGCAGGAAGCTGCGCTATGGAGGGAGGTGTTGTGTAGCACAACAAAAAAGCGATCGTTGAAGTCATTTTTCATCACTTGACAGCCAGAATACGGTTAAGAGGAGTGGGTTGGTGGTATTTAAGGCCAAAATCTTTGAAGATCTACTGCCAAGCCAGCATTAATGGTCGAAATTTGGGGGGAATGGTTGGATTTGAATTCAAAAACCCCTATAAATTACGTGTGCCAGTCTAACAGAGAACACTTTGCACCCTTAGAGTTTTTGCTAAAATTTGTTGTCTGTCGATGAGCTGAGCATTTTGGGAGAAATTCTTTGCCCACACAAATGAGTCTCTTGAATCCCGTGAATTTTTTATGGAGAGGATGACTGTCGCAAACCTCGTTGAGGCCTTGAATGTAGAAGCAGCCATATCTGATGCCCTAGGCCTTGAAATATCCAGTGTTGAAGCTATGCCTGCGGTGCCCATGGTGCCGAGGTCGCCAAGGCTAAAACAATCCATGACGAAGGAAAAGAAACCTACAACAAAGGAGAAATAGAAGAAGTTGGTAGATATATGCACTTCCCCCAAGAAACATACTGTGACACCTGCCCAAAAGAAAGACAATCAACCAATAAAAGGAAAATAGAAGGTTGTAGACTTGGAGGCGGAAGAAGGCCAAGGAATGGAGGATATCAATGTTGAAGGCATAGAGCCCATCAAAAAGCTCCGTGAGTATATCCCTCCGAGGAAGGGGAAGGGAAAGATCATCAAAGCCCCGACTTGGATAAATTCACCATCTCCACACCCCTACTACCTCAGTAGGTTCCTTTTGAAGGTCTGCGGCTCACGCGAGTCCCATTATCGAAGATGGAAGACTGGGTCCTATAGGATCACGCTAAGTTCCCACACGTAGCGACTGATAACTTCATGAAACGATTAGATTACAAAGTAAAGGGTGTGACAGCACTGGAAACGGAGGAATGGGTCCACGTTGTTGAGCAATCTAGGTTTCTCAACTTGCTTTGGGTGCCACATTACCACTGCACCCCAATAAAAAAAAATTCATTCGCCAGCTACTCACTCTGGTAAATGATGGTTGTTTCTGGCTAGTGTTAGGTTCCTATACCAATAGGTTTCATTTTTCATGATTGACTGTAGAAGAGCCAAATATGTTCATCCTTGCATGCTTCAAAGGTTCCATATTTTGTAAACAAATGAAAAAAATTAAAAAATTAAAAGAGGGTATGCCCTAAAAGAAAAATCAAAGGGCAAAAAGAATGGATTGGTCAGAAAAAATGATAAAAAATGAACCCCAAAGCAAAAGACCAAGAAAGTGTGCTAGTTTAAATGCACTACTATTCCATTGTTGAAGAATTTCATTGTGTACAGGTGGTTGATTCTTGACACAGTTGATGAGTAGCCAGACAGTTCAATCCTGGTTAGATCATGTTTGAATTTACTTATCTTTAGAATAAAGAATAAAGATCTATCCAAACAGTTCAAGCTTGGCAAGATGAGTAAATAGGTAGAGAAACAAAGGAGCCCAACTGCTTAATTTGGGCCCTTGGAAGAGATAAGGGTAGACTTAGTTAGGAGGGCATTCAAAAGAAAAAGAGGAAAATCAGGGTTTGCTAGTCCAAATGCACCCAAACAAAAGGAAGAAAAAATGCTAGGTGTATTAGGCTAGGTAGGAAGTTTGAGGTTGCAGAAGCAAGTTTGTGATCATTTTTTGTCTAGTCAAGAAAGACTCATCTCCTAGATGACACAAGTACCATGGCAGTTGTTTGGTTGTAAAACAGTGGAAGCATGACTAATTTCCCCTTTCATTTCCCCAGAAATCATTTACTAACATCCCCTCAAGGACGTTGGGATCTGCCCGGTAGTCCTATTTCACTTCATTTTATGAGAAATACTAAGTTGAACCCTGAGTTTACTTAGTTAAAAGAAGCCACATTTCTTGTGTAAAAGATCTTACCATTTTACTTCATTTCCCCAAAAAACCTAAGTTATTTTCCTCATAAACTTAGCGTTACCTATCCATAAAATCATATTAACATTAACTTTATTATATAGCTCCTTTATCATTTGCCCTACCCCTATTCTACAAAAAACTATATAAAAAACACCAAAAATACATAATATTCCTACCCCTAGCATCTATAGCCTTATAACACACTTCCGGGAATTATTAGTCCATTTGAGACCTTAATAATAGCCCCTCCACATTCAAAAAACCTTGGGGTTTATTTAACATTCGGTTAAATAAACAACCGCGCTAAAGCCACCCACCTAAACCATATGTTAACTCCCGCGCGCATGTATATATTGGGATTGGTTTGA
Organism: Pinus tabuliformis; assembly: GCA_031772625.1. Lineage (NCBI taxonomy): Eukaryota > Viridiplantae > Streptophyta > Pinopsida > Pinales > Pinaceae > Pinus > Pinus tabuliformis. The sequence continues at coordinate 628,445,843 of CM062805.1, read as the reverse complement.
CATTCGGTTAAACTAATAACCATAGCCGCCTGTATAAAACACATAAAACCCGTAACCAAGGTTTTATAACCCCCGCGAACATTATTAAACATTGAAATATTAGCGCCGGCCCCCTTGTTGTAAACCCCCGCTATTTGCATTACCCGTCGACCGTCGGATCCCGCGCCGTAGATCTAACGGCTGGCGATAATATTGGAGGCTCCCATCTGCCGAACATTAGCGTCCGGGGGATGGGCGGTATTTCTACCATACCCCTACCACGCGTAGGCTTCCCGGCTGATCGGAGCCCCCTCCTCCAAAACCACCATGGGCCAAAGGCGGTGCGGGGAATACTGCTTACTGCCCTGCCGCCTACCCCCTGACGTCATCCCCGCGTCACCTGATGACGTCACGTCCACGTCGCCCTCCACCGCTCCATAGCAGTGCCATGTCATCTGCTGACATCACCACCGCGCCACCGTGTCGTCCGCCACGTCATCCGACATGTCATCCTCTGTACCACTACACGAAAAAAAGTATGTCATGATGACATCATCATAAAAAAGCGCCAAAAGCCCAAAAATGCCCAAATTGCATTAAAGGTCGCGAAAATGACTATTTTTTGTTTATTTCTATTTTCTCGTTAGTGGAGACTTCTACATACGATTTTACGACCAATTCGCCTCCAAAGTTGCACAGTCCATCACCCTGCAAATTTGCTCCGTAACTCGACCCCGCATCTTGAGTCACCCCTGCTAATCGCTCACCACGCCATCAAAACAGGTATTTACTTACAGTCGTGCCCAAAGCCTGTGTTTTTTCAGTTTCCTCTGCTAAATTGCTTATGAACTCTGAAATTCAAGTTAAAACCCATTAAAACGCCCGCAGAAAGTGCACCATAACCACAATTTTCTCCAATTTTTCACCAAGAAACCCTGTAAAAGCAGTCTCCCTTTGCAAAGTTTCTCCCGTGGACTCAAACTCGAGTTCACTCTATTCTGTGAATGCTGAAAGAAAAAGCCCAGAGTTGTCCAGTGTTCGCTAAAAGAAACTCTGCAGACTATCTTTTTCACTGTCATTTTCACCCCATGAGTTCATCCAACTGAATTTAATCTGTAAATTTCCATAGAAAGAGGTCCACAGCTGTTGTTCTACTCACTTCATCCACATAGACCTCAGTCTCCAAGTTCACACTCATAAAATTGAGCCATGGAGACTCCAGTGGCTTTAAACATTACTCCTCTCAATGCACCCCACAAGGAATTGGAAGCACTACCTTTCGCTGATAGGGACTATCTAATCCAAGACTTGGTTGGTGACAGAAACCACCTGCAGACATTCTGTGAGCTGAGGAACAATTATCTAAACAACAATGATATTTATGGGATATGGGAATCAAATTTTCCCATATACTTCCTCCCCTCTGTTAATATCTTCCCTGAGATAATTCACCTCTGCTGTGAAAACTATGAGCCAACTCAAAGGGCAGTCAAGTCTCCATCTGGGAGCATCCTCTTTCATATAACTCCTGACTCCATCAATCAAGTGCTAAATTTCAACCCAACTCAGATGTTGTTCCCTCTTTCTATGAAATTCTTGGTTGATGAAGGTCCCAAACTCTCCAGCTCAGAGATAGCCCGAATTGCCCAAGTATTCATGAGAGCAGATCGCCAGCCTACAGGGCCACCTCCTTTTCTCTATGTATGTTTCAATGAAGTGGGTAAATTGCTTGTTGATATGATATCTTATGTTCTGGGTTTCAAGACAAGTGAACATATTGATGAAACTATATTAGTCTTGCTGTCTGCATTTACCCCAGGGCAGCCCCCTGCTGTCAAGTACAATTATGCCAAATTCATTGCCAACAAGATACATGATCAACTATTGAAACTAGATAGGGAGGGAGTCTTCAAGTATTCATCCTACATCTATCATCTATTCCTGTATTATCAGCCAGACTGTTTCCAATGCCCCATCAAAATATTGGACTCTAAAGGAGAAAAGAGGTCTGTGATTTTTTGGACCTCAGTCTTTCATGAAGTCCGCAGCTCTCCCTACTCTTACTGTGAGTTCATTGACATGTTTGTCTATCCAGTCTCTTCTCTCCTAAAGAGAACTCCTCCTCCTAGACTATCCTATGACATGCAAAAAATATTGCAGCTCTCAAAAAACTACAAAATAGGTGACTGGTACTTCTACCAGAATCACATTGTCATTAGGATACATGGCTGTGAGCTATGTCCCTACAGGCTGCCAAGATATGTGCCAATGAGACTGTTTGCCTTGGAATATTACAGGCAATTTATCAATTCAGATTTAACTCATTTTCATAGCACTAAGAAAAAGGCTTAGTTGAAATTCAGAGACCAACTAGGCCCCTTTGTCATGAACAAAAAAGAAGGATGGCAAGATGCTGATCAAATATTGGGGGAAAAACTCGAGTTAAAAAGGAGTTTTTGGTGGGTGCCTTATGACCCAAACGACTTTATCAATTCCAGAAAAATAAAATATAGGCTGTCAGCTTATGAACATTGCAAAATCCCACAAATAGAACAATTTTCCAACCAAGATGAGTGGGTAGAAGGCACACTAGTTGAAGAGTTCACTGAAGAAGAGAAAATGGAGCAAAATGTGAAAGATTTGGAAAAGACTCTTGACTTGGATTCTTTTGGGCAGGTCTCATTCAAACTGCCACAACAAGTCGGAGAAGGCACATCAACTGTTGCAGCTTCACAAGCTGCCCAAGAAAAGACTACACCAACAGCAGGTACAACAAAAGGCAAGGAGGTAGTAGATACAGAACCAGAAACAATGACAGACCAGCCAACTACCTCAAAGGAACAGAGTCAAGGGCAAGCCCCTCCACTGCAGACAGAGGCACCACAGATTCCAGCATTACAGACTCCTCTCAATGAGGAAAGAAGCAAGAAATGGGATAGGGAAGAGACCACACCTGCAAGTGGGTCAACACAGCAGCCAGAGGCCAAAAGGCAGAGAGTAGATCCTCAAATTGAAGAGGAAATTAGTGAAGGAATCATAGAGAGTCCAAGGAGGGAGAGGGAAACCAGCCAGCAAACATCCACCAGCTCTCACAGACAAGAAACAGAGAGGCAACATGGTATGGAGGTGTCCTCCTCAAGGCAGCAAAGCAAGCAACCATCTGGTATTAAAGGAACATTCATGGAAATCAAAGCCCAAAATGAGTTGTTGAGAATACAGCTTTATGATCAACTTCTCAAAACAACACCCTCCAAACAGCAAAGACTGATGGCAGCTTATGACATTAAGGAGGAAAAAATGATCTTAAGTCATTTCAAGCCTAAAGTTCAGCAACCATAGACAGCTGCGGACTACATAAAGACCAATCTAGAAGTCCTCGCCAAGGACATACATCCAATGGATCAAATTGAGCTACACAAGCAAACAGGTGAAATGGTCTATGCTACATTGGCAGACAAGGCAATGCTGGCCCACCAATTGAAGGAGTCATTAAGCAATACATCTGCCCAATTGGATTTGGAAAGAATATCTTCCTTGGCTAAAGACAATAGAATAAAGACCCTGGAGGAAATTATTGTTGAGCTAGGGCATGACCCTAAGGATGCCAAGGGCATCAAAGCCCTCATAAGGAAAAAAGAAGAAGATATTGCTGCACTTAGAAAGCAATTGAGGCTACCTGCAACCATGCACCCACAAACTACAGAACTTGCAGAAGAGAAGGCAGAAGGAGATACAATGGATTTGCTGATGAGGATGAATCAAAGGATAATTCAAATGGAGCAAGAATTGGAGAAAGCATTGCAAGGCAAGCAGTGGGAGTCGACCTCCCAGCCACCTGAAACAGCTCCAACAGTTGCCTCTGCCCCTCCCACACTTGCAGCAGCAATCCCTCCTATCATCCCAGCATCAACAACAGGTACATCAACCACGGATGCTTCAGCAGCAGCAACAACAACAGCACCAGAATCTAGCATGAGTATGGAGGAAATGATGAGAGCAGTAAAAGAGCTAGAAGTCCAAATGACAGAGCTGAAAGAGGCGAAGAAAAGTTGGCCAAACTAGAGGTAAGCTATGACAAGTCCAAGATAACAGTGGCTGAAAAAACAAGAGAAATAAAGGCCTTGGATAATAAAATAAAATCCTTAGAAAAAGAGCTTACTCTGCATAAAACCTGGCTGAAATTAAGACAATTCTGTGGGCCAAAATTGGCCAATCTATTACTGACCAGTGGCAATCAATTCAGACTATACATGAGCAAATAGAATTGATAGGGATTGCTCAGTTTGAGACTCAAAAGGCCAGAGCATCATTGGGAAACATGCCTAAGCAGGCCAATAGAATGATTCAATTTTTGAATACTCATACCAGAGAACAACTAGCAGCGTTGGATATCAGGAACATGACAGACACCATTTTGATAGTAAAAAAGGTGCTGACCCTGAGGAATTTTGTACAGACTTTAGAAAGAAAGTGCCAAGAAATGCAAAGAAATAAATGCCTTCAAACTAAAGTTTGCAACATTGCAGAGCAAAGGGTTACCCAGCTTATTAACCAGCAGTGGAAGACTGTTAACACATGAACAGTATGCCAACAAGGTAAACACCTATGTTTCTAATCAAATTACAGCTTCATCAAGCCTGTCAGAAGACACAGTACCTACCTCTGGACAGAGTCTATATGACAAATTAGAAAATCTGTTCTACATTGAACATGAGATAAATCATCTTTTTGAAGTCCAGCCCAACTTCTATAGATATACTGAAGCTGATGAAACACTAATAAAAATACAAAGACATCAGTTTCCAACATAAGAATGGTGGCAGGGAATGCTGGAGATTTTACCAAGGTGATTTCGGTTCTTTTTTCTTTTTTGATTGGCTACAGGTCAGCAAATTCAAATGCACGAGCCACCTGTCAAAGAGTGAAAACAACAGAAAGAGGAAGTCAGATTGTGACTGCAGCTCATTAATGCAAGACCAAGCACCGATGACAAGGCCAAGACAACAACACAGCAAAACAGCAAGACAACAAACGCAGGAACGCAGAGTAAAGACGCAGCTACCAGCCGACTCACTCAGTCCAAAAAGTCAAATATATCTGACAGACTAAACAGCCAGCACACCAACATTTACTGCTGCATTCATTTCTCTCATTTACTTCTTCTGTAGAGTAGGTGAAGGAAGTTATTGCTCAAATAGCTTATCTACATGATATTTTGTATCTCCTTTTTGTATAAATACCTCCCCATAAGATGTATTTGGGGTTGGTGATTTACTCTCTGGACTGCGCTGTAACTCTGAGACTTTTTAATACAAAGGGTTGTTGAATTTCATTGCTGCTGGACCGTCTGAATGTGGATTGATGTTCTGGGACCTGCTACAGAATTCCTGTGTCCTTCTATGGATCAATAAGTTGCTCTATCCTGCGTTTTATGTCTTCTATGTTTGCAAAATTCATATATGTCTCATAATCTTAGTAATAGAGAAAAAGAATAGCCCAAAATTTGTTTAAATACACTCTGTGCTCAATCTCTGTTGTTCATTATGTTTTCTTCAGAGTTAGCATGAACAGGAATTCTTAGCTGCTCCTGTTTCCACTGATTCTTTCACTTTGAATATTGCCCAAGAATTCTTTACTGCTCCTTGGTAATATTCATGCATCTTCCCTCCCCCAGCATGATGAAGGATTCGTAACTGCCCTTCATCCACTGGATTACATTCCATTAATTTCCAGATTTCAAAATTGTTCCAAGATCGATTATCTTGCTCTGTAGTCTTGCCCCTTACCAAAGAAAAACTCTCAACAGTTCGTCCTCATTGAACCCATTTGCCCAATGGTATAAACTGTTTTAGAATTGCATCCCAGCTCTATTTAAGATCACCATCCAACAAATTTAAAATCAAACTCTGTGCATCATAACTAGCCTGAAATACTTCAAAACAAAGCTAAATTACAAAGAGAGAGCCCTCTCTGGCTGCAGGTTGGCTAGAATCTGCCGCTAAAAGACTGGTTAGTGGTTACCTCGACCGTATTCCCTTCCAGAGGCAAGGAACAACCTGAGTGATAACATCATTGGCGACTCCACTGAGGACCTGAATGACTGTTTGTTACTGCTGTCTGTTTTCTAAAGCTACAGATGGAGCCTGAAGTTAGCCAGGTAGCCTTTGAAACTGTTTTTGCTGTGCATTTATAGGAGTAGATAAAAGCTGCTTCAATCAATCTCCAGTATAGCTTTAGGCCTTAAACAATTGTCCCAAAGATTTGATCAGTTTCCTTGTTTCAACATATTCAAAGGAAAGCCCAAAGCCTCCTATATTTCAAAAGAGCTTCCTACAGAATATTATCGAAAGTTGTGATCTCTAAACATTTCCAGAAAATACCAAAAATAGATTTAGAAGCTGGCTCCAAAGAAGAAAACTCGGTACACCAGGTCAAATCCTGACCCAAATCCTCCAGCTATTTTTGAAAATCCTAACTTGATCTCTAAGACCCTTAGAAAACAAGAAAAACTAGAAAAATCTGTTGATTTAGACCTTGATATACTTCAGCAAAATCTTACAACATCTGAGCTTACTCCTGGGAGAGCACCAGTCCTTTCTACAGCCTCTCCTAGTTCCTCATCCACACCTCAAAGTATCCTCTCCACTCCCCCATCCACTGCACATATTTCCACTGCTGTCCCTGCTGTTCCAGCTGTCTTATTTCTTCCTGCTGTCCCATTTATCCCTGTAAATATGGCAAACCGTTATGCTCCTCTACAGTTACCTGGAAATCCAGGGGCTATGCCTCAGGATTATCAGAGAAAAATTACATATTTTGATGGTACTGGCTCCTATACAGCCCAACAACACACTAAGAAAATGATGGACTACTTTGAGAACTATGAAATTGATGACAACGATGTCAGAATGAAAATTTTTGTTCAAAGCTTAACCGGTGAAGTAAGGACCTGGTTTAGGGCACTTGGGGCAAATACAATTGCTGATCCAGATGCCCTTTACCAAACCTTTCTCAACAGATGGGAAAAGAAGAAGGACCCATTGCATATCCTATCAGAGTATGACAGTTTAAAAAGAGGCCCACAAGAAACTGTCCAAGACTATTGTGCTAGATTCAACAATGTGTACAATGCTATCCCGCAAAACCTTAGACCTCCACCTGACCTAGCCTTGATCAAATTCCCTGATGGATTTGATTCTGACATGACATATCAACTAAGGGAAAGAGCTCCTCCTACCTTAGAAAACATGCAAAGCATAGCGGTTAGTGTAGAGGCCAACTTGATATCTAAGAGAAATCGGGCTAGAAATGAAAGGAGAACAACTTTCAAAGAAGAGCCTTCTGCATTTGAGCAAAAAATAGATGCGATCATCAAAGGTATGGACAGATTGGGTGATAGAGTGGAAACCATTGAAAGGAAATCTTCTTGGGATGGCCAACCAAGTAACACCACCCGAAATCCAAACTTTAGAAAAAATCAAAATCCTAACACCGGGAAAGCTGGCCCTGATCAGAATATCAGACCTCCATTTCAAGAGAACTATGCTGAAGCCTCAACCTCTAGTGAGCCAATAGAGGATACTCAAATCAACCTAATGGGTTTGAACAGTGAACAACAAATCTTTCTAACCCAAGATGACCAAGAAGCTCATAATTTCAACCAATTTCAAACCAAATCTGGAGAGTCATTTGATTTCAGAGAAGGCTATGATGCAGCGGTCTATGAGGTTCATAAACAATACAAATTAAGAAGCAGAACTATAGATGTGCCTGAACCTGCCAAGCTAAAAGATACCAAGCAGCCAAAGAAAACAAAGGATAAAGCTGTCTTGATAGAACCCCCTACTAAAACAGACCTCGACCCAAAGGAAGCCACTGTGGAAGACATATCAGACTTACAGCCCTCAAAAAATCAGTCATCTACATCCCTTCCCTCAAAAGAAAATCTAAACTACCCCCCTGAAAATAGTTTCAAAACAGATTTACCTCAAAACAGCACTCATGATGAAGAAAAGGTCACTAAAAATACAGCAAAAAAGGAAAACCTTGCTGCTTACAATACAAGAATTCAAGTGGAAAAACCTTTTAGCTTAGAAACTGAAATAGGCAAACTGAAAATAGCCATTCCTTTGTCTGAATTGGCTAAACATCAAGTTTATAGGGAACAAATCAATAGGTCACTTCAAATATCAGAACATAGGGATGCAGTCAATGTTTTAGATGACCAACTAGAACTGATTTTTGGTCCTGAAGTTAATGGTAAAATAGTAGATGGAGGGGTTCCTCCATTCTATGTAAGCTTAAATATTCATGACAAAGTGCTGCATAATGCAATGTTTGATTCAGGAGCTTCCCATAACCTAATGCCTAAGTCTGTGATGGAAAGACTGGACCTAGATATCACAAGGCCATACAAAGACTTGTTCTCATTTGATTCCAGCCAGGTCAGGTGTCTAGGCCTAATCAAAGATCTGTGTGTATCTCTAGTACAATACCTCACCAAGACAATCTTGATGGATGTGGTGGTAGCTGATATCCCACCAAAGTATGGCATGCTTTTGTCCAGATATTGGGGTGCAAAACTCCAAGGGTCTTTGCAACTAGACATGTCCTATGCCACCATTTCAGTCTTTGGACAGCCTAAGAGATTGTACCGGGAAACATTGATGAAATATGTGGTTAGCAGTCAAGAGAAACCCCAAAACTTCCCCATCTATTCTATGCATTCCGATATGGATTCATTCATTCTATACAATGCTGAGATGTGTCTCAAAACTGATGTCAAACCCCTAAAAACAGTACAGATAAAAAGCATGAATGAAAAATCTAGTGCTCAAGATCAAAAAATTGTTGATGTGATTGATGCAACAAATGAACAAGACATAGCATATGAGCTACAAAATCCAAATCTGCCCACTGAGCAAGTCTCCAAAACTCCTAAGACTAGTCACAATCAAGAAATCTTATGGTACTTAGAGTTTGATGGGTCAGTAAACAAATTAGGAGCAGGGGCAGGGGTTTGGATACACAACATGCAAAATGACCATGCTCAAGGTCATTCATATAGGCTAAATTTTAGATGTACAAACAATATGGCCGAGTATGAGGCCCTTTTACTGGGTCTCAAACTGATTAGAGTCTAGGGGAAACCAAGATTTCAATTCTAGGGGACTCAGATTTGATTATACAACAGATGAAGGGAAACTTTGTTACAAATGATCTTAGGTTAAGAGCTTACAGAGGGGCAGCCATTGAAATACTTAACACCTTCTCAGAATCTCAGCTCACCAAAATTCCAAGAAAGCACAATTTACATGCACATAGTTTGGCAACTTTTGCCAGCACTTGCAAGCTACCATTTGAGCCCAACCACCACTTCACTGCTAAAATCAAACACAGACCTGCTATCCCAAATAATGTCAAAAATTGGCAGGTGTTTGAAAATGATACACAGATCAATAATTTCCTCACTTTGAAAGAGGAATTCTCAAGTATAAACATTGACACAAGCACCATTGATGATCAACAACAAATAGACAAAAGTGAGCAAAGTATATCAGCTGAAACAACAAATTTGATTTTGCATCCAACAACTTTTGATGACAAAAATTTACAAGAGCTGAAGCAAATGGACCTTGATGAAATGGTTGAGGGAGAATCTGAAGTAATTGAACTAAAGGATAATTTTCTGACCACAGGCTTAACTCCTTTGGAGGATATATTTGATTCAAATGATATTCCAAGAAAGCCAAAAATGCAACCACTGAATGCAGAAATTGAGGACTACAATATTGGAACCACAGAAAATCCCAAAATGGTAAAACTCTCCAAAGCATTACCTTCTGATCAAAAGCTGAAATACATTGAGTTGTTTAAGGAGTTCCAAGATGTCTTTGCTTGGAGCTATGAGGACCTCAAGTCCTATGATACTGTTGTCATCCAACATACTATACCCTTGAAAGAGAATCAAAAACCTTTTAAACAAAAACTTAGAAGGGTGAATCCTATCCTCCTTCCCCTTATTGAAAAGGAAGTCAAACGAATGTATGAAGCTGGAATAATTGCACCTATCAGGTTCTTAGAGTGGATTTCAAATCTAGTGCCTACTAGGAAGAAAACGAGAGAGATAAGACTGTGTGTTGACTTAAGAAATTTGAATAAAGTCTCTCTCAAAGACCACTACCCCTTACCCAAGATGGATCATATTTTACAAAGGGTAGTAGGAGCTTCTAGGATCTCACTGTTAGATGGTTTCTCAGGATTTAATCAGATTTTAGTCCCCCGGATGATCAAGATAAAACTGCCTTTACAACACCTTGGGGAACCTTCAAATATGTGAAAATGCCTTTTGGACTAAAAAATGCAGGGGCCACATTTCAAAGAGCAATGGACATAGCCTTTGCAAAGGAGATCCATGATTTTTTAGTCATATATCTCGATGATCTCACTGCTTTTTCAAAATCAGACCAAGAACATTTAGAGCATTTGAGGCAAGTGTTCCTAATTTGCAGAAAATATGGCATATCATTGAACCCAAAGAAATCACTGTTTGGCCTAGAAGAAGGCAAACTCCTAGGTCACATAATTTCAAAAGATGGCATTAGAATTGACCCGACAGAATACAAGCTATTCTCCAAGTCCCTCACCCAAGAAACATCAAAGAACTGCAAGCTTTTTTAGGAAAGATCAATTTCCTAAGGAGGTTCATTCCCAATTTGGCTGAACTAATAAGATTGTTGAATAATATGTTGAAGAAAGATTCTAAAGTCAAATGGACAATAGAAGCCAAACAAGCCTTTGAGGACATCAAAATAGCTTTAACAAAAACACCAGTCCTCACAAGCCCCAAGTTTGATAGAGACTTCATGATCTTTTCCTTTGCATCTGAGCATACTATTGCTGTTGTCCTATTGCAAAAAGATGACCAAGGGTGTGAGAAGCCCATTGCTTTTTTCAGCAAAGCACTTAGAGATGCTCCACTCAAATATCAGATCATGGAGAAACAAGCCTATGCCCTTGTAAAAGCCATCAAAGATTTCAGAGTTTATATCTTGTATTCTCATGTGATAGCTTATGTCCCTAATGCCGTGGTCAAAGACATTCTAACTCAAGAAGGAATTGAGGGTAAAAGGGGCAAATGGATAGCTAACATTTTAGAATATGACATTGAAATTAAGCCAACCAAACTGATAAAAGGACAAGGACTAGCCAAGCTGATGACTGAAACCAATTTTCAAGCCCTTGACATAAATGAAATGGATAACGAACAGGAGATGGTGACTCCACAGATCAATCAAGCCTTTTTACAATCACCTTGGTATGCTGACATATGTTATATATTGTTAAACCTGCAAGCTCCTCCAGGGTTATCCAGGACTAAAAAGAGATTCTTGAAAATGAAAGCTTCAAAGTTTTGTATCATAGATAATGTGTTGTTTTGGAAAAACCATGAAGGTATTTTACTTAATTGCCTAACACTGGATGAAACTGACAAAGTACTTAAGGAATTTCATGCAGGGGACTGTGGTGGACACTTGTATTGGAAATCAACAGCTGATAAAATCCTAAGGGCTGGATTTTATTGGCCCACCCTCTTTGCTGATGCAAAGAAATTTGTAACTTCTTGCCACAAATGCCAAATTTTTGAAGGCAAGAAAAAGCTGTTGCCTCTGCCCCTCAAACCCATTTCAACTGAAAGTCCATTTCAACAATGGGGTTTAGACTTCATTGGGGAAATTCACCCTTCATCCTCTGGTCAGCATAAGTGGATTTTGATAGCCACAGACTATTTTAACAAGTGGATAGAAGCTACCCCTTGCAGGCAAGCTAATGACTCAATCATCATGCAATTCTTAGAAACCAACATCTTGTCTAGATTTGGCTGTCCGGAGAAGATTATTACAGACAATGTTGCTGCCTTTAAATCCAAAAGAATGATCAATTTTTGTCATAAGTACCACATTACCTTGGGCCACTCCACAGCCTATTACCCCCAAGGTAATGGTCTAGCTGAGTCATCCAACAAAAGCTTAATCAACATCATTAAGAAAGTCTTGGAGGAAAACAAGAAAAATTGGCATAAAAAACTTGTAAATGCACTATGGGCAGACAGATTGACCACCAAAAGATCCATTGGAACAAGCCCATATGAATTGGTTTATGGCATGGAGGCAAGATTCCCTTCATCTTTGGGAATCCCAGTGATAAAGTTGCTGCAAGAAATACAAGCAGAACCTAATGATATTCAAAGAAGGATCAATCAAACTATTCACTTGCAGCAGACTAGAGAGGAAGTATATCAGAGAAGTCAGGTTCTACAAGAAAAACTGAAAAATATGTTTGATAAAAGAACCAAAGCAGAGGATTTCTTCATTGGGGATAAAGTTTTAAAGTGGGATTCTAGGAGGGAAGACAAAGGAAAGCATGGCAAATTTGATTTCCTTTGGAAAGGACCTTATGTCATTCAGGCTGTACAAGGAAACAACACCTATTTTCTGAAAAGCTTGGATGGCACAGAGGCAAATGATGGGCCAGTAAATGGTCGAATGCTGAAGCATTATTTTGATCAGGTTTTTTGAAGAAATCAACACTTTAGTTTGTACATAATAGTGTTTACTTTCTGCAATTTACTACAGCAATATGATAAGAAATCAGATGCAGCAAATTTTGAGGGAAAGGCAAGGAATTGTGCCACCTTATGGTATTACATTTTGAGTTTATCAGAAGAAGTTAAAAAGGAGACTTGGGAACTGTGAAAATGATGGAAAATATTCAGACAGAGTAACCTAAACAGAGCTGCAACTAAGTAAATGAATTCATGAGAGTCACTCAAATTTTGCAGAGGCACTATTTTGTCTACAACAGAAGGAAATTTCAGATTACATCAAGAATTGAACATAAGGCCCTCTGACCTGCTGTTCTTTACTTTTCACCAGGAAAAGCCATCCCCAAGTGGAGCCACTGTTAGGTTCCTATACCAATAGGTTTCATTTTTCATGTTTGACTGTAGAAGAGCCAAATATGTTCATCCTTGCATGCTGCAAAGGTTCCATATTTTGTAAACAAATGAAGAAAATTAAAAAATGAAAAGAGGGTATGCCCTAAAAGAAAAATCAAAGGGCAAAAAGAATGGATTGGTAAAAAAATGATAAAAAATGAACCCCAAAGCAAAATACCAAGAAAGTGTGCTAGTTTAAATGCCACTACTGTTCCATTGTTGAAGAATTTCATTGTGTACAGGTGGTTGATTCTTGACACAGTTGATGAGTAGCCAGACAGTTCAATCCTGGTTAGATCATGTTTGAATTTACTTATCTTTAGAATAGAGAATAAAGATCTGTCGAAACAGTTCAAGCTTGGCAAGATGAGTAAATAGGTAGAGAAACAAAGGAGCCCAACTGCTTAATCTGGGCCCTTGGAAGAGATAAGGGTAGACTTAGTTAGGAGGGCATTCAAAAGAAAAAGAGGAAAATCAGGGTTTGCTAGTCCAAATGCACCCAAACAAAAGGAAGAAAAAATGCTAGGTGTATTAGGCTGGGTAGGCAGTTTGAGGTTGCAGAAGCAAGTTTGTGATCATTTTTTGTCTTGTCAAGAAAGACTCATCTCCTGGATGACACAAGTACCATGGCAGTTGTTTGGTTGTAAAACAGTGGAAGCATGACTCATTTCCCCAGAAATCATTTACTAACATCCCCTCAAGGACCTTGGGATCTGCCCGGTAGTCCTATTTCACTTCATTTTATGAGAAATGCTAAGTTGAACCCTGAGTTTACTTAGTTAAAAGAAGCCACATTTCTTGTGTAAAAGATCTTACCATTTTACTTCATTTCCCCAAAAAACCTAAGTTATTTTCCTCATAAACTTAGTGTTACCTATCCATAAAATCATATTAACATTAACTTTATTATATAGCTCCTTTATCATTTGCCCTACCCCTATTGTACAAAAAACTATATAAAAAACCCAAAAATACATAATCTTCCTACCCCTGGCAACTATAGCCTTATAACACACTTCCGGGAATTATTAGTCCATTTGGGACCTTAATAATAGCCCCTCCACATTCAAAAAACCTTGGGGTTTATTTAACATTCGGTTAAATAAACAACCGTGCTAAAGCCACCCACCTAAACCATATGTTAACTCCCTCGCGCATGTATATATTGGGATTGGTTTGACATTCAGTTAAACTAATAACCATAGCCGCCTGTATAAAACACATAAAACCTGTAACCAAGGTTTTATAACCCCAACGAACATTATTAAACGTTGAAATATTAGCGGGGGCCCCCTTGTTGTAAACCCCCGCTATTTGCATTACTCGTCGACCGTTGGATCCCGCGCCGTAGATCTAACGGCTGGCGGCAATATCGGAAGCTCCCATCTACCGAACATTAGCGTCCGGGGGATGGGCGGTATTTCTGCCATACCCCTGCCACGCGTCGGCTTCCCGGCGTGATCGGAGCCCCCTCCTCCAAAACCACCATGGGCCAAAGGCGGTGCGGGGAATACCGCTTACCGCCCCGCCGCCTACCCCCTGACATCATCCCTGCATCACCTGATGACGTTGCCCTCCACCACTCCATAGCAGCACATGTCATCTGCTGACATCACCACCGCGCCACCGTGTCGTCCGCCACGTCATCTGACACATCAGCTGACATGTCATCCTCCGTACCACTACACGAAAAAACGTACGTCATGATGACATCATCATAAAAAAGCGCCAAAATCCCAAAAGGCCCAAATTGCGTTAAAGTTCGCGAAAATGACTGTTTTTTGTTTATTTCTATTTGCTCGTTAGTGGAGACTTCTGCATGTGATTTTACGACCAATTCGCCTCCAAAGTTGCACAGTCCATCACCCTGCAAATTTGCTCCATAGCTCGACCCCGCAGCTCGAGTCACCCTTGCTAATCGCTCACCGCGCCATCAAAATAGGTATTTACTTACAGTCGTGCCCAAACCCTGTGTTTTTTCAGTTTCCTCTGCTAAATTGCTTATGAACTCTGAAATTCAAGTTAAAACCCATCAAAACGCCTGCAGAAAGTGCACCATAACCACAATTTTCTCCACATTTTCACCAAGAAACCCTGTAAAAGCAGTCTCCCTTTGCAAAGCTTCTCCCGTGGACTCAAACTCAAGTTCACTCTATTCTGTGAATGCTGAAAGAAAAAGCCCAGAGCTGTCCATAATTCAGTGTCCGCTAAAACAAACTCTGCAGACTATCTTTTTCACTATCATTTTCACCCCATGAGTTCATCCAGCTAAATTTAATCTGTAAAATTCCATAGAAAGAGGCCCAAAGCTGCTATTCTACTCATTTCATCCACACAGACCTCAGTCTCCAAGTTCACACTCATAAAATTGAGCCATGGAGACTCCAGTGGCTTTAAACATTACTCCTCTCAATGCACCCCACAAGGAATTGGAAGCACTACCTTTGCTGATAGGGACTATCTAATCTAAGACTTGGTTGGTGACAGAAACCACCTGTAGACATTCTGTGAGCTGAGAAACAATTATCTAAACAACAATGATATTTATGGGATATGGGAATCAAATTTGCCCATATACTTCCTCCCCTCTGTCAATATCTTCCCTGAGATAATTCACCTTTGCTTTGAAAACTATGAGCCAACTCAAAGGGTAGTCAAGTCTCCATCTGGGAGCATCGTGTTTCATATAACTCCTGACTCCATCAATCAAATGCTAAATTTCAAGCCAACTCAGCTACTGTTCCCTCTTTCTATGAAATTCTTGCTTGATGAAGGTCCCAAACTCTCCAGCTTAGAGATAGCCCGAATTGCCCAAGTATTCATGAGAGCAGATTGCCAGCCTACAGGGCCACCTCCTTTTCTCTATGTATGTTTCAATGAAGTGGGTAAATTTCTTGTTGATATGATATCTTATGTTCTGGGTTTCAAGACAAGTGAACATATTGATGAAACTATATTAGTCTTGCTGTCTGCATTTACCCTAGGACAGCCCCCTGCTGTCAAGTACAATTATGCCAAATTCATTGCCAACAAGATACATGATCAACTATTGAAACTAGTCAGGGAGGGAGTCTTCAAGTATTCATCCTACATCTATCATCTATTCCTGTATTATCAGCCAGACTGTTTCCAATGCCCCATCAAAAGATTGGACTCTAAAGGAGAAAAGAGGTCTGTGATTTTTTGGACCTCAGTCTTTCATGAAGTCCACAGCTCTCCCTACTCTTACTGTGAGTTCATTGACATGTTTGTCTATCTAGTCTCTTCTCTCCTAAAGAGAACTCCTCCTCCTAGATTATCCTATGACATGCAGAAAATATTGCAGCTCTCAAAAAACTACAAAATAGGTGACTGGTACTTCTACCAGAATCACACTGTCATTAGGATATATGGCTGTGAGCTATGTCCCTACAGGCTGCCAAGATATGTGCCAATGAGTCTGTTTTCCTTGGAATATTACAGGAAATTTATCAATTCAAATTTAACTCATTTTCATAGCACTAAGAAAAAGGCTCAGTTGAAATTCAGAGACCAACTAGGCCACTTTGTCATGAAAAAAAAGAAGGATGGCAAGATGCTGATCAAACATTGGGGGAAAAACTCAGGTTAAAAAGGAGTTTTTGGTGGGTGCCTTATGACCCAAATGGCTTTATCAATGCCAGAAAAATAAAATATAGGCTGTCAGCTTATGAACATTGCAAAATCCCACAAATAGAACAATTTGCCAACCAAGATGAGTGGGTAGAAGGCACACTAGTTGAAGAGTTCACTGAGGAAGAGAAAATGGAGCAAAATGTGAAAGATTTGGAAAAGACTCTTGACTTGGATTCTTTTGGGCAGGTCTCATTCAAACTGCCACAGCAAGTCAGAGAAGGCACATCAACTGCTGCAGCTTCACAAGCTGCCCAAGAAAAGACTACACCAACAACAGGTACAACAAAAGGCAAGGAGGTAGTAGATACAAAACCAGAAACAATGACAGAGCAGCCAACTACCTCAAAGGAACAAAGTCAAGGGCAAGCCCCTCCACTACAGACAGAGGCACCACAGATTCCAGCATTACAGACTCCTCTCAATGAGGAAAGAAGCAAGAAACGGGACAGGGAAGAGACCACACCTGCAAGTGGGTCAACACAGTAGCCAGAGGCCAAAAGGCAGAGAGTAGATCCTCAAATTGAAGAGGAAATTAGTGAAGGAATCATAGAGAGTCCAAGGAGGGAGAGGGAAACCAGCCAGCAAACATCCACCAGCTCTCACAGACAAGAAACAGAGAGGCAACATGGTATGGAGGTGTCCTCCTCAAGGCAGCAAAGCAAGCAACCATCTGGTATTAAAGGAACATTCATGGAAATCAAAGCCCAAAATGAGTTGTTGAGAATACAGCTTTATGACCAACTTCTCAAAACAACACCCTCCAAACAGCAAAGACTGATGGCAGCTTATGACATTAAGGAGGAAAAAATGATCTTAAGTCATTTCAAGCCTAAATTTCAGCAACCACAGACATCTGCGGACTACATAAAGACCAATCTAGAAGTCCTCGCCAAGGACATACATCCAATGAATCAAATTGAGCTACACAAGCAAATAGGTGAAATGGTCTATGCTACATTGGCAGACAAGGCAATGCTGGCTCACCAATTGAAGGATTCATTAAGCAATACATCTGCCCAATTGGATTTGGAAAGAATATCTTCCTTGGCTAAAGACAACAGAATAAAGACCCTGGAGGAAATTATTGTTGAGCTAGGGCATGACCCTAAGGATGCCAAGGGCATCAAAGCCCTCATAAGGAAAAAACAAGAAGATATTGCTGCACTTAGAAAGCAATTGAGGCTACCTGCAACCATGCACCCACAAACTACAGAACTTGCAGAAGAGAAGGCAGAAGGAGATACAATGGATTTGCTGATGAGGATGAATCAAAGTATAATTCAAATGGACAAGAATTGGAGAAAGCATTGCAAGACAAGCAGGGAGAGTCGACCTCCCAGCCACCTGAAACAGCTCCAATAGTTGCCTCTGCCCCTCCCACACTTGAAACAGCAATCCCTCCTATCATCCCAGCATCAACAACAGGTACATCAACCATGGATGCTTCAGCAGCAGCAGCAACAACAGCACCAGAATCTAGCATGAGTATGGAGGAAATGATGAGAGCAGTAAAAGAGCTAGAAGTCCAAATGATAGAGCTGAAAGAGGCCAAAGAAAATTTGGCCAAACTAGAGGTAAGCTATGACAAGTCCAAGATAACAGTGGCTGAAAAAACAAGAGAAATAAAGGCCTTGGATAATAAAATAAAATCCTTAGAAAAAGAGCTTACTCTGCATAAAACCCTGGCTGAAATTAAGACAATTTTGTGGGCCAAAATTGGCCAATCTATTACTGACCAGTGGCAATCAATTCAGACTATACATGAGCAAATAGAATTGATAGGGATTGCTCAGTTTGAGACTCAAAAGGCCAGAGCATCATTGGGAAACATGCCTGAGCAGGCCAATAGAATGATTCAATTTTTGAATACTCATACCAGAGAACAACTAGCAGTGTTGGATATCAGGAACAGGACAGACACCATTTTGATAGTAAAAAAGGTGCTGACCCTGAGGAATTTTGTACAGACTTTAGAAAGAAAGTGCCAAGAAATGCAGACAGAAATAAATGCCTTCAAACTAAAGTTTGCAACATTGCAGAGCAAAGGGTTACCCAGCTTATTAACCAGCAGTGGAAGACTGCTAACACATGAACAGTATGCCAACAGGGTAAACACCTATGTTTCTAATCAAATTACAGCTTCATCAAGCACGTCAGAAGACATAGTGCCTCCCTCTGGACAGAGTCTATATGACAAATTAGAAAATCTGTTCTACATTGAACATGAGATAAATCATCTTTTTGAAGTCCAGCCCAACTTCTATAGATATACTGAAGCTGATGAAACACTAATAAAAATACAAAGACATCAGTTTCCAACAGAAGAATGGTGGCAGGGAATGCTGGAGATTTTACCAAGGTGATTTCGGTTCCTTTTTCTTTTTTGATTGGCTACAGGTCAGCAAATTCAAATGCACGAGCCACCTGTCAAAGAGTGAAAACAACAGAAAGAGGAAGTCAGATTGTGACTGCAGCTCATTAATGCAAGACCAAGCACCGATGACAAGGCTGACACAGCAACACAGCAAACGCAGAGTAAAGACGCAGCTACCAGTTGACTCACTCAGTCCAAAAAGTCAAATATATCTGACAGACTAAACAGCCAGCACACCAACATTTACTGCTGCATTCATTTCTCTCATTTACTTCTTCTATAGAGTAGGTGAAGGAAGTTATTGCTCAAATAGCTTATCTACATGATATTTTGTATCTCCTTTTTGTATAAATACCTCCCCATAAGATGTATTTGGGGTTGGTGATTTACTCTCTCGACTACGCTATAACTCTGAGACTTTTTAATACAAAGGGTTGTTGAATTTCATTGCTGCTGGACCGTCTGAATGTGGATTTGATGTTCTGGGACTTGCTACAGAATTCCTGTGTCTTTCTATGGATCAATAAGTTGCTCTATCCTGTGTTTTATGTCTTCTATGTTTGCAAAATTCATATATGTCTCATAATCTTAGTAATAGAGAAAAAGAATAGCCCAGAATTTGTTTAAATACACTCTATGCTCAATCTCTATTGTTAATTATGTTTTCTTCAGAGTTAGCATGAACATGAATTCTTAGCTGCTCCTGTTTCCACTGATTCTTTCACTTTGAATATTGCCCAGGAATTCTTTACTGCTCCTTGGTAATATTCATGCATCTTCCCTCCCCCAGCATGATGAAGGATTCCTAACTGCCCTTCATCCACTGCCTTACATTCCATTAATTTCCAGATTTCAAAATTGTTCCAAGATTGATTATCTTGCTCTGTAGTCTTTCCCCTTACCAAAGAAAACACTCTCAACAGTTCGTCCTCATTGACCCCATTTGCCCAATGGTATAAACTGTTTTAGACTTGCATCCCAGCTCTATTTAAGATCACCATCCAACAAATTTAAAATCAAACTCTGTGCATCATAACTAGCCTGAAATACTTCAAAACAAAGCTAAATTACAAAGAGAGAGCCCTCTCTAGCCGCAGGTTGGCTAGAATCTGCCACTAAAAGACTAGTTAGTGGTTACCTTGGCCGTATTCCCTTCCGGAGGCAGGGAACAACCTGAGTGATAATAGCTAGGAGGGCCTATACTCATCATAGACATGCTTATTCATAGGATTACGCACCTGCCACATGAAGATTTGAACCTGGCCAAGGAGTTTGGTGGAAAGACGAGGAGAAGGATCTTGTTGGGTGAATGAAGAAAGAGTTTGAACTTGTGAAAAAGTTACGTGGGTATTCCATTTTGTCTATCTTAGACCCCACAATTCAATTGGTTGCACAGATATTGGCTGAGAAGGTAATGAGGAAATGCCACGCGGATGAAGTTTTGGTGCACGTAGTGTCTCTAGCGGCTCAGTGCATGAAAGGCATACTGTTCAATTAGTCCAAGTACCTATGCCAAGAGTTCCTCGCAAATTGCCGTGAGGCCTAGGATGAAACCAAAACATTTCATTACTCTTGGTTGTTGCTCTCCATTATGTTCGTTACAAGGGATCTACGAGAGGACAACCAGTTTCCTCCATTGGAAGAAGAATTTTCGAAGGCTGCATAGTTCGCCTCCCCATGGGCTACGAAGGACCCCGCATGCATCACAAAAATGAATATATTTTGGGTCCTAATGGAAATGAGTTTTCACATGGTAATTAAACAATGCCCAAGGTTGTCCCAAACCTTATACATGCAACTGTCAGCCTACTCCACATTCAAGGATGACTTTCATTGGGTATATATCTAGGTGTAGAAGGATCCAGCATAGAAGTGGCATGATTTTCCATACTTGGTGACAGAGACCAATGTGCAGGAGGTAGTGGCATGTTGGCTAGCCAAGTGGCACACCCCTTCATATCTAGCTTTTGGTCCAAGCACAGGTGTAGAGAGTGTGGCCGCAAAGAAATGGAAAGAGGCAGCTAAACAAGTTGTGTAGAACTTGGCTGCGCAGAGAAAGAAGGATGTTGTAGAGAAGGCTGGGGCTGAGAAGGAATGTTCTGACAAAGAGAAGGTAGAGCAGGAGTAGTGCGAGACCTAGAAAGGTGAAAAGTCACCTTCGCCAACAACAGAAACGTAATTATGGCAAGGCGACAGAGGGAAGGAAGGGAAATGCACTCCTTTCATTTTGAAAAGGCGTGAACTAGAGTAGCAAGATGGATCGAGGAAGAAGAAGAAGGCTCAGAAAACATAGGTTGACCCCCTGGTGCCCACAGAAAGAAATCTAGATAAAGTCGATGATAAAGTCGGGGACGTCAACACAAAAGTACTGTAGCAGTTGGAACAACAGTACATACAAACATTGGGAGGAATCTATAAGGATCTTTGGGAGTTACAGCTCCAAACAACCAAGATCCAAAAAGATGTCTGGAAAGTGAGTGACATGCGAGGCAGTTCAGCGTAGGGTTAAAGTATAGGCACGGAAATAATTTCATGGTCATTGATGGATGTGCGAGTCTTCCCCCTTCCTGTAGGTTCAGTTCGCACCGACATTGAGCAACATCTCACCCTCCTTGATAGGGTCCCAAAGATGGGCTTGAACCTTGCCGTGATGCAACTAGAGTCATTGCATGCGCTATTATAGGGAGTCATGGAGGAGCTTCACATTCGGGAATAGCGAGCACTTAGTGCTGTCAGTGAGATCAAGGTTAATAATCAATAGTTGTTCGTTGAGAAGACGCAGATTCTGTAGGAAAAGGAGGTACTCCAGGCACATAGTTCATGACTGGAGTCAGCAGTCATGGAGGCATGCAGAACAATACCAGAGCTTCATATTCCTGAAGATGCACAGCCAGAAGCGAAGATCAGGAAGTTAGCTGCTGGTGTGCGCAAAGCAAAGGCAGAGGTTAATCGAGTTCAATTTGAACTCAACATGAAGATCACTAAGCTACAATTGAAGATGTATCCATTGACTCTGCTAGAGGTCCAGGAGCAGTGTGGAGCCATGATCAAGGAAGGCCTGGCTACTCTGGATGCCACAGTTGTAGACTGCACAACAATATTTGAGCAGGCCATGGAGTTGGTCACCAATCTGCAGGAGGATCCAAACCTGCAAACACTGAATACTGAGATTAGGGAGCTACAGAAGCAGTATGATGAAGTCAAGGAAACAACGCTCTCCATTGTACCAGTGCAGCACCTAGCCAAATTGCAGGAGGGGAAGTAGCTCCTCGTGCAGGTAGAAGTAGCATAGAAGAAGGAGGCCTTGCTTAAGGCCAGGCTGGAGCCTTGGTTGGAAGAAGCTTATCAGATCAAAACAACCATCTAGGATAAGCTAAAGGGCTTGCAGTAGACACAGTAGATGATGAGGCTAGCCGTAGAAGGACCAGCTACATAGAATCTAATGGAAGAGATCAATCAGGCAACCACTCAAAGCGCTGTCGAGGTTGCTATAGTTCAGGTGGAGCTTGTTAGGATATTCCCACACATAGGAAATAGTTAAGTATAACTTGGTCTAGTGTAGAGTTAGGTAAAGTGTGTTTCTTTACTATGTACTTTTGTAACTTACAATCCAACAATCACGATATGTAGTGATCCGACAGTTCTTTCTCTCCTTGGTATTACCGACACTTGATTCGTGGCTTAACACCTGATTGGTCCATGATCTTTATTTAAATAGCATGGAAGGTCATTTGTAAGGTGACCGTTGATGAGAGAAACTTATGTAAATTTTATTTCTTTTATTAATAAATTTCCTGAAGTGGTCACATTGGCTCAGGCCGTGGATTGTTTCCCTCTTTGAGGGTTTTAACCATGGAAAGAATACTGGTGTATTGATCTGTGATATATTTGTGAGCGGTGTCCTTTGGTTTTCTATCTGAGGAACTTACCTTGTAAATTCCTACATGGTATTAGAGCTATTTGAGGGTCGCATTCATTGGTGATCCAAATCCGAAGCCGGTACAACTGCATCCGATTGTTGTTTCCTAGATCTACTGTTTCTGACAACTTTCAAGTCGAGAGGACTCTTCTATTGTGTTAGGAGCATCTGTTCCAGTGAGGAACCCCTTTTGTTTCAAGCGAAAAGGTTTCTGGTAGCCCTAGCTACGTCATTTTTAAGATTTGGAGGTATACAATCTTTATTTGCAGTTTTAGTTATTCATCTCTCTGTTTATTTTGGTTTATTTAGCTCTCTGTTTTTTTATTACTGGATCTATACCTTTCATTTCTGCATATGCTCTTTTCCCCACGACTTTACGTGATCTGGGAAAATCAGAAATAGAAAGGAAGAATTTTCCTCATGCGTATGATATTTTCCGCTACGCCTTAGTGTGATCTCGGAAAATCAGAAACATTGAGAAAAGTATATAGTTTCCGGCGAAAGCTAACTTCAAGCCATAAAGTTTGCTTTTTTTTTTTGCATGTCCGTGTTGGGTTGTGTGATTTTTTGTTTTGTAGGAAAAAAGAGTTTTTTCAATTAAGCACACACCCCAAAGCTTCAGTGACTAAAAAAAAAAAACCCTTCCTCTTTTCAAAAAATTACTAACCTTTTAAACTAGCTCACTTGGTCCAAAGTTACTTTATGAGAATAGAGGTCTTGGGTTCAAGTCTTTCTTTTTGTTGAGTTAATTTTTCAAAAAACAAATGTAACTTATATTTTAAAGTTACTTTATTTAAAAGTGTTCTCACCCATTATAAAAACTGAGTCACTTATAATTCTAAAGTCTCTTTATCTTTTATTTAAGTTACAATTTAGTGAGTAGCTTATAAAGTACCATTGTAAAAGTGACTTTCACTTATTTATAAAAGTGTGTCACATAAAATATTTTTTTAACGTGAGCTAATTAGATTATATTTGGAAATGGTTTTTTTTTATTAAATATAACATTACCATTCACTTCCGCATATTCACACACTTCGTCAGCATCTTCAACAACTTTTCTTAAAAAATCCGTAACTTCTTCATTCGAAAGCCGTTTTCAGAGCCGTTTTTTTTAATCAGCCTAATTTTTCGAGATATTTCAGCATTGGAACAATCTAATAGATATTTCCATTGCACTTAGTTTCTACAGCTTTAGTTTCTATTAAAATGGAAAGCCCATGCCAAGTTATTCTTGACAACACCAACTACTTTTAATGGCGGTCCTACATTGTGGATTTACTTAGAAGTAAAGGTATTTACAGAATAGCCTCAGGCCAAGAAAATAAACCTAAAGATGAATATAAGGCAACCAAATGGGAAAATAGGCAAGATCAAGCACATGGGTTGACAGGGATGTCTATTTCTCCAGACCTTAGATTCCATATCGTAGAACTTGATACCCCTAATGAAGCAATGAAACAACTCACTAAAGTTTTTGGAATTAAAAATGAAATTAGAGCCCATCAACTCGAAAATGAGTTGCTTACATTAGACCCCAATAATTTTTCTTCCATTGAAGATTTTTTGTCCAAGTTCAAGACCCTTAGACTTCTGTTGGAAGGTGTTAAGGTTAGGAAAGAATATGGTAGCCTTATCTATTCCATTCTTACTAAGTTGGGACCAACCTACTGTGTGTTTGTTTCCACCTTCCATTCTACTAGAGAAAACTTTATTTCTCAAGGACAAGACTACAGGTCCCCCTCTTTTGATGCCTTTTATGATTCTTTAATAAGAGAACAAGAAAAACTCTTACATCTTGGTCTTCTTAATATTGGTGACTCTTCTAAGAAAGCCTTAGCCGCTTAGCAACAACCAAATTCAAAGAATCCTAAGACGCAGTATCCTAAAAAGAATGGTCCTAAACCAAACAAGGGTCCTAAGCAATTTCAGTCTCAAAATGAAAAATCATTTCAACAAAATGATAAGGAAAATAAAAATAAAGGGAAGAAGATTAGTAGACATTGCCACTTTTATAATCAAGATGACCACATAGAATCCAAATGCTTTAAGAAGATGGAAGCCTTGGAAGAAGCAATGAAGAAGCATAACATCCATTTGGAACACTCTTCAACTTCAACTTCATCTTCAGGAATAGCACTTTCTGCATGTGGTTGTCAAGCATCTCGGTCTGGTTCTACACTAAATGTGTCTTCTTCTACTCATTCTCATGAGTGAATCATTGATTCTGGAGCTTCTTATCACATGGCCAAAAACAAAGCCATGTTTTCTTCTTTAAATGATTGTAAAACCAAAAATATATATGTTGGTGATGATAGATCTCTTAGTGTTGTAGGGACTGGAACTATTCATCTAGACAACGGTCAATTTAATGATGTATTATGTGTTCCAACCTTATCCTGCAACCTTCTATCTGTATATCAGATAACTCATTCAGGTGAAGGTAAAACCGTTGAATTTTCACCTCACGATGTTGTAATTAAGGACCTAAGAGATCCTAAATAGATTTTAGCTATTGGCATTGCTGATGATTCTACAAGTTTGTATAAGTTTAACAACTTTGGGTCATCAACTCTTCCCTTGGTATTTGTTGCTCATAATGATGAAGTGAGCAAACTTTGGCATGAGTGATTTGGTCACTTAAACTATCGCTCCCTTCAAAATATATGTAAAGAAAATATGGTGACAGGTCTTCCTATGGTATCTTGTAGAGATGGTGTTTATTCCAGATGTGTACTCAGAAAACATCATCGAGATAGTTTTGAAAAATGTGCCTCTTGGCACGCCTCAGCCCCTTTACAACTTGTGCATAGTGATTTATGTGGTCCACTTCAAGTTGTTTCATTCTCTGGCTACAATTATTTCTTAACTTGCATTGATGATTTCTCCAGACGCACTTGGGTATACTTGTTAAAAATCAAGAGTGAAGTATTTAACATGTTCTTGGCCTTTAAGGCCTTTGTTGAAAAACAATTTGGACACCAAATTCTTAAGCTAAGATCTGATAATGGAAGACAATATGTTAACAAAAAATTCATCAACTTTTGCACTGAGATTGGAATTGAAATGCAACATATTGTTCCATATACTCCACAACAAAATGGTGTAGCTGAATGGAAGAATCGCACCTTAAAGGAAATGGCTAATTGTATGCTTCGATCTAAAGGAATTAGTCTTATTTTTTGGATAGAAGCAATTAACTATGAAAATTACATATTTAATCATACTCCTACTAAGGTTTTAAAGAATATCACTCTAGAAGAAGCATGGAGCTCAATTAAACTAGATGTAAGTCACTTTCGTGTTTTTGGAAGTGAAGCATGGGCCCATATTCCAGATGAGAAACATAAAGCTTTAGAACCTAAGAGTGAAAAATGTATTTTGTTGGATATTCTAAAGATGTCAAAGGATAGAGACTTATTCCACTTAAGTCCAAAAATGTTATCATTAGAAGAGATGTAAAGTTTGCTGAAAATATATCAGCCTACGAGCTTAGTTTGGCAGATGTGCCACCTCTCTCTATCCCTTCTACTTATTAAAATATTTCTTCTTCAGTTGATGATAGCGAGGATGACAATCCTCCCACACCTTCTCAGGATCTTCCTTTAGCTCCTTAGCTTCCAAAATGGGTCCGTGCTACTTGGGATGCTGCAGGTGCTCTTGCAGGTGATCCTACAGATCAACGTCGTACATGTTCTCAGTTCGATAGAGCCTCTTCTTTACTGGCTCAAGTTTCTGTGAATTATGATCCTGACACCTTTGCAGAAGTTTCAGGCCATCCAGATTGGGACACAGCTATGAATGAAGAATATCATTCATTATTGGCAAATGATACATGGGATCTTGTTCCTCTTCCAAAGGGACAAAAACCTATTAGATGCAAATGGGTTTACAGAACTAAGTATGGACCAGATGGAAAAGTTGATAAACATAAAGCTTGTCATGTTGCTAAGGGTTTTTCACAAGTTGAAGGCATTGACTATACTGAAACCTTTTCCACTATTGCCAAAATGAACTCTATCTACCTTGTTCTTTCCCTTGCTTCCTCTTTCAAATGGGAAGTCCATCAGATGAATGTTAAATCTGCCTTCTTGCATGGGGACTTGCATGAAGAAATCTATATGGAACAACCTCCTGGCTTTATAAAAATAGACTCCAGCCTTGTATGTCGACTGAAGAAATCCCTTTATGGTCTCAAGCAAGCCCCTTGGGCTTGGTATGCCAAAATGGATAGCTTTCTTTTAAATTCTGTCTTTTCTAGGTGTCGTTTTGATAATACTGTCTACACCAAGAATGTGGGTAAGTCTCTTATCATTATTATTCTTTATGTTGGTGATCTTATCCTTAGTGGTAGTGATCCCAACCTTATAAACCATGTGAAGTCCAGCCTTAAAAAGATGTTTGGAATGAAAAACTTAGGACACTTGCATTATTTTCTTGGTCTTCAAGTCTTTCAATCCAAGGAAGGTATTTCCCTTTGCCAATCCAAGTATGTCTGTGACCTTCTACGCCATTTTCACATGGAAGACCGTAAGCCAACCCCTTCTCCCTTTCAGTCTGGAGCCAAACTTTCAGTCACTTGTACTTCCCTTGAAGTTGATTCTACCTTATACCATCAGCTTGTAGGAAAACTTTTGTACCTGAACCATACCTGTCCTGACCTTTCCTTTATTGTTGGCCTTATTCCTCAATTTATGAAAAACCCACATGAAAGTCATCGGAAAGAAGCTAAAAGAATACTTCATTATGTTCGAGGTACAGTTCAGTTTGGGATTCATTACAGTGCAAAAGCATCTCCTTTATTGGTTGGTTTCACTGATTCTAATTGGGCTGGTGACCTTGATGATCGGAAGTCTACTGTCGGCTATGTCTTCACTCTTGGTTCTAGACCTATTCCAAGGGCTTGCAAGAAAAAAAGTGCCATTTCTCTTTCTTCAGCAGGAGCAGAGTATCATGGCACTGTAGAAGCTAGTAAGGAATCCATGTGGCTTTGTTAGATCTTGTCAGAGTTTGGCTTCCAGCAACAACATCCAACTACACTTTGGTGTGATAATCAAAGTGCCATTCAACTATGCAAAGATCCAGTCCAACATCAGCGTAGCAAACACATTGAAATACACATGCAATTCATTAGAAATCTCATTCATGACCATGTTCTTGAAGTGCAATATTATTCAACAGGTGATCAAGTTGCAAACATCTTTACAAAGGCTCTCATAGAGGTGAAGTTTACTAAACTTTGATTTATGGTTGGAGTTCAGGAAGTTTTCACTAAGGGGGGATAGGCTCTAATGCTTCCTTCCTTCTCCTATTGTGTCATATTTGTAGATCCTTCAATCCTATCCCAAGTTGTTCTTAGGGGGGATGTTAAGATACTTTGACACATAGGAAATAGTTAAGTATAACCTGGTCTAGTGTAGAGTTAGGTAAAGTTTGTTTCTTTACTATGTACTTTTGTAACTTGCAATATGACGGTCATGATATGTAGTGATTCGACGATTCAGTCTCTCCTCGGTATTACTGACACTTGATCTGTGGCTTAACACCTGATTGGTCCATGATCTCTATTTAAAGAGCATTGAGGGTCATTTGTAAGGTGACCGTTCATGAGAGAAGCTTATGTAAATTTTATTTCTTTTATTAGTAAATTCCCTGAAGTGGTCATGTTGGCTCAGGCCATGGACTATTTCCCTCTTTGAGGGTTTTAACCACATCAAGAATACTGGTGTATTGATCTGTGATTTGTTTGTGAGTGGTGTCCTTTGGTGTTCTATTTGAGGAACTTACCCTGTAAATTCCTATAGAGGTGGGGGGTCTTCGCAGCAAGATCGCAGCACCAACCAAGTGACTCGAGGGCGAGTCACGATCTTTGTGTTGGGGGCCTATTTGGATGGAGTCCCCTGGATCAGTTTTTGGGTTAAGATATCCCATGTTTTGATGTAATTTTTGTAAATGATGTAAAGTCTATGTGATTTGTGGATGTGGAGAACGTAGATGATTAGGATTCGAAGGGGTTTAGCCCCTTGTTTATGAAAATTTTGAGTCAACTTTGAGACCCACCCATGGTCTGTAGACCATGGTATTGTATTAAAAAAGGCACCAATAGGTGTGTCTTAGAGAGTCTAAGGCACGATAGAAGATAATCAGAATGTGGGTCGATAGAAGAGGGGTCTTAGCGCAGAGAAGTAGGTCAGATAGGAGAGAGGCTCTGAAGCTGATTGCATGGAGGCCTAGGTGGAGTCCATAGTTGAGTGCGTCGACCCCTACAGCTAAGTGCACAGGGAAGTTTCGAGTTTGTAAACCTGAACTGAAGATCAATAAAGAATATTATTGAAGAATTCCTTTGCATATCTGTTTATCACTATTTATTTATGATTGCGATATATGTTGTTGATGAATAATGTGTTATGAAATATTGATATAAATGTATGCGATATTATTGAATAATGGTTAATTGATGTACACAAACATGTTTATGTAAGTTCACAAAGACTGTGATAAAATCTACTATGTTTATTAAATACTTAAGTAGATCTGCGTGAGCTCTGATCTAGGGTTGTTTTCTGGTGCGCGTAAATTGATGAATAGCCTGTTAAGGGTCTGCAAAGACCAATCATATACCTTCATGAAGGTCTAAAGGATGTTGGAATAGAGTTGCAGTACCAAGACCTAGGGGCTTATAGATCTATGCAAGGGCAGATCTAGGGTAGTAAAAGACATCACACCGATCTCTGGATGCGGATCATCCCCCAATATTGCTTCGGGTGACACTGCAACCTGCACTACAAGGTTTTTTGCCAAAAGGGCTGGTTGTGTAGGGTTTTATTAGTTGGTGCAACTAACTTTGAACCTAGGTCAAGACCTAATAAGCCAACAATGTTTCTCAATCTGAATGGCATTATTGTATATTGAAAGAAACCCCACTCTGTCATGAAGGTTGTCTTGCTTTGATATTCTGACATGATATTTATTTGATGATATCCTAAAAAGCCATCAGTAAGCGAATACGCCTCCTATCTGTGGACATTCTCTAATACTTCATTGGTAAATGGCATTGGAAACGGATTGTGCGTGCATGCATCATTCAACTTTCTTAGATCTATGCATATTCGGATTTCTCCTTTCTATTTCTTCTCTTGGACCACCATTGGGCTTACCCAATCAGATTCCTCTACGGGTTCAATAATATCGGCATCCAACATCTTGTCAAGTTCTTGGTGAGCTTTTTCTTTATACTTTGGATTTAGCTGATAAGGTCTCTACTTAATAGGCTTCGCATCCGGCTTCAACGTAATCTTCATAACACCTAAATCTTTGACGATCCCTTTCAAATATGAAAGCTTTGTTGGGAATAGATCCTGATATTCACGTAGTAGCTCAGCTACCTTATTGACTGTATCATCGTCCCAATACTCTCCTATCTTCACAAACTTAGGTTCTTCTTTAGATCCAATATTTATTTATCTAGTCTTCAAAGTTTCTCATACATCCGGGTTCACAACTTTCAGTCCATCGACTTCATGCTATCCTTCTGTCTCTGGAGTGTTAATATTCTGTGGATCTTCTTATTCCTCTTCACTAGTCACATTGTAACACTTCAGCGCATGGTGCAGCTATGTACTCCAATCCGGCTAAGCCCATTCTACCAGTTCCTTAGGTATTCTGAATATATCTTCTTTTATATCCTGGAGCGCTTCATCAATGCACTCAAACCCATCCTCAAAGCTGAAAGTTAATAAGAAACTCTCCCTTAAGATGTCCCATTTAGCTGTCCCATGGCGAAGCTCCATCTCCAAGTACTAGTTCATTAGAATTGTATCTAAGGTATGACAGAAAATGTGCACCCATTCTGGTTGTGGTTTTGTTCCCCAGGCCTTAGTCCATCATGCCAAATGATCACATGGATCATCCTTCCCACTGTATTTTTCTATCATCCGAGAATTAGCATACCCAAGACCTATTTTCATCATTCTTCTATATTCCTTCCATCCAACGAAGTTCTCATTATCTGTACCCCACCAACGTGTAGGCGTATCATGCAACGCCAAATCTAGTGCCTGGAAGCTATGTTCTTTCGGTACTTCCCTTTCAAATTCATTTAAAAACAGACCCACAGCAATCAAACCATCATAATGTGGAAGCTTCCTTGCCTCAGCCGAGACACACCGCAGTGATTTGGTCATCATATTGCAATGGAGTGTAGATACTTCATGCAATTGATTCTACTAGTTTTCAAATTCTTCATCTGAATCTGAGGTGTAGGAACTATCCCTATCCCACACAATTCATCCATCAGTGATAAGATTGATCCAATCTTCATCTCGCACTGTGATCTTGTATATCTGATCCAGATCATCATCACTTTCCTCAAATTCAAGAACATGCTCAGTATAACACGCTCCTTCAACAGGGTCTAGTGGTACTACAACCCTGAGCGACATCCTTTCAAACGTCATATTTCGCTTCTTCAAGTTGATTATCATGTCCATATCAAAAGCTCAATCAATTGCTAGTAGCGTGGGGTACAGGTAACTATCATGCAGTGTTTCAATGGCCTCAAAGTCAACCAGCGTGCTTGCACCTTCAATATCCACCATTACACCATATAAGCGCCCCATCGGAATAATTTTCTGCTGATTTTCCATGCACAGCTGAATAGGAGACCACTGCAGTGCAAGTCTCCCCATCCTTTCCCACATTTGTTTAGGTAGGACATTTGCATCAGATCCTGAATCCAATATTACTTAGTCCATTTCGTATTCACCTATTTGTGCAGTCAACCTAATTTCGTGCCCCGTCCACTTCTTATGCTTACCAATTTTCGTCACACTGCATTGTTCAGCAAGAGTCTTTTCTTTATTTGCAAACTTGTTGATTAAATCTTGCAACCCTTCTACCACTTTCTTATCAAATAGTAACTTCATACAGATCTTCATAAAATTAGTTACTACCGAAGGATCTACTTCTTGTGTTGCACTATTTTCTGGCATTTTCTCCTGGCTTCCTGAGGTAGAGGCCTTAGCGAAGTGTTTCTTTGCTTCCATGAAGGTCTCTTTAGCACAATTAAGATCAAATTCTATTTCCTTCTCAGCAGCCTTACATACCCATCTTTCATCTTCAGGCTGCTTACCTTCATCTTCACCAGTCACCATACCACTTCTTGTCACTATATTTATGCTCTGAGCTTCTTCACAGGGTTATGCCCTCGTCATTTAAATTTTCTGCATAGGTTGTTGGGGTTGCACCCTCTTTTCTTGCATCTTCCCCATAAGGACCAGACATTCCTATATCACATAGTCAAACTGTCAAAAATACTAACATGACATATGTGTGGGGTTTGTACAATCTCGTGCGAAGTGCCCTACTTAACCACAGTTATAGTAGATTACCTGCCCAAGTCCTCGACCAGTTTCACCCCATCTTCCTCTTCCTCGGCCTTGGAATCCTCCACGCATTGCTCCTGCGCCCTAATGCTAAGGCCAGTTCTATACCTGCATTCAGTAGGTAGGGGTTCTATCCATCATCAACTCATAAATCCTACAATGGCATTCATCATGACCCACAGATTTACAAAAATTGCAAAACAACTGCTGAGGGGTCTGTACAAACTTCTGTAGTAAATGGCAATTATCAGTCGTGTTATGTCCTATAACCTAATAGATAACACACCACAGTGCTTGTCCTGACATTATTCTCTAGTTTTAGGGGTACATGCCCTCCCCGCATAATATAGTTCGCATAAACTAAGCAATGGTCCTTATCGTGTCCATGGCTCTTGCACTTCAAACATTAGACTTCGACGCATACCTCCAGCTGGGCTTCCTTTCCTTTCTTCAGTCTTTACAGCTCCAAGTGCAGGATTTCCAGTTTTGAGTGAATCTGTTGCACTCCAAGGTTCGTATCTTGTATGGGCGAAGCATCCAATCTCATCGCAATTTCCAAATCTTATGGTTGCGTTGCTATCTTCTGTTGTGAAAAGGCACTCTCATGTGTGGCAAGAGTGACACTATATACCAGTTGCGATGTTGGGAATCTGTAATTATACTATTGGCTTACTTGAACAGGCATTTCAACCTTTGATCTAAATCCCAAGGTGTCTCATCTACCTACTATCAAATTTCTTTAAGCTCAATCACCAACTATGCCTTTGACTTAGGCTTTCTGAACTCCTTGTTTAGAGCTTGTTGGGTCTGTGCCAACAATGCGATGGGGTTATCAGTGCAATACTTGATGTACCATATTAGTGCATGATCCTGTAAAGATGTGATCGGCTATGCTTTCTTTATGTTATAATTTGTAATCTGTTATGCCATCCATACAGCTCCCACGACAAACTAGAATTGCTCGGGATCTTCACTGCCTACTCCTCTAAAAATCGGCATCTTCATGGCGTTCACCATGCTAAATGGTGGAAGTGTAGGTGGATGGGGTGAAGGTGTAGGTGTATGAGGTGGAGGCAGAGGTGGAGGTGGAGTGGATGGATGAGGTATCCTTGGGATACCCTACATAACTAACTAAACTACACTTCGCTACATAGTTAGCACCGTCCCTTCGTTGTCACTTGAAAAGGGTTCAATGAGCGGACTGCACTTGAAGCTAGATCCTTCATTTCTTCTAAAGAATCTCCCACTTCACGTAGCCCCAAACATCAAGGTAACTACATAACCCTCTTTTCACATAATAACATTTTAGTCCAAGTCTTTAACGGTTTCAAATACTTACCTCATGGTCCCTTAAAGAGCCTTCATTCCACTTCACTATAATTGATATTTCTATCAATCACGAAATAAGTAACAAAACTTCCCAGTATGTGATCAATACAATGATCCACAACCTACGCGATATTGCTTCCTGATGCTTCCAGACGCTACACCAGTTCAGGAGTCCACACTATAGGGTTGTTAAGCCTTCACGTCCCTTGACTATCATCCAATTTAGACAACCACTCGTGTAGTTCATCAGGGAACAAACAGAAGAACGCTTCAATTTCGTCTGTGTATAAAAATCTCTGCAACCACTGCTCCTTGGATAATTTAGGGCTCATGTTCTCTTGAGTCACAAATGCATGCATGTTTTGGTCAATCCACTTTTCAATCTCTTTCTTCATAGGAAACAATTTATCACACATCTTTAGATAGATCCCAATCCCAGCAATGGAACCAATTGTTGGCTTAAGGGGGCCTGACCCAGGTTCAAAGTTGTTCGCGCCAACCAACAAAATCATAAATGTTGGTCCTTTCAGCAATAACTTACATAATGTAGGCTACAGACTCATCCGAAGTAGTACTGGGGGATGCTAGAACCAGGTTTCTAAATCCAAAGACCGTGTGATAAGTGATCTTAAGCCCTCGTAGCTCAGATAAGCCTTCATGTAGACTAGTATCTTTCTATGGATAGCTATTGCAACTCTAATAAAATGGCTTCTAGTCCTTCGTGAAGATTTGCGATAAGACGTTATAGACCTAAAAGAAATCGAATGTCCACTTTCACATAGTAAATAGTAACCCTAGATCAACCTTCGCACAGATCTACCCAATTCAACAGAAATCATAGCAGATTTAATCATTACCTTCATGGGAACAGATTATTACTTAGTTCATGGATAGATATTAAAGATTCAATGGGTTCACGCAACAATTACACTTCATTCCACAGAAAATAGACTATTAAGCCATAATGCATAACTTGAACAGAAATAAGAATAATACACAAAGGCAAGATATTTGTTCCAAAATCTATCTTTATTAGATTCAACGTTCAACTTTATAGACTCTTCCTCCCTGCGCACTCAGCTGCAAGGGCTTGCGCACTCAGCTACAGACTTGCCAAGGTCTCCACGCACTTAGTTGCAAGAGCCTTCCCCTTTATAAGAAATAAAGCTTTCCTGCCTTAACACTTGTCCAAAACAAATATCTTCTAGCTTAGATTCCCCTTCAAATCGATTCCCCTTCAAATCACTGTGATTCAACTATATATAGCTTTTTTCAAGACAATACCATGGCCTGCGGCCTATGGGTGAGTCTCAAAACCAACCTATCACTTATCGAAACAAGGGGCCAAAGCCCCTTTGACTCCTATTTAGCTATGTGCTTGGCTTCCATATTTCGTGGAGACTTTACATTCTTTACAAAATTATTCTCAAAAATTGGTTAAACTAACCCAAAATTGACCCTATCCCAACAACAGGTATTGACCTGGAACAATGGAAAACACAGTTTTTGGGCCAAATAGTGTGCCCTGGAATGCAGATCAGGGGCTGAAAAGTGCGCTTTTCTCCTAGGACTCTCGGTCGAAAGATGTCAAACAAAATTTGCCATCTCCTTCTCGGTTGGTACATGTGACTTGCGGAAAGAACCATAAGACCACTAGAATTCGAAAATTTGACAAAAAAGGAAATAATACTATAATTAGAAATTGAAAGGCTAAAAATAGTTGTAGAAAACCCTGAAGTTTGTTGAAACTTCAGTCACCCAAGAACATTGTTATTACACCAGTTGACTCACCATTTGTTATTGTGAAAATTCTTGGAAGGTGTAATAAAAATACTTCACCTAAGTCATTATGTGACAAGTGACCTGAACAACAAGTTGACGGTTGTTGTTGATTCAGATCTGTAACACAAATAAAAAACCTGTAGTAAAAGAAGATACGATCCAGAACAAAAACCAACAATATAAAATATCCAGTATAATAACCCATTTGGAAAAACTTATTTAAATGAATAAATCTTTTATTAATAGCACCCAATGAAGGAGATCTACATATGGGTTTGTAAGTCCACTTCCATGAGATGGTTTCTTTGATATCTTTGATGCTTCAGAAACTAATTCTCTCTCTCAATATGTGAAAAACCCTGACAAAAGTAGAGAACTCAAAATGGGAGATCAAAGAAAAAAGATGATAATGTTGATGTTGATTATTATCATGGTGAAAAATGAATGAAAACCCCTCCTATTTATATCAAAGTATTGAGTTAATCTCGAAAATGGATAATAATAAAATACTATCAACCAAATTTAGATCTAACTGTTTGGAATACTTTATTATATTTATTGGAGAGGGAAAAGATATTAAAAATGGTTAAATATCTTTATTTAGAAATAATTAACAAATAAAATGATTTATTAATTATTTTGTGAGAATTAAGAATGGTGTGAAATCAAAATCATTATTAGATAGTGATATAATAATTATTCTAAAGATAGAAATAAGGAAATTAAATAAATAGTGATTTATTTAAATATTCCTAAGGGATTTAGTCAAATGTGACAAGGAATAATTATTTAATAATTATTCATAGAGAAAATTAAATAAATAATGATTTATCTAATTATTCTCATGAGGTTTTTTTAATTAAATCAGAAAATAATTTAATAAATGTGGTTTACTAAATTATTTTCCACAGTGAAAGTGATTTTACTATGGTAAAGTTAAATCTACATGGTGTATTTCAATCCACCTAGTTAGAAATGGTTAGGTGATTAATTTTTGGTGATTACATTGTGTCAAATGTACATGAATTAAAAGAATTAATTTTAAATGAAATTCATAGAGTGCCTTATGCTAGGCACCCAGATTACCAAAAGACTATTACAACAATTAAAAAGCAATTTTTTTGGCCATTATTGAAGAAGGAAGTGCCAAATTATATAGCCAAATGCCTAGAATTTTAGATGGTTAAGGTTGAGAAAAAACCCCAACTAAATTGGTACAACCAATACCCATTCTTGAGTGGAAATGGGAGGTGGTATAAATTGACTTCATTATGATTTTTGCTAGAATATAAAAAGACATGATTCTGTAATGGTGGTGGTTGATAAACTCACCAAAGTTTCCCATTTATTCCAATGAATTCAATGCAAAAGGAAATAAATATAGATGAAATTTTTATGTGGGAAATTGCCAGGCTAAATGGTCTGCCTAAGGAAATTATTTCGAACATAGGTCCAAAGTTTACATCCAATTTTTGGATGGGATTATTTAAGGGATTGGGTACTAATTTGAGTTTTAGTGAAGCATACCATCGAGATTCTGATGGGTATATAGATATTTAATCAATTAATTTAGGATATGTTACAGATGTATGTGATGGATAAGCCATCAAGAAGGGAGGACTACCTGCATTTGGTAGAATTTTCATATAATAATGGGTGTCAGGCATTATTAAATATGTGCCCATTTGAAGCTTTGTATGGAAAGAATTTTAATAATCCTATGAGTTGGAGTAATCCAAAGGACATGATTATGGTTGGTCTAGAAGTGCTCAAAAATATGGAAGAATGGGTGGTGAAAATTGAATAGAATTTGAAAATTGCCCAGGACAGGAAGAAACATTATGCTGATAGAAAGATAACATATAGGGAACTTAAAATTGAGGACCATGTATTATTGAAATTAAATGAAAAAAAGAGATTAGTGAGATCTGAGAATTGTGCCAAGATGGACATAAGGTATTATGGGCCATTAGATATCCTAGAGAGGAAATGCCTAGTTACATATAGGCTTGCATTACCTGCATCTATGCATGTTCATGATGTGTTTCATGTTTATTTGCTTAAAAAGCATGTTCATAGTACTAATGATGTAATTGATTGGTATACAATACAGGTGAATCCCAAGGGAGACTTTTAGGTCCAACCACTGTAGATTTTGGACAGGAAGGTCAAGATGTTATGGAATCAAGCCATTGTTATGCTAAAGGTGAAGTGGACCTTGCGTGGTCTTGAGGATGCTACTTGGGAGCAGGAAGATGTGATGAGGGAGGAATACCCTCATATTTTTGTCTAAATATGTTGTATATATGTATATGTGATGCACTAAGGACAATGCATAAATAAGGGGCGGGGAATGTAATACCCCTACTTGGCCCATGAGCTATGAATATCATGTACATGTGAAATTTAGGTTGGTGAGATAGAATATCTGTAAATTGATTAGGCTGGTGTTGTGAGGTATATTTTGGGGGTGTACGTGCCCATGTAAATATGTTTATATATTTTTGGGGCCAGGATGCCTTGGGAACATATGCCTTTATAGGTTGTGAGGATGGGGAGTATAAAATAGTAATTATGATGTAAATTTGTACATTATTAATAAAATAAGTGGGTTATAGACCAACTCCACAAAAAAGGGTATGGGGGGATAAAAACTCCATGGAAAAAGGGAATAGTTCTTGTGTGATGATGTTTTGGGGAAAATGTACCAAATCCCACATGGCTTTAGAGAGTGCCATGTGGCAAGTGACAACTGTGCATTTATAAAGTGAATGGTTTTTCCTAGGAAGGAAATGGTTATTTAAGAGGATTATTCAGTTGTTGGTTATGATGGATTTTGGTTGAGCCATGGAGGTTGTGGATTATGACTAGGGAGTGGAATCGGTTGATTCATTCTGGAAGCCATGGAGTTTTAGTGTAACTCAATTTTATGACTAGTCAATGAGTCCAAATTTATGGGCACTGTAACTGACTAGGCATTATTTGGTTGTCCCTGGAAGTATATCTAGAAGCAAAAGAGAGTAGAAAAATCTACTGGAACCCGTGGGGCTAAGACCTTCCTTGGCTAGCTATAAGGTACCTTAGAAGGTAGTGGTGCTACTAAGGGACTATTGGGTGCAAATAAGGGTTACACTACTTAGGTGTAAGCTTGAGGGAGCGTGAGCCTATGGTTCAAGACTGAGGTTACTGGGCTGGTATCTTGGCTGATTTTCAATTTTTGGTAATTGTTTTACAAATTGGTGCATGTTATCTGGTACTCGAAGTACAAATTGTTACCCATGGAGTCGAGGCACCATCTATTGGTGACCCACAACCACATGGTGAAGGCATGTAGCTAGTCAGTATTCTATTTAATATAAGTGTGCGTGTGCAATGAATTATAATTATGTTCCATTTATTATGATTGTATTTTTTCTTGTAAACCCTAGTTTGGGTTTGGTATTTATGTGCTTAATGTTTCTATTATGCATAATTAATATGAATGAATGAATTAACGATTATTAATTATTGTGTAAATTATCCATGTTTCTAGGTATTGCATAAAATATGCATGTAGATATGCAGCTTATAATTTAATGAATTGATTTTAGGTACAGTTACATACCATTGTAGCACTGTTAAATTTAAATTGACCTTTACACATAGCATTACTTGGACATACAGGACCAACCGTGGGTTGGTGAGGTTACAAGGGCTCTGTCAATGAGCTAGGGTTTGAAAATTGTACTAGGGTTTTAAGCTTCAGATGATAAATTCCCAATACTTTCTTGTGTTTTTGTGGTAGTGTTGCCCAATAGTGGGTTGGGGATGTTACATACATTCCCTATTTGGTTCAACAATTTCCTGCGCATAGTGAGAAGGCATCCTGTGGAATCTCTCCATAGCATATTCATTTCTCATCAAATTTAAACAAGCCCTCAAGAAATTTTGGATGGCGCTTACCTTCCCTAGAGTCACCTTAGGCAGAGGCTCATCATAGATCAACAAAGCATCATATACTAGTGGCCCATGTGACTATCCATCCAAACTTGAAGCTACCCACTCTAATGTTAAGAAGTCCCTCCTCACCTCCTTATAACTCTAACTTGCCTTGGTAGGGCTGAACCTTGGAGGAGGTACTATAGATTTCCACACCCATTAATGAGGTTGATATAGTGTGTTTATTATGTCCCTACCTATTTTGGTGTCACCTATGGTTACTATGCAAACTTGCAGTAGTCTTGGAAGGCTTCTACTATAACCATCTGCACATTTAGTTTGTGCTTCTCTTATCATTTTTCCAATAAACGTGGACAATATTCTATGGTGTGGTTAACCTTCCTACAGTATGTACAATTCATGTAGGGATTCGGAAAATCTCTTTCTAAATGTCCTAGTTACCATAGTTATAGTAGATTACCAACCCTATTCCTCGTCCAAAGCCTCCTCAGCCTCTTGTATGCAAGTCTCACCCTCTTCGTGGAGGTCCATTTCCTTAGACTAGTGTAGAATAATCTCTCCCTTGGTATTCTTGTGAAGCCCCACCACCTCCCCCTTCCTCCTATATGTGGTAAGTGTTAGAAGTTCACTCACGCATTAAATCTAATGTGTGGAAAGAGTGAATTTCATGCCCAATTGGTTTAAAAAAATCACAAAGTGGAGTCCTCGTCAAGCTATGGTACTTCTGTATTATTGGGTATTTTGTTGGCAGGTGTCCCCACATTATAAATAACACACCATATCCCCCTTCCTTCGATAATGGGTTTTTTCATAAAATCTAGTAGGTCTTGGAGATGGAAACCCTACAAGGCATAAACTAGACCAAGAGACAACAATGGGGTAGTGGCCCACTATCTCCACATCTAAAATCCCCTGCTCTTTATGAAATTTCACTGATGGGAGGATTCACTATAGGATAGATATCACTTATGTCATATATAATAAGGCTAATGTGTAAGATGACCTCACTAGAAGCTCTTTAAGATAGGCACAATTTACCTGGCCCACCACACATTTACTTGATTTTACAAGCTCTCCAGGGTAAAAATGAGTTGAGTGTTACTATGATATGACATAACCTCTAAGTTCTATTTATGGAAGTGGGGCCGACTAACTGACAACTAACATTCATCCCTTAGGACTACAGACCACGCAGAAGCCTGCAAACCACCCTAAGTGATCAATCCTTGAGTTGGAACTATTTTTCACAAGAGAATCTCCCCAACCACAACCATACCACTACATGCATGTGGTTTGGAGGCTATAATCACATGAATAGGCTTAGTTTCCAATGGTTATGAACCAAATTCCTCAGTTCATTGCATGTGGTGATGCGATCTATGCCATGTTTTCAGGTAAGTCTCTAGACCATTGCCTAGAACTGCCTTTAACTTTCTAGAATCATGACAATAAGGATAACCATTCTAAACAAATAAAATTTGAGCCAGATATTGACCAATACATGCCTAATGCAAGATAGACATTTTGTCAAACACATGACAAACGTATAAGCTACATGTCATGAACACATATCTGATCATAAATGTTAGCTCTTAAAGAAAACCCTTACTGTGGAAAAATCTCTAAGGTTCCATTGGGGGAATTTAGAGGTTTACAATCGGCCTCCTAAGGAAATTATAAAATAATAGTGGAAATAATAAAATAAAATTAGATTGCATGATCAAATTTTAGAGGGAAAAAGAAAAAACTACTTTTTCAACTTGTATTTTCAACTTATCTCCCTATGGGTTTACTCAAATTTATAGCGGGAAAACTCATTGGATACATAATTTGATTCCTCATACAAGGAGTACCATTTTTGCATACTTTCAATGGACCCTGTCACACGAAAAATGAGAAATAGTTGAAAAACATGATTGCAATCATGTTTTTTCATGTATTTCTCATTTTTCGTGTAGCAGGGTCCATGGAAAGTATGCAACATGGGTACTCATTGAATGATGAGTTGAATTTTTCATCCAATGAGTACTTCTGCTTGAAATTTGAGTAAAATGATAGGGAAATAAGTTGAAAATATGAGTTGAAAGAATAGTTTTATTATTTTTTAATCTTTTTACATTTTTACCCCAAATATGGTGAATCATCCCCCATGGTTGACATCATCTTCTTGAATCCTATTGGTTCTCATAAAGTTTATTTTGGTTGTACATTTTCCTTAGGAGGCCCATTTTATGCCTCAAAAGTTCTTTATGCCTCAAACCTCTTTGAGGTTGAAAGCTGGCCCTTCAACCTAGAGAGGGATCACTCCCTAAACTCAACTACTCAAGGTAATTGTAGTAGAAGGTTTTCAAGTGGGTCTTATGGCGAGATTTATTGAACAATGACTGAGTTTGGTTGGACTGTGTGAAAATAATACCATTGGGCATGGAGTCTAACCCAATCAGACCTTATATAATTATAGTTTCAAAGAGCAAAACACAAAAGCAGGGTAGTGATAATTCCTTTGACAATTTAAGGAATTTGGAAGGGAATGAAGGAAATTAGTGCAATGGTTAAGTGAACAACATTTATTAAATTCCAGAGAATAAAGAAAAAAGGGGCATAAACATATGAATCCCAATTTCAAACACTCAGTATTTCAGACGTGAGGAAATATAAAATGAATAAAGACAGACAAGGAATCATAACACAAGATTTTTTGTAAACTACGATCTACTCACTAAGATCTACTCAATAACACACAAAATATGTTATATTTCAAATAAACTCCAACCCTTTCTTCTTCTACAGTATTTTCTTATATAGACAATACAATAATTGAAACAAGTTTGTAGCTCAAAATTAATTATCGTTTAGGTACATGCATACGAAAAAATATTTAAACATATCAAGTTTTTCAAACCAAAATAACTCACTCAAATCCATGCTAAAAATAGGGCTAAGAAAATGTCTCATGCCTATGCTTCCCTTGTTGTAGATTAGGTCTTTTCATCCTTCAAAAACAGGCTTCACTTATATCTCCTGCCTTCTTGGGTATCCCTGCTG
Organism: Pinus tabuliformis; assembly: GCA_031772625.1. Lineage (NCBI taxonomy): Eukaryota > Viridiplantae > Streptophyta > Pinopsida > Pinales > Pinaceae > Pinus > Pinus tabuliformis. Next base: position 628,403,442 of record CM062805.1, on the reverse strand, counting down.
CAAGTCACTGATAACGTCATTGTCAATCCTTTAGCTACCATAACTGATGATTTCGTTGATGGGTTGACTCTCAACATTTTCTTTTCGGGCTATTATTTTGAAATGCATTGAAAATGACAATGTCAGTGCTTCTCTATAAAATGCATTGATAATGAAAATATCAATGATCCTCTGTGCCTTTCTGTGCTTATAAACTAATAGGTGCTTGACCAAAAATTCACTATGATAGTGAAAGATCAAAACTCGAAAAGATAGCTACCAACCTCTTAGCTAAGGGTACTGGCTTCTTCCAATAAGATGTCCACCTTATCCATCCTCTGCCTCTTGCTCTGTCTAGTTTCCATGGGGATTTTCTTCTTGATTTCCTTTGTTTCCTTCGACCCCTTTGAACTTGTAGCTTTCCCTTTGTTTATAATTAAGTCCTTTACTGGAACATTGTCCATGTCTATGACCTCTTTGCAAAGGTCAGAGTTTTCCTTCAACTTTATATTCAACCTCAACTTATTTAAGGGCCTAGTGTGAGGTATTTGACCCCCTTTGAACATTTCAAATAAGGTGGGTTCCTTTTCAGCTAGAAATTTTTCATCATGGGGTTCAGGCTCAGCCCTCTTTCCTGTTGGCATTATGACACAGATTTGGCACTATGACGCAGGTGTTGTCCTTGATGGCAACTCATTTAGATGACAGATCACAGTTCATACTTACAGAATGAAGAAAGAGAGGTATACGCAGGTTTCCCATTGACCAAGCCACGTGTACACACTGGTTAGCAGACCAAAAGGAGCGTATAACGTACACATGCACTTTCACAGAAGAAAAGTCACGTACATGTTGGAAAACTAAGTCTTGGTCCATGGTATTGGTCCAAGGTATCTGGTCCAAAGTGTTGACCCTAGGTATTTGGTCCAAGGTATTGGTCCTAAGTGGTTTTGGTCCATGGTATTGAGCAAGGCCTAAGACTATAAAAGGAGGAGAAGATCATTAGGCAAAAGTACTCCATAATTGAATATCTGATGAAGAGCAAGATCTAGTATACAGGTTATTAGGTTATGGAGCATAGCTGGATCTGAACCAAGGATGAACCTTAGTGCTTGATGAAGGACAAGATCTAATGATGGGTCAAGATCTTAAGGCTTGAAGTGAAGTATCTTTATGTGTTTTTGGTCATTTATCTGAATAACTGGCGCATGTTGTAGTCTATAAATATGATGATCTGAGTATAACTGAAGTCTGAAATTGTTGTAAAGTTTAAATCATTATTTAAAAATCTATACGCAGGTTCGCCTTGAGAAAAGAGCATATGCACGCAGGTTCGACACATGGAAGTAGCATATATCTCATAAAATATGTTTTAGCTGCTTCTGTTTGCTGTTGCAGTGTTCTGGGTTTTGGCTTGGGTTCTGTATTCTAGTTATTGTATTCTGACTACAACACTCTGAAAAGTGATTGATTGATTCAGTTGTGGTTGGTGCAAAGGAAATTGGTTGATGCAGACATTTTGATGATTGAATGTTGTTATTGATGGATCCAGTTTGAAAATTTATGAAACGTGGTCCCTGGAAGTAAAGAGAAGGTTGTATCCTTCTGTAGGCCGACACCTACGTACTAGTAAACATATCATCTAGTACAAGAGCTAGGGGGTTGTAGCTCCCTTCCAAGAGAAGCTTGAGAACAAGAGAAGGTTGTAGCCTTCTGCAGGTAGAAGCCTGCGTACTGGTATAAGACCGCACTAGTACAAAAATTGTAAAAGGAAGTTTCTAATTTAAAAAGAAGATAGAGACGATTACAACAGGTGGTTTTCACCCACATTGGGTTTCCACCTTATATCTTGTGTTCATATGTGTGATTGTCTGTTCTATTTTTTTACTACACCTGGTTACTGTTTATATGGTTCTGATGCACTAATTAAAGATCAGCATATGATGAATTAACTGAATCATAATTTTTCAGGATATATGCTAGTTGCCTTAAATACAATTGTGTATACACATAAGTTTCATTAACTGAAGTAGTATATATGAATCTGACTATGGAAATGAAAAATTGTTGACTTGATAATACTGATTCACCCACCTCCCCCCTCTTAGTATTATTTCCAACAAGTGGTATCAGAGAAGGTCCTTTAGAAGAAGCTTGATCACTTGAAGGAAGATCCATCATCATGAGTAATCAAGAAAGAGAGGGATCCATTAGACCTCCAATATTTGATGGAAGCAACTTCGTTTATTGGAAGGTAAGAACCACAACCTATCTTCAATCTCTTGCAACAGATGTATGGGAAATCATGGAAGGAGGATATACATTTCCATCAGCAATTCCTACAGATGCAGAAGGTAAGAAGCAATATGAAACAAATGCCAAGGATGTCACTACATTATTGGGAAGTCTGTCACAATCAGAATTTTCCAAAGTTATGAAGCTCAAATTTGCCAAATAAATATGGGACAAAATCATTCTAAGCTATGAAGGAGACTCTCAGGTAAAACATGCAAAACTACAAACTCTCAGAACTCAATATGAAACTCTCAAAATGCACAATGATGAAAGTATAGCTAGTTACTTCTTACGTATAGAAGAGATTGTTAATTGTATGAATAATTTGGGTGAAGAGATAAAAGAAGTTACTTTAGTTGAAAAGGTTTTAATATCCTTGTCTGCTAAGTTTGAATCAAAAGTACCTGCCATAGAAGAAAAGCAGGATCTTCATACTATTACTATGACAAAGCTGCATGGAATCTTAACTGCTTTCGAGATGAGAAAGGGAGGTCCATCAGATACGAGAGAATCTGCATTTAAAGCTTTAGGAAGAGAATAACTCAATGAATCAGGACATATCTTAGAAGGAGAGGAAGAATCAAACTTTATCAAGAACCTTCAACGGGGTTCCGGAAGATTCAGAGGTAAACTACCTTTCAAATGTTTTGCTTGTGGAAGAGTCGGTCATTATGCTACCAAATGTCCTCATAAAGATAAGCTTGATAGAGGTAAGGAATTAGAAAAATGGAATAGAAAACAAAGTGTAAGTAAGAAGAGCTACTATACACATGAAGATAGTGATGGTTTATCAATTAGTGATGAAGATGAAAATAGTAATGACTATAGACTTCTGATGGCTTTTGAAGATGATGATTTCTTGGATGCTTTAGATGAAGATGATCTTTAGGAATAAATATCTAAACTCAAAATATCTTTAAAAGAAAAGAATATGATTATAGATACTTTGACATTCCAACTTGCTGAAAGAGAAAAACACAATGAAAAACTAGAATGTGAAATTGTGGGTCTAAGAAAGGATATTGAGAAAACAAAATCTCTCAATCTCAGATTTGCTAAAGGATCAGAAAAATTAAATGAAATTATCAAAGTGCAACATTCTCCTCTGATAAAGACAGGTCTCAGATATATTAAATAAGCATCTCAAGCACAGAAGCCGTCAACCTCCACTAAAAGCTACCTTGATGCAACAAAAAGCAGTGAACAATTTGACAATTGTCAGCAAAGGAATAAAGCAGATCGTCAGGTAAGTCAGGCTCAATTTACTTCAAGGATGAACAGAAGCTATAATCAACCTTAGGTAAATCATACTCAATCTACTTCAAGAATGAATATCAATAGAAACTACAATCACCAGGTTAGTAGATTCGATAATCGCAGAAACTTCTTTAATGGCCAATGTTTTTCATGTCATAACTTTGGACACAAAGCTGCTCAATGTGTTTCCTACAAGATCAACATGACTAGAGAAGCACGAAATCAAAGGAATGTGACAGGGATCATGAAACGGACCTACAATAACTTTTCTCTTCTTGAAAATGAAATAGAATGTTCTATTTGCAACAAATTCGGCCATGAAGAATCTGAATGCAGGAGTAAATTTCGGCAAACATCTCAGAATGAGCAAACTTCATTAAGTCCCAAAATATGGAAAAATAAAGAACCACAAACAAAAAGATGTGGTATAGCCTTATATGCAGAAAGACAAGAAAATTAGTGGTACATTGACAGTGGATGCCCAAAACACATGATAGGTGACAAAGAAAAACTTCAGTCATATAATGCCTTAGAAAAGGAAAAGAAGGTCTCATTTGGAAATGACACTCCTACTGTCATAAAAGGTAAAGGCTCTGTTCTCTTGAAAGAAAAAGTTAAAGCTGGGAATGTTATGTATGTTGATGGTCTAAAGCATAACCTATTGAGTGTGAGTCAAATGTGTGATCAAGGAAATGAAGTAGTATTTCAATCAAATGGATGTGTTGTTCATCAGCTTTATATAGGTGAAACCGTGATCAAAGGTATAGTAACTCCAAACAACTTATACATACTCAAGGGAGGACAACAAAACTGCTATCTAAGCAAAAATGACGAACACTGGCTATGGCACAGAAGATTGGGGCATCTAAGCTTCTCTCAAATAAGAAAAGCATGCAAATTCCAGGTTGTTCGTGATCTTCCTGATATCAGCATTCTAGAAAATACAATATGAAAATCATGTCAATTTGGTAAGCAAACTAGGTCGCACTTCCCTTAAAAGGAAGGATCAAATAGTAAGCCTCTTAAACTTGCTCATACTGATTTATGTGGACCATCAAGGAAAAAGTCACCTCGTGGAGAAGAATACTTTATATTGTTCATTGATGATTTTTCCATAATGTGTTGGATAGGACTTCTAAAGCATAAAGATGAAGAATTTGAAAAATTCAAAGCCTTCAAAGCTTTGATTGAGAATGAATCAAATCGCAAAATCAAATGCCTTAGATCTGATTGAGGAGGGGAATTTACCTTAGATGAATTCTTTGACTTTTGTGAAGAACATGGAATAAAAAGGTAATTCTCCACTATAAGGACTCCTTAGCAAAATGGAGTAGTAGAAAGGATGAACAGAACTGTTCAACAAATGGCTCGTGCTATGCTAGATGATTTTGGAACTCCTGCTACCTTCTGGGGTGAAGCTGCATTTGCTGCCGTCATTATTCTCAACAAAACAAATGTTCGGGTAAACAACACTCAAACTCCACATGAACTTTGGTATGGTAAGACTCCTACTTTAAAATACTTCAAAGTTTTTGGAAGCAAATGTTACACCAAAAGGACTGATGAAAAACTTGGTAAGTTTGAACCCAGAGCAGATGAAGGTATTCTCCTTGGTTACTCTTCCCGAAGTAAAGGATATAAATGTTATAACAAACGACTTGGGAAAATTATTGAAAATATTGATGTTGTGCTTGATGAAGCATGCAAAAATCCAAAGCAAATAAAAACCGAAGATTATGAAGAAGATGAGGATTATCCTTCCACATCAAATCAGACTAATTCTAAAGAAGAAACCAATGAAGCACTAGAAGAAGAAATAATAGTAGAAGAAAAGACTCCATCCAGGTATGTTTAGAAAAATCATCTAGAGACTCAAATTTTGGGATAGAAAGAGGCATGTGTGCAAACAAGAAGAATTATTACAAAAGCTTCAAGCTATCTAGCATTGCTATCCTCCACCAAACCTCAAAATGTAAATGAAGCATGGAAAGATGAATTTTGGGTCAAAGCCATGAATGAAGAACTTGAGCAAATTGAAAAAAATAATACTTGTGAATTAGTTCCTTGAACTCATGATAAGAATATCATAGGAACTACATGGATATTCAAAAAAAAGCTAAATGAAAATGGAGAAGTTATTAGAAACAAGGCCAGGCTTGTTTGTAAAGGATATGCTCAACAAGAAGGTATATATTTTGAAGAAACTTTTGCACCTGTTGCTAGACTTGAAGCTACAAGAATGTTCCTTGCTCTTTCTAGTTTTCAGAAATTCAAAGTATACCAAATGGATGTAAAATCTGCCTTTCTTAATGAAGACTTAGAAGAAGAAGTCTATATTGAGCAACCAGATGGGTTCATTCTTGGAAATGATGCAAAACTTGTATGTAGACTCAAAAAGGCTCTCTATGGTCTAAATTAAGCTCCAAGGGCTTGGTATTACCATATTGACAAATATCTCCATCAACAAGGTTTTTCAAAAGGATCAGCTGATAGCAATCTATATACAAAGATTGACAATAATAAATTGCTAATACTTGTTGTGTATGTTGATGATACCATTTTTGGTAGCAACAAAGATGCCATGAATGATAATTTTGCTTCGGTAATGCAACAAGAATTTGAAATGTCCTTGCTTGGTGAGCTTACATATTTTCTTGGTCTACAAGTTCAACAAAATAAAGATGGTATTTTTCTGTCACAAACCAAATATCTCAAACAGATCTTGAAGAAATACGGCATGGAAGATTCTAAACCAGTATGTACCCCAATGGTCACAGAATGTAGTCTTAGCTCAAATGATGAATCAACAGCAGTACATCAACCAACTTACAGATCCATGATTGGCAGTCTTCTTTATCTAACAGGTACCTGACTAGACATCATGCATGCAATAGGAATAGTTGGAAGATTCCAAGAAAATCCAAAGGAGTCACATCTTCAGGCAGTCAAAAGGATTTTCAAATATCTTCAAGGAACACAGAATTTTGGTTTATGGTGTCCTAGAGATACAGATCTTACACTCCATGCATATATAGATGCAGATTGGGCAGGAAGCGTTGATGACAGAAAAAGCACTAGTGGTGGTGCATTCTATATGGGTTCCAGATTAGTGTCTTGGTTCAACAAGAAATAAAGTTCAATTGCATTATCTACAACTGAAGCAAAATATGTGGTTGCTGCATCTTGCTACACACAACTCCTTTGGATGATGCAAACATTGCAAGGCATCAGATCACATGTGCTCCACCCATCTCCATTCTATGTGATAATACAAGTGCCATCAGTATTTCAAAGAATCCAGTCATGCATTCCAAGACCAAGCACATACCCATCAAATATCATTTTCTGTGTGAACAAGTGCTTGAACAAAAGTTCAAGTTGGAGTATTTTCTCTCCAAAGAACAGGTTGCTGATATATTCACCAAACCACTGCCCAGAGAGACATTTGAATATCTCAGACAAAGGCTGGGAGTAGTTGATGCATCATCCTACTGTTAAAACTTATCTGTTTCAGAGAAAAGTGGTTATACATGAGTTTCATGAAGCGTAGTCATGTACATACGCAGGTTTCTATGGATACAGTCGCGTATATGTTGGTGGGCCAGACTTAGGAGGAAAGGAGTCTAATATGGGTCTGATAGTGATCATCTGGCACAGGTTCAGGGGGAGCATATACTTCTAATAATCCATTGTTGGCATTATCTTAGAAGATCTTGGTACAAATTCACACAGTTGTTTTTTATTTAGGTGGAACAGGTTCAGGGGGAGAACATGGTTGCTGGTCTAGATGATGATGATAGTTGCTGATGACTATCATGGTCTTGTTTCAGATATTTGGTCTCTGTTATATATGTCATGTATATCTTTTAATGTAAAGGTCATGAAATGACCTGTTTTGTTACCCCACCATGCATGGGATGGATGATGTAATGTTCTTGTTTTGACATGTATACACAATTGGTGTATCCCCACTTGAGTCAAACTTGGTATATCCCCACTTGGTTGGGAGATGGATGTACGTATGAGTCATTGGTGATAGGAAGGTCATTTATGATGTATGTATAGAGTCATGTTCTTCTTTTAGAACATCTTTTTGTAGACCTTGATTATATTTAGGGGAACATGGATCTCAATCAGAACAGTTCAGCATATCAGAGAATTCAACATGAACTCAGGGGGAGCATAACCATTTGCCCTTGATGACAAAGGGGGAGAGTGACTTAGGGTTGCCATCAAGTCTAAAGGGGAATATTGTTGGCATTATGACACAGATTTGGCACTATGACATAGGTGTTGTCCTTGATGGCAACTCACTTAGATGACATATCACAGTTTAGACTTACAAAATGAAGAAAGATAGGTATACGCAGGTTCCCCATTGACCAAGCTATGTGTACACGCTAGTTAGTAGACCAAAAGGAGCGTATAACATACACATGCACTTTCATAGAAGAAAAGTTGCGTACATGTTGGAAAACTAAGTCTTGGTCCATGGTATTTGGTCCATGGTATTTTGATCCATGGTATTGGTCCAATGTATCTAGTCCGAAGTGTTGACACCAGGTATTTGGTCCAAGGTATTGGTCCTAAGTGGTTTTGGTCCATGGTATTGAGCAAGGCCTAAGACTATAAAAGGAGGAGAAGATCATTAGGCAAAAGTACTCAAGAATTGAATATCTGATGAAGAGCAAGATCTAGTATACAGGTTATTGGGTTATGGTGCATAGTTGGATTTGAACCATGGATGAACATTAGTGCTTGATGAAGGACAAGATCTAATGATGGGTCAAGATCTTAAGGCTTGAAGTGAAGTATCTTTATGTGGTTTTGATCATTTATTTGAATAAATGGTGCATGTTGTAGTCTGTAAATATGATGATCTGGGTATAACTGAAGCCTGAAATTGTTGTAAAGTTTAAATCATCATTTACTGATCTGTACACAAGTTCACTTTAGAAAAGGCATGTATACACGCTGGTTCTACATATCAAAACAACGTATACATATTAAATTTGATTTGCAGATCTGTACGTAGGTTCACCTTGAGAAAAGAGTGTACACACGCAGGTTCAACACATGGAAGTAGTGTATATCTCATAAAATATGTTTTAGCTGCTTCTGTTTGCTATTGCAGTTCTCTGGGTTTTGTATTCTGGTTACTGTATTTTGACTACAACATTCTGAAAAAGTGATTGATTGATTCAGTTGTGGTTGGTGCAAAGGAGATTGGTTGATGCATATATATTTGATGATTGAATGTTGTTATTGATGGACCTAGTCTGAAAATTTATGAAACGTGGTCCCTGGAAGTAAAGAGAAGGTTGTATCCTTCTGTAGGTCGGCACCTACATACTAGTAAACGTATCAGCTAGTACAAGAGCTAGGGGGTTGTAGCTCCCTTCCAAGAGAAGCTGGAGAACGAGAGAAGGTTGTAGCCTTCTATAGGTAGAAGCCTACATACTGGTATAAGACTGCACTAGTACAAAAATTGTAAAAAGAAGTTTCTAATTTAAAAAGAAGATAGAGACGATTGCAGCAGGTGGTTTTCACCCACATTGGGTTTCCCCCTTATATCTTGTGTTCATATTTGTGATTATCTGTTCTATTTTTTCACTCCACCTAGTTACTGTTTATATGGTTCTGATGCACTAATTAAATATCAACATATGATGAATTAACTAAATCATAAGTTTTCAGGATATACGCTAGTTGCCTTAAACACAGTTGCATATACATGCAAGTTTCATTAATTGAAGTAGTGTATATGAATCTGACTATGGAAATGAAAAATTATTGACTTGCTAATACTAATTCACCCCCCCGCTCTCAATATTATTTCCAACATTTCCTTTGGTTTTCTCTAGTGGCTACCTTTCTATAGGGGAACCTTCAATAGGTGGATTTTCAACACGAGGGGAACTCACAGTAGGAGGATCTTCAACAAATTATATTTTCCTAATCCTATCACTTCTTATAGAATAGACTTTGGGTATTTTAGGAACAAAAAGTGAGGTTTTGTCTTCCTTCTTTTAGCTTCTGGTTTGCACAGTGGGGGTTCCCCGACATGAGGCCCCTTCTTGAGGGTGTTTGACTTGTTTGGTATCCTTCTTCCTCCCTCATTTAGACTTAGGGGGATTGGGTTGAAACCCTCCCCAGAACAGAAAATGTCTCCTGTTAAGAAATTGACTGTATAACATAAATAACTACCGAAAGGAATAAATATAAAAATAACCAGCAACAACCATAAACACACATGTTTATTTGGGAAAACCCCAAATCCGGGGAAAAACCCAACCTAATGATATCTCATTAGCATTGGCCACAAAAAAAAAAAAAAAACTTGGCCAATCTGACCAAGTGAGCCTTCACCGCTCACCTCCAGGCCTTGCGTTACAATGAAGTCCTTCCAGCCTTTTATAAGCTCCATTACATATAATACCACGGGCATAATACTATGGCTGTACAATACCATGTGCCCCAAAACCATCACTATTTAACCTGGTCAACTTTGACTCTATCCTGAGTCAAGTTTACCTAATAATTTCCCCCTTTAAACTTGACTTGGGGTTCCTTGACTAACTCCAGCCAAACCTGCTAAGTGAGACAATCCCGCTCACTCTAGCCCTTACCCCCCTCAGAGTTTTTACCTGGGGTATTCTTAACCCGACATCCCCCCTATCACCTAGGTCTAACCAGACTTTACTAGTGATTATCCAGGGGTACACATGCCTTACCAGGTCTTACAGTAGTATGCCCATTTACATGCAATAATTTTGACTTCATTAATTTTTTATTTTTTATTTCTTTTTTATTTTTATTTTTTATTTATTTTTTATTTTATTTATTATTTATTTATTTCTGCTGCTATTCTGAACCATCCTCTCTTAGTCGTTGATGCTTCAACCATGGATTTCCTTACACGGTACACAAAAAATTAAAACAATTCATTTACTCACTTTCGTAGGTTGGAAACAACGTCTCATCTTATATGCCCTTCACCACGCGGCCACTTCTGTGCTCGGACTGAAGGTTAGACAGGGCCGTTTCCCAAAAGTGAGTGGATCTCCGACATCATATTTGTCTGTCTTTGGGCTTCTGTCAGATCCGACTGGAACAATCCACGTGGCTGAACCTGCGCAGGCTGGACGTTCAGCAGCTCCTGGTGGATGTCGGCGACTGTGCCCGCCATGACAAAGACGCGTCCGAACGCTAGAAGGCTGCCCATCACGCTTCCTGCCACTATGGCACCAGATTGCACGTCTTTCAGACTGACCGTGATTCCTGTAGCTTCCTGGTTCTCGGTGGTGCGGGGAAAAGCTCCGGAGATCGATACAATATGAAACGGTCCTCCATACGTCACCACTCCCGTTGGATCCGCCAGATTGTGCAGGGTGACATTCCTTACCATTCCGTTGCCGCTGAGAATGAAGAGTCCCAGCTGCCGTCTGCGTGTGAATGTCTCCAAAGTCGTCCTCATGTCTTCCCCACTTGGGATCTCGAATCTATGCAGCTTAGGCCTACCACATGATGGATCTGCTCTCTAGCCACTTATGCCTATATTTGAACTATGCCCAGATCAACATCGATCTCTCATACGTGAGCATTGCGTCGCAACTTGACCACTACTAGTAATATAGCAATCTCATAACCATGCTACCTCAAATGAGTGCAGTGAATCAAATTTCTTTCATTCACCAGGCCAATAAAACCCTTGGCAACAAAAGCGTCCCTTTGAAGCCAACATTTGGCTCTGATACCAATTGTTAAGAAATTGATTGTATAACATAAATAATTACCGAAAGGAATAAATATAAAAATAACCAGCAACAACCATAAACACATAAACACACATGTTTATCTGAGGAAACCCCAAATCTGGGGAAAAACCCAACCTAATGAAATCTCATTAGCATTGGCCAAAAAAAAAAAAAAAACTGGCCAATCTGACCAAGTGAGCCTTCACCGCTCATCTCCAGGCCTTGCATTACAATGAAGTCCTTCCAGCCTTTTATAAGCTCCATTACATATAATACCATGGGAAAAATACTATGGGTGTACAATACCATATGCCCCAAAACCATTATAAATCACTGTTTAACCTGGTCAACTTTGACTCTATCCCAAGTCAAGTTTACCTAACATCTCCATGTTCTTCCAGCCTTTTCCAACTGATTTTAAATTAATAACTTAATTATATCTTTGTGATAGATGAATTGTGGAGATGAGTTTGTTCTGGATTGAACCCGAGCAACCATGTGCTTGAGACTTTATAATAAAAAATAGCATGCATTCATTCTCACTTGTCCTGCTAGATGAGTTAAGAAATGGAAATGATATAATTTTACCTAGTTAAAATTCCTTTCACATGTGAAATACAACTAGGTAATTCACAAAAGCCCATGCCATTTTTCTTCCAACCAAGACCTTTGCACCCCTGCCTTCCAATTTCTTTCTTTGAACTCAGCCTTTAGGAAGAATGGGGTATCAATCCCATCTAAAATGTGGCCCCTAAAGAATCTTTCTCCATTTGTAGGTAGAGTTGTGACCTCTGCAATCATCTCCTTTGTCACCTAGAATGAAATCCCTCCAACCTCCATACACTAACCATTGAAACCCTGGGAAAATTCTTGAGAAACCTCATCATGGAAATTGGTGCATCGTTGGAAAAATTCCTCCCACCCAGCCTGTGGAAAATGTTGTTGAATGTTTGGATAGATCTCAAAAAGGTGGAGACCTTTTGGTTCATTTCTATTTAACCCGCCGCTTTTCCCCATTATCTTTACAGTTTGGAAATTTCACAAAAGAGAGATCGGGATTCAATCATGTATCTCCGCCGAGTAGCTTGAACAAAACAACTTCCCATTGATAAAAGTTAACAAAAACTCACAATTGAAAACGGTGAAATTACTATACGGGAAAAATAGTGATGTTCAATCATGTGTGTTGGATAACTAATTGGTGGGTAAAATAATGACTTAACCCTTCAATAATTACAAAAAGACTTCATACCTCTTCAACGGCGGAAAACATTATTTTCAGCATGTACCTTTCACCTTTGGATTTATTGTGGCATGAACGAGTAATTATTATTTCATTGTTGATGTGGAACGTGTCAGCACATTTCAAAAATTTTAATTCAAATTTTAAGTTTGGCATTGATACTCTAGTGACAAGAAAATACCCAATAATGATGACAATCCTGTTGTTAGTGTATTACTCTAAAAAAAATTATTGAACTCACAAAAGCCTTGATAGTTCCATTATCAACATTGTTTCTTGTTTATTACAAATATTTTGCCAACACTATAATTTTCATCATTTAAAAAATTTCAAACTTAAATAAATGTGATAAAAATAAACTCCTGAACTTCATTTTAGATCACCAAGAAGGCTATATGCCCTCTCAAGCTAGATGCAATAACACTTGTTAGCCCATGCATTCATAAACCATCCAATAACTTATCAAATCATGAACAAGAACCATAACAAGAGAACATCATAAAACCATGTATATAACCAACATATAACTAGAATAGAAACTATGACAAATCAACCATAAGATCATCATAATAACCAGTGCAAGTGCTCATAGATCATAATAGGAAAATAGTTCATATTAACATATGAAAATGCCGTCCAATTCAAGGACTTCCACATACTACCCAACCATAGATTGGGCTAAACAAAATATATCTTTCATCCAATCACCCCCATGCCATATTCTAAGCATGAATGTGGGATCATAAAGGTTAAACCAAAACAAAACCAGCAAGGGCTTCCCAATGCCGAACCACCTCAACCCTCAACCACAATGATTTCATTTATATTGTCCAGAAATCACTAACATCAACCAGATTGGTCTCTATCCAAGTTGTACAGGGCTCCAGGAACTAGTAACTCAACCCATAACCTTCAAGGAACCTGAGCTATTCTAGGGCTCCAAATTGTTTTACCCAACCCACAGGCTTTAAGGACTAGTAACTCAACCCACAGCCTCCAGGGAACCCAAGTTGTTTCAAGGATCTAGAGAATTTGTTACAATCCATAGTCACAGGAAACCTAAGAACTAATCAGAAAACCAAATGGGGAACCCACTACACTATGACTATCCAGGAAATTGCAAGGCAAGGTTTAAACCATTGTCCATCTCGGCAAATCTCCATGCCAATGAAAACACAAAACAAAAGAACCACATGCATATACCATGCATCCAAAAACCATCAAGGAAATCACACATGCAACCTGTTACTTGCAAAGTAATCCTATTGTAACTGTTGATCCAACTGTCTACTTGAGATTCATTTTTTTCCTTTGCTTTCTTTCTCCAATCCAAGTGAATGCTAAAATTCTCCAAGCATGCTCCAAGAATTATCTAAGTGTGCAAGAGTATGAGAGAATGAACAAGAGCTAAAATCCAAATTGTCAAAAAATTATCAAAATCTAGCAACTAATTCTCTAACGTCTTTTTTATCATTGATGTCTTCTTTTTCATCATTTCCCTTCGTTTTTCCTGTAATTTCCTTGCATGAAAATTTGTGTCTCTTCACCTTCCTTTTCTCCTATTTTCCTTTATTTTCATAATTAAATGCTAATTATTGCCTCTTTTCTTTTGTCAGTGCCTTTGGCAATTTCCATAGCCATTATTAATCCACAAGTGATGCCAATTATAATTTTTTTTCCCACCATTCAAATTGGAATATGTGTTCCTTGACGTTGGTCTTATTTTTATTTACATGGAAAATCAATAATGGGTCGTTACAAACCCCTCCCCCTTGGGGGAACACCGTCCTCGATGTTCAATGATGCTTATAACCAGAAAAACATGCTACCCATGGAAATTTATGACACAACTTGATGCAACATTTACATCATACCAATTGTTGAAACCATGAACACCATATTGCTTATTGGAGCTTTATAACACAACTCATTGTAGTATTTACAACATATCGCTTATTAGATATTTATAAAAACAGTTCATTGCAATATTTACTGTACACATATGCATATATAAATATAAAAAAAAAACACCTAACCAAACACATATTCTCAACCAAAAAATAAGGAAGGATACAAAGCCCACATCTGATCAGTCACCTCACATGTAGCTTCATCAGACCGAAAGTGCTTCCATTGCACTTTAACCTGCTCTATTTCTCAGTTCTGGAACATGATTTATTTCTTCTACAAAATATATTGAGGTTATGGATGAAACTCTATCTATGGTTGCTCCTACAATACAAATCAATCAAACACATGATCAAAATCTAGGACATATCTCTTAAGAAATGAAACATGGAAAACATCATGGAATTTCACTATTGGTGGTAGTGAAATTCAGTGGGCCATTGGTCTAATCCTCTAAAGGATCTCAAAATGCCCACAATACTGAGGTGCCAACTTGACACATGATCTAATCCTCAAGGAGCTCCTCTTGGGCTTGATGCACAAGTACACATGCTCCCCAATCTAAAACTCCTTGAATGCTTTATGCTAATTTGCATAACTCTACTGCATGTCTTGTGTTGCCTTCAAATTCCTTTTGATAACCTGCACCTCCTTCTAGATCACACCATTTGATGTGATTATTTCAACTCGACCCATAGAGAGGCTCAAATGGACTCATCCTCAAGGATTATTGATACCCATTATTATATGAAAATTCCACTAGAGGAAGATACTCCTCCCACTTCCATTGTTCATACATGACATACATCCTCAACATGTCCTCAAGCTCTCCTGTTAGCCCTCTCTATATTTCCTTTTATTTATAGGTGATAAGGTGTACTAAAAGCTAACTCTATCCCCAAGTCTAAACACAAGTCCTTCCAAAAACTGGAAGTGAACTTGGCATCTATGTCTAACATAATCTTACAGGGAACACCATGCAATATCACTATGTCCCTGATGAAGATTTGATTTACCTCACTAGCCAAATTAGTAGAATTCACTGCAATGAAGTGAGCTACCTAGCTCGACCTGTCAACCACAACCATGATAAAATCATGTTTTCTGGATGTCCTTGGAAAACCTATAATGAAGCTCATGGAAATGACTTCCCATTTCCATTTTGCAATTGAAATAGGTTGCAACAAACTAGTTTGGTGTGTACCCTCATCTTTCACCTATTGACATTTCAAGCATCTTGCAACAAATTAGGCCACATATTTCCTCAATTTTCACCAATGATAGAACTTCTTAATAGTTGTTAATGTCTTCCGGTATCTTGTGTGGCCTCAGTAGAACTTGACATGAAACTCCCTCAAGATAAGATTCTTGAGCTCATTGTTATCTGACACATAAATCTCGTCCTTGAATTTCACCAAGCCATCTATCGTGAGGTGATACTCCTCATCTATATCACCTTCACCCCATTGTTGCAATCTTTGCTTCAGTTATTGATACATCTCATCATGTTTCCCTGCATGAGAGATCTTCTCCTGCAAATATGTCCCATAAGAGCTCACAGCTGAAATGTGATTCACTTGAACTCTCCTACCGAGAGCATACGCAACCCTATTCTCCATGCCCTTGACGTACCTGATCTCAAAGTCAAACTCACTATGGGTAGCCAACCATCTAGCTTGCTTGAAATTCAGATTGGGTTGGTCAAACAAGTACCTCAACCCATTATGATCACTCATCAATATGAACCTCCTGCCAAGAAGATAATGCTTCCAACTCAAGGTCATGGTTCACATAGTTTTACTCATACTCATTCAGCTTCCTTGACTCATAGCATACCACCTACCCTTCCTACAACAGGACTCCACCAAGTTCTTCCTTGCAAGAATTTGTACTAACCACAAACTCTTTATCATGATCTACAATATTCAAGATTTGAGCATTTGTAAGAAAATGCTTCAATTTCTCAAAACTAGTTGCACACTCATCAGTTCATTCAAACTTCTTCCCTTTGATCTACAAGGTGTGATAGGATAGCTAATCTGTGAGAAGTTTCTAATGAAATTCCTATAATAACCTACTAGTCCCATGAATGCTATGACCTAATCTACATTCCTAGGAGTTGGCCACTACATGACAGCTTTAATATTTTCCAAGTCCACAAAAATCCCTTCCTTTGGAAACATGTCCCAAGTAATGAATCTAAGACTGAAAGAAACTACACTTGCTAAGGTTGGCATACAACTAATGCTCTCTTAATAATATCAACATTGTTGCGAGGTTCTCAGCGTGCTTTTCCTCATTCTTGGAGTATATCAATATATCATCAATAAACACAATCACAAGCTTGTCCAGGTAAGGATGCAACACATTGTTCATAAAACACATGAAAGTGGCTAGAGCATTGGTAATACCAAAAGGAATAGCCACAAACTCATAATTTCCATACCTCATGTTAAATGCAATCTTGTAAATGTCTTCTTCTTTGATGCACACCTGATGATATCTTGATCTCAAATAAATCTTTGGAAATACTGCAACTCCCTTCAACTGATCAAACAAGTCATCAATCTATGGTAATAGATAATTGTTCTTGATAGTCACCTTGTTCAACTACCTATAATCAATGTAAAATATGAGAGTATTGTACTTTTTCTTTACAAACAATACTGGTGCACCCCAAGGTGACATACTTTGCCTTATATATCCTTTATCAAGCATTTCCTTACATTGCAACTTTAATTACACCAACTCTAGACTACTCATCATGTAGAGTGCCTTAGATGTTGGTATTGCTCCTGACATCAACTCAATAGTAAAATCCACTTCTCTATGAGGAGGAAACTCTAAAATATATGTTGGAAACACATCCTAAAAGTCTTGAAAATAGGATACCTCCTCCAAAACCTTCCCTTTTTCACTGGAAATATGCATTATAAATAATAAGTATCCTTTCTGGAAATTGCACTTTATCTGCATAGCTGTAACCATTCTCACTGATATAGGTTTCTTCTTTCCCTACACAATTCTCCTTTCTCCATCATCATTTAGGCACTCAATAGCCTTGTCATAGCAATCTACCATGGTCCTGTGAATGAAAAACCAATCCATGCCAAAAACCATATTATATGATTCCAAAGGAACCATGTTTAGATGTGTTGATGTAGGCATATCGTTAAGATCAAATGCACAAGATCTCGCCCAATGATGAATTTTTCTCTTGGTCCCTATAGCTAACTGCACCAACCAAGATTTTGTATGCACTTCTTTATTCAAGCAACACTTATCCACCAGCTCATGAATAATATAACTATAGTTACATCCAGGATCAATCAAAATAGAAATAACTTAATCACCAATCTTACCTTCCATCTCAATAATGGATGCCTAATGATCAACCTACCATTTATCCACTGTTGCATAAATCCGAGGAATACTTTGCCCAACATTGCCAACTATCTATGCCTCCTGAGCACTGTAAATATGAGATCTGCCACCCTAATGCGATGGGGACTCACTCCTGTGATGCTCTCCACCATAGGCCAACACCTGAAAGGCTTCCTACTATTATCACATTTTAGTTTGAGTTTCAATTTTTTTCTTTTATAAAACGCTGACAATTTCAGTGTCAGTGAAACAATTTGTAATAAACAGGATAATGTTGATAATGGGACTATCAGCCCTTATTAAGTTCAGAAAATGATTAATAGGAATATGTTGACAATGAGAATGTCAACATTATTAGGTATTGGCTAATAACGGGAATATCACTTCCAAAAGTAAAATTTCAATTTCAATTTTTAAAATCGCGCTGACACATTCCATGTTAGCTATATGGTAAGCATTGCTCAATCATGTCACAAATTATCTGGAGGTAAAAGGTATGTATTGAAAGTGAACTTTTTCACCGTCGAAGAGCTATGGTGTGATTTTGTAATTATCGAAGGGTCAAAAATATCATTTCACCTGTCAATCAATTATTCTGCTTGAAAATCTCATTGTTTTTACCGCATATTATTTTCACCATTGTCATTTTCAAAGTTGTCTTAGTTTAGCATTGGAGAGTTGTTTGTTTCAAATTAATTGGAAAATATATAGTGTTCAATCCCAATATCTGATTTGCGTGATCGCAAAATTGTAGGGATAATGGGGAAGAGTGTAAGCTTAACAAAAATGAGCCCAAAGGTCCTGACCTTTAGGATATTTATCCACATATCCAACAACAATTCCAACGGGCTAGGTGGCAAGAATTGTTCCACCGATGCACCGATTACCATGACGTTCTAGCTCGAGCATTTGCCTAGGGGTTTGATTGACATTGTGTGGAGGTAGTAAAACTTTTGTTCCTCGTCACAGAGGAATTGATCGCAGAAGTTAAAACCCTTCCTATGGATGGGGAAAAGGTTTTCAGAGGCCACGTTCTAACTGGGATTGATTTTCCATTTTTCCTTAAGACCGAGTTCAAGGATAGAAATTAGAAGGTAGGGGTGTAGAGATCCTAGCTGGAGGAAAAATGGCATGGGCTTCTATGCATTACCTAGTCGTACTTCACATGTGAAGGGCGTTTTAACCAGGTAAATCTTTAACATTTTCATTTTCTAGCTCATCTAGCAGGACAAGTAAGAATGAATGATTATTTTTATTTATTAGAGAGTCTTAAGAACATGGTTTCCTATTTCTGGCCCATGGAAGACCCATATCCTCATGTTTTTTTATCACAAGTCCTTAATTAAGTTTTTAATTGAGAATTAGTTAGCCAAAGTTGGAAGAACTTGGAGCCATTTCTTGTTTTGGTGAGAATTTCAACCCCAACTCCTAAGGCCAAATGAGGTAGGAAGAAGGGTACTAAGTATGGACAGAAAACTCAGATAGAAAGCTCTTCTCAGGGCACCTCCACCGAAATACAAAGCCAAAAGGGGAGATACATTCCCTCATCCTTTGGTCCTACAATCACTAAGCTGTATGCCAGAATAAGTGTCAGACTGAAGAAGACCTAGCCTAATGTTGAAAACCCTCCCGTTGAAAATATACCTCATTCTGTGAATTCCCCTCATACTGAAAAGCCACCCACTAAGAGTTCCCCTGCGGAAAATCATCCACCAGAGGAGACCAAGGGAAAAGAACTTGAAATTGAACCCTAGGATGAAGAAGAACCCTCTTCATTTCAATTGTTCAAGGGAGGTAAGAGACATCACATTAAGCCTTTAAACAAATTAAGGCTATACATCAAATTAAAATGAAATCCATCTCACTAATTAAGTGATAGATGTGGACAATGTCCCATTAAAGGACCCACTAATAAACAAAGGGAAAATTGCAGGTTCTAAGATGTCAAAGACCAAGGAGAATAAAATAAATTCCCTATGGAAACCAGACAAAGTAAGAGGTAGAGAATGGACAAGGTGGATTTTCTTTTGGAGTCGGCCAGTACCCTCACCTAGGAAGTTGATAAACATTTTTTGGGTTTTTGATTTAGTCACTAATAAAGTGAGTTTTGATGATCTATCACTGATTACACACTTGTCAGTGTTTAGATACAGAGCAACAGAGAGGAGCATTGCTGTTACCGGGAAATCTAGTGTTTATTTAGAACTGCTAGTCCCACTAAGACGAGTAGCTATCTTAGAAAAAAACAGATTAAAGTCGCTTGTTTTTCCTTTACGAGAGAGAGATGAGAAAGAAGCAGAGAGTACCAACCTCAGTCTTTCGCTTGGTTCCTTGCTTGTTTCCTTTCCCCTTTGACAGAATCTCGCCACTGCTTCCTTACTTGTCCCGCTTCAAAAAGCACCTGTAGAGTCACAGAAGCATAATACCATTAAAGCATAGAGATCTATCACTATAAACAATATATGATCAGATATATATTGACCATACAAATGCATATATCAACACAATGTTCAGAGATACAAAAGAATATGGAGGAAAACTCAAATAGCTTTATTGATAAAAGTAGTAGAAGAGAGGATTACAACCACTTGGTCTGATCCAGCACCATCCTCCCATCTTGAAAGCCCTCTTCACCTCATACAAAGAAAGATCACCCAACAATGTCTTCAAAGATAAACCAACAACACTTCTTTGCAAATTACCCAATTCCAACCTTTGGATCTTTGGGATGAGTGATCCATTTATAGATATTTGCAGGGGGGTGAGTCAGCTTCTGGGATTTGGATTAGTGTCATCTCTCTAATAGTTCTTGGTTCCACTTGGAGATTTCATGATCTCTTACTCATCCTTGGGCGAATTCAGGGAGGCAAGTGTCAAATGAGCAGCTTCTAGAAGATTCTCAGGGTCTCCACCTAGCAAACTTCTTGTGCCATTTTTCTGCTCTCGCTCATCGCACCCTACAGAAGGGATTTCCAGTATGCATCACACTTTTTGCATGTGGCAGGTGAGATGCATCGCGCCCTTTGCACTGGGCAGCCTGTATGGTCCTGCTTTGACTAGTTCTGAGTGGTTTTTCATGGAAAACTTCTGGGAGATGATGTAATCAACTGACCTTGCTCCTTTAGGGTATGAAACAACACTTTTAGCGACTTAGAAGCCCTTGGTTTATTGACATATGTGATTGGGGTTGCAGTGCCCAAATATTTTTATAACAGTTGCCCCCTAAAGCATGAGGTCGTAAATCTTTTGATGTCAGGTGAAATGATTTATAATGAGGATCCAAGGTTTTTCGCACTGGAAGGTGACCTGTAATAAGATACAATACAATACATTATCTTCATAATATTTTCATGATCTAGTTGAGGTGGGCATTCCCATGCTCAGCTTGATAAATTCATTTTCATGTACATAGGACAGACAACCGTCTGTGTGTAGACTGACGATTTTGGTAGAGCCATCATCCCTTAGTTTGGATGATTATCTGTGCAGCAATGATGTGCATTTGATGTTTTTATTTTCTTGAATATATCACAGCCCGGATGGATGAAACTAGATCCGGGGTCTTCAAAACTCGTTCAATCTTCGCCTGAAAGTACAAGTCGATCCATGTGAAAAGATGTTCTGATGTCGAACATGGAAGGACATCGCCTGATTATCAGCCAATGACATAAGCTGTTAACAGATGTGAGAGGAATCACCGATGATGATGATGATGACCATCAAGGTACTGCAGTACAATTCACGTGGTGTGAATACATGAGTTGATGTCGAACACCACGCAAAATCTTTCGGTTGAAGGCCATTAATTTAAACCTGTCGCTGGAAGTGAGAAACTTGCCATTGAGGCATGCAAGCTTCAAAGTACTGAAAGTGTTTTTCCTAGGTCGGATTCTTGGATAATGAGCTGATGTTGACAAGAAGTGACCCGTCGTAGGAGGGCATTAATGGATCCCACATCTACGACACGAAATGGAGCAAATGATTTTGTAGAGGTGAAAACGATCTGATGATACAAGGTTCAGGGTGGCAGTCATGAAAGAATGAAGCGTGAAGGTATTGTAGCGGATGAGACACAAAATAGGTAGGTGAATCCTCTGAGCGACTTCTCTTGAACATATCGATGACACTGAAATGGATTGGTAGCGTTAACCCCATAGTGGATGGTATGGTGGACCAATGGTGATATGACCGGTGAACAGAATAACCCAACTCGACTCAATCATGGTGATGGAGTGAAAGTGTCATGTTCAAGAGCAACATGCTACCAACAAAGTTTCTTCAAGTTTTCTTCCCAATTTTCCCCAGTCATTTCTGACCAGTACCTCTTTATTTTTGTCAAGCTTGAGGAGGATAACATATGCTTGTTCTATAATATTCCCTTCGGGCAAACCCATCGCTACGTTTTAATGAGTCTAGTGATAGTGAAACTTGCTCTTGTCTAAATGGACAAGTTTGTCGCTATTGTTTTAACGAGTTTAATGACAAGAATAACTCGGTCCTTTTCAATTTTATAGAGTCTGAAAAGAGACAGAAAGTAAACTCCAATATTCCTTTTTCATAATATAATCCCTTAAGTCTGAAAAAGTATAAAACAATGCGAAAGGGATGACTTTTCGATAGTTTTAATGAGCGGAACAAGACAAATGCTCAATCTTTTTTTGTAATGATCCCTTAGGTCCAAAAAGATTAAAATCTAGAGGAGGGATAGCACTTCCGATCACTTTAACGAGCTGGAGAGGCCAATTGCTTGGAAATCTTTTCATATTTTATGAGTTGGATGAAAAGAGCTTAAAGGAGACTCGTTTTTTGAGGAACGAGTGATGTTTTCAAATAGCAGCTGGTTCCAGGTAAGGTTTGGAACTTTCCAATCACAATAGTGTAAAGAAGGTGGCTAATAGGATCACTTGTCGCAGTTGTTCCTCAAAAGGGGTAAACAATCAAATGGAGGTGAATGATCAACTAAAACAGAGTGGAGGTGATGGTAAGAACACGACCAATGCTCAAAAGCTTATGATAATCATTCACAATGGTTATTTACTAGAGATGGGTTCATTTTTTAATGAGCTTGAACTCTGGTGGAACATATGCTCATTGCTAGGTTTAATTTTTAACGAGCTTGAACTTCGCGTAAAACTGCTCGTGCCAGTCGTATAATAAGGATGTCTCATCGATAGGTTCATTTTTTAGGGAGCTTGCACCATTCAAAATTATGCTCTGACTCCTTTTATTATGTAAGCTAGGAATGACCAATCCTACGAGTTTAAAGGGTTAAGAATCTACAAACTAGGAAAATAAATGGTCGCTTTTCACTTTCATGCAAAAAGGTTTGCATGCCCCCAGGTATAGCGAAGTAGAGTTTCCCAGGTTACCCCTCAATTTGCAGACAAAACATTTGTTCTATCAGGAAAGGCCTACCTTTTCCAGGTTACCCTTCAATTTGCAGACAAAACATTTGTTCTATCGAGAAAGGCCTACCTTCTAACAAAGGTATCTTATTCCGGTCTAATCCCATTTTCCTAAACGGATGGGTGTGTTAGACCAGTCATATATCCTCTGCGGAAACCTACCCTATACCTGAAGTTTTCCTGCCGAAGCAGACCAGGGTGCATGCCCCTTGGGTTTCAGTCACAACCATCGAATCACTCGCGTTCATCAAGTGGACGGACTGGAGATTGATGAGACATTCCTTGCGCAAAAAGACCTGTTAGGGATGGCATTTGACTATTAGCTACGTGTGAACTGGGGAATGAAAGCTGGTCTACAAGCTGGACCACTCTTCCTTCATGCAGAAAACACATCACTCGAAAGAGTGAGGAAACAATAGCTCCCATGCTATAAATGTAGTCACGCCCAAGGAGTAGATTGTAATCTAAAGGTCCTTGGACTACCATTACGTTTATATAAACGGTTTTCCTTCTCAAAGTTATAGGCAAACTTGGAAGGATCCCTAACGGTTGACTGGTTCCTTTGTCGAAGCCTGTCAGATATCACATCTCAAGCAAAAGCGATGGCAAACCAAGTGCTTTCCAAGCAGTTGAGGAAAGGATACTCACAGAAGCCCCTTCATCTATGATGGTACCAACCATGACCATTTTGTAAGTTTGCACTATGATTCGGAATGGTACATTAGATGGTAAACGGGGTCTACCTAGTAGATTCCAATCGAAGGAAACAATTAGGTTGCTTGGAGGTGGAACTAAATAAATGGCCGGATACAACTCTGACGAATTTCCTTCCTGTGGTAAAGGAATGGGTAGATTGCCCCCATGTTCATTGGAGTTTGTGTTTATGAAAAGAATTTGAATGGTGTCGTTCTCATTCTCTTTGGTGACTGTATCATCTGAAGGTAAATCCTCCGAAGCCAAGATAGGGTCAACTGCCATCTCGACTTGTTGACTTTGGTCTATTGTGGACTCAGAGGACTTATCTTCAATGATAGGTGCTTCGACAGACAAGAAAGGTGTGTCAGTCGAATTTTCAACTAGCAATGGACTCGGCAAGAGTTTCTGGTATCCAGGAGGGAGTCGCTGCGGTGATGCAGGACGGTTATCCAAGACTCTTTTAGCTTCGTCTAGGAAGGGACAATGGTGAAGGGAATGATCGCCTTCACACAGTCTGCAAGGAAATTTAGATTTTCCTTTCTATCTGGTGACTTCGTTTTCACTAGTTGACGGTGTACTCTCAACATGATCTTCATAGGTTGACGACACCGGATTGTCCAAGCGGGGAGACCAGTCCCTTAAGATCTATGGGATGCAAGGACAATCTCGATGATAGTGGTCTCCTTTGCAGATGACACATGGAGACTTAGGCTTGGATGGTGCAGTGTGTGGATTTTCGCTAGACAATGCACGGTTGCCCCTTTTGCCATTGGCTCATTCTTCTTCTTCTCCTTCCCTTTCTTCTTCTTCTCAGTTACTTGGTTTTTAGCTTTACTATCTTCACCAAGCAAAGAGGAAGAAGGAGAGGGAGAGACAAACAAAGTAGAAGGTTGGGGGGTAACTCTAGTATCATCTAGTTGCTAATTCGATTGTTTAGGAAACATGATGCTTTGAATGACAGAGGTCGAGAAAAGCGATACCGGCAGGCCAATTGTCAGTGTTGGAAGGGACAATGTGGCCATATGAGGTGCACCAACATCTCCCCGAGAGGAGAAAGGACTAGGATTTCCCCCGAGGGGAAATCCTTGGTTGGTGGACTCCATTTTCTCAACCTAAGACCAACAAAGGAATAGTGACGTTATTCCGATTAAAGTAAATTTTAGACGCTTTGACACAACTTTCTTTTTCAATTTTTAAGAGTCGAGAAAAAGCTAAAGATGACTCTAGTCGCCTTCGATTTTTAATGAGCCTAAAGTGACAAGTGCTCAGATGGACATTTTCCTTTAAGGAGTCTGAAAAGGAACAAAAGAGACTACTCTGGAAATCTAGACAGAGGGATTACCGAACCAATCGCAAAACTGCAGAATACTTTTTACGGTACGGCAGTCAATCTTCTCGAATGTTGTGTTCAATGCATTGCGATCAATAGGGCGGCAGACACAACTTCCTAAGGATAAAGGATATAGCCTATTGTGGTCTCCCAATATATACTCAACGGTATGTGGGAGCACAAGTCCATACTGGCACTTGTTGTCTCAAAGAGGAGGAATCACCCAACCTACGATGAAAGCAATAGTTACCAGGCTTTACGACACCGGAATACGTCTCTAGCCTAGACTTCTAGATGTTGTGCGTTAGGTTCCAAAGCGTTTTTATGTTCATTGAATTTATTTTACAATTGATCTTTCTTAAGAAGTTTGCCTTTAAGGTTCACCGCGTGATGTAGATATACAACTCCTAAATATGCAATCTAAGATGATAAACAGTCATTTATTATTCTTTTTGCAATGGAAATCCTAGCTATTAAGGAAAGAGAAACGGAATCCTTTCAACATAGAGCAGAGAGCACACACTAGATGCACTGTCCTAAATCAAAATCAACAAGCAGTCTAAATGAAAATGCACATGCATGTATTTGTTTTCTGCTTTCTTAATGTATGAATGACAAAAAGAATGCTCAATACAAATCTGAATTATTTCTTCTTTCAAAGCGACAGTACTAACGATTTTCTTTTCAAAAAACGAAAGGAAGACAAGACGACACTTTGAGATTTTGAATTGAAAATGACTTTCAACACTTGAAATACTATTGATTCAGATCAAATACAAGAGTAATAGTGTAATTGACTATCAAAAAGATAAGGATTCTTTTCCTTGACTGAAAACGACACTTGCGACCCTTTCAAATCAAAATATGACAGTTCGATTAAGCTACTATTTCGTAAATGAGAACTGTGAATGGCGAAAAATACACAAAACATTCACAAATCTTTGTACAATGGAGATTGGATGATGCAAAGGAAGGGGGTTTCAACAGTGGTCTACTGATCACAAACAGCAAAACTCCTGAATAAAGCTAAAGAGAGTGAAGAAAAAACCAAAATCTAGAGGTAGAATTAGTCTTATCTGATCATCGCACCTGTAACATAGGGAAACAGGGATGCATCTCACCTACTGCACATGGGAGGTGCGATGCATACAGATTGCCAAGAAGACAAGGTGTGATGGTCCAGGGACAAGACTTTACTTGGTTTTTGGTCACAATTTGCAGTTTAGTTTAGGGATTTAGGCCGAGCAAATGATAATCAGTAACTACAACGTACAGGGGCTAATCTAATGAGGTTACTCAAGCTGCCTCTAGGGCACTTAGGATGTTTGCAAGTCAATTATTCAGTTCATATACAAACCCGGAGATTGACTGAAGCAGCATTGATCTACTTTTCACTTGCATAGCAAATGTAGTTCGAAGGCTAGCTAGCTTAACTTTAGGCTCCATCTGTGGTTTATGAATCAAACAAATAGAGACAAGAAATCAAACTAATCTCTCCCCAGTGGAGTCGCCATTTTGTTACTCAGAAATCTAGTGTCTATTTAGAACTACTAGTCCCACTAAGACGGGTAACTATCTTAGAAACAAACAAATTAAAGTCACTTGTTTTTTCTTTACGAGAGAGAGATGAGAAAGAAGCAGAGAGTACCAACCTCAGTCTTTCGCTTGGCTCCTTGCTTGTTTCCTTTCCCCTTTGACAGAATCTTGCCACTGCTTCCTTACTTGTCCTGCTTCAAAGAGCACCTGTAGAGTCACAACAACATAATACTATCAAAGCATAGAGATCTATCACTGTAAAAAATATAGGATCAGATATATATATTGACCATACAAATGCATATATCAACACAATATTCAGAGATACACAAGAATATGGAGGAAAACTCAAATAGATTTATTGATTAAAGTAGTAGAAGAGAGGATTACAACCACTTGGTCTGACCCAGCGCCATCCTCCCAGCTTGAAAGCCCTCTTCACCTCATACAAAGAAAGATCACCCAACAATGTCTTCAAAGAGAAACCAACAACACTTCTTTGCAAATTACCCAATTCCAACCTTTGGATCTCTGGGATGAGGGATCCATTTATAGGTATTTGCAGGGGGGTGAGTCAGCTTCTGGGATTTGGATTAGTCTCATCTCTTTGATAGTTCTTAGTTCCACTTGGAGATTTCATGATCTCTTACTCATCCCTGGGAGAATTCAGGGAGGCAAGTGTCAAATGAGCAACTTCTAGAAGATTCTCAGGGTCTCCACCCAGCAAATTGCTTGTTCCATTTGTCTTCTCTCACTCATCGCACCCTACAGAAGGGCTTTCCAGTATGCATCACACTTTTTGTATGTGGTAGGTGAGATGCATCGCACCCTTTGCACTGGGCAGCCTGTATGGTCTTGCTTTGACCAATTCTGAGTGGTTTTTCATGGAAAACTTCTGGGAGATGATGTAATCAGCTGACCTTGCTCCTTTAGGGTATGAAACAACACTTTTAGGGACTTAGAATCCCTTGGTTTATGGACATATGTGATTGGGGTTGCAGTGCCCAAATATGTCTATAACAACTGGCATTTCCGTTGTCAGTGAATTTTGCACATAAAACACTGACATTTCCATTGTTAGTGCATTCTGAAAAGAAACAGTTTGGAAAGGGTGCTAAAAATTGGCCTATCAGATAATATTATCGGTTCAGGCAGCTAAAAGAATGGCAATGGTGGTATCAATGTATTGTAGCAAGGATGAGCGAGAAGACAACAACAAAATAGAAACTCATTTTTCGAGGATGACAAGATTGATCTACATTGAGGGGAACAAAATGATGATACACGTTTTTAGCCCCATTTTCAACATCATTTTCAGTGAGTCATTTTGATTTTTGATATGTTTAAAAAGACGTTTTCATATGCATGTACCTATGATATTTATTCTATTTATGGCTTACTATCATTATTTTTGAGCTACAAACATGTTTCAGTTATTGTAATGCTTATATAAGAAAAGACTGCAGAACAAGAGAGGGTTGGTTTTTATTTGAATAATGAGCATCCTTGTGTATTTTGAGCAGATCACTAATGAAAAACAATGTTTATGAGCATTTTCATAAATTATTGTGTTGTATTTCCATATATTTTTTTTGCTTTGTTTTATATTTCCTCGTGTCTGATAAAAAGAGTATGAGAATGGGATTCATGTTTTATGCTCCTTGTTCTCTATTTCTCAGGCATTAATAATTGTTGTTCATTTAACCCTCACACTAAATTCCTTCATATTCCTCTAAATCATTGAAGTGTCAAAGGAACTACTACTACCCTGCTTTTGTGTTTTTCTCATCAAAGTTGTGTTTGTATAAGACTTGATTGGGTTAGAATCCATGCCCAATGGTGGAAATTTCACATAGGCCAAGAAAATTTCAAAGTTTTTTTGATACTCTGCACATAGGACTCAACTGCAAACCTTCTACTATAGTGACATTGAGTAGTTGTGTTTTTAGGTAGAGATCCCTCTCTAGGTTGAAGGGTCGGCTTTCAACCTCAAAGAGGTTCGAGATTACCTTATAGGTTTTCCTGCAGTTATGTTTCTTTTAAGAGATAACATCTACCATCACCTTTATTAGGCTCCCCAGGTTCAAATCCATGTCCTCTATCAACTACATTGAACTTCTTGTATGACGCTGCATTCTCCTTGTCACTTGTATCTTGAGGTCTTCCTTCCTTCTTAACCCACTTTTCTTTATTCTTCTCATTATCTTTCAAATCCTACTTAGGCTCAGACTTGTGCTTAAACTACCCATAACAATGTTTCAACTTCTCAATGACTTCCTCCATGACCGATGCTCATCATACTCAATTTTAACTCTAAATGCCAATGGAAATCCATTGATGAACCTTTGGACCTTTTCCTTCTCATCCTTGAGGTAGGGCACATACCTCAACAACTCTAGAAAATTGGTCATATACTCTTCATTTGTCATGGAACGCATCTTCAACTGATAGAACTCCTTGGCCTTTCCATCATAGTGTCTTTCAGACAAGTATTTATTCCTAAAGAATCTTTTAAACTCATACCAACTCAACTCCTCTACCCTGATGCCTCTAACACGCTTCACACCTTCCCACCAGATATCTACTTTTCCCTTAAAGATAGCCATCTTAGCTTTCATATTATTTGAATATTCATGCAATCTGAATAATCTCATCCCAAGTAGTCATGCTTCTACATCTTATGATTTCTTCACATCCCCATCAAAATTAGGAGGCTTGGCTTCCTTGAACTCCTCTAGAAAATATTTCTTCTCATTCCTCCTATAAGGATGTTGTCAATAATGACGATGATATCTCTCATAACTAGAACTTGAATAAAATCTATGAGTGCTAGCGCACCAGTTAGGTGTATCCAAATATCTGTCACCTCTGACTACATCTTCCCTATCTAACCTATTTCATAATTGAGACCTGCTACCATATGCCCCATTACTATTTTCCTCCTACCTATCTCCATTCTTAATCCTCAGTTATCCATGCTTCTGCAAATTTAAAAGGGTATGAAGGATGACTACATTAACCTATTCTTGCTTTTCTTGAACTTTGGCAAGCCTTTGATGTGCCTCAATCAATCTGATATTATCTACCTTACAACTTCTATTTTTTCCCTTCAAACTTCTCAGTGTATCTGTTATATCAGGAGAGTACTCTTCCCCTTGTTTCTCAACTAACCTGCTACATTCCTTTGAATTCACATCAAGCATGTAAGGGGAGTCATGTGAACTGTAATCCAACATTATTATCTTCATCTTTAATCTTCTATCTCCTGCAAACATGTCATGTTAGATAAACCAAATAGAAACATAATCAAAACCATACCTTAGTGAAGTTCAGGGAGGCTATCATATCTGCACAAATTAGTTTAGATTAGCATGAGATAGATACGCAATGACATCAACATATCAACATTATCCATGGTAACACAAAACTACAATAATGACCACATGCATAATAACCATACCCATCACAATGCATGCATAAAAATATGCATTTTATCCCATCCAATCCAAGTGTTTGAAACTGAAAGCTCTGATACCACCCTATGAAACCCCACCCCACATCTACTCTCTTTTACACACTCTCTATGGTAAACATGAGTTGAGTGTTACTATGATATGACCCGACCTCCATGTTCTAGTTATGGAAGTGGAGTCGACTAACAAAAAACTTGCAACCAACCCTCAAGGACTACAAACCACTCAGGAGCCTGGAAACCACCCCAAGTGATCAATCCATGAGTTGGAACTATTTTTCATAAGAGAAACTCCCCAGCCGCACCCATAACACTGCATGGATGTAGTTGGGAGGCTATAATTACATGCATAGTCCTAGCTTCCAGTGCTTATGACCCAAATTCCTCAGTTCACTGCATGCGATCACAAGATCTACACCACTTTTTCAGGTAAGCCTCCATACCACTACCAAGAACTTCCTATAACATTCCAAAATCATGACAATAATGATAAAATGCTAAGCAAACAAAAATTGAACCAAATATCTACCAATACATGCCTAATGCAAGATAGACATTTCATCAAACACATGAAAAACATATAATCTACAGTACATGAATGCGTATCTGATCATAAACACCTAAACTTCATCTGAGAATCACCAAAAAGGATTTACTCCCTCTCAAGCTAGTTGCAATAACATTTGTTAGCCCATGCATTCATCAACCATCCAAAAACTTATCAAATAATGAACAAGAGCCATAACTAGAGCACATCATAAAACCATGCATATGACCATAATAGAAACTATGACAAATCGACCATAAGATCACCATAATAACTAGTGCAAGTGCTCATAGATCACAATAGGAAAATAGCTCATATTAACATATGAAAATTCCAACCAAGTCAAGGACTTTCATGTACTTCCCAACCATAGATTGGGATGAACTAAATTGCTCTTTTATCCAATCATCCCCGCTCCGCATTCCAAGAATGAATGTGGGATCATAAAGGTTAAACCAAATAAAAACCAACTAAGGCTTCTAGATGCCAAACCACCTCAACCCTCAACCACAATGATCTCACCTATACGGTCCAAAAATCACTAACATCAATGAGATTGGTCTCTATCCAAGTTGTCTAGTGCTCCAGGAACTAGTAACTCAACCCACTGCCTCCAGGGAACTTGAGCTATTCCATGGCTCTAGAGCATTTGTCCCAATGCACAGGATCCAAGGACTAGTAACTCAACCCACAACCATATGAAAACAAAGGACCAATCAGAAAACCAAATGGGGAGCCCACTACACCATGGCTATCTAGGAAATGGAAAGGAAAGGCTGAAACCACTATCAATCCCATAAAATCTTCATGACAATAAAAACACATAACCAAGGAACCACATGCATATACCATGCATCCAAAAATAAGCAAGGAGATCACACATGCAACTTGTTACCTGCAAAGTAATCATGTTATAGTTATTGATCCAACTATCTCCTTGTGCTTCCTTTCTTTCTTTTGCTTTCTTTCTCGAATCCAAGTGAATGCTAGAATGCTCCATGCATGCTCCAAGAATTCTCTAAGTGTGTAGGAGTATGAGAGAATGAACAAGAGCTCAAATTAAAAAAATTAGAAAGCTATCAAAAAATAACAATAGATTCTCTGATGTCTTTTTATCATTGATGTCTCTTTTTTCTTCATTTTCCTTCATTTTTCCTCTAATTTCCTTGCATGCAAATTTGTGTCTCTTCACCTTATTTTTCTACTATTTTCCTTTGTTTTCATAATTAAATGCCAATTATTTATTCCTTTCCTTCACCAATGCATTTTCCAATTTCCATAGCTATTATTAATCCACAAGTGATTCCCACTATAATGTTTTTCCCACCATTCAACTTGGAATACGTGTCCCATGACCTTGGTCTTATTTTTATTTACATGGAAAATCAATGAAGGGTTGTTACACCTGCAGCTCACTTAAGAAATCTCACTTGAATACACTAAAAGATTGGGTGGATTCTACTATATACCCTTCTATCATGACAGTTAAGTAGAAATAAACTACCCTAGAAACAAAATTACTTACAATATTCACTTTTCTTAATAGCTCAGTTGTCTAATGGTAAGTTTTTGGCTAGAGTCTCAGTCCATGTCATTTCACCTGGTGTTTAAGCCACTCCCAAAAGATGACATGGAACTTAAAAACTAATATATTATGGAACTCAAAGCACATATATCTCTGCAACTAAGCTTTTGGAGTAATGTGCATGTCCCTAGTTTTCTCTACCGTGAACTTGTATCATTTCTGGTTGAACAATTATTAAATATCTTCTTGGGTAGGCCTCCACATACCCTTTTCTTCCAATGATCTAGGTGAATTTTGGTGGCCACCCACCTATTCTACTTGGGCCCCCACCATTGTCTCCTTTAGTTTTTCAATTTCCTTAACTATAGCACAATTTACTATTTTTGGCCCTTTTCGAGTCCTCAACTTTTGGAGCCGTTTTGAGCCCCTAATTGACATGTTTTGGGAAACCATGGCCAACATGGGTCATAGACCATGTTTTCCATCAAAATTTGTAGTCCTCGGATAGATATTTCTATCGAGGTATTGTGCGCGTCAAATGAAGATCATATGCCAAAGTTACGACCCAGGAAGTTGATGTACCAATTTACCCAAATGGGGCCCATAGTTTTGGTGCTTCATCTCCTAGGGTTAGGATTTTGTATGTTTAGGGTTTTCCATTGTTTCTCAATACTAAATAGGCCTTTGAGCCTCATTGTAACATAGTTCATAAGATGTAACTGCCACATCTCTTCTTAGAGATAAGCTATCATCGCCCGAGTTAGTCTTATTTCCATTTTGTTTGTAAGCATATTTCGGTATTCAATATTAGTGAAATGAAGTGTTATTTCTACTGCATCTATATATTTATGGTTATATCTGTAATTTTTTGTGTTCTTGTTTAAGTTAGGATCAGTCGTACCAGAGTAGTCTACTCTTTCTCTATTTTTCCTTGCATGTCCCCAATGAGGTCAGGATATAAGAAATTATGGCTCAAACTGGTTGAACCTTTGCAAGACTAGCCTCGAAAATCCTGAGGACCTCCATGGCGGAAGAGAAGAAAGACGAGGGGCCAGGAGATCCTTTCAAAATCTTACTCGAAGAAGCCCTCGGGTGACAAAGGAATGCAATGATGGACAACTTTGCCCAGATCCTTCAGCGACTACCTAAGGGTGACACATCTCTGTCCAACAGCTACTCTGGAAGCATCACACCCTTTAAGGTACAAGTTAACTTTGACATCCCCATATTTGAGGGTTAGCTAGATGAAAACATCGTAGATAGATGGTTAAATCTTCTATAAGGATATTTTTCTATTCATGATTTTTCCAATCAAGAAAAGATTACCTTTCCACTTCTCAAAGCCACCTCCCACATCAAGGACTAGTGGGAAACCTACTGTGAGAAGAAGGATGAAAGTACACCCTCACTATTTTCAGCTGTACCCACTTGGAATTATTTTCAGGATGCCACCAAGGAACAATACTACCTAGTCGGGAGCTATGAGGATAAATACATAATGTGGACCATGCTGCAATAGGGAAGGGACCAAGATGTGCCAGCATTTACCCATGTTTTTCATACCCTTCGCATGAAGTTCGGTATCAAGGATTTTGAGCGACATTTGGTACTCAAGTACCATGGCTTCCTACATAGGTACATCCAGGATGAGATGGAGTTCCTGGACATCTCCTCACTCGACACAGTGTACTGATATGCTGTCAAGATCGAGAAGAAGTTTAAGCAGAAGAGGCGAGACTTTGGATCCGCGAATCTAAAGTAAGGGAAAGGCACCCCAAGCTACAAAAAAAGGACAAAGCTAAGGCAGGGTGACTTAAGTCAACCCGTCAAAGTCGCAGGAAAATAAAACACCACAAAGTCAAAGAAGGACAAAGTAAAGTGGTGTGAATTCCATAAGAGCCCCACTCACAAGGCAAGTGAGTGTGGGGCCAAGCAATGGTTGGTGGCTGAGTTGAAGGCTTCAAAATCAAATGCACATTCTAACTCTAAGTTAGAACCCGACAAGAGGAATGACAAGGGAAGCATATTATTGATGCAGAGCCCAATGCCACTATTTCCACTACCAATATCCAGAAGAATGAGCCCGAAGATCTAGAGGAGGGGGAGCATCTCTTCCACTCATAGATGTGGGTGAAGGATCTGACACTAAAATTCATTATTGACCGTGAGAACCAAAGGAACCTCATTTCAGTAGATTTCATGAAGCGTTTGGGCCTACCGACCACACCACACCTGCAGTTGTACAACATTAGGTGGATTCACCAAGGATGAGATCTTTGATTCAGAAAATAGTGTCGCCTTCCCTACAACATCAACCTCTTCATAGATGAGGTATTATGTGATGTTTCTCCTCTTGAAGTTTGTGATGTATTGTTAGGACAAACATACTTGTGGAAGAAACATGTTGTATATGAGTCTAGGCCTCGCTCTGTTATTATTTATTTGGGTAATACATTATATAGGATACCAGAGGTAGCCCCACCTACTGCCATCTCTTTGATCTCTACTAAGAAAAGTAGTAAGATCATCTCCCAGACTAGGAAAGTTTTTCCCTTTCTGATTCACTCTCAAATTATGGGGAAGGTTGTAGCCACATCCATGGCCCCTGGGAAGGATTCCTCCATGCAGTAGAAGCAGGTGGATATGGTCATGGAAGAATACAGGGACATCTTCTCCTCACCCACAGGGGTACCCTTGTACTATCAGGTCAAGCATCCATGAACCTGGGATGAGAGTCTTCCTTATGTGCAACACAGTTATAATAGAGCTCTCCATAGCTCGACTGGTTTCAGTCCCTTTCAAGTGGGTCTAGGATTTCAACTATTGTGTCTGAATTATGTCACGATGCCTTATGCGACTACACATACATAATCCACACATGTATTATCTAAGGCCTATAAGCGACCATATTTATTGAATGCATCCAACACATCCGCCAATAGGTTCACAAAATATTGGAGAAGTCAAATGCCAAGTACAAGCAGCGACATGATCAATATTGGGTGCCACATCGAAAGTTCAGACCACTCCAATATGATCCTTACACCATTATGAAGGTTGTGGGAGACAATGCTTTGAGCTCTGCATTCCCCCATTCCTTGGTCTGCACCCAATGTTCAATGTGGACCACCGTCGACCATAGTTCCCACCATTACTAGACATATCTGACATTGTAAAACAACTCACACCAATAGAGTTAAACCTAGACTACATGGAATAGGCCACACCTAATCAGATTATGAAAAAACAGGCCAAGAACATTCACCAACAAAAGATCCAACTATATCGGGCTGTCAAAGCTGGCCAACTCTTGCACCAAGGCAAGTGGCTCACCAGGGACCAAGTTCAACAGACGTTTCCCCATCTCTTGGAGGCACTCAACGTAATGGGGACCATTACTTCATAAGGGGGGAGGACTGATTCAATTGGATGTTGGTGGCCACCTACCTATTCCACTTGGACCCCCACCACTCTCTTTCATTTTTTCAGTTTCCTTAATTGTAGCACAATTTACTATTTTTGGGAGTTTTTCGGGTCTTGAACTTCTGGAGCCGTTTTGAGGCCCTAGGCAATGTTTTTTTTGGGAAAACCAAGGCCAACATGAGTCAGTGATCAATATTGGCCACTCAGAAGTTGTATTTCTCATATATATCTTTCTATTGAGGTATTGTGTGCGTCAAATGGAGATCGTATGCTAAAGTTACGACCCCAGGAAGTTGATGTACCAATTTACCCAAACGGGGCCCACAATTTTCATGCTTCATCTCCTAGGGTTAGGTTTTTAGATGTTTAGAGTTTTACATTGTTTCTCAGTAATAAATAGGCCTTTGAGCCTCATTTTAACATAGTTCAAAGGATGTAGCCACCACATCTCTTCTCAGAGATAAGCTACCATCGCCCGAGCTAGTCTTATTTCCATTCTGTTTGTAAGCATATTTGAGTATCATATATTAATGAAATGAGATGTCACTTCTACTACATCTTTGTATTTATGGTTATATATGTAATTTTTTGTGTTCTTGTTTAAGTTTGGATCAACCACATACTTTCAAGGTCCTGGCAACGGAACCATTTGTTGGCACTCATGGGGGAAGTGACCCAGGGTTGAAGGTTTTTTCAACAAAACCCCCATGGATAGCGACATTTTCAACATCTACAAGTAGATGAGGTCTCATTTGAGCTATGAAATGGGTTTCCAAAACCTTTGAAGGTTAAGCAAGGAGATAGGAGAGCAAGAGGAAATTTTGGCTTACAATGTCCCAACCCAAGTTATTGCACCTATTGTATGTCATAGATAATCCCATGGAACAAGCATACACTCCAAACCCTTACCATACATATTACAACATTCAGAGACTATATTCAACACTAGTCACACATATAACACAGTTTATACAGAAAACTCATTCTCCAAAAGTCCCCCATAATATATGCACAATAGTAACTTTGACGAGAAATAAAATAAAACCAAGTTCATTCCTTATACACCAACATAGTTATGTACAACAGATAAAGTAATTACATAGACAAATATGAAAAATTTACGTGAACTTATATTCCATTCATGATATTCACCATCAACACAAAGTATTTAAACATCAAAAGTATAAGGTTGAGGCAAAACTCATGACAAGCTCATATTTATAATATCCAATAGTAGAAAAATATACATCCATATGATGTCTTTGACAATAAAACTATGAAAGAAGATATTCAAACTATACTTTTGGTCAACACCATGCAATACCAAGTAACATAGTATCTATAGAAATGCACCATGCATGAACTCCACCATACCTGACTCCAAATAATTCCTCATTAGACCAAAATATGTATTTGACATTACGTAGAATATAATAGAGTATATTAGAACAAAGCAATCAAATAGCAAAATATCATAAAATTTGAGCATCCAATAGTAGAACCCTTGGTCAACAGGAATCATCCTTTTTACAGCGAAGGTCATCCAAATATGATTGGGGGAAGCTTCTTCCAACTCAGTATGTCATCTCACCTAGCTGACTTGTTATCACATGTGCCATCTTCAATTATCCACAACACCATGTCTTGCCAAATCTTCCACCTCACTCCATATCTAACTGAGCTGCGTATTTGGCATATACCTTATCATCTAGGGAATAAGTCATTTATGTAACAATCCCTCCCATCCCCATAGACTTCTTCGAGTTGTGGAAAATGTTACTTTTAATTAACTTGACCTCCATGGCCTCATTATGAAGTTGGGATTATAAAAATCCTCCTTTTTCAACATTTTCAAAACCCAACATAAATACCACCATTGCATTCAGCTCATCGAGAGAGCTTTCTAGAAATATAAATTTTACCCCAATCCAACTCATGGATTGATATTTATTACCTTTTAAAGATGTGGAAAATGTTACTTTTAATTAACTTGACCTCCATGGCCTCATTATGAAGTTTGGATTATAAAACTCCTCCTTTTTCAACTTTGTCAAAACCCAACATAAATATCGCCATTATGTTTAGCTCATCAAGAGAGATTTATGAAAATATAAATTTTATCCCAATCCAACTCATAGATTGATATCTATTCCCTTTTATAGATTAACTAATCAACTCTAGCCACATTAGCAAGATGGTACCACATGGAACCCTTGTGTGATCCATCTGGATTTTCCATGTAACCCGCAACACCTATGTGGTGTTCACACAACCATAGTCATGCATTCAAGGTGCTTTCCACCTTATATTAACACATAGGTCCCACAAGGTCTAACCCCTTCATGTTGTGGAATGTTTCTCTTTTATATCTAGGTTTTGGAAAAATCTGATGCACATGAAATTTCCAAAGGAACATCCTTCCTGAACCCTCAGGCCTCTAAGTACCATCTTCATTAGCAAGGTAATCCAACCCTAACCCATATCTTAGACTTATTTTATTTACACTAAGCCCCCATCAATACCATATACATCCTCCCTATACACTTTATGAAATTTGGCTCCATTCCAATCCAAGCCCGCGCAAATGATTCGACCAAACTAGGCCCATCTTGGGTAATCATACAAAATATAGCTTACCATTAAATCCAGCTTCATGCCCATCCAATCTCATCCAAATGATTCCACCAAACTGGGATATATGAAATCTGTCTTATAAGTAAATCTAGCTTTGTGCCTTCTAGCACCCAAATAGGTCCCACTTTGGATATTGTATTTTTACTTACTCTCTTCGTGATATATCCAGATCATTTCAAATCCAATGCATTCCCAAAAATTCATAAGTGTAAACGAGTTATATTCTCATATTCTTGAACATATCTGCTAGGTCTAAATTGCATCCAACCTAGATACATGGCCCTACTAATGAATTATCCAGACCCACATACCAACCTTGTTCTCTACAATACTCAGACTTGTAAATTCTAAGAACTTCAAGGGACTTTTCCAACAATCTCCTTGAATCAAGGCATTTCTCAAACACCCATTTGGCAAAGATATTACCCTTACCCAAATATTGAGCATTCCAAATATTATACATAGCCATGATGCAATCAATGGACCTATCAACATGCCTACTACCATGCACTGAAACAATCTAAGCCATAGTTAATAATACGTTGTAAATTCAAATACAATGTCATGATATTATACCATAGAATGGACGCCAAACAACACTATAAAATCCATTGATATATCATATGATGCAAATACAATCAACAATCTTAAATAGTCAGAGATCCATGATATCCATAAGATACCAAAAAATGAAGTTTACACATTGTAATAATTTAGTTGAGCATAGCAAGTAATCATACATGACCATGTAAATAGCTCTACAACTTAGGAAAGTATTAGAAATAACAGGGATCTACAAGTCCCTCATAACCATAAGAACATTCACATAAGCATATCATTATACACAATAGGAATAACACATCTCACTATTAATAGTGTTGATCCTTACATTGTCATCATACATAACAACATCATTCATTATTCACAGTACAACATATATACAAGTAAATATACTTATTTGAGTAACTTGAATGACTAGAAACTAAGGGAGGGACTTCAACTCTCCATCCAACCATAAGCTAGTTGCACTACAATATTTATTGTATTTAACCACCCCTGAGTTAGATTCAAATTATGGGGAGTTAATTGCTCAAGGGAATTCACACCAATATTTAGTCAAACAAATAATCAAGGAGAGGAGCCCACTATCCAAGTGGTTTATCAATTTCCCCCAGTAATAAGCACCATAGTGACCCTCTACCTCAATAGAATTCAAGCACAAAGATTCACCTAAGGTGAAATGAAGTACAATTCAATTCCTAGAGAATGAATACACTATGTAGATGGTTTATCAAGCAGATTTTATAGAAAATAACTGCGGGGTCTATAGCCCACTATCTAGGAGGTTTATCATCTTACTAATCAAGCACATAAGTGGTTTATCACCCCTAAGGAAAGAAATTAGTGTTTTATTAGACCCTTTTCAACAAGCATATGGGTGCCTTAGCCTACCAATTATATTATCAGCGTTTCAGAAAGCACACTAGTGATTTATTAGCTCAATGAGCAAGCACTAACTCAACTCTCCACTAGACCTTCATTGGACAATAAATCATAGGAACACACCACTAGCCTCAACAAACTCATCGAAAACGTTATCTCAATTACTAAACACTAGCTATAGGATGTCATTTTTCCTCTACATATCCTCATTCACCACCACCATTTGTTTTGCAAAAAAAATATGTGTTTTCCTTCTGTGCATTCTCTTCTATGAGCTCTCTTGCAATTTTTCTTCTACACATCAGAGCATACCATTTTTTTGTTTGTGTGTGCATGCTCTCTTTTTATTTGTGTTTGTGTATACCTCTCCCTTGTTTTCTCTTCTTGTTGGTCCTTTGTTCTTTATTTTTTACTCTCCCAAGATGTCCCATGAGACAGGGAAGTTGTAAAGGCTTTTGGCCTTTACCACAAGCTTCCCATATACACTTCAATGCTTGCACCAAAAGACCATTTAATTCACCAAGGAGATGAGTGGTAAAATAAACATAAAGTGGCTTGGGTTTAATCACTTCCCAAGCAACACCTCTTCAAACCTTTTAATCAGTGTCCACTCCTCCATGCCACTCATTATTTACATTTCCACATTATTTTGATGAATTACAATTCATAGTGACATTGACAATAGGAGTAGCAAAATGGGTTGTTACAAGTTACCATGCAATGATCTTCAGTATTTGTCGCACATCTGAGTATAATGTTGAGCATCATTGTTTCATGCATCTGCATGGTATTTCAACTATATGTGCAGTGTTATGCTCACAGTATCCATCCCTTCCTGTGCAATGTTTCCATACTTAAGAAAAAATAAAAAAATAAAAACCCTTATCCCTTCTTTGCCCCAACAATATGTAATATATACCAATATTTGGGTAGTTAATTGATAATGTATTTTATTTTAGGAAATTAATGAATTTAATGTGATTTATAGTGTTCATTTAATTTCTTTTCTTATTAACGTATATATTTTTTATTGATAAAAATTTAATTCTAGTCCATTATTAGTTCTGATTTTATTTGGTCTTAATGGATACGTGTGATTGTTAATCAATAAATTTTCCTTTGGAAAAACCATATTTTATTATTGAAAAGAAAATTACATTTAAAATATGCATTCCAGCAGATAAATAGCTCATGACTACTTGAAATTGAAATTTGGTAAAGGGTTGAAATATATAGTGCTTTGTGCATATAAACATGTGTGAGTGTTTATAGTTACATATCAAAGCCTATAATGCTGAGCATTAGCTTTTCACACATTTTCATGGTATGTGAAGCATCTACATGATCTTTTGGTCGCAGTATCCATCCCTTCCTGCACAATGCTTCCATACTTAGAAAAAAATTAAAAAATATTCCCCTTTTCCCTTCTTTTCCCCAACAAGCTATAATATATACCAATAGTTGGGTAGTTAATTGACAATGTCTTTTATTTTAGGAAATTAACAAATTCAAGGTGATTTATAGTGTTTATTTTATTTCTTTTCTTATTTACATATTTTTTTATTGTTAAAAAATTAATTATAACCTATTAATATTTCTCATTTTATTTCATCTTAATGGATATATGTGATTGTTAATTAATAAATTTTCCTCTGAAAGAATCATATTTTATTATTGAAAATAAAATTACATTTAAAATATACATTCCAACTGATAAAACAACTCACTACTATTTGAGATTGAAATTTGGTAAAGGGTTGAAATATATAATTCTTTACTCTTATAAACATGTATGAGTGTCTATAGTTACATATCAAAGCATGTAACACTTTAAAAGTTACTTAGAGGTTCATATACAACAGTAGTCTACAATCACAATATTTGACTTGTGGATTTATTAATCTATCATTTATCACAATAAATCATTTCATAGTTATATATGTAATAATATGTGTCACTTCATGCATGTGAATCCAAACAAAAATATATATTTCACCCTTCACCAAATTTTGGGCCCAAAACAACATACATACAACCAATAAGTTATCTAGGTTATATAGGCAT
Organism: Pinus tabuliformis; assembly: GCA_031772625.1. Classification (NCBI taxonomy): domain Eukaryota; kingdom Viridiplantae; phylum Streptophyta; class Pinopsida; order Pinales; family Pinaceae; genus Pinus; species Pinus tabuliformis. The sequence goes on along the minus strand of CM062805.1, from coordinate 628,361,544 downwards.
ATAAGTTACCAAAATTTTGTAGGTTGCACTGTATATGCAACTTGTAGGTTATACATTTTTGTAGAGTTTACAATATCAATTTGTTTTTTAACAACGTACACCTTTTACTAGCTATATTCATACTTCACACATAAAATCCATTTGTTGTATTTCATAGTTTGCAAACCTATAGGATTTTACAAGTTACAAGACTGTGTATATCTTGTAAACCATAGAGACTATATATTGGGGTGAATTATGCCCATAAATTAGTAAAGGATTTAAAGATACATTGGTTTGAGATTAACATGCATGAGTGTATGTTTACCTACAAAAGGCTACATAATTAACCTAGTATGTTGAGCTTAGTAAATATTTGGAAATGACATTGCTTGAAAATAGAATTTAGGGTATTATGACCATGTTGATTTTATTTTTTGCTTCTTTGTGAAAATTATTGATGGATTATGTACAACCTCTCTATCTATAACCCTCAATTATGAAAACAAGATAAACTTGTTTCTACATAGTAGCAAAACTAGAATACTTGTGCACATTAGCATTATAGATAAGAAATGATTGCATCTATCATTGTATTTAACTTTAATGAAGGTTCTACCATAACCTTCAATTAGTTTCATTAAGTTTTAACCAATAAAAAAAAACATGGTAAACATACCATGTGTTTGGGTTATAAGAAGCGTAACCACTCCATAAACCTAAGCATGTTTCAAACAACTTAACTTGTCATGCTTGGATTTAGGTTTGCTACAAGACATGCCATGCCAGAATCATCATTTCATAATGGATTTCCATTCATCAAAACATTCTACCCATAAATACCATTCATATGGTTAAGGAAGAGCCAATTAAGGTTGACATCATTATGGATTTTCATATTATGTCAAGGGCATGCATTTATATGTTGTAGCATGCATTTTCCTAAATGCCTTGTCTTCATGAAATTTCATAAGGAGAATGTGCATAATGTGAATAATTAATCTAAAGATATGAATTTTCCCTAAAATTATGATTTCAGAAAGTTAAATACAAATCCTTAAACAAGGATTTCAATTTTCAATCTAGTGTGTGCACTTTAGTCTAAAGCGATTTTTACTTTAAATTTACATTAAATCGCAAATCTAAGTGCACGAAAGAAACCTCTCATGTTCTTAAATTTCACTTTAAATGGCATAGGTAAATTTACCATATATCTATTATTATATTAAAACTTATAAGACAATGTTTTGGAGCTACAAGGAAGTTGAGGTGGACATTATAATTTGGTTGCATGGTATAGTTTTGACCTTCCAAATTATAGGGCTTTTCCTATTTTGCACATCAACTCCTTTTAAACTTGAAATTACAATATTAACATTGTGTAAAGGCATGAAATAGTAAGACAAAGCCTCAAAAATTGTCACAACTAAAATCTAGAGTATATTACAGCCTTGGCTTACTTTTGACAAACAAGATATGCATTTCTAGGGTTTACTGGGCATCTCTTGCCTAATTTTAAATGACATAGTCTTTTATGAATGAAATTGAAAAATTAAGTATATAGGATTATTTAAAATTACTAAACAAATCATTTATAATTTTAAATACTCAAAAAGAATGAATTTTGAGACTTGTGCATGCATTTTAGTGTAGCCTAGTATGCCCTTTGGTTTTACAAGACAATTTTTAGCTTTAAGCATAACAAATAGTTTTTGTATAGAAATGCCAATATAAGGTTATATATAGGTATAAAATCAAAAATTACATCTTTTGAAGGTTGAAACACTCAATGTGGGTCAAATTTTAGACTAGGGTGGGTATTTTACTCTAAGGTGGTTTTTTTTTAACTTTACATGAAATATCAATTTTCGTTGCATAAAAGCGACCCCTCAACAATTATTCAGTTGTAGTTTAAATGACATAGGTAGATTTACCATATTGATGGCATTATGATACAGGTGTTTTCCTTGATGGCAACTCACTTAGATGGCAAATCATAGTGCAGTAGGTCAATAGCAAAGAATTAATGATCAGAGAGAGGTACACGCAGGTTCACCTTGACAAAGAAGCGTATACAGGTGGGTTAACAGGCCAAAAGTAGCGTATAACGTACACACACACTTTCACCGAAGGAAAGGTGTGTATATCTTGGAAAACTAAGTTTTGGTCCAAGGTATTTGGTCCATGGTATTTTGATCCATGGTATTGGTCCAAGGTATCTGGTCCGAAGTATTGACCGTAGGTATTTGGTACAAGGTATTGGTACTAAGTGGTTTTGGTCCATGGTATTGAGAAAGGCCTAAAACTACAAAAGGAGGAGAAGATCATTAGGGAAAGTGTGCAGGTATTGAATATCTAATGAAGTGTGAGATCCAATATGCAGGTTATGGGTGTGTGATGCTTTTCTTGATCTAAACTAAGGATGCACCTATGTGGATGATGATGTATGATGGATCAAGATCATAAGGCTTAGAATGTGTTATCATTACGAGGTTTGATCATGGACAAACTAGATCTGAATACTGACACATGTTTTATTCTGCAAATGTTATGATCTAGGTATGACTGAATTCTAAAATAGTTGTGAAGTTTTTAAGTTAGTATTTGCATATCTCTATGTGGGTTGGCTTTGGTAAAAGCATGTATACACGCTGGTTCAGTTCATCATAGTAGTGTATACATTATGAAATATGATATCTAAATTTGCAGTTGGTTCTAGTAGTTGTTGCAGAGTTCTGTGTTCTGCTCTGTGTTCTGGTGACTGTGTTTTGATGATAGGGCTTTAGTGATTCAGTTGGTGGGTGATTCAGAGATTGATGATTGAGTATTTAATGATTGGTTAATGCAATGGTTGTATTGCAGTGGTGATTGATTTTGAGCTTCAATGTTGTTGATGGTTACAGTATGAAAATTGGATGAAATGTGACCTTTCAGATTATGGTGTTGTGTTCTAGGAGTATCTAGTCTGAAAATTTATGAAACGTGGTCCCTGGAGGAAGAGTGAAGGTTGCAGCCTTCAGTAGGTCGGTGCCTACATACCAGTAAATATCAGCCAGTACAAAAGCCAGGGGCTTGGAGCTCCCTTCCAGTAGTAGCTAGAAAACGAGAGAGGGTTGTAGCCTTCTGTAGGCTGGCGCCTACATACTAGTAAATATATCAGCTAGTACAAGAGCCAGGGGGTTGTAGCTCCCTTCCAGTAGTAGTTGGAGAAAGAGAGAAGGTTGTAGCCTTTTGCAGGTGGGTGCCTGCGTACTGGTATGAGTATATGCTAGTTTAAGATTATAAACAGGTTTTTCTTATATTGAAAGGAAGACAGCAGCAGGTGGTTTTTGTCCCACATTGGGTTTCCACCTTATATCTTGGTGTTCAAGTGTGTTTCCTATGTGTGATGATCTATTTTGTTTTTACTGCACCTGGTTACTTTTTATATGGTTAATGAAGTTCTGATGCTCTGATTAAAGATCAACATATGATGAATTAACTGAATCATAAGTTTGCTAGATATATGCTAGTTGCATTAAACACAGTTGTGTGTACACACGAGTTCCATTAACTAAAGTAGTGTATATAAATCTGATTATGGAAATGAAAAGTTATTGACTTGCTAGTACTGATTCACCCCCCCGTTCTCAGTATTATTTCCAAAAATTGGTATCAGAGTAGGTCCTTTGGTAGAAGCTTGATCGCTTGAAGGAGATCCGTAGAATAATAATAGAGAAGCTAAAGAAGAAAGCACCTCAGAAGAAGAACACAGCTCAAAGGAACAATGACAGCAGGAGAGACAATTGGACGTTAGATGGAAGCAAGGATTCAGATTCCAAACCACCTCAAGGTGAACAAGCAAATGAAGCATCAGATAAAATCATAGATCAACAAGATCTATTTAAAAAAAGGGAGTGTGCCCTCAAAGAAGAAGTTACTAGATTAAAAGCTCAGCTGGAGTGTGCCTTCAAAGTATGTCAAATGCTACATGATGAAGTGATATCATTAAAAAATAAGCAGAAAAAGAACAAGAAAATGAGATTCTCAAATTAAGGCAACATGTGGAAGAAGGTAGAAAGGTTGAAGAAATCTTGAAGAAGCAACATCTGGAAAAGGAAGAACAACATTATGTTGAGGTAAATATCTTAAAAGGTAAATTAGAAGAAAAAGATAAATTGTTACGATTTCAAGATAGTACTAAGATTTTGGATGATATTATTAGTAGTCAAAGATCTCCTGCTATCAAAATTGGTCTTGGTTTTTATGAATCCGTTGAAGGTGAATCTAGCTCACAAGGTGAGGCAAGGAACTCTAATGCAAAACCTAAAATGCTCAACAAGGAGATAAGAGGTCAACCCCATCAACAACCAAGGAAAGAAATCCCTCAAAGAAAATCTTTTACTCCAAACTGTGGAAGTGATAGTCGGTTATTTTCTCAACTGAATAATGTTGAGTGTTGTGTATGTCATAATCTTGGACATGTTGCAGTGAGATCCAGAAGTAGAATGGTGCAAGAAAGCCACACAAAAAGATCATCACGTTCCAGGTACTTTAAGGAATATTGTTTTACTTGCAATATGTTTGGTCACAAAGCCATTGACTGCTATAGAAGGAACATGAAGCATGTAAGATGTTATGCATGTAACAAGCTTGGACATATAGAAAAGGAATGCAGGAGAAGATTTTGGGCACCATACCAAAAGGAGAAAATATCATCACAGTCAAAGATATGGAAGAAGAAGGAAGTACAGTAAAAAAAATGTGGCCACAGTGCACAGACATAGCAAACTCAGGGGGAGCTGAAAGTGTAAAAATTCAGTGTTCTAAATCTCATACACAAGATTTGTGAAGACAAGTCACGTATATACGCGAATTCAAAGCTACACAATCGCCTATATGTTGGGTTGAGGAAACGCAGTGCGATAGACTCAAGAAAAAGGGTCTGATATGGTTCAGTCAATTATTCGCTCTATTTGATGATGGTTACAAGAAAGTAGAATGGTGCAAGAAAGCCACACAAAAAGATCATCACGTTCCAGGTACTTTAAGGAATATTGTTTTACTAGCAATATGTTTGGTCACAAAGCCATTGACTGCTATAGAAGGAACATGAATCATGTAAGATGTTATGCATGTGAGATCCAGAAGTAGAATGGTGCAAGAAAGCCACACAAAAAGATCATCACGTTCCAGGTACTTTAAGGAATATTGTTTTACTTACAATATGTTTGGTCACAAAGCCATTGAATGCTATAGAAGGAACATGAAGCATGTAATATGTTATGCATGTAACAAGCTTGGACATATAGCAAAGGAATGCAGGAGAAGATTTTGGGCACCATACCAAAAGGAGAAAATATCATCACAGTCAAAGATATGGAAGAAGAAGGAAGTACAGTAAAAAAAATGTGGCCACAGTGCACAGACATAACAAACTCAGGGGGATCTGGAAGTGTAAAAATTCAGTGTTCTAAATCTCATACACAAGATTTGTGAAGACAAGTCACGTATATACGCGAATTCAAAGCTACACAGTCGCCTATATGCTGGGTTGAGGAAACGCAGTGCGATAGACTCAAGAAAAAGGGTCTGATATGGTTCAGTCAATTATTCGCTCTATTTGATGATGGTTACAATCTGCTGATGATGTGTGGAAATGTGTTGGTAATCATAAGATGTTATTTAGAAGTGCTTTTGATTCTCACAAGTTAACTTGATGTATATCTAATTGATGATGATGCCTTGATACTTCTTGCTGATATATGCATGATCAGATCTAACAGTGAACAAACGGAACAGGTTCAGGGGGAGCATAGGCTTCGAATAATGCATTGTTGGCATTATGGTTAGAAGTCTTTGGTGATGATGCTTATGTAGCTAAATGATACATCTTGCTATCTCAGATGATACTTATTGTCGATTGGTCAAGAGAATGGTATTGCATGTTACAGGTTTGGATGCTGCTAACAGATGCTTATTGTGCAGATAATATATGGTGTATGATAGTTGATGACTATCATGGTCTTGTTTAACTCTTTGGTCTAAATGTCATGTATATCTTTTAAAGACCCATGAGTCATATGATGTAACTTGTAACCCCACTTTGCATGGGAAGGATGATGTAATAATTTTTATTTCAGCCATGTATAAACATCTGGTATATCCCCACTTGGTTGGGTGGATGAGTCAAAAATGGTGTATCCCCACTTGGTTGGGAGATTAATGTATGTATGAGTCATTGGTGATAGGAAGGTCATACTCACTTAGTTTAGTTATAGAGTCATGTTATTTTTTTGGAATATATCTTTGTAGACTCTGAATATGCTCAGGGGAAGCATGGATAGTTTAGTGCATCTCAGCATGTACAAAGGGGGAGCTCAATCAGAGATTTCATCATGTACTCAGGGGGAGTATGGACAACATAATGTATATCAAAGGGACAGAATATCTTGGTCCGCCCTTTGCCCTTGATGTCAAAGGGGGAGAGTGACTTGGTGTTGTTGTTGCCATCAAGTCCAAAGGGGGAGATTGTTGGCATTATGATACAGGTGTTGTCCTTGATTGAAATTCACTCAGATGATAGATCATAGTGTAGTCGGTCAATAGCAAAGAATTAATGATCAGAGAGAGGTATACGCAGGTTCACCTTGACAAAGAAGTGTATACATGTGGGTTAATACACCAAAAGGAGGATATAATGTACACACACACTTTCACAGAAGGAAAGGCATGTATATCTTGGAAAACTAAGTTTTGGTCCAAGATATTTGGTCCATGGTATTTTGATCCATGGTATTGGTCCAAGGTATCTAGTCCGAAGTATTGACCCTAGGTATTTGGTCCAAGGTATTGGTACTAAGTGGTTTTGGTCCATGGTATTGAGAAAAGCCTAAGACTATAAAAGGAGGAGAAGATCATTAGGCCAAGTGTGCAAGTATTGAATATCTAATGAAGTGTGAGATCCAGTATGCAGGTTACGGGTGTGTGATGCTTTGCTTGATCAGAACTAAGGATGCACCTATGTGGATAGTGATGGATGATGGATCAGGATCAAAGGCTTGGAATGTATTATCATTATGAGTTTTGATCATGGACAAACTAGATCTGAATACTGACACATGTTTTATTCTGCAAATGTTATGATTGAGGTATGACTGAATTTTGAAATAGCTGTGAAGTTTTTAAGTTAGTATTTGCATATATGTACGCGGGTTGGCTTTGGTAAAAGTGTGTATACACACTGGTTCAGTTCATCAGAGTAGCGTATACATTATGAAATATGATATCTGAATTTGCAGTTGGTTCTAGTGGTTGTTGCAGAGTTCTGGGTTCTGCTCTGTGTTCTAGTGACTGTGTTTTGATGACAGGGCTTCAGTGATTCAGTTTTTGGGTGATTCAGAGATTGATGATTGAGTATTTAATGATTGGTTAATGCAATGGTTGTATTGCAGTGGTGATTGATTTTGAGCTTCAATGTTGTTGATGGGTCCAGTATGAAAATTGGATGAAACGTGGCCTTTCAGATCATGGTGTTGTGTTCCAGGAGTATCCAGTCTGAAAATTTATGAAACGTGGTCCTTGGAGGAAGAGTGAAGGTTGGAGCCTTTAGTAGGCCAATGCCTGCGTACTGGTAAACATATTAGCTAGTATAAGAGCCAGGGAGTTGGAGCTCCCTTCCAGTAGCAGCTGGAAAACAAGAGAGGGTTGTAGCCTTATGTAGGCTAGCGCCTACATACTAGTAAATATATCAGCTAGGACAAGAGCCAGGGGGTTGTAGCTCCCTTCCAGTAGTAGCTAGAGAACGAGAGAAGGTTGTAGTCTTCTGCAAGTGGGTGCCTACATACTAGTATGAGTCTGCGCCAATACAGGATTGTAAACAGGTTTTTCTTATATTTAAAGGAAGACAACAGCAGGTGGTTTTTGTCCTGCATTGGGTTTCCACCTTATATCTTGGTGTTCGTGTGTGTTTCACATGTGTGATGATCTGTTGTGTTTTTACTGCACCTGGTTACTGTTTATATGGTTAATGAAGTTTTGATGCACTGATTAAAGATCAACATATGATGAATTAATTGAATCATAAGTTTGCTGGATATATGCTAGTTGCATTAAATACAGTTGCGTGTACACGCGGGTTCCATTAACTGAAGTAGCATATATAAATCTGATTATGGAAATGAAAAGTTATTGACTTGATAATACTGATTCACACCCTCCCCCCCTCTTAGTATTATTTCCAATTCATATATATACCTCCATATTATGACTTATAAAATATTTTTTGGAGCTAAAAGGAATCTTGGGCATGCATTTTAACTTGGTCACTTAGTATAATTTGACCTTCTAGGAGACAAGACAGAGTTTTGCTCTTTTGCATATCAACCGTTTTTAAACTTCCAATTCCAAAATTAACAGCATGGACATGTATAATATGATAAGACACGCCCCCAACAACTTTCACATCTCAAATCTAAATTATAAAATAACCTTGACTTACTTTTTACAAAAATATTATGCATTTCTAAGGTTTTACTAGGAATGTCTTGCCTAGTTTTGCACAACATCTTTTTATGACTGCAAAGTTTTACTATTATCCAATGTTTTTGCATAGCAAAGTCTTTTTATGTGTTTTTTACCATAAGTTATGATATGATATTTTGTAAATGAAATGAATGTTATTGGATGAAAATCTTATGTAATGGTTACTTGTAAACTTGAAACATTCATAATCATTGTTGTTTTCTTTCCCTTAAGAAGAAAAGGAAAGGCGTGAATGTTGATTTGTAAATGATGGTTGTTTATGAAAAATTAATTTATAAGAATTGTAGAATCTTTAGGTAGTGAAATCATGAGTAGGGGCCAAATGTATGTCTTATAAACAAAGCATTCATAATTTAAACATTATTATAAAGATGCATTAAATAACTCTTAAATGTTGCAAATCCTAAACACTAAATATCACAACAAACATCACATATAAGAAAATTATGAGTTAAAACAATATTGATATTCCATTAATTACTCATAATAGTAGGATATTTACAAGATAATCATCACAGTTATAGTCTCCATTACAAAACTAGGAAAGTGTAAGATAGATTATAGATATTTCTTCTCTCCAAAAATTTGTCGTAAGGTATCTTTTACAAACCACTCATTCCCTATCTCTCTGCTTGAGGCAGACCCTTATTGTGCTTACTTGAGGCACACTCTACATTGTGGGAACCATTTGACAACCCCAATCAAGAATTTGAAGTGTGTTTTATGCAACCATTGGCTTCACACTATAGGGTGGTACAAAAGAAACTTATTTGGTATAGGGTGGTTCCAAACTTGTTAGCACACTAAATGGTATGGCGGAATATACAAAGTATAATATGGATACACACCACTAGGTAGAAGGAGAGTAGTGAAAGTGATGGTTAATGGTTGATGATGTGTTAGGGATCAATAACTTAAGGTAGAGCATTAGGTTGGGATGGGAATAAATAATGCATCCAAGTATATGTCCACCATAATTTATCATGGGATTGTTGTGAGACAATTGCCATGATATATATCATATAAATTGATTATTTCCTTACTACTTTCCATCTTTTCCTTTGCATGAGAATAATGTGATATTCAATGAACAATATTAAAAGACACTAAACCAATCATTGGCTTACTAATTACCACATATTACACCTTAGTGAGCATAATTAAGCCCCAGGGTGCCAAACCCACCAATGAGATGAATACTTTTCTATTAAAAATTAATTAACGGAGCAATGAAATACACAAAATATTGCAGAAACACAAATACAGAAAAACATAAAACAAGAGAGACATAGATATACGTGGTTCACCCAATTTTGGCTACATACATAGAGAAACATCCAAACCTTCCTTTTATATTATCCAACAAAATGAAGAGATACAACCTACAACATATCCTTTGTACTTTCCTCTTTGCTCTCACAAAGTATCCTCTCTCTTTCTCTCTCAGAATAATGATACACAACTACAATAAAATTCTCTCATAAAAATTGAGGGGTTTCCTTCTAGGGAAAAAACCCTAAATTGACATAACTTCTACTGTTGGATCATCTGCCTAATGAACGACCCAAATTGACTATGAAATTACAATATTTTACAAGGCAAAGTTTCATATGCTTTTAGCTACAGGGGCGCTTCCCCCAAACCCTCGCCAGGAAGGGGGCTCCAAACATTCAACCACCCCCCCCTACACCTCCCAGGAAGTAATAGTGGGGAGAAATCGCCCCCACACCCCCTCGTAGAGGATTGGGATCCAAACGCAGCTGAAACAAGATATCTGAATCAGGAAGATAATTGGGCTCCACATTCAATAACCTCCCACTTGGAGATTGATTATATCAACTCCATCATTACTTCACTTGCTAGAAAATGCTTTCACTTTGGACCTGGTTGTTTCTCATCTTCATCATCATTCTTGAAGGCCAATTGAAACTGAGAAACAACTCAACTTCTCCCTGGTTACAACCTTTTTCAACATATCTGTAGGATTTTGGCTAGTGTGTACCTTTTCCAGCTTCAATTGTCCATCATCTAAAACTGATCCTATGAAATTATACTTGAGTTGTATATGTTTAGTATTATAATGAAAGGCTAAATTCTTTGCAAGATGAATGGCACCCTGGCTGTCACTATATAATCTGCTCGTCTCCTGCTTCTTTCCAAACTCATCCATAAACTTTTGTAACCAAATCATTTCTTTATTAACCTCTATATTATAAACATACTCTACTTCCATTGTTGAAAGTGCAACAATGTTTTGCAATTTTGAAACCCAACTGACAATTGTTCCACATACAATAAACACATACCTTGTGGTGATACTCTTGTTATCTCTGTCACCTACCATATTTGCATCAACATATCTTTGTAGAGCAATGTTTGAACCTCCAAAACATAATTATTGATTTGTGGTACCTCTCAAATACCTGAGAATCCACTTCACTTCCATCCAATGCTCTTTTCCTAGATTTTTCATATACCTTCTTACAACTCCCACTACATGTACAATATCAGTCTTGTGCAAACCATTGCATACATTAACCTTCCAACAACTGATGTGTATGGAACTTTACATATATAATCCATCTCTTCCTGGGTCTTGGGACCCATCTCCTTACTAGTTTTAAATGGCTAGACAAAGGTGTACTAATTGGTTTTGCATTCTGCATATTAAATATTTCCAACACATTTTCTATGTACTCACTCTGAGACAATGTTAATTTGTGATTTTTCTTGTATCTAGTTATTCTCATACCAAGGATTTATTTTGCAACGCCCAAATCCTTCATTGCAAATGAACTTTCCAATTTTCCTTTGAGCACATTTATTTCCTGCATGTTAGACCCTGCAACAAGCATGTAATCTAACTACAATAGCAATATAATATAGTTATCATCATTTTTCATTTTAAAATAAACACAATGGTCAGAGTGACATCTAGTATGACCTTGTTCAGACATAAACCTATCAAAATTTAGATACCACTACCTTGGAGCCTGTTTTAAGCCATACAATATCTTCTTCAACTTGCACGCTAATTTCTCCTTCCCTTTGACCTCATACCCTTCTGACTGCTGCATATATATTTCTTCCTCCAAATCCCCATGGAGAAAGGTTGTATTTACATCTAACTACTCAAGATGCAAATCTTTTGTTGCCACTAGACTTAAAATAGTTCTGGTTGAAGTCATTTTAACAACAGGAGAAAAAATTTCATCCAAGTCTATACATTTATTTTGTGCAAATCCCTTCACCATAAGTCTAGCCTTATTCCTTTGTTTACCTCCATCTTCTTCCTTCAACCTGTAAACCCATTTATTTTGCAATGTTTTTTTACCAGCAGGCAACTTGACTAAGTCCCAAGTCTAGTTCTACATCAAGGAGCCCATCTCTTCTTCCATAGCTTGTTTCCACTTCTTCCTGGTTTCTACCTGCATTGCTTCTTCATATCATTCCGGTTAACTAGAATCAATCAACAATACATAATATAATGAAGGAGAGTATTGTTCAAGGGGTCTAATTATCCTGGTAGATCTTCTGACACCAATTTTAGGTGTTTGAGGTGCCTGTTTGTTGATGGTGTTATGGTTGTTGAACATTCTGATTTTCAAGCACCTTTAATTTTTATGTGATCTCATCAAGCACTGTGTATTCTTTATTTTCCTTTTCCTATTTCTTTCCCTACATCTGATCCTTATACAAGATGTTTTCATTTAATATGACATCTTTTCTCCTAATGATTTTTGATTTTCATATTCATATAAGTGATAACCAAAATCGTTTACACCATATCTAATAAAGGTACATTTATTTGATTTTGCCTCAAGCTTTGTTCCATTTTCTTTATTGATGTGGACAAAGGCTTCACAACTGAAAGTCTTTAAAAATGAGTAGTTTACCTTTTTACCTGTCCATGCCTCCTCTGGAATAAACCATCCAAGGAACTTGAAGGCCCTCTGTTTATTAGATAAAAAATAGTATCTACAACATCTACCCAAAATTGTAAGGGAAGTCCTGCATGCAATCTCATGCACCCTTCATGCTCCATGGTTGTCATGTTCATCGTTTCTGACACACCATTTTCCTATGGTGTTCTTAGAATTCTCTTCTCTCTGTGAATTCCATGCTCTGAATAGTAGTTATCAAACTCTTTGTTGTAGTATTCACCTACATTGTTTTATCTGAGGCACTTCAACTTCTTTCTTGTCTCATTCTGAGCCAAAGATTTCCATTTCTTGAAAGTTGTTATCACCCAAAAATTGATCATCTAGCGTAATTTACTAGATGGATCAAAGTATGCCATGTAAAGCCAATTTTACCCTAGTAAAATTTCTTTCAGTGTGAGAAATTACCTATTAAACCACCTTTATTAAGTAATTTATAATTAAACCCATGTAGAATAATTAAATAAATAATTATATATTTGATTTTCTTCTTAGAATAATTAATTTAACCACTATTTTTTTATTATTCCTTGTCAAAGTTGACCCAATCATGAAAAATAAACAGATAAATCATTATTTATCTTTCTCTAAGAATATAATTAATCACTAATTAATTATTATTCTTTGTTAAATTTGACTAAATCCCTTAGGAATAATTAAACTAATCCTTATTTGTTTATTATTCCTTAACTAATTCATTGAGATGATAAATAAATCATTTATTTATTTATTATTTCTAAATAAAAGTTTAAATACTTTTTCCCTCTTAAACAAATATAATAAAATATTCCAAGTGGTTATTCCAAGAATGGGATCAATAATATTTTATTATTGCTCATTATTCGAGGATAACTCAATATTTCGTTATAAATAGGAGGGTTTTCCATTCATTATTCACTTTTGATTATTTTCATTGTTGCACTCACTGTTATAACTCTGATTATTTTCATTGTTGCATACCATATTTTTGTTGGGTTTATACATTATAGAGGAGAGAGACTCTACACAAGCTGAAGATGTTTGAGGATAGCCAAGAACCCATCCCATAGAGGGGGACTGGTAACATTTATTTGTTCCCTTCATAGGTGTTATAATAAAACTATTCTTTGTATATCTGGTTTCCATTGGATGATTGGAGTTATTACTCTTTCTTTTTGTTGTTTAACTATGATTGTGGCATAGATCCAGACTTTGGCAGGTTTTGTTTCTATCAGTTGCTATAGATCTACAATGTTTAGTAGCCATTTATATTGTTGAGATTGTTTGTCATCCACAATCTTAAGTGGGTTCTTTTCATACATCTTTGAGAAGAAAACACTACAAAAAAATTGGCGACTCCGCTGGGTTTATACTTCAGATCTAGAAACTTGGATGACCTTTGGTTTTCAGCTTAGGGTTTCTTCCTTTTTCAATTCTCTTAATGTTTCATATTTTTTTAACCCTAGATCTGATAAATTTCTGACTTCCGCAAGCTTTCTAGTCGTTTCTGCAGGTCACAGGAACTAGTCGCGACAAAGGCAACACTTTTTTCCGAAATTTGCAGACCGGGAGACTCGGAACAAAAATCACAATTTTCAGCCCAAAAGGAGTGATTTGGGCTTCAAATGCAGCTTTCAGCCCAAAAAGTACAATTTCATCAAAAAACAGGTCAGCACCTGCGATTTCTGGGTTTTAGGTTTTTTCTCAGATATGTTTTTGGGTTTTGCTGAGAGTTGTCTGCTAGGCATCTGACCTTTGTCTCATCCCGCTTAGGCCTTGATCCATTCTGATTTACTCGTCGAAGTCGAATTTATCCTCCCCCAGGGCTTCTAGTACACTTCCACCTTTCTAGGAGGAGTTTAGCTTAGTGAGAAGTCTGAGTTTCTGCAGCGCCTTCGGCCAGATTTTCCAGATCTGTAACCTTTTGTTTCGGATCTAATAAGATAGGTTTCTACATCCATAGTTTCACATTTAAACTTGTTTGGTCATTCCCTTAGGTTCCCATTGGTTGCCCTGGGTGTTTCACCCATCTCCCTATCTTTTCGCAGCAATCTTCCCCTCTAGTTTTTTGTTGTTGTTGCACCAATTTCTAGCATCTTAGAGTCACTTGACCCCAGTCACACCGACATTTAGATCTCTTGACCATTTTAGTGTATTTTCCATCAGTTTAGCCACCAAGCAATAAGTGTTTGTAACCCCAGTTTGGGTGGGGTTGTGTTAATCGTTTTACTATTTATTTTCTATTATTTATTTCAGTTTATTTGCAGCAAGCTTTTTTCTTTTTTACAAACATGATATGGGCTTAATCAATTAATACACTTGCACACACAAGCACACCTTAAGCGAAGGGCGCCTGGTTTACACCACCAAGCCAAGACTTAACATAATAAATTTATCTCATTGCATTAGAGAGAGAGGATATATTGTTGATCTCCCTTCACCATTTTTGTGTTCTGTGTGTCCTTCCATCATTGTGCCACTAAGACATGTGTCATGAAGACTATTAGGCCTTCACCCCTAGTTTCTGCTTGGGTGTATTACTCCTCCCCGTCGGATTCGAGTTCATAGCCCTTTGAGTGCCCATATCGACTCTTCTCCTGGTCCTTCTAATTCCTCATCTGATTCCGAGCCTCCTTCACTACATATTGTCACCATGTTTGGACCCACAACTGTTGTAGGAACCAAAACTAGTGGTGGCTCTGGTGCTATAAAGGTAGTCACATTAGGTTGAACAGTCTCAGGAACCATTCTGGCAGCCCCCATGATCCCCTTTATGGCTGTGTTAAGTCTACTAGATCTTAAGCGGTTGATAAATGACCCCATACACCATGATGTTGGTTGTCCCTCTATGCCAACTAAGCTTCCCTCAGACATCCCAAAGTTCGAGGGTATTACTGGAGAGGATCCTACCAACCATGTTCAATCCTTCCACATGTGGTGTTCGTCTAACTCCATAACTAATGACTCCATTCATCTTTGGCTCTTCCAATGCACGCTCACTAGAGACACTACAAAATGGTATGTAGACCAACCCTCCACCTCTCATTTCATTTTCATGACACTTGCTAAAGCATTCTTATCATATTTCTAGTTACCTCTTCGATATGACACTCGTATAGAGCTATTGACCACATTCCATCAGTCCTCTGCCACTTGCCTTTCTGACCATGTTCAAGAGTGGCATCGAAGGAGGAGCAAATGTCATGCCCCGCCTTTTGAAGACTGTGCCTATCTAGATTGGTTTCTTAAGAGCCTTTTATCCCCCATCAAGAATGATGTCGTGTCCCATTTTCCTTAGACCGAGGAAGAAGCTCTCCAAGTCGCTTTTAGATATGATCTGATTTATGCATAATCCGTTTATGTCTATACCATCATTCCAGACCTCCCTTGTCCTGGAGGTGCCAATTCACCAGGGGCATCTCATGCCGCCAACGGTATCGTTGGATCCCTTTCACACTCTTCACCATACCCTCAGCAGAGTTATGGCTACCCAAAGGGTGGCACCAGTTCCTCCAACACTTATGCCCCTCCTGCAAGCAACATGTTTCCAGTGCCCCAACCTGTCTACCAAACTGTTTCTCCTCCTTATGCACAATCGAATGCTCCATCCCCTCAAGCATTAGCGTCATAGCGTCCCATGCATCCTCAGCCCTAGCAGCCACCGCCTCCTAAGGGCCAGGTGTTTGTGCAGCAGAGTGATACTAATCCCCAAGATTTGAATAAGAGGAATAAGGGGAAGGGTAACAAGGGTAACCCTGGTAACCAAGGTAACCATCCTAGTGAACCCCAGGGGAACCAGCCTAACACCAACAACCAAAAACGGGGCGGCCAACCCAAGCAGAACAAGGCTATTCATACGAACAAGCATTGTGCATGTTGTGGTGTACATGGCCACTATACATATTAGTGTCCCCTCTTACCCTAGATGCGCCAAATGTGGGAAGCTCAAGTAGCTTCTAGAGGTTAGCAATCACCTTAGAATCCTACACCACCTCAACCAACCTTGCTTACAAATCCTTTCCCTGAGAAAGGATTTATTGCTGCTTAACCCCAACCAGGTCAAGCAGCCCACCTCCCCCAACCTTTTGGTTCCGGTGACTACCAGATTCTGATGATGAACTCTGATGAGGATAACCCCTCCAATATCAACCTACAAACTCAGTCATGTCAATATGACAAGCCCTCCACCTCATCAGCTGCCGAGTCCAAAACCAAAGTCTTTGTTGAGCCTCTTATGACACCAAATCGTCCTTTACAGATCCCTCTACCCAAAGTTGCGGCCATTCCCAAGATCCCAAAGGGACCATTACATTGTAATGTGGTTTCTAATAGAGTTTCCCATACATATAGTATAGTAGATGACTTGGCACAATCAACTGCCACCATGTCAACACTAGAAGTCCTCTAGTCATGCCCTTCCCAAAATAAGGTTCTACTAACTACCTAGGGCACAGTGGATCCTTTCGACGATCATTCGTTTTTCTTCGTGGTTGATACATCAGAGCATCCCCCATTGCCTTCATCTGTTGCTTTCCAGATACTAGTTAGAGTCCATAATTCCATCATCTCTAGATGCATTATTAATGAAGGTGCATCCACCTGTGTGATGTCCCCTGCTGTTTGGAAATAACTCAAGTCACCTGAGTTGTCCTCCTCCACCATCACCTTACATGCTTGCGATGGACACTCCTTGTTACACAGTAATTTGTCACCATTGGTCACCGTCCCTGTTACCCCTTTCCCGTACTTTGGAGGACTCATTCCGGGACCTGTGAGCAGTGACATAACTTAAAAACACTTGCATTATGTTCCCCTAAGTATGGACTTCATGTGCCCTGAAGACACCTCCTGCAAAATATCCCTGAAAAGTGCCCTTTTTCCATTAGCGCGGGTCCACAATGTACTACCCGCGCCAATCAATGAGATCCTCAAAAGAAGGTGCGACCATTGGCACTCTGTCTTAAAGTAACATTGGCGCCAACCAAGTTTGGAAAAAAAATTTAACAAATGCGCGCCCAAATGTTTTTTCCTTCAAGTCATGGAGTCTTTTGAGGATAAAACTCATCTTCTAGATGTCGAGAGTCATCATCTATCCTCTACATCTATCCACAGTGGCTTTTTGGAGATAATGCCAATCCATAATGGGTGTCTTGATGCATTGTATCTTCCTCCCCTTCTCCATCTATAAAAGTCTGTCCTCATGCATTTGACAAGCTAGTTTTTGGAGTGATGCTAGTAGTGATAACGCTTGTTTTGAGTGATAGTAAGAGTCTTGAAGCATAGGGAGGTTATGCTGCCAGAAGTCTGAGAGAGAGAAGGTCTATTGCAAGACATACATAGCTGCTCGCCGAGCCAGAGGAGAGGTTCAACGTCAGAACTTTGGTTGTATCTTTCTCTATTGATTATTCATTAATAAACGACTATCATTATGGTTCCGATCTTACTGTTCATTATGATAATGTTTGATCTATTTCCTTTCTGACTGATATATAGTTGTATTTTAGTGGATTTTATGCTTGTATTCGCTTCGTTCTTTGCATGTGCAGGTATCTGTTCGCGGAGATCGTGAGGATCGTGACCTGCTGGAGCAAGGGAACGAGAGTATCAACTCGTCTACGACACTAGCGTTGGACTCCAGGATGGTTCTCATAATCCACTTTCAATTTGCAACTAGGAACTTGCATGGTAGCGTTGATTGATTGTTGCTAGACCCATTTTAGGCTAGTGGGATCGCCTCTGTCGACAGAGGGGATTTACCTCTCCAACAATTTGGCGACTCCACTGGGGAGGAGCTATTTGTTGTTTGACTCATAAACCTTGGACGGAGCCTGAAGTACGGCCAGGCAGCCTTCCAAACACTATTGCTCTGCATTAGCGAAGTAGATCAACGCCACTTCAGTCAATCTCCGGTTTGGTTTACGAACCGAACAGCTTGGAGTTTGTCTTGCACTTTGGTTTTCTCTTGTTTGCTTGCTTAAATAAGCTTTCCGGGTTAGATTTTTAAGTTGTTTCTTGCTGCTTGATCTGTCTGGATACTGTCGATCAGACCCTGGACCGCTTGATTTATTTTTAAGCTAGCAAACTTGATTGGCGCTCTTTTTTTCATGACAGTCGTGCCAATTGGCACCACTTGCCAGTGTACAGCCCGTGCCAATGCTTAATTAGCACAATTTTCTTCCTGACAGTCGCGCCAACCCTGTGAACTTGTTCATTTTGCTTGTTTACAGCCTCCGAAGCTTGGGTTTCCTGTTTTGTTCAATCATCTGAATGTATCAGAGTGTTTTTTGACTGGTTTTGAGTCTTTTTCTGGAAAATTATTAATTTGATTTCCTTTGATCATTACTTGGAGGTTTGTCTCGATCTTTTCACAATTTTGCATCTTTTTGCTTTTGTTTTTGCAAAAAAATTTCCCCCTCATTCGCCGGGGGGGGGGGGGGCTAAATTGTGTATGAGTGTTAATCGCCTTTGAGTGTTTTTAGTTTATGATCTTTGGAACTCTCACCCGTTTTTCTTGGTTTACACTTGATTGGTTCTTAGATTACATTAGAATCATCGTGTGTTTGAGAATTCTCTTGCATAGATCAAACTTGCATAATTAGAATTCTCATTTTCAGGATATGAATGAAAAGTGTGCATAGATTACATTTGCATACTTTGGGTGTTTGCCAGTTTCTGTTTCGGTATTCTCTTGATCCAGTCAACTTTTTGGATACTCTTTTGCATCTGTTTGGTGGTTGTTGAAGCTTGTTTTTGGGTTATTCGAGCAATTTAGTTCATTTTGCTTGATTTCCATATGGCTTCGTTTTGAGCCTAGATCACATGGCTCATTGAGATTTTGGAGTTTTTCTTGGTTTGAAGGATTGCCTTTCTTTTCAAAGACTTGATTGTGTCCATTGAGTGAAATTTGCTTTTTTTCTCTCTGTTATCGTATCTCTCAAAATTTACTTAGTGCATTTTGCCATCAAAAAAGAAACAAACAATCTCTTTGCTTTGCATTAGTTAATGGAAATTAAAGCTTTTCATTGTTATTAGCGATTAGTAACTTTAGAGAAAATTTTTGTTAATTTCCATTAGCTGCATTAGAGTTATTGTTGATTGTTTTATGGTCATTTTGTTTGTGTGAAAGATCTCAACTCTCTCGTAGTTAGCATTCATCGAATGAAATGATATATTTCGGCATATAGTTTGCATCTAGGAAATTTTGAGATATTACATACAGTAAGGCCTGAAAATCGAAACCTAATCAAAGATCAACCATAAAATGAACTGAATGAATCTAACAACGCATTGGAACTTAACGCACACATTTAGAGGTCTAGGCTAGAGACGTGTTCCGGCGTCGTTAAACCTAGTCAATGTTGTTTCACATTATGGTTGGGTGATTCCTCCTTTTGTGACTTGGTAGTGGTCTAGCACAGATTTGTGCTCCCACGTACCATCGAGTATATGTGGAGACCCCACTAGGTTATTATCCTTTATCCACAGGAAGCCGTGTCTGCCACCTTACAAGCCGTAATGCACTGAACACAACATTCGGGAAGATTGACTGCCGTACGGGAAGTCCTTGGTTTTCATCTGATTGCCAAGGTGTATAAGCAGATTTACGGATTGTTTGGTAAACCTTTTTCCTAGTTCTCCAAAGTAGTCACTTTTGATCCTTTTCGGACTCCTTAAAAGAAAAGGTGTCAGTGAGCGTCTTGTCACTTTGTGCTCATTAAACATTCGAAGGAGACTAGAGTCATCTTTTTGTCCTTTTCTCGACTCTTAAAACATGAAAAGGTCAAGTTCAGTTCCTTTGTCTTAAAATTTATTCGGCCACGATACGCATTTACCCGGTTAGATCTTGTTTGCATTAGCTTGAGTAGGGTTCTTTCTCATTTTCAATGGCAACCTTCCCCGAGTCTACCGGCCAAGGTGTTCCCCCGGATGGAAACCCTAGTCCATTTCCTTCTTTTGGAAATGCCGGTGCTCCGTATATGGCAACTTTGTCTTTGCCTGGGTTAACCATCGGTTTGCCCGTATGGTTGTTTTCAACCTCGGTGGTCTCGAGTGTGATGACTCCTGTTCCACCGTATTCTCCACCCGAACAACATCATGTTGATTCCAAGGTGGACCTCTCCCCTTCTTCGCCTATTTCTGCGTCCTCATCTTCTACTTCGCCTGGCGAAAGTCTGGATTCAAGTAACCAGGTGGCTAAGAAGAAGAAGAAGAAGACGAAGAAGAAGAAGACTCCTAAGCGAGAGGTTAAAAGTACAACTCAAGTCGAGCCACCTTCTGCTCCTCCGTGGAAGGTCAAATTTCCTTGTAGGTTGTGCAAGGAGGACCATCTTCTTCGCGATTGTCCTGGCATTCCCAAGGTCTTAGAAGTATGGTCTCGCGATCCGGTCCGCCCCTCATCGTCCTCTAAAGCTCATGGCGATGCTACACTATCAGCTGGAAATATTAAGGGAAAAGGGAAGATTCGAATCCCCTGTAGACTTTGTGAAGACAATCATCCCCTTCACCTTTTTCCGCTCATGGATAAAGCCTCTTTTGTCTTGGAAAGTCTTACAGCTCCCTCACCCCAACTTCCCGTTGGTTATCAACGTCTCTCTACAGCAGCCGCAGATCGTTGCCCTGCTGATAAAGAGATCGACCAAGATTCCTCTCTTGTCCAGCCTCCTCTTCCTGAACCTGGCTCTGCCAAGCCTGTTCCAGACCAACCATTGGTCGGAAAGAGTGTCGATTCGAGTTCACCACTCGATCACTCTGTTTCGAAAGAGAATAATTCCCATGTTCTTCTCGTCTCCTCAGATTCTCTTGAGTCCGGAAATGACTCTCCTATCCCAGCTGCTCCCGAGAGTCCTGCTTCAGTCCCTTTGGAGCAGGGGGGCAATCATACGATTCCCCCACCAAGTAGTTCAGTCGTTTCCTTCGACTGGAGTCGTTTGACCACCTCCCGCCTTCCATCCCATGTGCCAATTTGGGTTACGGTACACGCCTATAATAAGGCGATACCTGGCACTATTTTGGATGAGGGTGCATCTGTCAGTCTTATGCCCGCCACTACTTGGAAAGCTTTGGGTTCCCCACAGCTTGTGCCAGTCGCACCGAATCTGATGGCTTTTGACGGAGGAACTAGACAACCATTAGGGATCCTTCCAAAGTTCCCTATTACTTTGGGAGGCAAGACCGTCTATATAGATGTATCGGTTACCCAAGGTGCTTTAGATTTCAATCTTCTCCTTGGTCGTGACTATGTATATGCCATGGGGGCCCTTGTCTCTTCACTTTTCCGTGTGGTTTGCTTTCCACATGATGGAAGAATTGTGACTATCGATCAATTATCGTTCGTTCATCCCCGGGTGCCTCCTGCGTAGTTCTCATCCCCTCCTGGTTTTCATCCACCAGTTGCATCTGCCCCACCGCAGATCAACTACGTGGCCACCTATCCCGTGCCTGTATCCAGCGATGTCGCCGTCGTGCACAGTGTCCTAGGGGCATTGGGTCCTGACTTCCGAGATGTTATCCTTCCACCGGGAGTGGCACTCTTGGAAGCCCCGACTTCCTGTTCATTATAATGAAGGTCGGGCGGAGCATAGTTCGTTTTCCTATGTCAAGCTCCTTAAAAAATGAAACTAGGCTTGGTCGGAGCATAGTTCGTTTTCTTGTGTGTCAAGCTCCTTAAAAAATGAAACTAGGTGTCGGAGCATAGTTCCTGATCTTGTGTCAAGCTCGTTAAAAAATGAAACAAGGGTTATGAGGATAGCTCTTTTACTGTGTCAACCTCATTGAAAAACGAAACAAATCCCTTTCCAAATCGAGTCTTTTGATTAAGATCTCGTAAAATACAAGTCGAATCTTTCACAGATCTCGAGAGTGAACCTTCATTCCATCCACCTTGTTGAATGCAATGAATCTTGGGGGGCATGTACCTCGATTTGCGTTATCATGCTGGGGGCATGCGAACTTATAACAAGCATAGTTTTTCGTTTCAAGCTTGTGTAAACATGAAACCGAATCCAAGCAGAGTTCTTCATGGTTCAAGCTTGTGTAAAAATGAACCCATATCTGATTTACATCTCGTGACTGCTGCCTATCTGCTAAATTCTGCTAGATGAGCCTTGGTTGTTTCTTTCCATCGCCACCATCTCTTTGGCTGATCATATGCTCTCACTTGATTGTTTATCCTTTCCTGAGGAACCGCAGCCATGAGTGGTTTTATTAGCCAGCCTCTTAACTATTATATGTTTTGAGCAGTTCCACTATTGCTGGAACTAGTTGCTACCCTTTATACCACTCGTTCCTTCAGGACGAGTCGCCTTTACGCTCTTTTCTGACTCGTAAAATATGAAAAGATTGCCGAGTATTTTTCCTTTTTGACTCGTTAAAGAAAATAAAAATGGAGGTCTTCTTTCAGCTCTTTTCCGACCATTTAAAGATGAAAAGATTGTCGAGTTTTCCCTCTTGACTCGTTAAAAGTAAATAAGGGGCGGTCGTTTTAAGTTCTTTTTGTCGACCGTTAAAACATAAAAAGATTACCGGGTTTTCGTCATTTCAGACTCGTTAATGGTTACGAAACGACATGGTTTTGATCGCTTTTTTACTTTTTCAGGTCGAAATCACTATTTATGAAAAGCACTCCTCGATCATAATGGTCGGGCGGTTCTTTCGAGCATTGTTTTATACTTTTTCGGGCTCGAGAGACACAACTTTACGAAAAAGGACACCCTTGGAGTTTCCTTTTCTGCTGTCTTTTCAAACTCTCTAAACATGAAAAGACGCCGAGTTCTTCCTTTGTCAGACTCGTTAAAACCTGATGACATCGGATTCTGTCGAAATGACGCACCACAAGCATATGCTATCCCCATCAAGCTTGTTAAAAATAATTGGGGTACTTGCCAGAAATGGCGGGGAAAAATGGAACCATAATTATTGTCGTGTCGGCAGTATGTCGCTCTTGAACATGGCACTCGTCTGATTTCGTGTCTGGGTGGGGATATCTCATCTCGTTTTTCACTTGCCTCCGTGGATTTGGGTAATCCTGTTTGACCTCTCATCTGCTCATTGCCTCGTCACCATGACCTCTGATCCATTGATGTCGAATACTGCCAATTCCACTATCGTGCCGCCAATATGTTCAAGAGAAGTTGATCTTTGCAAAGAAACAACCTCCCCCTGATAGCTCACATAATCCTGATTCATTATCTCTCTGTCTCGTGTCGATGATGTGGGAAACATTATGGCCCACCTTCGATCAAGGTCACTTCTTGTCGACCTCAGCTCATTATCCAGGAAGCTGATCTAGAGACTCCCTTCCGGTGCCTTGGAGCCTGCATGCCTCAATGGCAGGTTCTTCGTGTTCGACGTGAGGTTTTCATCATTGGCCTCCGATCGAATGATTCTACGGGTGTTCGACGCCAGCTCACTAATTCGCACGCCGTAGATTGTACCTACAGTACCTTGAGGGCCATTATCGTTATTGGTGGTACCTCTCGCATCTGTTAACAGTTTTCATTATTGACTGGTAATCAGACGATGTTCCTGCATGTTCGACTTCAGCTCATATATTCGCATGCTTGAACTTGTAATTTTGTTCGGGTCGAGATGGAGCGCAAGACCCTGGATTTTGTCTGTTGTAATCCAGGCATGATTCTTGTTACATGACTCATTCACTGGATGGCTGCAACCATACCTGAGTCTATTCGTTGATCCTAACCGGATGGCTGCGCCCATACTATGGATCTAGATTATTATGTACTCTCTTATGGATGGCTGCGACCATACCACATATATCATGTACTTGAGCTATCAATTGTATCTCTCAATGTAGATTCTCGGCGGCAGCTACATGTGTTCTTGTAAAGCATTTCACCCCTCTCTCCCTCTCGGGCCTCATGCTTTAGGGGGCATCTGTTACACAGTAATTTGTCACCATTGGTCACCGTCCCTGTTACCCCTTTCTCGTACTTTGGAGGACTCATTCCGGGACCTGTGAGCAGTGACATAACTTAAAAACACTTGCATTATGTTCCCCTAATTATGGACTTCATGTGCCCTGAAGACACCTCCTGCAAAATATCCCTGAAAAGTGCCCTTTTTCCATTAGCGCGGGTCCACAATGTACTACCCGCGCCAATCAATGAGATCCTCAAAAGAAGGTGCAACCATTGGCGCTCTGTCTTAAAGTAACACTCGCGCCAACCAAGTTTGGAAAAGATTTTTAACAAACGCATGCCCAAATGTTTTTTACTTCAAGTCATGGAGTCTTTTGAGGATAAAACTCATCTTCTAGATGTCGAGAGTCATCATCTATCCTCTACATCTATCCACAGTGGCTTTTTGGAGATAATGCCAATCCATAATGGGTGTCTTGATGCATTGTATCTTCCTCCCCTTCTCCATCTATAAAAGTCTGTCCTCATGCATTTGACAAGCTAGTTTTTGGAGTGATGCTAGTAGTGATAACGTTTGTTTTGAGTGATAGTAAGAGTCTTGAAGCATAGGGAGGTTATGCTGCCGGAAGTCTGAGAGAGAGAAGGTCTATTGCAAGACATACATAGCTGCTCGCCCAGCCAGAGGAGAGGTTCAATGTCAAAACTTTCGTTGTATCTTTCTCTGTTGATTATTCATTAATAAACGACTATCATTATGGTTCCGATCTTACTGTTCATTATGATAATGTTTGATCTATTTCCTTTCTGACTGATATATAGTTGTATTTTAGTGGATTTTATGCTTGTATTCGCTTCGTTCTTTGCATGTGCAGGTATCCGTTCGCGGAGATCGTGAGGATTGTGACCTGCCGAAGCAAGGGAACGGGAGTATCAACTCTTCATCGACATTAGCATTGGACTCCAGGTTGGTTCTCATAATCCACTTTCAGTTTGCAACTAGGAATTTGCATGGTAGCGTGAATTGATTGTTGCTAGACCCATTTTGGGCTAGTGGGATTGCCTCTGTCCGCAGAGGGGATTTACCTCATGTACTTGGAGAGGTAAATCCCCTCTGCGGACAGAGGCGATCCCACTAGCCTAAAATGGGTCTAGCAACAATCAATCAACGCTACCATGCAAGTTCCTAGTTGCAAATTGAAATTGGATTATGAGAACCAACCTGGAGTCCAACGCTAGTGTCGTAGACGAGTTGATACTCTCGTTCCCTTGCTCCGGTAGGTCACGATCCTCACAATCTCCGCGAACGGATACCTGCACATGCAAAGAACGAAGCGAATACAAGTATAAAATCCACTAAAATACAACTATATATCAGTCAGAAAGGAAATAGATCAAACATTATCATAATGAACAGTAAGATCGGAACCATAATGATAGTCGTTTATTAATGAATAATCAACAGAGAAAGATACAACCAAAGTTCTAACGTTGAACCTCTCCTCTGGCTGGGCGAGCAGCTATGTATGTCTTGCAATAGACCTTCTCTCTCTCAGACTTCCGGCAGCATAACCTCCCTATGCTTCAAGACTCTTACTATCACTCAAAACAAGCGTTATCACTACTAGCATCACTCCAAAAACTAGCTTGTCAAATGCATGAGGACAGACTTTTATAGATGGAGAAGGGGAGGAAGATACAATGCATCAAGACACCCATTATGGATTGGCATTATCTCCAAAAAGCCACTGTGGATAGATGTAGAGGATAGATGATGACTCTCGACATCTAGAAGATGAGTTTTATCCTCAAAAGACTCCATGACTTGAAGGAAAAAACATTTGGGCATGCATTTGTTAAAAATCTTTTCCAAACTTGGTTGGCGCGAGTGTTACTTTAAGACAGAGCGCCAATGGTCGCACCTTCTTTTGAGGATCTCATTGATTGGCACGGGTAGTACATTGTGGACCCACACTAATGGAAAAAGGGCACTTTTCAGGGATATTTTGCAGGAGGTGTCTTCAGGGCACATGAAGTCCATACTTAGGGGAACATAATGCAAGTGTTTTTAAGTTATGTCACTGCTCACAGGTCCCGGAATGAGTCCTCCAAAGTACGGGAAAGGGGCAACAGGGACGGTGACCAATGGTGAAAAATTACTGTGTAACACTCCTCCCAGCCCCTTGGCATGTACCTCAATTGTCCAGTGACCCTTGTGGCAAGAATATACATGTCGATATCGAAGTCATTGATGCCCCTTTGGATTACAACATTCTCTTAGGTCCTAGTTACACATATGCCATGTCAGTTGTCGCGTCTGCAGTGTTCTGCAAGATGTGATTCCCCCATGAAGGGAAGATCGTTATCATTGATGAGTTGACTTACTACGAGCCAACAACCATGACCTCCCCCAAGTCCATTATCTCATCGATGTTAGACAACCAGTCTTCAACTCCTTTCACTGGTGTCTCACCTGCAGTCTATAAGGATTCTTCATTGTTGGGAAATTCCTTGGTCCTCCCCCTCCCATTTCTGAACCTACTTCCATGAGTGTTTGCTTCTTACAAGCATCACGGGCTACCCTTAAGCAGTCCATACACCTGATCCATAGCCAGCTCCTCAGCATCTTGTTTTTTCTCTTCCAACTGAACCCTCTAGACACACTCAACCAAGACCACCTCCATTTGTGGGTGCCTCTCCTATGTTCCCCCAAGGAGAGGCACCCATAGTATTATCAGTATTGTTGGAAATAATACTGAGAGGGGGGCTGAATCAGTATTATCAAGCCAAATATTCCCTTTTAAAAATTAGAGGATATACGCTACTTCAGTTAGTAAAACCCGCGTATATACGCAACTATGTAGAAGGAAACCCACGTATACAATGCAAACTTATGATTTACTTTATCTTTCAGATGTTGATTATTAATCTGTGTATCTGAGTGAAATAAACAGTAACTAGACCAGTAAAAAAGAACAGAAGACAGTCACACACAAGAACACAAGATATAAGGTGGAAACCCAATGTGGGTGAAAACCACTTGCTGCAATTCGTCTCTATCTTCCTTTAATTAGGAACTTACTTTTACAATGTACTAGTGCAGTCCTTTACCAGTACGCAAGCTACAACTGGCAGAGAGCTACAACCCTCTCTCGTTTTCCATCTTCTCCTGGAAGGGAGCTACGACCCCCTTAGTTCTTGTACTAGCCAAGATACTAGTACGTAGGTGCTGGCCTACTGAAGGTTACAACCTTCTCTTTCTTCCAGGGACCATGTTTCATAAATTTTCAGACTGGATCCATGAACATCAATCAATCATCAAGATTTCTGCTTCAACCAATCTCCTTTCCACCGAACAAAACTGATTCACAATAAACACTTCTCTGACAGCTGTACCCAGAACACAGCAACAGTAACCATATACCAAATTCTGAACCCAGAACACTGCAGCAACAAACAGAGGCAACTAGATCACAATAAAATATGTATACGCTACTTAAACAACCTGTAACCTGCGTGCATACGCTCCTGTGGGTGGAGCAACCTGCGTATACGCAGTTTTCCTTTATTGAACCTGCGTGTATACACGCCTTCGCTTCACTGAACCTGCGTACAGATCTATAAAGGAGAATTTACTCTTTCAAACAGTCAAATGCTAAATAACCCAGATTATCAGATTTATAGATCAAGTGTGCGCCTCACAAACCAGTTCAAAATCATACAAAGATACTATCATTCAAGCTTTAAAGATTATGACCCATCAATAGATATTATCCTTCCTTATGCACTTAGGTTCCTCCTTCATTCAGATCCAGATCTACACCATAACCCCAATCACAAAAGTTTCAGATCTAGCACATGTTAGATATTCAATTGATTCCAAAGATGCTTTGCCAAATGATCTCCTTCCTCTTTTATAGTCTTAGGCCTTTCTCAATACCACGGTCCAAAACCATAATAACACAATATCAAGGGCCGAATACTTGGGATCAACACTTCTGACGAGATACCATGGTCCAAAACCATAGGTTCAAGTACCAAGGACTAACTACCATGGACCAAAGGTAAGTTTTCCAACATATACGTGCTTTTCCTTGCGTGAAAGTGCGTGTATACGCATACGCACCTTTGTAACATCTAACCCGCGTGTATACGCATCTTCGTCTAGATGAACCTGCGTATATGTCTTTTCCTTCATTTTGAAAGCCTAAACTGAGATCTGTTATCAAAGAGAGTTGCCATCAAGGACAACACCTATGCCATAGCTCCAAACTTGTTCCATAAAGCCAACAATCTCCCCCTTTGGACTTGATGGCAACCCCAAGATCCTCAAAGTCATTCTCCCCCTTTGTCATCAAGGGCAAAGGGTTGTGATCCCCCTAAGTACATGCTGAAATCTCTGCCCTGCTATGCTGACCATGCTCCCCCTGACTGTAGGCAAGACCTGCAAAAAGATGTTCTTCAAGAAGAACCATGACTTATACATCATAAAAGACCTTCCTATCACCAAAAGACTCAATACATACATCCATCACCCAACCAAGTGGGGATCATCCACCCAACCAAGTGGGGATACATCAGAAATTTACATATGACAACCAAGTTCATTACATGTTCATCCCAGGCATAGTGGGGAAACCAAAATAGGCCGTTACATGACCTTAACACCATAAATGAGATACCACAAAAGAGATACATGACATAGAGACGAAATACTTATGAAAGTCACCAATAACTGATAGCAGCAGCATCTGTCAATCACCATTCAGATCAACAACCAAGATTTCCTTCTGTTCTCCCTCTGCCTTTGTTCCACCTGAACTCAACAACAACTTAGAACCAAAAGCTTCTAAGATAATGCCAACAATGCATCATTAGAAGTTTATCTGCTCCCCCTGAACCTGTGCCGGATGGTCTCTGTCAGACCCATATCAGAATATCTTCAACTAGAGCCTGTCCCTACTGATATCCATCAAACCTCCATATACGCGACTGTCTCTGTACAAACCGGCGTATGTACATGGATCCTCCTCAGGCAACTCACGTACACCCATTTTCTTCTGAACCAGACAAGATTTAACAGCAAGATGATGCATCAACTACCCCCAGCTTCTGTCTGAGGTATTCAAAAGTTTCCCTGGGAAGTGGTTTAGTGAGAATATTAGCAACTTGTTCCTTAGAAGGAACATACTCCAATTTGACCTTTTGTTCCAACACTTGTTCCCAGAGAAAGTGATACTTGATCGGTATGTGCTTGGTCTTTGAATGCATGACTGGGTTCTTTGAAATGCTGATTGCACTTGTATTATCACATAAGATGGAGATAGGTGGTGTACAAGTGATTTGAAAATCCTGCAAGGTCTGCATCATCCAAAGGAGTTGAGTGCAGCAAGATGCAGCAGCCACATATTTTGCTTTAGCTGTAGATAAAGCAATCGAACTTTGTTTCTTGTTGAACCAAGATACTACTCTGGAACCCATGAAGAATGCACCACCACTTGTGCTCTTCCTGTCATCCACGCTTCCGGCCCAATCTGCATCTGTATAAGCATGAAGTGTGAGATATGTATCTCTAGGATACCATAAGCCATAGTTTTGAGTTCCTTGAAGGTACTTGAAGATTCTCTTAACTGCCTGAAGATGAGTTTCCTTAGGATTTTCTTGAAATCTTCCAACTATTCCCACTGCATGCATGATGTCTGGTCGGGTACCTATCAAATAAAGTAGACTTCCAGTCATAGATATATAGGTTGGTTGATGCACTGCTGCTGATTCATCATTTTCACTGAGACTGCATCTTGTAACCATAGGGGTACATACTAGTTTTGAATCTTTCATGCCATACTTCTTCAAAATCTGCTTGAGGTACTTGGTTTGAGACAAGAAAATACCGCCTTCATTTTGTTGGATTTGCAACCCAAGAAAATATGTCAGTTCTCCAAGCAAAGACATTTCGAATTCTTTCTGCATCACCAAGGCAAAGCTTTGACTCATAGCTTCTTCATTGCTGCCAAAGATAATATCATCTACATACACAACAAGTATTAGCAATTTGTCATTTTCAATTTTTATATAAAGATTGCTATCTGCTGATCCTTTTGAAAAACCTTGTTGATGAAGATATTTGTCCAAACAATAGTACCAAGCCCTTGGATCTTGTTTAAGACCATAAAGGGCCTTCTTAAGTCTGCATACAAGATTTGGATCATTCCCAAGAATGAAACCATCTGGTTGCTCAATGTACACTTCTTCTTCTAAGTCTCCATTCAGACAGGCTGATTTCACGTCCATTTGAAATACTTTGAATTTTTGAAAGCTTGAGAGAGCAAGGAACATTCAGGTGGCCTCAAGTCTAGCAACGGGAGCAAAATTTTCTTCAAAGTCTATTCCTTCTTGTTGAGCATACCCTTTACAGACAAGTCTGGCCTTGTTTCTAATAACTTCCCCATTTTCATTCAACTTGTTCTTGAAGATCCATTTTGTTCCTATGACATTATTATCCTTTGGTCTAGGGACCAACTCCCAAGTGTTGTTCTTTTTGATCTGCTCAAGTTCTTCATCCATTGCCTTGACCCAGCATTCATCTTTGCATGCCTCTTTTACATTTTGTGGCTCAGTGGAGGAGAGCAAAGCCAAATAGCTTGAGGCTTCTGCAATTGTTCTTCTTGTTTGTATACCTGCCTCTTTCTGCCCCAAAATTTGAGATTCTGGATGATTCTTCTAAACATACCTGGATGGAGTCTTCTCTTCTATCCTTATCTGTTCCTTTGGTGCCTCTTAAGGTTCTTCTTCATCATCAGTTTGATTTGGAGAGTAGTCTTCATCCTCTTCGATATTTTCATAATTTACTTGCCTAGGAATGTATCCTTTTTCATCAACCACTACGTCAATGCTGTCAACAATTCTTCCAAGTCTTTTATTGTAACACTTATATGCTTTGCTGTGGGGAGAATAACCAAGGAGAATGCCTTCATCTACTCTAGGTTCAAGTTTTCCAAGTTGTTCATCATTATTCTTAATATAGCATTTGCTTCCAAAAATTTTGAAATGCTTTACCAAAGGAGTCTCACCATACCAGAGCTCACAAGGAGTTTGAGTGTTGTTCACTCGGACATTGGTTTTGTTGAGAATAACAACCACAGCAAATGCAGCTTCACCCCAGAAAGTTGTGGGAGTTCCAGACTCATCAAGCATAGCATGAGCCATTTGTTGGACCGTTCTGTTCATCCTTTCCACCACTCCATTTTGCTGAGGAGTCCTAGCTGTAGAGAATTCCCTTCTTATTCCATGTTCTTCACAGAAATCGAAAAATTCATTTGAGGTAAACTCCCCACCTCTGTCGGACCTGAGGCACTTAATTTTGTGATATGATTCGTTTTCAGCCAAGGCTTTGAAGGATTTGAATTTTTCGAATGCTTTGTCTTTGTGCTTCATAAGTCCTAACCAAACCATCTTGGAGAAGTCGTCAATGAATAATATAAAGTATTCTTCTCCTCGAGGTGACCTTGTCCTAAATGGACCACATACATCTATATGGACTAGCTCAAGAGGCCTGCTAGCTGATCCTTCCTTCTCAAGGAAGTTAGTTCTGGTTTATTTACCAAACTGACATGATTTTCATATTGTGTTGTCTGGAATTTTGATATCTGGAAGACCACGAACTGCCTGGTATTTGCATGCTTTCCTTATTTGTGGAAAGCTTAGATGCCCCAACCTCCGGTGCCATAACCAGTGTTCATCATCCTTACTCAAATAGAATTGTTGTTGTCCTTCTTCAAATATGTATAAATTATTTGGAGTTCTTCTACCTTTGATCATTGTTTTTCCTATATCAAGATCACGAACACTACATCCATTTAATTGAAATATTACCTCATTTCCTTGATCACACATCTGACTGACACTCAGTAGATTATGCTTCAAGCCATCAACATAAAAAACATTTCCAGCTTTGACCTTTTCTTTCAACTGAGCAGTGCCTCTTCCTTTTATGACTGCAGGGGTATCATTTCCAAAAGAAACTTTCTTTCCCTTTTCTGAAACACTATATGATTCAAGTTTTTCTTTATCACCTGTCATATGCTTCGAGCATGCACTGTCGATGTACCATAAATTTTCTTGTCCTTCTGCATAAAAAGCTATCCCACATCTTTCTGGTTGTGGTTCCTTTATTATCCATGTTCTGGTGCTTGAGGCTTGTTCCTTTGTCTGCCGAAACTTGCTCCTGCATTCAGAATCTTCATGACCGAAGTTATTACAAATAGAACATTCAATTTCATTTTAAGGGCTGAAAAGTTGTTATAGGTCCTTTTCGTAATCCCAGTCATACTTCTTTGTTTTTGAGCTTCTCTAGTCATGATTGTCTTATAGGCAACACATTGAGCTGCTTTGTGACCAAAGTTATGGCAAGAGAAACATTGGCCATTGAAGAAACTTCTGCGATTATCAAATCTACCACCCAAATGATTGTAGTTTCTATTGTCATCCATTCTTGAAGCAAATTGAGAAGTTTTTACCAGTGACTGGTTGTAGCTTTTGTTCACCCTTAAGATGGATTGCCCCTGATTTATCTGGTAGTCTTTGTTTATTCTTGATGTAATTCGTCCCTGTTTTACCTGGTGATCTCCATTGGGCTTTTGCTCATTCCTCCTTGCTGCATCAAGATAACTCTTTGTGGTGGATGCTTGAGATGCTTCTCCTTTATACCCTAGACCTGTCTTGATTAGTGGAGAGCGCTGTACATTGATAATCTCATCCAGAGTTTCAGATCCTTTAACAAATTTAAGATTAAGAGCCTTTGTTTTCTCAATTTCTTTTCTAAGGCCAACAATTTCACATTCTAACTTCTCAAGAAATTTTTCCTTTTCATCAAGTTGGAATTGCAGAGTATCAATGATCATATCTTTTTCTTCTAAACATGTTTTGAGTCTAGAAATCTCTTCATAAAAACCATCTACATCTATAGCATCCATGTAATCATCATCTTCAAAAGCCATTAAAAGTTTATAATCATTACCTCGTTCATCTTCGTCACTATTTGATAGGCCATCACTGTCTTCATGAGTGTAGTAACTTTTCTTAGTTGCATTATGTTTCTTGTTCCATCTAACAGGTTCCTTCCCTTTGTCAATCTTATCCTTATGAGGACACTTGGCAGCATAATGACCGACTCTTCCACAAGCAAAGCATTTGAAAGGTAACTTACCTCAGAATCTTCCAGCACCCCATTGAAGATTCTTAACAAAATTTGATTCTTCTTCTTCTTCTGACACGTGTCCTGACTCATAGTAGTCTCCTTTGCCTGAAACCTTGAAAGCAGCTTCTCTCCTATCCGATGGTCCTCCTTTCCTCATTTCATAAGCAGTTAGAATCCCATGCAACTGTGACATGGTAAGGTTTCATAGATTCTCTTTTTCTTCTATTGCAGAAACTTTAGATTCAAACTTAGGGGACAAAGATCTTAGAACTTTTTCAACCACAATAGCCTCTTTTATTTCTTCACCCAAGTTTTTCATACAATTAACAATCTCATCTACACGAAGGAAATAGTTAGCCACACTTTCATCATTGTGCATTCTGAGATTTTCATACTGAATTCTGAGGGTTTGAAGTTTTGCTTGTTTTACCTGTTCATCTCCTTCATAGCTCAGAACAATCTTGTCCCATATTTCCTTTGCGGATTTATACTGCATAACCTTGATGAATTCTGATTGAGATAGACATCCTAATAGGGTATTGACTGCCTTTGCATTTGTTTCATATTTCTTCTTCTCAGCCGGATCTGTAGGAGTTGCCGATGGAAAAGTGTACCCTGTATCGATGATATCCCAGACTTCTGTACCAAGAGATTGAAGATAGGTAGTAACTCTTACCTTCCAATATACGAAGTTTGTCCCATCAAAAATCGGTGGCCTGATAGATGCTTCTCTCTCGTAGTTGCTCATGATGATGGATCTTCCTCCAAGTGATCAAGCTTCTTTAGAAGGACTTGCTCTGATACCAATTGTTGGAAATAATACTGAGAGGGGAGTTGAATCAGTATTATCAAGCCAAATATTCCCTTTTAAAAATCAGAGGATATACGCTACTTCAGTTAGTAAAACCCGCGTATATACACAACTATGTAGAAGGAAACCCGCGTATACAATTCAAACTTATGATTTACTTTATCTTTCAGATGTTGATTATTAATCTGTGTATCTAAGTGAAATAAACAGTAACCAGACCAGTAAAATAGAACAGAAGACAGTCACACACAAGAACACAAGAT
This sequence comes from Pinus tabuliformis, assembly GCA_031772625.1. Taxonomy (NCBI): domain Eukaryota; kingdom Viridiplantae; phylum Streptophyta; class Pinopsida; order Pinales; family Pinaceae; genus Pinus; species Pinus tabuliformis. Next base: position 628,326,979 of record CM062805.1, on the reverse strand, counting down.
ATAAGGTGGAAACTCAATGTGGGTGAAAACCACCTGCTGCAATTCGTCTCTATCTTCCTTTAATTAGAAACTTCCTTTCACAATGTACTGGTGCAGTCCTTTGCCAGTACGCAGGCTATAACCTGCAGAGAGCTACAACCCTCTCTCGTTTTCTAGCTTCTCCTGGAAGGGAGCTACAACCCCCTTAGTTCTTGTACTAGCTAAGATACTAGTACGTAGGCACTGGCCTACTGAAGGCTACAACCTTCTCTTTCTTCCAGGGACCACGTTTCATAAATTTTCAGACTGGATCCATGAACATCAATCAATCATCGAGATTTCTGCTTCAACCAATCTCCTTTCCACCGAACAAAACTGATTCACAATAAACACTTCTCTGACAGTTGTACCCAGAACACAGCAACAGTAACCATATACCAAATTCTGAACCCAGAACACTGCAGCAACAAACAAAGGTAGCTAGATCACAATAAAATATGTATATGCTACTTAAACAACCTGTAACCTGCGTGCATACGCTCCTGTGGGTGGAGCAACCTGCGTATACGTAGTTTTCCTTTACTGAACCTGCATGTATACGCGCCTTCGCTTCACTGAACCTGCGTACAGATCTATAAAGGAGAATTTACTCTTTCAAATAGTCAAATGCTAAATAACCCAAATTATCAGATTTATAGATCAAGTGTGCGCCTCACAGAACAGATCAAAATCATACAAAGATACTACCATTCAAGCTTTAAAGATTATGACCCATCAATAGATCTTATCCTTCCTTATGCGCTTAGGTTCCTCCTTCATTCAGATCCAGATCTGCACTATAAGCCCAATCACAAAAGTTTTAGATCTAACACATGTTAGATATTCAATTGATTCCAAAGATGCTTTGCCAAATGATCTCCTTCCTCCTTTATAGTCTTAGGCCTTTCTCAATACCATGGTCCAAAACCATAATAACACAATATCACGGGCCCAATACTTGGGATCAACACTTCTGACGAGATACCATGGTCCAAAACCATAGGTTCAAGTACCAAGGACTAACTACCACGGACCAAAGGTAAGTTTTCCAACATATATGTGCTTTTCCTTGCGTGAAAGTGCGTGTATACGCGTACGCGCCTTTGTAACGTCTAACCTGCGTGTATACGCATCTTCGTCTAGATGAACCTGCGTATATGTCTTTTCCTTCATTCTGAAAGCCTGAACTAAGATCTGTTATCAAAGAGAGTTGCCATCAAGGACAACACCTGTGCCATAGCTCTAAACCTATGCCATAATGCCAATAGAGTCTATAAGGATTCCTCATTGTTAGGTGCCTTCCTTGGTCCTCCCTCTCCCATTTCTGAACCTACTTCCATGAGTGTTTGCATCTTACAAGCATCACGGGCTACCCTTAAGCAATCCATACACCTAATCCATAGCCAGCTCCTTAGCATCTTGTTGTTTCTCTTCCAACTAAACCCTCTGGACACACTCAACCAAGACCACCTCCATTTGTGGGTGTCTCTCCTATTTTCCCCCAAGGAACTGTTCCTCCAAGTCTTAACCATCCAAGAGCTATTCCATTGGGACATTATCCTATCAGCCATATACCTTTCTTATTCCCCCCTTCAAGAGTTTTTCTGTACCTGTCATGGCTTCTCTAGTCCTTCCTAACATGACTCTTGGGATCCTTGTATGGTACATCGATCCCCCTATAAACACTCCACTTTGTCAACCAAGACTATATCACGCTTTGACCCCGGTTCAACTGGTCCCCATGACCCCTGTCATTGCTTCAGTTCCATCACAACCTCAACAAGAACCAGCATCTGATGCAAAAGCATCTGGCCAAGGGGAGAGAAAAAAGGAAAGATTTGAAGGACAAGGCCCCCAAAGCTCCTCCAGCCCCTAAGACCCCAAAGCCGACACCCTCGTGCACTTTGTGTGAAGTCGTTAGGCATGCCACCAACAATTTTCCTGAGCTTCCTCAACTTAAACCTTTGGTTCGTGAAGCGTTCCCTGAGTTGAATATTCTGGAAGTCCATGTTAACATACCAGTCCCACCTAAGAAACTCAAAACCCTTCGCACAAACCACCCTTGTGCCCTTTGTGATCTTCATCATCACTATTCCCATTATTTCCCTCGTCTCAATGAGTTTTGTGATTGCCTTGGGGTGATTCATGACTACGAGGCCACTAGTAGTGGAACCAATGCTCCTCTACTGGTGGATTCTGGTACCAACAGTCAATCAGAACAGAGAAACTCTAGCCCTTCTATTGTGATCCCTCCCCCTGGAGTCAACATGATGGACACCACATGTGCCATTCTTTACCCGTCGTCATCCTTGTGTTCTTCACTGCTAAACCTTCCCATGGTTTCTATGTGCATTTCTATCGAACTTTTTATGACAGAATCTAAGGTCTCAACATCAGTAAATCCTCCATCTACCAGTTTGTCATCTACCATTCAAGACGATGTGTATGTGAACCTTATTTCTCAGGTTGATGCACCAAGTAATGTTGTCGCGTCATGCAGTCATTCTTCCTCCCGTCCACCCATCTCCCAGCCTCATGAGGACACCATGGAAGCTATGTCTAGCCATCATTACCCCTACCCTTAAGTAAGGGGACAATTCTTAAGAGAATTTTGAAGGCCATTTCCTTCTTAATTCTCCCAATGCGCTCTACCTCAAGAAATGTTGCTCACAGCACATCCCTTTGATTTGCATGTCTTTATTTCTGCCATGTATTTTAGGTAGATCGCATCATCTCATCCATTGTCATATGCACCTTTCAGATGAATCCATCATCCACACTGTATATCGGTCATGCCGATGGTGCAAGTCACTTCTCCCGGAATCTAGCCTCGGCAGCGTGGGCCATTTTTACCCCCTTGCATACATTATTCCTTTCAAACAGTGTGTGCATTGGATCTACCACCAATAATTAGGTTGAATATGATGCAGTGATAGGTTTTCTAGTCGATACCCTTGTTCATCGCATCCTTCATCTTCATGTTCGTTTAGACTCCTTGCTACTTGTAATGCAATTGAATGGTGTGTATCATGTGCATAACCAAGTCCTATTTAGAAAATATCTACATGTGAAGCTATTGGTACGTGAATTTGAAACCATTACTTTCAGTCATGTGCCTAGAGCCCAAAATCACTATGTAGATACCATTGTAAACAACATTCTAGATTGCCATTTATAACATGTATACCACAAGAGATAACCACACAAATAGCAAACCATCATCATCATATAAAATGCATAATCATATTATGTATCATCAAATTGTTTGGAGCCATAGCTCTAAATACATTCAACATGCCCATAGCATGTTACAAAAATCACAATCAAAGGGACCCACATGTCCCTGCATCTAGTCATTGTCCGGCATATCTCACGCCAAAGGCTCTGCTCCACCTACACGTAGATCATGTACTACCTGACCTACCATCGCCACGCACTGCCTGATACCTCACCACTTTGAGGGAAGACTGGTGCACTCACCTATGTACCGATCCTCTAAGTCATGCCATCCATGCTCCAAAACCCCAGTCAAGAGTACATCAAACCTACGATGCAAATCAGCAAGCAGCACAATATCCTTTAGACCTTGATGTGACTATAAATTTCCCCCGATCTGTAGCCCCAGGCACTGCAGACCAGCCTGCATATCCTGTTGACTTTACCGGTGCTATGTCTGCATACAACATGTTTCACACTCAGTACCACATACAGGTGATAGAAATATAAAATGCACCATAAAAAATAACAACTTAACACTTACCGTCTGGTCCCCATGCTCGCTTAGGCAGAAGTGGCAAGTTAGGATCCCCCTAATAGTTCATCCCGCTATAAGGGTAATCGTCAATGTAAAGGGGCATATGATCCTAGTGTGTGAAAAACTCGGGTCGGAACACTCGTCCAACTGCCCCTCCTCCTCTCCGTAGTAGCTGCCCCTAGCGGTGCATCCTGGGCTCCTATGGGCCCCCATCTCAGATCTATACATGAGGACGGATAGTGGGTATCTTCTCAAAGAAGAACACACATAGTACTATACCAAAAGCGCACTGACAATTCACCTTCCTCTTATAAAGACTCAACCATAGTTTCACCGAAGACAGCATCATATGGGCCCACCCATAGTAGGTCCCAGCAAAAACACTCTCAACTAACATCATCTTCCCTCTAGTGATGTGGTGAAATTCCTGGCTACCCAAGACCTGTAGAACAGCTACGAAAACAACCTGTGTCTCTAGCCTCTCTAGATCAATAAGCGGGATAGTCATGCCCTTGACTCGAACACCCCATTGACAATGGTACTACACAAACTTAGTAATGTTCCTCCCACGAGGTAACACCGGATGAATATCCCCCACCACTCCGAGGGGAGGTAGTCTAGTCAAAAAGTAAATATCATGTAATGTGAGCTCGATCTTGTGCCCTTGCACAACAAAGACCTCGTGGTTTGGATCCCAATAGCTCACAATTCTCGATAACAAGGGCTCACCTTCCCTAATTAGTGGTTTCTCTACCAACTTGAGAACCCCATAACGAGCCAATGCCCCTTAAACCGCCTGATCCCCCTGGATCTTGGATCGAAGAGTATCTAAGTCTCATTCACACCAGTTGATTTTCAGCTCTACTATATTTGCAAAACACCACATGTCTTGTCAGTTCAGAAATGAAAGAAATCCACTATAGTGATCAACCTTCAGCCCCCACCAGGCCAGTAGACCAACTCTTTCTCCAACCACAAATCGCATTTTTCAACCGAGAAAGTGTGAGCTCATAGGTTTCTAGCTATTTCTTGCAAGCCATATCACACTTTTGGGGCCAAAAAGCGCAATGCAACTGTGAGCAAGAGCAGGGGTCTCTCAGGGAGCTACCAAGTGCGAAAAATCAGGAAATAAACCTCTAAAATTGAAGAGATGAGTAAGGCCACCAATCTGAAAGTCGCAGATCCTAAATCCGACTGTCAGTTTTCCTGCTACAATATCCACAAGATTTAGGTCCTTTTCCTCCTCTCCAAATTCACCACAGCTCACTTAGCAAATGAATCCAAATTGGAGGGAAAATGCCCTTTTATAGAAAATCCTCAATTTTTCTATCGCCCATTGCGACTAGACCATAGCTCAATTTGATGAACTGTCAATACCATTGGAGAGATCTCACCGATATCTAAAATGGGTCTTCCTCAGTTTTTATGATTTGATGCTTTAAATGGAAACCATTTTTCCAAGAAGGTCACTTCATTGTCTCTCAAAATTGAATTTTGTCATAAAGTGACACTTGTACTTTGAGATCCACCTCCTCTTAATACTTTTCATGCCATATGTCAATTCTCATCATGAGTAACCATCATTTACTCATGTTTTCATGGTCTCCACCAGGCCCAGTCCATGTGGCAGCGTCAACGAGTCACCCTTCATGGCATTCGCGATGAGTCACCCTTGCATTCTTGGAGTCTATTTCATATTCCATCATCTCATGTCACATTATTCCATCCATATTTGCATACCATTCATCCTATATTGCCCATTTTGGCCTCTAGTCATACTGTCCCCATCCCCTCCGGAGTTGAGTCACTTGCTGCTAGGTCAACCATGCACTTTATGCTTTGACAAGGGTAGTTGTATGTTTGTCCCTCAGTCCCATTTTGCCATTATCCCTGGTGTTAGTCCATCAGCCACATTACTATTTTCACTTGTGCTTTAGTTGAGGATCCTCATTGCCTCATCTATAGCGGGCCTTATTCTCTCGACATTAGCTCATTCATTCCAGAAGAATGGCTAGAGGGTGGTGTATCTCGATTCTAGCTTCCATTCTTTATCGCTGCCTTAGATTGAGTAGAGGCTCCCATTATTTCTCTTTGACTTGATTGTTTCATGTTCGTGATCCATACACTTGATGGTCCAGTGATGCAACCGACTATACTAGTGATTCCCAGGTGTGTGTGAGATGTTTCAGACCTCATGAGGGGGTGGCCCTTCAAGTAGCCCCCCACATGCCTGGATGCATACCTACTATGCTACATCCTCAGATGTAGTTCCACAGAGTTGATGGGTTTGGTTCCTACCAATTGCAGTGTTCACAACATGCACGTCTCCTCTAGATGATCCATTCAATTTTTCAGAGCCCTTCCTTGTTCATCAGGGCTTCTCCGGTTGTTCTACCCTCCCTCCCACCCATTTTTTGAGGGAAGGGACTTCGTATCTCATGTACCTAGATATTATTGTATTCTTTCTTAGATCATGTTTTTACCAGGTGAATTATGTATATGGGACACATTGTATTATTTTCTGGATCTGTTATGCTAGCATGTCATGTACCATTCAGTATGTACTTCATTGCTCAGTTTCATGTTTCTGGGTGAACCATTATTTTTGTACTAAGTTATCTCAGTGGGTATGGGTATGCCTCCCCCGCCTCATTGAGGTCCGGTACCACAAACATAAAAGGAGACTTGCATTAGTCTCACCCCCTTGTCACTATCCTCTCTCAGATTCAGCTTCATTGGTCTCTCTCTCTCTCTCTCTCTCTCTCTCTCTCTCTCTCTCTCTCTCTTGACTCCGATGTGTTTTCTAAGTGATTGTGTCTTTACAACATACTTCAGTCATACATTTTGCTCCTAACACTCATTCATTGGGGGGGGTGGGAATTCGTTATCACCCAAAAATTGATCATCTAGCCTAATTTACTAGATGGATCGAAGTATACCATGTAAAGCCAATTTTACCTTAGTAAAATTGCTTTGACTATGAGAAATTACCTAATAAACCACCTTTATTATGTAATTTATAGTTAAACCAATGCAGAATAATTAAATAAATCATTATTTATTTGATTTTCTTGTATGAATAATTAATTTAACCACTATTTTATTATTATTCCTTGTCAAATTTGACCCAATCATGAAAAATAAACAGATAAATCATTATTTATCTTATTTTTATCTAAGAATATTTAGTTAATCACTAATTAATTATTATTATTTGTTAAATTTGACCAAATCCCTTAGGAATAATTAAATAAATCCTTATTTGTTTATTATTCCTTAACTAATTCATTGAGATGATAAATAAATCATTTATTTATTTATTATTTCTAAGTAAATGTTTAAATATTTTTTCCCTCTTAAACAAATATAATAAAATATTCCAAGTGGTTATTCCAAGAATGGGATCAATAATATTTTATTATTGCTCATTATTGGAGGATAACACAATATTTTGTTATAAATAGGAGGGTTTTCCATTCATTATTCACTTTTGATTATTTTCATTGTTGCACTCACTGTTGTAACTTTGATTATTTTCATTGTAGCACACCATATTTTTGTTGGGTTTATACATTATAGAGGAGAGAGACTCTACATAAGCTGAAGAAGTTTGAGGATAGACAAGAACCCATCCCATAGAGGGGAACTAGTAACATTTAATTGTTCCCTTCACAGGTGTTATAATAAAACTATTCTTTGTATATCTGGTTTCCATTGGATGATTGGAGTTATTACTATTTTTTTTTTTTTTTTAACTATGATTGTGGCATAGATCTAAACTTTGGTAGGTTTTGTTTCTATTAGTTGTTCCAGATCTACAATGTTTAGTAGCCATTTATATTGTTCAGATTTTTGGCATCGACAATCTTAAGTGGGATCTTTTTGTACATCTTTGAGAAGAAAACACTACAACAAAATTATCAAAAACATCAGATTTATTTCGAATACAATAAATCCAGGTTTTCCTAGTTGCATCATCAATAAAAGTAACATAATAGCGAGAGCCACCTAGAAATGATACCTGAGAAGGTCCCCGTACATCTTTATGCCCCAGCTCTAATTTTTCGTTCTTCTTTTCATTCCCAACTCTGATAAATCTAAATCTCTTCATATAAATCCAAACCAACATGCTTCAGACCTGGAAACAAGTTTCTTGTGTGAAGAATATGTATCCCCTTCTCACTCATGTGCCCAAACCTATGATGCCAGAGTGTTGTATCTTCTCTTGTTGAGGATAAAGAATTAACATAATTAGGAAAAATATTGCATAAATGCAATGTACTAACCTTTTCTCCTTTTGCTACTACTAGGCTTCCTTTAGTGACCTTGTAAGTTTTATCTATAAAAGTAGTTACTGAGACTTCACCTCACAATTGCCCTATTGAAAATAGATTTTTCTTCAAATCTAGAACATGCCTTACCTCTTTCAATAGCCATTGGTTTCCATTATGTTTCTTTATAAAAACCTTACCCATTGCAAGAATTTTATAGGTTTTATCATCACCCAGATGAACCTATCCAAAATCTCCTTGAACATAGTCATGAAAATGTTTCCTATGCCCCTAAATCTACCACCTAGGTATCAATAATATTCTCTAATGAAAGAATCAAAACATCTTGCAACAGATCACCTGTCACATTCGCTTCATGATTTTTCTCTTGTTTTCCATCTCCTTCTTTTCCCTTCTGAGATCTTCCTTTTCTTGACTTAATGTAATTTCTTGGGATCCTTCCTCTTTTCATTTTTCTTCCCATGGTCTCTACAATCAAAGTATTACCTGATGTCTCACTGAAGATTTTTTGTGACATTTCCTCGCTAAGGATGGCACCAACAACATCATCAAACTTTAAAGTACTAGATCCACAGATAGAGTTATGAATGGCCATAACTAAACCATTCCAACTTTCTGGTAATGAGAACAGAAACAATAGAGCCCTAACATCATCATCAAAATTTACCCGTACAAAACTTAACTAACTGGTAACCATTAAAATCATTTAAATGGTCCGCAAGAAATCCACCTTTTGACATCTTGATATTAAATAAACACTTCATAAGAAATACCTTATTCAAGGTTGAGGGTTTTTCATATAGTTTTTCCAAGGCCCTCATTAGACATTTCATTGTTATTTCCTTCAAAATTTTGAAGGCTAACGATGCCGCCAGGCACAACCGTATTGTTCCTAATGCTTTTCTACCAAGAATCTCTTATTCTTCGTCCAACATACTCATCAACTTCCTTGTCTTTCTGCTCAATGGTAGGTATAGATATTTTTGATACATATAATATTCCATCTACATCTCGTAGTTTTAGTCGTTAAATTTCTCGACCATAAACCTACCATCTTCTACCATTTCCCCCACTTGAACCATGAAACCTTGTCTCCTACGAGTTTATCAACCAAAGAAAAATTTGGCTCTCATACTACTTGGTAGAAATTAATTAATGGAGCAATGAAATACCAAAAATATTGTGGAAACACAAATACATATATTAGAGTCGGTCTTGACAGTCCTCCGTCAAAGATCAAAACTCTTTCTGTATTTCATTTTTAGGTGTCTCGCTCAATTCACTCAGCTGCATTCTGCTAGGGGCATGCCATAATCTATTGGAAAGGTCATGTCAGTCATTTCCCCTCATGTCTGGCACCCACTGGGTTAGGTCTTTTCATCAATGCTCACTAAAGTCCATGACAGTCAATGTTTGATTTTTTAATGGACGAGAGTCATTTTCACTCATTAGGTCTAGGGATCAGATAAATTGGTCTTCAAACATGTCCAATAAAGCCATGCAGGCCAGAGGGAGGCCCTTACAAAGTTATGATTTAAAGAATTTCATCGTCATGTTGACAGATTACAATTGTTCTTCAAAACTCTGTTTTTAAGAAAAGTCATATAGTGTGTCATTTGTGATAATTTTCAAAAAAGTTTCCGGTTGATCTCTTCAGGCACAGTCATGGTTTCCTTGGCCAAATGCCATGTCAACAACCCCTGCAAAAAGTGCCAAAAATTTCATCATCTTAGCTAAAAATTCAAAGGGAAAAGTGAAATACAGAGTTGAATTAAATCATGAAAAAGTGCCAAAGTAAAACATTATCAAAGGGGGTTTTGAAGAAGGAAAAATTAAAGCCATGACTCCAAAGTCTTTATATAAGATTCCCACAAGAAACAAAGTCATTATGCATACCAAGGTTATAGAAAAATGATTGCAAAGTCATTGTGAAGAGTTAGCACGCGTTTTAGGAGAGGTTTGAGGTGTTTTCTAGAGCGCGGCGCACACACAGAGGCGTGTGGCGCACATAGAGAGCGCGGCGCACAAGGCGCGACCCCACAGTGGTGAAACTACATGGGCACGGTGCACACACAGAGCGCAGCGCACTAGGTTTGCTGCGCGGCGCACACCCACAAAGGCCTGAAATTGTGCCAAACTTGCAACAAATCACTTTGAAACCCTTCAAATTGACAGGTAGGGTCTGCATCTTGCTTGCTCATCAAATTTTGTGGATATGATGATGGTTTATGGCCATGTATAGTTGCAATAAAAACGCCTAAACCCTACCTCTTTAAATCATCAAAGCCATTGCTCTTAGGGTTGCAAATTTGTTGTGTTAAGGCCAAGGTTCCTCCTCCCTTTCATTTTTCCCCTTCTTTCCATTTTTCCCATCTTTCCCTACCCTAAAACAGTACTAAACCTCTATTCCCTATCCCCTCCACTTATTTGTCAATATAAAACCCCAAAACCCTTCCTTATAAAATCCCCAAACCCTCCTACATGTCCCTAAAACAAAACTTCTCCCCATAATCCATAATCCCATCATATTAATCCCCTTCCTAACATTCCCTTTTTGCATTGTTCCCCTTGGTGGCAGAGTTCATAACAACACATAGTTTCACTACCATCATCAAAGGGCAGTCCAAGCATAGTCCATATACAACAGTCATGGCATCTGAGCATTCATAGGAGTACGAGGTGGAAACTCAAAATGATTCATCCTCAGAAGTACAGGCTCCCCGGAGACATCATAAAAGTGGAAAACATGTTAGGGATGAGCCAACCACCCTCACAGAATTGCAGGCATGCCCTCTTGCTATGTCATGTTTCCAGCATCTATCATGTTTTGAGTTTTGTCAAAGAGTGGCTAATGTTCGATTTCATCATGAGTTGGCCCGTCTTTTTGTGCTTCACCTACATGGAGATCACTCTATCTTGGTTGGTGTCACCTTCGCACTGACACCTGGAACTGTCTCATTAGCAACCGGCATACCGAATGTTGGAGAACCATGGCACAAGAAACAGAAGGTTGATCGGCAGCATTATGAGCCTTACATTAAGGCCACTTTCTTGAGGTAGCTCACAAGAGTCTTTCCATTCCGATATTTGAAAGATGAATATGCTCCACTCATGAAGTTGATCATGAAGTACTTCAGTTGTGAGGGGAGGTTATCTCGTCTATATGCCTATCACATCAGGTTTCTCATGCACTTTACTAGGGTACGGGTGATGAGCATCCCATATTTCATTTGCAAGAACATAGAGAGGATGAAAACCTTCATGCAGCACAAGACCCCTCAGTAGCAACTTAACAGTGTTTATCACTTTGCTCTTATTAAGATTTTGGTGGTTCATCAGTTGGGATTGTAGGGCATTACTTGGGATGATTTCATCTCCCGTGACCTCTTCAGCACTTCACAGGTATTATCAGAGGTTAAGCATGAGGGTGAACCTTCTCGTCGGTATGAGCGCCATGAGACTGCTAGTGTGCCAGTTTTCATCACATATCAGAAAGGCACCAGACGTTTGTTTGCAGCGGCAAAGCGAGTGTTATCTCCACCCGGGGTGGAAGGGGCCTCGCTTCCTCCATCAGCATCACAGGAATAGGACAAAGGCAAGGAGCCAATGTAGGATGAGGGGCCTTTAGGTGAGCCATCAAGTGAACAAGAGACTGAATTCATTCTCCCTCATGATGATGATACAGATACAGAACCAACAAGTGCACAGCTTAAAGAGATCATCAAGGAGTAGCAAGCAGAGATTCAAGCCTTGTCCCTTGATTTGGAAAGAGCCAAATGGAACATGAAATATCTGGAGTAGAGGAACAAATATCTGGAGGATCAGCAACCGATCATGGAGCTACAAAACATTCATGAGCATCGCCAAGCTGCACAAAGGAGAAGAGTTGAGCTCACATCATTGGAGCAAGAGATTAATGAGGATTGGGAGGCCAATCTCAAGAGAGTTAACATGCACTTGGAGAGGCTGTTGGACAAGGCCAACAAGGACCATGCATTGCTGAGACACATGGCTTTCCACTACATAGCGCGAAACAAAGTGTGCAAGGCCCGAATCAGGAATTTGAAGGCAAAATTGAGGAAGGCAATCAAGAAGCAAAAGAGGCAAAGGGAGATCGATTGACTTCATATATTGGCCAAAGCCTCTCTGGCCTAGCATAACACTTGATAAGGAAGCTCCAGCCCAAATTTCAAGAAATTTGGGGCATTTTTGGTGTTTTGGAAATTTTTGTGCAAAAAATAGGGTTTTTCTCCCTGTGCATCGCGCCACTGGCACGGTGCTTAGGATTGGGAGCTCAAAATCACAAATTGTTTGCATTTTTAGATTCATAATGAAAAATCATGACTTCTGGTGCATGGAAAGGAAGTTTGGGCAAGTTTTGAGTCCCTGGGAGGTCAAAATCACTCAAAAAATGACCTCTCTGCCCCTATTTTGACACACAGGAAGCAGTCTTGTGAGAATGAAGTTTTGGAGAGGAAAATGAGCACTAAATTTAGAAATTCCACTTGGGTTTGAGAGTAGACAGGTAGTGCTTTCCAACAAGTACACTTGGGCTCAATTTGGACTTCATCAAGGGCCTCAAAACCCGCTCCAAAGTAGCGCAATGCATACAGTTTTTGGCGTGGTGCACAGACACCAAAAGGCCAAAATCGCGCCCGCTTTGCGAAATTTCAATTCACAATTTTCTCCAAGTGGGCCCGCTCATTTGTAATAAGTTTCTCCTGGAATTATAGGCAAAGTTTAAAAAACATTTTTGGCTTCTATCCAAGTGACCAAATGAAGGCGAACAGCCACCCACAAAATCTATGCTCATATTTGCTTTTTTCTAATTGGTCTTCATAGAAAATTAAATGTAACCGCTGATGGTTGGCTCTTCACTGCCTGGGTTGATCAACCTTCCCATGGCAAAGCTTATTTATTGTATTGAGAGTCATTTTGTAAAGGGTTGGCATTTCTGGGAACTGTGGGAGAGAAACTCAGTCACTCACTGTACATTTTGACAGAGAATTAATGAAAGATTGCAGCTCTGGTTCATGAGATTCCTGTGGTGTGAGTTTAGCAAATGTATCTTCTTTATGTTTCATATGTATTTCATTATGTTTCATATTTTCATTCACATTCATTTCCAGTGAAAACTTTCTAAGTAAAAAAGGTAGAATTCAGTGCACTGCTCTGCCTTGGGATAGTTTTCATGTTCTATGTTTTCTTCTATTGAAAAGGATTCATGTATTTATGCCCTTTTCACACTCTCAAACAATCTCTCCACCTCACATTTTTTCAACTCTAATTGCTAGACTTTCCGCCTGTCTTGCCTCATGAAATAACTTGCGTCTTTGAGTTAAATTCTCTGCTCATGCTGTTCCTTGGCCCCACACATCTCGAAAAACTCAGTTATTCTTCAAATACCTCCATCACATCCATTTACCTACCCTAAAATCAGTATTCATTTTTGAGTCATCTCAAACCCTATTGTTTATTTTCTTGAGTGTGACCCAGAGAGAGCCCTCTCCTGTTCTGGTAGGGCTAGCTACCAGACTGAGCGTGGTTTGTGGTTACCCTGAATTTTTCCTTCCTTTAGCCTAAGGAAAATTTAGGTGCTAACATAGTGGCGACTCCGCTGGGGACGAAAATGGTTTACTTGTAGATTGTCTTGCCCGAGTACATATCTCAAGTTCAGAGCTGATTGTTGATGGTGAACAGTGATCAGACATAAGAAGGCTGAAATCATTCACTGAATAATCTAGCAAGTAGTCCTTCATGGTGACTCCACTAAAGAGAGATTAGTAGCTTTGAGATTTTCAAAATGGAGTGGGTTGCAAGAAGATACGCTCCCATGAGCCAAGATCACATCCCAGGTTTTCCGAATAAAATGCCCAAGGTGGATTGGCTTCAGAATTTGCCTATGTTCAGAAATGTGGAAGGTAATGACGCCACTCTTCATCTAGTGAAATTTCACATTCATGTGCATAAACTAAAGATCAATTTTCCTGAAGACTGTTTGATGAAAATATTTATGGCTACTCTCGAAGATGAAGCCCGATCTTGGTATGAAAGCTTGCCACCTGCTTCTATTTATTGTTTAAAGGATTTTCATGCAATATTCTTTGAAAGGTATAAAGAATCATATCCATCCTTGGATTTAGTTCAGGACTGTTGTAGCCATGTTCATAGTTTTATTGAAGATATTGAGAATTTTTATGGGCGTGATGACTTGATGGATGGAGAAATCATGGAAGCATTGTATGAAAATCCATTTCAGCAGCATAAAGATGATCATGAAAATTTGCAGCAGGATCAAAATCTTAGTACGGTGGAAGATGAAGGAGTTTTGCATCTTGACAGTCAGCAGAAATTACATGAAATGGATTAGCTGTATAAGGAAAATTTGTATACACCTTCACTTGAAATTAATGAAGAAAACCACTGTTTGAGTAGAGGACAACAAAAAGTATTATCTCCTCAGTCTAAAGATGAGATAGATCAACTCTTGCATGGTCATGTTATAGCTCAAGTCAACATAGATTTGTAGTGTGCACATGGTCAAGAAGGTGATGGTGGAACTTCTTCCTCTGCTGAAAAGGATGACAGTCCTGTAAATAGCTTTATAGATCAGTAGGTTGAAGATGTCCATATGGCTGAAAGTGATGAAAGAAAAAGTGTCGTTTCAGATCTGTCCATAGAAGAAGACAGCATGCAAGGAAGTCCAGTTCTGATTCCAGAATGTGATAATGTCAAGATAGCTATTTCAGATACAGAGTTAGATTTTAATGACCAAGAATACAGTGTACGGAATCTCATGAAGGAGAACCTCGCTGCTGAAATCATCTGGAATGAAGAAAACAGAGTTATGAATCCAAATGTTCTCATGTCATCAGAACACAGTCTTCATAAAGAGGTAATCCAGTCTGCTCATGAACAACAAGGTGAGAGCTTTGTTCAAGTAATTGAAAAAGTTTCTCTGGATGAATCGTTGGTAGATGATAGAAATGTCATGCTTGAGTTTCACGAAACATCTGAAGTTTCTTTTCTCATGATTGATGAATGTAATGAGAATCTGGCTGTCATATCGTATGAAGATGACCTACCATATATTCAGACTTCAGAAGATCAGATCATTCGGGATTCTCTTTCAGATTCTTCCTCATATGTCTCATGTTTTGAAGTGTTCTTTGAAGAGGAAATCTGCTCATCTACTTGTTCAGAAGTTTTTGAAGACCAGGAACATACTTTTACTGAAGTACATTATGAAGAAAGATCAGAAGCAAGAGAGAAAGATACCTTGTTTTTCCAGCAGGAGGTCAATCTTCATGTTTTTCAGGATCCAATGGAAAATCTGTTGCAGTCAGCAGTGAAGGTGATTATTGCAGTATTCAGTGATGAAGGAGATCATGGTCAACTGTGTTTTTGGATGCCCAGTTACCAGTATCAATTGTTGACTAGAAGATCTGATCGGAAGAATCAGTCAAGAAGCCATCTTCTTGATTGGTTACATTGGCAGTTTGATATAGTTTGATGATATATAGTCTTGTAAGAAATGCAGGCAGTCATGTACTACCACCAAGCTTTAAGTTTTAACTTCAGTTCTTAGTATTTTGAGTTAGCCTGTTAGAGTCAAGTTTTTTCAGTCATTTCAGTTTGCATTGAGTCAGTTTGAGTCAAGTTTCAGTCAATAAATGAGTCAAGAGTTGCATGTCGTTTGTCAAAATGATGACTCCATAGCCCAATGGATGAAGGCACTGTCTCCTCTCCTAAAGATCTGTCGTTCTTGGCACCTCCAAGGAGCTACCATCCCCATTGGAGCCAATATTAGATTCGGTCTTATCAGTCCTCCGTTAGAGATCAAAACTCTTTTTGCATTTCATTTTTAGGTGTCTTGCTCCATTCACTTAGCTGCATTCTGCTATGGGAATGCCATAATCTGTCGGAAAGGTCATGTCAGTCATTTCCCCTCATGTCTGGCACCTCCTGGCTTAGGTCTTTTCATCAATGTTCACTAAAGTCCATGACAGTCAATGTTTGATCTTTTAATGGACGAGAGTCATTTTCAGTCATTAGGTCTAGGGATCAGATAAATTGGTCTTCAAACAGGTCCAATAAAGCCATGCAAGCCAGAGGGAGGTCCTTACAAAGTTATGATTTAAAGAATTTCATCGTCATGTTGATAGATTATGATTGTTCTTCAAAACTCTGTTTTGAAGAAAAGTCAAACAGTGTGTCATTTGTGATAATATTCAAAAAAAAAAATCGGTTGATCTCTTCAGGCACAGTCATGGTTTCGTTGGCCAATTTCCATGTCAACAACCCCTACAAAAAGTGCCAAAAATTGCATCATTTTAGCTAAAAATTCAAAGGGAAAAGTGAAATACAGAGTTGAATTAAATCAAGAAAAAGTGCCAAAATAAAACATTATCAAAGGGGGTTTTGAAGAAACAAAAATTAAAGCCATGACTCCAAAGTCTTTATATAAGATTCCCACAAGAAACAAAGTCATTATGCATACCAAGGTTATGGAGAAAGCATTGCAAAGTCATTGTGAAGAGTTAGCATGCGTTTTAGGAGAGGTTCGAGGTGTTTTCCAGAGCGCGGCACACACACAAAGGCACGTAGCGCACATAGAGAGCGCGGCGCACAGGGTGCGACCCCATAGTGGTGAAACTACACAGGCGCAGCGCACACACAGAGTGCGGTGCACTGGGTTTGCTGCGTGGTGCACACCGACAAAGGCCTGAAATTGTGCCAAACTTGCAACAAATCACTTTGAAACCCTTCAAATTGATAGGTAGGGTATACATCTTGCTTTCTCATCAAATTTTGTGGATATGATGATGGTTTATGGCTGTGTATAGTTGCAATAAAAATGCCTAAACCCTACCTCTTGAAATCATCAAAGCCATTGCTCTTAGGGTTGCAAATTTGTTGTGTTGAGGCCAAGGTTCCTCCTCCCTTTTATTTTTCCCCTTCTTTCCATTTTTCTCTTTCCCACTATTCCATTTTTCCCATCTTTCCCTACCCTAAAACAGTACTAAACCTCTATTCCCTATCCCATCCACTTATTTGTAAATATAAAACCCTAAAACCCTTCCTTATAAAATCCCCAAACCCTCCCACATGTCCCTAAAACAAAACTTCTCCCCATAATCCCTAATCCCATCATATTAATCCCCTTCCTAACATTCCCTTTTTGCATTGTTCCCCTTGGTGGCAGAGTTCATAACAACACATAGTTTCACTACCATCATCAAAGGGCAGTCCAAGCACAGTCCATATACAGCAGTCATGGCATCTGAGCATTCATCGGAGTACGAGGTGGAAACTCAAAGTGATTCATCCTCAGAAGAACAGGCTCCCCGGAGACATCATAAAAGTGGAAAACATGTTAGGGATGAGCCAACCACCCTCACAGAATTGCAGGCATGCCCTCTTGCTATGTCATGTTTCCAGCATCTATCATGTTTTGAGTTTTGTCAAAGAGTGGCTAATGTTCGAGTTCATCATGAGTTGGCCCATATTTTTGTGCTTCACCTACATGGAGATCACTCTATCTTGGCCGGTGTCACCTTCACACTAACACCTGAAACTGTCTCATTAGCAACCGACATACCAAATGTTGGAGAACCATGGCACAAGAAACATAAGGTTGATCGGCAGCATTATGAGCCTTACATTAAGGCCACTTTCTTGAGGCAGCTCACAAGAGTCTTTCCATTCCGCTATTTGAAAGATGAATATGCTCCACTCATGAAGTTGATCATGAAGTACTTCAGTTGTGAGGGGAGGTTCTCTCATCTATATGCCTATCACATTAGGTTGCTCATGCACTTTACTAGGGTATGGATGATGAACATCCCATATTTCATTTGCAGCAACATAGAGAGGATGAACACCTTCATGCAACACAAGACCCCTCAGCAGCAACTTAACAGTGTTTATCACTTTGCTCTTATTAAGATTTTGGTGGTTCATCAGCCGGGATTGTAAGGCATTACTTGGGATGATTTCATCTCCCATGACCTCTTCAGCACTTCATAGGTATTATCAGAGGTTAAGCATGAGGGTGAACCTTCTCGTCGGTATGAGCGCCATGAGACTGGTAGTCTACCGGTTTTCATCACATATTAGAAAGGCACCAGACGTTTGTTTGGAGCGACAAAGCGAGTGTTATCTCCACCTGGGGTGGAAGGGGCCTCGCTTCCTCCATCAGCATCACAGGAATAGGACAAAGGCAAGGAGCCAATGCAGGATGAGGGGCCTTCAGGTGAGCCATCAGGTGAACAGGAGACCAAATTTGTTCTCCTTCATGATGATGATACAGATACAGAACCGACAAGTGCACAACTTAAAGAGATCATCCAGGAGCAGCAAGTAGAGATTCAAGCCTTGTCCCTTGATTTGGAAAGAGCCAAATGAAACACAAAATACCTGGAGCAGAGGAATAAATAGTTGGAGGATCAACAAGCGATCATGGAGCTACAAAACATTCGTGAGCATCGCCAAGCTGCATAAAGGAGAAGAGTTGAGCTCACGTCATTGGAGCAAGAGATTAATGAGGATCGGGAGGCCAATTTTGAGAGAGTTAACATGCACTTGGAGAGGCTTCTGGACAAGGCTGATAGGGACCATGCATTGCTGAGACACATGGATTTCCACTACATGGCGTGAAACAAAGTTTGCAAGGCCCGAATCAGGAATTTGAAGGCGAAATTGAGGAAGGTAATCAAGAAGAAAAAGAGGCAAAGTGAGCTTGATCGACTTAATATATTAGCTGAAGCCCCTTTGGCCTAGCATAACACTTGATAAGGAAGCTCCAGCCCAAATTTCAAGAAATTTGGGGCATTTTTGGTGTTTTTGTAAATTTTTGTGCAAAAAACAGGGTTTTTCTCCCTTGCTTAGGATTGGGAGCTCCAAATCACAAATGGTTTGCATTTTTGGATTTAGCATAAAAAATCATGAATTCTGGTGCATGGACAAGAAGTTTGGCCAAGTTTTGAGTCCCCAAGAGGTCAAAATCACTCAAAAAAGACCTCTTTGCCCCTATTTTGACACACAGGAAGCAGTCTTGGGAGAATGAAGTTTTGGAGGGGAAAATGAGTACAAAATTCAGAAATTCCACTTAGGTTGGAGAGTAGATAGGCAGGGCTTTCCAACAAGCATGCTTGGGCTCAATTTGGACTTCGGTAAGGGCCTCAAAACCAGCTCCAAATTAGCGCGACGCATACAGTTTTTAGCGCGGCGCACAGACACCCAAAGGCCAAAATCGCGCCCGCTTCGCAAAATTTCGATTCGCAATTTTCTCCAGGTGTGCCCGCTCATTTGTAATAACTTTTTCCTGGGATTAGAGGCAAAGTTTAAAAAACATTTTTGGCTTCTATCCAAGAGACCAAATGAAGGCGAGCAACCACCCACAAAATCTATGCTCATATTTGCTTTTTTCTAATTGGTCTTCATAGAAAATTAAATGTAACTGCTGATGGTTGGCTCTTCATTGACTGGGTTGATCAACCTTCCCATGGCAAAGCTTATTTATTGTATTGAGAGTCATTTTGTAAAGGGTTGGAATTTCTGGGAACTGTGGGAGAGAAACTCAGTCACTCACTGTGCATTTTGACAGAGAATTAATGAAAGGTTGCAGCTCTGGTTCATGAGATTCCTGTGGTGTGAGTTTAGCAAATGTATCTTCTTTATGTTTCATATGTATTTCGTTATGTTTCATATTTTTATTCACATTCATTTCTAGTGAAAGCTTTCTAAGTAAAAAAGGTAGAATTCAGTGCACTGCTCTGCCTTGGGATAGTTTTCATGTTCTATGTTTTCTTCTGTTGAAAAGGATTTATGTATTTATGCTCTTTTCACACTCTCAAACAATCTCTCCACCTCACATTTTTTCAACTCTAATTGCTAGACTTTCCGCTTGTCTTGCCTCATGAAATAACCTGCGTCTTTCAGTTAAATTCTCTGCTCATGTTGTTCCTTGGCCCCACACATCTCGGAAAACTCAGTTATTCTTCAAATACCTCCATCACGTCCATTTACCTAGCCTAAAATTAGTATTCATTCTTGATTCATCTCAAACCCTATTGTTTATTTTCCTGAGTGTGACCCAGAGAGAGCCCTATCCTGTTCTGGTAGGGCTAGCTACTAGACTCAGCGTGGTTTGTGGTTAACCTGAATTTTTCCTTCCTTCAGCCTAAGGCAAATTTAGGTGCTAACAACATAAACACATAAAATAAGAGAGACACAGATATACATGGTTCACCCAATTTGGGCTATGTCCCCAGAGAAACAGAAAGTCCTTCCTTTTATATTATCAAGCAAAATGAAGAGATACAACCTATAGCAGATCCGTTGTAATTTCTTCTCCACTCTCACACAGTTCCCTCTCTCTTTCTCACTCAAAGTAATGATACACAGCCATAATACAATTCCCTCATATAAATTGAGGTGTTTCCTTCAAGGGAAACAAAACCCCTAAATTAACATAACTTCTACTGCCAGATCATCTACCTAATGAACGACCCATATTGACTACAAAAGTACAATATTTTACAATGAAATTTTTCATCTATTTTTAGCTTCAGGGGCACTTCCCCCGAACCCCTACCAAGGGGGGGGGGGCGAGGGGGGGCGCTCCAAACATGTAGTCCCTCCCCCCATCTTGGGCCCCCCCAAGCAGCAATAATGTGGTGGGGGGGGGGGGGGGGGGGGGGAATCCCCCTCACACTCCCCCATCGGGGATTGGGATCCAAACACTGCTGAAACAAGATCTCTAAATTGGGAATATAATCAAGCTCCACATCCAACATTTTCTTATGTGGCAATGTCATGTGTCAAACCATGGTTACATGCCACAGGGTGCTAGTGGGTCACGACGTGGTTGCACATTTCCCTAGAAATTCATCAAATATGTGTTGGAAGTCTAAAAAAGATTAGATTTAGTTAGAAATCCAATAAATGTCGACGTAGCAAGGATGAAAAAAATTAACAAAAAATTGATAATTATTTAGTAATTTATGATCATCAATCAATTTTATCTGCCTTTTTGGAACTACCCATTGGTATCTTGTCCATTGGATGTGAGTAACATGACACTCAATGAGTATGATTAAAATGTAGTAAACCAATCATTGGGTTAATACTTTCCACATGTTACACCTTAGCAAGAATAATTAAGTACTAAGGCGCTAAACCCACCCATGAGATGAATCCTTTGTTAATGTGGTAGTGACATGTGGGTTCCACACATTAAACTATGGTGACAGCACATAGGGAATCAGTGGTCTGAAATGGAGAGCCATGTATCCCTAGCATTTCATCGAATATGATTCAAAACTATGATGAATATTAGACATAGTAAGAAATCAAACCAACATCGAGTCACTAAGGATAAAAAATAAAAAAAAAATGATAACTACTTAGTAATTTATCGTGGTGCACTCGATTTTATATGTGTTGTTGAAAACACCCATTATATTTATACACCATATGTAGTAGTGATTACATGTTACCTCGTAGATATATCACCCTCATTAATGTTGGTTGACAAGACTTCACATGAGGCGAGGTTTCGAAAAAAAAAATATCTTAAACATCTCAAATTTTTTTGTTGTGATGCTTATGTACATGTTCTGATTGAAATAGGAGTAAGTTGGATAATAAAGATAAAAATGTATCTTTATTTGTTATAAAGATGGTATAAAAGGTTACAAACTTTGGAACCTAGTAACCATGAAGACTATTTGCAATTACAATGTTGTCTTTAGAAACGTTTAAGATGTTCCTGAATAGGAAGTCATACCAAAGGAAAAAGAACTAGAGAAAATAGATTTTGAGTTGAAGGATGAAGAATATAACTTAACAAAAAAACTTGAATCAGGAAAAGAAGAATATCATACTCTAGTATTAAGAAAAATTTTATTGAGTTTGTTATTTAAGGAGATCAACTTGACTTGCTTGTAAAATTTTCCTAACTTCTCAAGCCCCTACATTTCGAAATACTATATGAAGAGATATCAGGCTAGATCCAATTAGATCTAAATCCAATAAAAAATATTCAAAACTTGTGAGAGAGCTTTTCCATATTGTCTACTTGTTTAGTGACCATCTTTGAGATGAAGCTAGTATTGTGAGCTAAAGAGGAGGCCTCACTTTCTTGAAGGTATACATTGGTATTATTTTTATTGATTAATGAAAATTGATTGTTCTTGTCGCATATATTTATTATACATATGATAATATGATTTGATTTGATTATCTTTTATATGTGTTAATTTTCCCTCAGCGGAAGGAAATTGTTTCCTAGTTTTTTGGTGTTGTGTATAGGAATATGAATCTAGGTGGCTTGGAGCAAGATATTCATTTAGGAGGTGGTTCTCAAGCATATGTTTCAAATCTGTTAGTCTGCACTAGGCTGTGAGAGTTACAGGTGCACATTTCTTGACTTCTCATTTAAAATTTTGTGTTTATGTGTTACTTGCATTTAGGGATCAACAGTTATTTGATCATGCACATGTCTAGTGAGTCCTAGGAAAAGATCATTGAGAAACAACTCCTTGTACCAATTTTATTTTGGTTACAAAAGAATTGTTGACTCCAATGGGGAGTCTAACCCTAGTGTTGTGCCTCTCCTCTTTTGCTTTTGATCTTGGTTTTTTGTTGGTCTCTGAATCTTTTTTTTATAAATGGTCTAAGTTTCTTTTGGGATAATTTTCCTCAAATATGAATAGATCTAGCGTTAAGTTATATCCAAATATGTTTTTTATTTTTTATTTTTTATTTAAAAAAAAAGAACTGAAAATATCAATCGCGTGTTTGAGATTAGATTCTGTAATTTTCTATACATGATTTGAGTGAAACAAATGCATATATTAATTCTTCTTGAAATTAAACCCAAAATTATTAAAAAAAAAAAAAAAAAAAAAAAAAAACTCTCCTAAAACAGAGTCTGGATGAGGAAGATATGGTTGATTGAAAAATCAACTTATCTTTTGATTTTTCATAACGATAAGACAGAATTTGTTTTGCCATATATTTTCATAGGTACCTATATTTTAGATGAGAATAAAATTGTTAGATCACAATTTTTCATAGATTTATTTTGATATATTATATGTTATGCTTCTGATCAACATTCAATCACAATTTTTTTTTTGAATATTTATGCTATATTTCTTTTATTTTATCTTATTTTATTTGTAAATTTTCTTTAGAAATTCTTTATTTTAATGATCATATCTATTCTCTACTATTTGTATATTTCATATTTGTATCAAATATTCTTTAGAAAATATTTATTTTCTTTGGATCTGATTGGTTTTGCAATTTTGGAATTTCCAACAAGGTTGTTTTACTCCATTTTGCCTGCTTTCATTAGCACCTTTTTGCTCTATCTGTTGTGGTTGTGAAAAATCAAATTTGAGAGGTTTTTTTATGTATTTGTAGTCTACTCATCTTATTGAATCTTGAAAATTACATTTTGATTTCCAACCATGTCTTGGCCTTAAATTAGGGTTTGGTTTTTTTTACCTTTGTAGATCATTGTTGTTGCATGATTTTTCTCTCTCCATTGAGATACAGTCCTAAGAATTTCTTTGCACTTCCTTTTCCTATTTTTCCACGTGTGACCAATTTCGTTTAGTGATTTTTTTGTTTGAAAATCCAAATTTGAGCTTTTGAGTGTATGGTGTTCTTGTTTGGTTTTTGTTTGAACACTTTTTATATTTCTTTTTTAGTTTTTTTTTGGATTAGCTTTATTTTATGAATTCATTGAATTTTAGGAGTTAACATTGAGAGTGCGTGAGGTTGTTTTATTTCTTTTGAAAAGGAAAAATGAATATTTTCCCTTCTATAGCTAGCATTCATTGAATGAAAAAGAAAAAAGGTGCATTTCCATATAGCTTGCATTAGTGTTGGGTCTTCATTCTTTACACATAATATCAATTGCACATTGTTTCCTTTGAGTAAATAACAACCCATAAAAGTAATTCTTAATAAAGTTCATTTGAGATTTTTACTTTTATTTGGCTCTACACCAATAGTAGCTCAGGCTAGGGCCTTGGATAACAAGAGTGAGGTAAACTCTCCAAAACCATGAAAAAAACCTTCTATCTTGAGTTAGGGAGAGAAAATCCATTTGAAGTGGCACATTATCTGGAAAGCCATTCTCACACAAGGATTAATCACGAGGTCACATTGGAGCCATCAAAGTCATCTACCCTATTTCATTTGGACTTGGTCTTGCTTGGATCAATGAGATGTAATACGTGTGTGTGGTGACTAACTTAATACACTATTCTAATAACTCCACAAACTTATGTATTTCACTCCATCACATAAATTGACAGTAGTGTGACATAAATAAACCAAGAGTAGACATGAAAACCTTAGGCAACAAACATTCCCTAGATCCTCAATTAGGTGCTTAAATAATGAAGTGAAAATGCAAGGGGAAAAGAGGACTTCATGATTTAACCATCACAAACATGTGATCAAGTGTGACTAGGAGTGTATATATTCATATGTTTCCCAAAGAGGGAGTGAATACATGAGTTACCATTCATTGGGCCTTATTTTTCTTTCTTTTTCTTTTTCTTATATATAGGATTTAGGGAATAAGGTTTTCATAAGTTTGGCACAACTCATAGATATAACATTTACATGAATTTTCACTTCAACCTTAGAGTTTAGACTTAGATAAATCATTATAGTGTATCTTTAATGATTTTGGCTTTCACTTTTTGATTTTATTTCATCACAAATGAAAAAATGGGAAATATTTTGCCACAAATCTATGAATTCTTAATCATAAGGTTTCATGCGATGAAAACAAATTAATGATGTTATTCTCTATCAAAATGATGGGTATTCTTAAGAAAATATTATGCTTGTGGATGTCTCCTCTCTAGCTGAGAGGGAGTGAGGGTAGACACCATATTATCCATGTGTCATGTACTATGGCCAGGACTAATAGTCGTAAGCCTAGTAAAGACACCAGTAGGGAGAATGGTGGATTGGATAAACATCTGGGACCAATATTCTTTGAGAATTTGTACTTTGACTAGGACTAACCACCATA
The DNA here is from genome assembly GCA_031772625.1 of Pinus tabuliformis. Classification (NCBI taxonomy): domain Eukaryota; kingdom Viridiplantae; phylum Streptophyta; class Pinopsida; order Pinales; family Pinaceae; genus Pinus; species Pinus tabuliformis. The sequence continues at coordinate 628,301,847 of CM062805.1, read as the reverse complement.
AGTCAAGTACATTAATCCAAGATAAGAATAGTCATGAGGATCGACATTTCCTAGTGTCAAATATTATGATAGTGGATTAGGAAATGATCATGTGAGGACATACCTGGTGAAAATCCTGGTGGGGTAAGTGCCTAGAGAGGCAGTGGTGTCCAAATTTATGCCTCCCAACATTATGCTCTGATTTAATGGAGAGATAAACTTATTAGTCAAGGCATTGCTATTTTGACAATGTTGGCTATGATGATGTAAATCATCATTGATGCTTATCAATCCAGATCCCTTCTTATATGAATATTTCAACTTGAGAGTACTTTTTGTCCCATTATGAGTACCTACCTAGTTTAGAGGGAGGGTCATCATCTTCATTATCGCCATCATCACCACCATCATCGTCATAATTATTGTCATCATTTCATTATCTTCATAATCAACATTCATGTCATCATCATCATCTTCATCATCATGATTATGGACATTGTCGTCAATTTTTCATAATTATCAGTATCGTAAGAAATATCATCAACCCAAAAAATGTTATGAGTGCTCGAAAAGGTTTGTTAGGACACATTATATATGCAAGAGAAATAACAACTTTATTTTTTAGAGATGACCGATGATCATCATCATCACTACCATTATCATCGTCATTATAATTTTCATCATCCCCATCATCATAACTAATACATTTTTTATCATAATTGTTGTCATCTTCATCATTCATGTCATTATTGTTCTTGATGATGACAAAGATGAAAATAATGATAATGATGATCAGGTGATGATGACTTGGAAGACGATGCCAAAGATAATGATTATGATTATGACCATGACAACATTTAAAAATTAGGAAGAATGACCAAGGTCATTAGCATCGTCATCATCATTGTCATTGTAACCCTCATAATCTTTATCATCATTGTCTTATCATAACAATTGCAATTCATGTCAGCATCATCATCTTCATTATCATCATCATCATAATTATTGACATTGTCATCAATTGTTCATAATTTTCAATGTCATTATAAATGTCATCAATGCAAAAAATATGATGTGTGTTGGAAAAGGGATGCAAAAGTGAAAAAAAAAATGGGGATAAAAATAGACATAAAATTGGATGAAGAGTGGACACAACATAAGTAGATGCAAAACAAGATAGAAAAATTGACACAAAGGTGGATGAAAAATTAGATGCAATAGTTGATGCAAACTTGAACACGAAATAGGATGCAAACATGGATGAAGAAGTGGAAGAAAACATTGGAGCAATAGTGGGCATAAAAATTAGTATGAATTGTGGTGAAACAAATGTGGATACAAAAACGAATGTAAAAAAAAGTACACAAACTTGAATGCAAAAAGGGATGTAAACATGGACCAAACATGGGTGCAATAGTGGACACAAAATTAGTTGCAAAATTGGATGAATCAAAAGTGGATGTAAAAGTAGATTCAAAATGGGATGCAAAAAACATAAACAATATTTGATGCAAACATGGACACAAAAGAGGATGCAAATGTGGATGCAATAGTGGAAGAAAATATGGGTTACAATGATAGGCATAAGATATGGCACAAATCATAGCACAACAAAAGTTGATGAGAAAGTGGATGTAATAATAGACACAAAAAAATATGCAAACTTAGATGCAAGACAAGATGCTATAAGGGATGTAAAAGTGGATGCAAACACGGGTGCAATAGAAGAAACAAAATTGGATGAAAAATATGGATGCAATGGAAGTACATGCAAAAGAAGATACAAAATAAGACACAAAACCCAACACAAAAGTGGATGCAAAAATAGATGCAATATTTTAAGCAAAAGAGGATGCGAAGATGGATGCAAAATTGGAAGAAAACGTGGGTACAATAGTAAGTACAAAGAATGGCACAAATTGTGTCACAACAAAAGTGGATGTAATGATAGATGCAGAAAAAGAAGCAAATGAAGATCAAAAATAAGATGCAAAAAGGGATGTAAAAGTGGGCGTAAACATGGGTGCAACAATGGATGTAAAATAGGACGAAAAAGTTGAGGCAACAAAATTCGATGCAAAAGTAGATGCAATATGAGACATAAAACCTGATGCAAATCTTGACGCAAAAGTGGATATAAAAAGGAATGCAAAAATAGATGTAAAAGTCAATGAAAACCTAGATGTATATGAGGATGCAATCATGGATGCAAATTTAGAAACAAAAAAGGGTGCAAAGGGAGGTGTCAAACTAGGTGCAAATTATGGCACAAGAGAAATGGATGCAATAGTGGACACAATAACAGATGAAAAAGAGGATGTAAATATGGATGCAAAACAAGATGTAAAAGTCAATGCAACAAAAGTAGATGCAAAATTAGATGCAAAACTAGACACAAAACTCGATGCAAAACTTGGCACAAAGGGATGCAAAAAATATGCAAAAATGGATGCAAAAAATGATTTAAAAAATGATGAAAAAGAGGATGCAAGAGATGATGCAAAAGTTGATACAAGTGTAGGCACAAAAATTGGATGAAATAGAGGATGCAAAAGTTGGTGAAACAAAATTAGGTGTCAAACTTGATGCAAAACATGGTGCAAAGGATGGCATAAAACTTGGCGCAAAAATTGGTGTAAAATCTCGTGCAAAACCTCTTACAATACCTGGTGCTAAACTTGATGTAAGACTTGGTGCAAAACTCGTTACAAACTTTGCATCAATTTTTGAACCATATTTGATAAGTGGACACAAATAGCACCAAAAATGGGCTCTAGATGCAAAAAAGGAAGCAAAAAGGGATGTTAATCACAGGGTTTTGTTGTAGTGCCATGTATTACTTAGGGATCTAATTGAGAGGTGTATGACTCTTTTTGAGCATTCTCTCGGGAGGTTTCAGGCTTAGCTTCACTTACCTTACATGTAGACCTAACTAATGACTATTTCCCCATGATGAGTTGTTATGCATGGTATCCTTAATGGTCATAATCCTAGGTGTCTTACATGGGCAATGGCGAGGGGGACATCCTTGTTGTACCTGGGGTATATATTGGTATAACTCACTCAGATCTCTTGAGGGGTACCCCATGGATAATAAGGGTACTTGTGAAAAGTCTAAAAAAAACATTAAGTAGGTTTACAACATAATTGTCCCAACCACATCTTCAGTGTCAACCTGGGATTCATCATCCAAGCTCTAGTAGTAGGACAATCCCTTTCTCTCTCTTGGTTTATGTGTCAATGATTTCTTAGATTTGATAGTGTGTGTTGTTTGGTTTGCGTCGAGTTGGTCATAGGGCTATCTTAATTAATTAAAATCAATAATACACTATACTCATTGTGGTTAACCAAAATATTCAACATTCGCACATACTTTTAGACCTTTCTCCTGAGGAGGAAGGCCCACCACCTAGGAGACATAGGATTACTCTAGAAATAAATGACTTAGACCATACTCAAGTTGAATGGGGTAACCTTGTTCCTCGAGGGGGAGACATAATTACTGTTGAGTCTATAGAAAAGAGTCCACCATCACATGTCTTGTAGCGACCACAACACCCTCAAAAATTTTCGCCTGCATCCAATTTCAGAGCCTTCCTTGGTTTTTCCCTTGATGTTTACAAACACTTAGGCTCATCCCATGAGCTCGTGTCGAGTCTTTACACCCTCTTCACTTGACCATTCATTGGCCATCTTTTGGCATGTTGGTTGCAATGTCATGCTTGCAATCTTGTTCTTTCAATGTTCAAGGTTTGTCTTCATGTGTACAAGTTGTATTCTTTATGTAAGCATCTTTTGCACTCGCACATGAGGCTGTATGGAATTTCACGCAAGTGTCGTCGCTGTCGTTCAACGATCTAACTCAAGTTTCACACTTATCTCTCACACCCTTTGGCCAATCACTGAGCAGATGTCTTGTTGGTTCAAGGTGTCTTGTAGTTAAGTCATGTTGAGTGTGTGTTCACAAGGTCATGCATACATGAGTTCACGCGTTCATACACTTATTAATTTTGCTAAAAATTCGTCGACTAGACCACCCTCCATCAGTTGGGACTCCACTGAGGTACATTGCGTAGTCTCAACCCTCAGTGACCAAGCACTGCTACCCAGAATTACATAGAGCTTGAGGCTGCCCCAGGCAGTCTACACCGCACAATCCAAAAATCGACCTCACTGATTGTCACCCAAAACAACGCAGAAGTTTCCAAAGAAGCCATCTCAATTTGTGTTTCCCACAAGCCAATCCATCAAGCCTCCCGCTGGTCAACTAGAGAGTTTGACTGGTTAGTGATCCTGGGCTTCACTCCTCCAAAAAAATTGCACAAAATATTTCAGTATGCCCTCCTCCACTAATTGAAGGAATTGTGCAGACATGAGGGACAAGCACTTGTTTCCTGTCACCACATTGTCTCTGAAAATTGCGTAGTTCTATCAGTTAGTTCCACTCTCAGTCGTCTTGTTGCTCCTCCTGAAAATTGCGCATTTTTCTTGGATTGTACACTAGATGCCTGACACCTCGCTCAGCCTGGAAACTACATAGACACCTCATGCATGCCTACCTCCCAGTTCTGCGTAGTTTTGGCCAGAAACCTCTCGCATCCTGTTCCTAGCCTCCCCTAAAAGTATGCGTAGTTTTCACTACCATTGTCCTTTGCTACCTGCACTACCTTCCCTAAAAAAAATTACAAAGTTCTACCTTCCAGCTGAGTAAGACCCTGCAAAATTTCATTGTTGTCCTATGCTGCTCAACCCATCCTCTCAGTGACCTTTGTGTATTTTTCTTGACAATGCCATGCAGTCCCGCATCCCAGCCTAAAATGTGCTTTCCATAGGTTCAGAGCCTTGTCCTCTCTCCCAGTCACCTGCACGAAAAGAGAAAGATGATACATCATGGTAGACTAGGGGATTTATGGATTTGATGTCATCTCATCATGAGTGACTGCAGATATAGGTACATGAAGGAGATATGACGTGATGACGAACGGGATGAATAAGGAGTGCATGTTAGGAGACTTGTTCATGAACGGATGAACACATGAAACATGCCAAGTACCAGTGAAGGGGATACATGTATAGGTAACATCAAGAGAACACCAAGACCATCAAAGACTCTACACACCTTTCCATGTGGAGGTGAATCTATAATATGCTAAGATCACACTCATCATTCAGCAGCATTGTAGCTCGACATGAACACCACCATCAACATGAACATACCAGTATCGTCATGTCGAGTCATGTCATGAGTCATCTCGACCACATCATTATTGTGGGACATACTATTGTAGTCAATGTAATGTAATGTGTAAGTCCAAGAGACCCACAAACAAAGTTGAAGAGTCACGTCAGTCAAAGAGTCATGTAAGTCAAACAGTCATGAGGGAAGTCGAAGAGTCACAAGGGTCAAGTTCATCCTTGGTTGTATATACCCCTCATGTGTACATTCAAAAGACATTTCACTTGGGCTCCTCCCACACAGCCTTGAGAGTATGTAGTTTTTTCTTTAAGGAGGGGGCAGTGGTTCCAACGCCCCGCTATCAGGGTTAGTGATGTAATGGTGTATGGATGTGTCGTGGAACTTTTGCTTAATTCATAAGCCTGTTAACAGACCAGCACATTTTCAAACATGTATTGTATTCCTTTGTAAGACTATTCTTTGGATGCCTGTAATGCATGTTGCTTTAACCTATATTAAGATAGTTGAACTATTTCAGTTGTTTTAGTACATATGTTGTTGGAAATGTGTTGTCTCAGTTGTTAATGTTGTCTTGCCCATGTGGATTATTATGTCAAACACTCGATGGATTCATTCTCGTAAACTTGTTACAATGACCATCGCACTCATGTGGAATATTCTACTGAGTGTTGTATGTGCTATCTGTTCACTTTGTGTTTGTGACTGCTCCATCCATGTGGACTACTCAACCAGAAGTTGTGCATGTCTTGTTGTGTTGTGTGTCTCTAATAGAGTTGGGACTATTCCCTTTCCACTTGAGACTCAATTTTGCCCTCTCCCTCTGTAATGAAAGAAATTTGACACAAGTGACACTAAGCACTCACCAGGCACACAAACCTCATTGTTTGAAGACTAAGTAAACCACTCTCATGTGCTGACAAGCAAGATCTAAGGCATATATTTAAGATAATGGCAACCGGGCCATCGTACCGGATGGGACTCCTACACCAAATGGTGTGATGTCTAGTTGGGACTTCATATTGGGTAGATCCCCTAAATGTTGGCGAATCTAGAACCATCAACATTTCTAGCGCTAGAAGGAGGGCTAGATGACAAGTTGATCTCTTTACATTTGGTTTGAATCTCATATCAAATGGATTATACACATTTCGTGCTCCCAGGTTGTTTCTCTCATTTCTCCCTTAATCAACTATTAATCCTCAATGAGCTTCTCGATCACTTTTCCTTGTTAAAGTTTGATGATGACAACAGAATATCTGTAACCATGCACATTTCTGATTTTATTCATTTCTGTGAATCTCACGAAATCGATAGTGAAGAGCTTGTTTGCGTACTTTTCTTCCTCACCCTTGAAGGTCCTGCTAATTGGTGGTGTCATACTCTACCACCTGCTTCTGCCAATTCCCTTCTCACTCTCCTCAAGGATATCCATCAAGCCTTTGATAAGTGTAACCACCAAGATGTCTATGAAGGAATCTCTCATTTAATTATGAAGCTTGGTGAATCAGTTGAGGGCTTTTCTACCCACTTCCTTCACCTTTATCATGAAATTCCTGAACAGTTTGTGGACCTTGACTTCATGAGCCAAGATTTGAAACACTTGGTTCATGTTTCTTGACACGGTGAACCTCCTAATTTCCATTCTTCCTTAACCCTTATGGATCAGGAGGCCCCTCAGTTTGTAGAGGAGGAGCCCAACAACATGTTCATTCCTTTTCCTCCTCCCTTTCCGGATGCGAAGAGGGTGCCCTCTTGCAGTGGTCACAAAGCTAAGAAATCTGTGTAGAGGGTTCCCCCTCGAAGTAGGCACAAATATGAGAAATCTATGCAACATGTTCCCAACCTATCTTTTTAGTCATCTCTTGCTCCAATGGAGAAAATTATAGAATGGCTTAGAAAACATATGGCAAAGGCTCATTCCTCCATTTCGCAAGAGGACATTACTATTCATAACCCATGTCTCGAGTCTGATCTGCATCTCTGCCATCCTCCATCATCTACAAGCCATGGCTCCTTGTACCATGACTCGCTTGATCAATCCACTTCACAAGCTAACAGTGTGCATCCTCTTGATTCTCAATCTACTGGATCAAATTGCGGTCATGTGAAAGGAAATCTCATTACATAGGCAGAGGAGAAGAAAGGTGAAGACACAATCAATTCCTCTTCTATGTATCCAAATGATTCACACCATGACAATGATTTTCCATTCTTGGTCAATTCTCAATATGCTAATCTTGGTGAAACATCATGCACAATTAATTCTTTCGATCAACCTCCAGTCCTGGGTTGTCATCACTCCCATGCTTCTGTATGTGGTGATGAACACCCAAACACATCATGTGATCTTTTGTTCTCTCATGTACACTCTAACTCAGATATGGAATTTGCACCCGTCAAAGTAGACATCCATATAGAAACTTCTTCTTCACACCACTTGCTTGTGCATCCTACCATCCACAGCGCATCAACATGCATCGGATATACTCCACATTCTCTTGTTTCTTCATCTGATGAGTTATTTCCTTGATTAACACAAGGTAGTGACGTTGTCCATGATGAAAACAGACTCAACGCACAAGACTCTTCCCACTCATCATCATCTTGTATGTTGCATGAAGACAACTCATCAACTCAGCTTAATGAAGCTGAAAAGTTTGATGAAGCCTTTGAAAGAGATGGCTGCCATCCTAAGAGAAATTTTGAAATTAGTAACAACAACCATCCTTAAGCCATGCATGATCTGGTTCACATCTCAAAATGCCATTTCTCCATTCTGGAAAGTTCTGGGGCATGTTAGGGAGTCGAGGCACTTCAACATACGTTGATAAGGACCTCGCAACTCTCGTATGCCCCTCGAACTAAATCAAATCTGGTTTCTCATGCACAATCTGTCTATCTGCATGGTTGCACTTAATGTGGATCCTTGTGTAAAAAATGTTTACTATTCTAGATGTGATATTTCAAAATTTCAAATTTTCACTAATGACCGAATCCACGAATCTGTTATAGCATGTCTGTCATCATGCACTTCTCTTACATCCAATTCTGGTTGGGAGTGTCTGTCTCTCATAGAATCATGGAACTATGAAGTTGATCATCTCGAAGACTATCTTTGTCCGAATCATACTTATCATGTGTTATCTCTTGTGATCAGATCCTCTGTATTCTTACGAATCTTGCATGTCAAATATGCCTACTCATCACACCAGCGATCTCCCTATGTAATGACAAGCGCACAAGCTATCACACAAATCAAATTCCTCTCATTTCACCACACCCCAACTGGCTTCACACATTCATTGTGCCGGCATCCTTTCTACATTTCTATGATGACCATGATGCCTACGCAATTTTTCACTGGTTACAGGTGGTTGTTTTGTCATATCTAGCGCACAACGAACTTGGTTCCATCATTCAGAGTGTTCGCAAGATTGTTCAAAATTTTTTCTTTGTTATGTCAAATTGGGGATCTAGCATCTTGACAAGCTGGTCTAATCTTTATTCTATCTTGGGTGACTATCATGCAATTTATCATTTTCCCAACAATACATCCAATGACAGTCGCTTCATACACTATGATCTTCACCGTGTAACATCTTTCTCCTCAGACTTCTATCAAGCAGGTGAGGCACTTCAACATGTGTTGTTGAAGGACACCCTCTTTGCTTGACCATTCATCGGTCGCCTTTTATCATGTTGGTTGCAATGTCATGCTTGTAGTCTTGTTCTGGAAATGTTCCGGGTCTGTCTTTGTATGTACAAATTGTATTCTATATGTAAGCATCTGTTGCACTTACACACGAGCTGTATGCAATGTCACGCAAGTGTCTTCATAGTCATTCAACGATCTATCTCAACTTTCGCACTTGTCGCTCACACCCTTTAGCGAGTCACGTTGAGCATATGTTGTCTTGTTGGTTCGGGGTGTCTTTTCGTCAAGTCATGTTGAGTGTGTGTTCACAATCTCATGCATACATGAGTTCACTCACTAACACACATTCATTTTGCCGAAAATCTATCAATTGGACCATCCTCCATCATTTGGACCTCCACTGAGTTTCACTGCTCAGTCTTAGCCATTAGTGACTAGGCACTGCTGCCCAGAATTGTGCAGATCTTAAGTCTACCTCCTCGGCAATATACACTATAAAATCCTGAGAACAACCTAGCTAATTGTCACCCATAATAGCACAAAAGTTGACCAAGAAGCCATCTCAATCTGTGTTGCTCGCAAGTTAATCCATCAAGCCTCTCACTGGTCATCCGAAGAGTTTGACCAAGTAGTGACCTCGAGCTTCACTCCTCCAAAACATTATGCAGAAGTTGTCAACGTGCCCTCCTCCGATGACTAAAGAAATTTCACAGACATGAGGGACAGGCACCCACTGCCTTTCACTACACTATCTCTGAAAATTGTGCATTATTTTCAGTCAATCGGCCTATTGCTCCCCCTGAAAATTGTGTAGTTTTCACTGCTAGTTTCCTCTACTACCCACACTGCCTTGCCAGAAAATTAGCATAGTTCTACCTCTGAGCTGAGCCAGACCCCAAAAAATGTCATTATTATCCCAGACTACTTAACCAAGCCTCTCAGTAACCTCTTCGAAGTTTTCTTGATAAGTCCCCCGAGCCCCACATCCCAGCCTCAAATATGCCTTGCACATTTTCGGAGCTTTGTCCTCTCTCCTGGTCACCTACACCCAAAAGAGAAAGATGATACATCATGCTAGACTAGGGGATTTTTGTATTTGATGTTGTCTTTTCATGAGTGACTACAAATATAGGTACATGACTAAGGCATGGCATGACGAAAAATGGGAGGAAAAAGGAGCGCATGCTAGGAGACTTGTTCGTGAACAGATGAACACATGAAGCATGCCAAGTACTAGAGAAGGGGATACATGTATAGGAAACATCAAGTGAACACCAAGACCATCAAAGACTCTACACACCTTGCCATGTGGAGGTGAAGCTATGATACACCAAGAGCACACTCATCATTCATCAGCACTATAGCTCGACATCGACACCACCATTAGCATGAACATACCAGCACCGTCATGTCGAGTCATGTCATGAGTCATCTCAGCCACATCACTACTATGGGCCATATTGCTATAATCAACGTAATGTAATGTGGAAGTCCAAGAGACCCACATACGAAGTTGAAGATTCATGTCAGTCGAAGAGTCATGTAACTCAAATAGTCATGAGGGAAGTCAAAGAGTCACAAGGGTCAAGTTCAGCCTTAGCTGTATATACCCCTCATTTGTACATGCAAAATATTTTTCACCTTGGATCCTACCACATAGCCTTGAAAGTCTATAGTCTTTTCTTTGAGGAGCGAGCAGTGTCTCCAATACCCCACTATTAGGGTTAGTGATGTAATGGTGTACATATGTGTCTTGGAACTTTCACTTAATTCAGAAGCCTGTTAACAGGCCAATGCATTTTCGCACATGTATTGTATTCGTTTGTAAGACTATTCTTTAGATGCTTGTAATGCATGTTGCTTTAACCTATATTAAGATAGCTGAACTATTTCAGTTGTTTTAGTACATATGTTGCTAGAAATGTGTTGTATCATTTGTTAACATTGTCTCACCCATGTGGACTATTCCACCGGGAACTTGATAGAGTCATTCTCGTAAACTTGTTACAACAACCATTGCACTCGTTTGGACTATTCCATTGGGTGTTATACATGCTATCTGTTCACTTTGTGTTTGTGACTGCCACATTTGTGTGGACTACTCCTTCGAAAGTTGTGCATGTACTCTTGTATTATGTGTCTCTAACAGATTTGGGATTATTCCCTTTCGACTTGGGACTCACTTTCACCCTCTCCCTCCGCATTGAAAGAAATTTGACACAATTGACACTAAGAACTCACGAGGCACACGAACCTCATTGTTTGAAGACTTAGTAAACCACTCTCATGTGTTGACAAGAAAGAGCTAAGGAATATCTTTAAGATAATGGAAACCGGGCCATCATACCAGATAGGACTCCTACACCAAACGGTGTGAGGTCTAGTTGGGACTTCATACCGGGGAGATCCCGTGAATGTTGGCGGGTCCAATACCATCAGCATTTCTGGCACTAGAAGGAGGGCCATATGAGAAGCTGAGCCCATTACATCTAGTTTGAATCTCTTACCATATGGATCATACACAATTCATGCTCCCTGGTTGTTTATCTCATTTATCCCTTAATCAATTATCAATCCCCGATGAGCTTCTTGATCACTTGTCCTTGTTAAAGTTTGATGGTGAGGACAGAACATTTGTAACCAAGCACATTTCTGATTTTCTTCATTTCTGTGAATCTCATGAAATCGATAGTGAAGAGATTGTTTGCATACTTTTCTTCCTCACCCTTGAATGTCGTGCTAATCGGTGGCATCATACCCTACCACCTGCTTCCGTCCATTCCCTTCTTACCCTCCTCAAGGAGCTCCATCAAGCCTTCGATAAGTGTAACCACCATTATGTCTATGAAAGAATCTCTTGTTTAAGAATGAAGCCTGGAAAATTAGTTGAGGACTTTACTACCCACTTCCTTCACCTCTATCAGAAAATTCCTAAACCATTTGTGGACCTTGACTTCATGAGCCAAGAGTTGAAACGCTTGGTTCATGTTTCCCAACATGGTGAACCTCCTGATTTCCCTTCTTCATCGACTGTTGTGGATCATGAGGCCCCTGAGTTTGTAGAGGAGGAGCCTATTACATGGAATTTGCATCTACGAATAAACACATCTTCCCTAGGTGGGTGACTACACCTAAAACAATAGAGTGAAAGTAGTTTAACCTTTTCTTATAGAAGATAGATGAGATGGAGGAACTTACTTGTTGACTTTCGCTTCCTAAATCTCTTTTGAATCACTCCGATCACTCCAACTTGAACTAAATCCGCTCAAAAGGTACCTACATCAAGAGAAACAGAAACAAGAAACGATCAAAGCATGCATGAAACTATCAACTATAAAACAATGGAATCGAATACATTGAAACACATAATCATCAAAGATATGAACAACCATATGAGAAAAGGAATAAGCTCTTTATTAAGGTAGAAGGAAGAGTATCACCCAATACATTTCAATCCTATGCCACTCCTCCAGCTTCAGTTCAACCCTCGCCACATCAAAATCTGAACACTCCAGCAGCATAACATTTTTTAACATAAACTCAATCCTCAAACCAACAGAATTTCCTTACAAACTTCAGATTCTAGCCCCCTTGATCACTATGATGAGTGCTTAATTTATAGGAAATGGAGGTGGTTTTCTCATAAATGAGGGTATTGAATGGCTTTCCAATCTTAGAGTTAGTTTCCATGGATCAAGGGATGAGATGATAGGAGGCTGATGGATCGTTAGCCTACCCAATTTCAAGCTCATAGGAGGGGATAAGAGATGGGAACCTTCTAGAGTCATCTAGAATGAAGGAATATTCCCAGAACCTTATGCAAATTTCACTCAATCTCACCCAGCACAGGCTAAAGAAGACCTAAGTGCACTACAGTGTAGGCCACAGTGGGCCTGCCTGCTCTGTAGTGCACTGTCTCAAGGCTTGAGCTATGCTGGTGTCCCAAGGAGGAATTTCAGGAAGGCTTCAGGCCATGAAATTTTCATAGAAGGAGGCATTCAATGAGTTGACTTCTCTAGGGCATGTAACAACTAAGTTAGGGTTTGATGAGCCCTAAAAGTATTGATCTGAATGTTGAGAGTGATGTGCCCAAATAGACTTGTAACAGTTGCCCCCTAAAGCATGAAGTCAAAAATGATAATGTCGAGTGATACGCTTTACGATGTGATGGAGAGGAACTGAAGTGGACGATGACCTACATCAATTACAATACATAAAATCATGATATTTTGAATTTTCCATGTATTGTTGAGGGAAGGCATACCCATACTCAGCATATAAACTTTTCATTACATGTACGTAGATAGTTGTCTACAGATATATACCCATGATGGGATGACCATCAGTGTAAATCCATTGTATAGATGATTTAGTACTCTCCTGAAATCGCAGCCCAGATGGATGAAACTAGATCCAGAGTCTTCTGTCTCATCCAATTGTTGCTCAAGTACGAGTCTAACCATGTGAATATATGATCTGAAGTCGAACATGGGAAGACACCATCTAATTACCAGGCAATGATGTAAGTCGTTAACAGACATGAGAGATATCACTGATAATGATAATGATTCTCAAGGTAGTGCAGTACATTCTGCATGGTGTGAATATATTTTTTGATGTCGAACACCATACAAAGTCTTTCAGTTGAAGGCCAGTGATTTCAACCTATTGCCAGAAGCGAGAAACTTGCCATTGATGTATGCAAGCCCCAAGATACTGAAAGGGTGTTTCTAAGTCAACTTCTTGGATAATGTGATGATGTCAACAAGAAGTGACTCATCGCAAGAGGGCCTTGATGTATCCCACATAAACGACACGAAACGAGTATAATGATTTTGGAGATGCAATGTGACTGACGACACAAGTTTCAACAATGGCGGTCATGAAAATGAAGGTTTATGAGTATTGCAAAATGAGTTTTACTTAATGACTTCTCTTGAACATGTTAGCGACACTAAATGAATTAGTAGCATTGACCCAAAACCAAAGTGATGGATGGTGTGATAGACCATATGTATGATAACCATCAAGCAGATAACCCAACCCAAATTGTCATAGAGATGAAGTGAAAGTGTCATGTTAAAGAGTGACTTGCTACCATAAAGTGATTTATCCCTTTTCCCATTTTCCCCAGTCATTGCTGACTAGTAACTCTTTATTTTTTAACAAGCTTGAGGAGGATAACATATGCTTGTAGTATAATTCCACCCTTCGGGTGAATCTATCGCTATGTGATGTTTTAGCGAGCCTAGCAAAGGTGAAACTCAGTCTTATCATGAAGGACAAGTTTGTTGCTATTTGATGTTTTAACAAGTTTAACGACAATGAGAACTCGATCCTTTTCATGTTTAGAGAGTCTGAAAAGGGACAAAAAGAAAAATCCACAAGTTCTTTTTCATACATTTGTCTCTCAAGTCTGAAAAAGTGTAAAATAATACAAGAGAGAACCTATTGACCATGTTTGATCAATGTATTCCTTTTTCGTAAATAATCTATCTCAATCTGGAAAAGGGTTAAACTTATACTTAGTAGATGTCGTTTCTAATCCGTTAATGAGCTGAAAAGGACAAGTGCTCAGCAATGTTTTCACATTTCAAGAGTCTGAAAAAGAGCTTAAATAGGACTCCAAGCGGGTTCCTTTTTCGATGTTTAACAGAGCTCGAAAAAGAGATAAAAGTATTCTCTATGGGAAAATTACAATTCATGATCGTTCACTTCAAATTCACTGTATCAGCTATAAATTTGTTCAAGTCAACACCAAACGGATTAAACATACATGTTTCATTGGTAAAAATGGGTAAAAAACTATAGTTTATTCATTAAATGATATGAAATAACCATAAAACAAGAATTTACCAAGTAATTTTCACCATTTGATATTTACCATTCAATTTTGTGCTCTGAACTAGTTTTTTAGCTCGAACTTCAGCAGCAGATTGCGAGAGATTCTGTGGATCATTTGTCACGCTGTCAGGACCAGGTAGGAGATATAGCTTTTCTCTTCCCTTTAAGTGCATTCTTTTACCGTTTCAGGCAAGTTTTTAAGGTTTTTGGGGTCCCTAGGGTAAATATACTTCGCCTTGGGATTAGTGCAGCCTATCACATTGAAAAATGCACTGCAGTGCACCCAAACAGAAGGGTACCTGCTCTGCAGTGCATTGTTTCAAGGCCTGGGTTGCGCTGGGCACAGTTGATGAATTTGTTTCTCCTGTTTTACCCAAAAATCCTTCAATTTTTTGCATGAAATGGATCCTAACTAAGCTTATGGTTTGATGCAGGCTTTTATCGAATCAGAATGACTATTACTTGGCGAGAAAGAGAGCATGAAGAATAGGATATGGTTTCCCTAAATGATCCGGGTATAGTTGAGGCCCTCAGAGACTGTGGGTTACTCAAATAATTTAGGTTGTCTAGGATGAGGCAACAACTAGAACTATTCCAGTTCCTAGTTCATTCATGGGATCCAACGGATTAGGCTTTTCACATAGGCGGCAAAGTGCTTCCCATATTGATCGATGATGTTTACTTCCTTACAGGGTTGTCAAGATGAGGTGCCCCCATATCTCTTTCAGGTTCTGCCTGTGGGGGTGAATAAGTGAGGGACTACATTCAATAGTTCTGTAGGCGAAGTACACAGCCTAGCAAGGATGCGAAGATCAACATTAGGGATGTTCATGATTTTCATTTGCGAACAATCCTTTTCACTATCGCAAAGTTGGCAGGTAGTGCGACACTTCATCTGGCGAACAGATCATATATGCAATTTTGACTTGAGTGCCTTGAGCCAACTACATTCAACTGGTGTAAGGCAGTTCTCTCTTCGATGAAAGAGCAGATGAGCAAGGTAAAGAATGGTAAGACGAATAATTTTAGCTATGGTTCGATCTTGATTGCCTTTACCTTAGAGATAATTCCATTGATGCAACCTCTTTATGTGGTATTGAGTTTGACTAGTCCTAGAGATCCACGGATGCAGAGATGGCTTGAGTTGATGGCTCGACATGTTGGACAATCATCAATCTCATTTCCTCCTGCATTCTTCATTTGGCTCAGTCGACAACACCTTCTCATTGAGGAGCATTCATATGCGGGGATGGACTTTCGTGGAGATCCAGATTTGAGGTTACCAGTGGGTGCCCAATGGGGTGCTATAGGTAAACTGATTTGACCAAGTGTTTTGTATTTTTAAGTTTCTACATGTTTTTGTGTTTTTAATGTTTCCAAGACTAAACTAAAAATGTACTCATGCATGAAGATGTTGGTATTGTTCAACCTATGGGTCATCAACAGGAGGTGGGTGAACTAGTGTGAAGAAATTTCGGTAGAGCAGTTCTCCAAGCTTTGGATTTGACTGAGACACTGGAAAAGTTGCAAGATCATATAGAGAGGTTAACCCTTGGTATTCTGGATATCTAGATTGAGGAATTACCAATGAGGCTACAATGCCACACTATTGGTGTTCCTAGCCGTTGGATGAGGCTATTGCGCATGATAGCTCAGGTTGTGACCTGTTATCATGAGCATCATTAGGTCTACTTAGGATGTTTTTCTATATGCATTTTGAGTTTCGAGGTCAAATGACCAACATGTCTTGGACACAAATTTTGTAAAAGCTTTAAAAACATCTATCTATTTTTCTTTCAATGTTTTTATATATGGTTATGTGCAATCCTATTCAACTATTGATGTTAATTGAAAAAATTTACTTTTACATGTGTCGCAAATGTATGTTTAACACACAGTTTGCTAATAAATCAGTTAATGTGTTAAAGTTCTTGGAAATGGGTTGATATTGCATGTTATCAAAATGTTTTTCCAAGATACGAACTCTGAGGAACATACGATAAATTGTTGGATTTCGAGTATAAACATTTGTTAGTTGCAGTACAACAAGTTGTGAGTCCAGCCTAATGATGATTCAGTGAATGCCAAGCAAAATGGCATTAGAGAGGAGTTTGATCAACATGATGTACTCAGTGATATTGTTTGTAGAACAACTGATACAAATCCCTTGAAAACTCACTAACTTGCCACTTGGAGCGAATATGGCCCATGCTGCAAAAGATAGGTTCTGCGTACTACGACTAGCACCATCAGTGTAACCAACAAATGGTTCCAAAGATTCTGACATCTGCAACAAATGCAAAGAGAATTACTTAACCACATAAAAACTCTAAAAGTCACAGTGACACACAGACATGCAAACAAAGCAAATATACAGTGCTTAATACTATGCAAAATCAGGCATAGTAACATTTCAAATACAACCCATTATGGGTCTACGACAATGGAATCATGTCATAATAAACTAACTCATAAGCACCTTTTGCCAAAACACACTTCACAATATAGAGGCCCATCCATAATGGTTCAAAATTCCCTGCTCCTAGTTTATCAGCTTCCTGATCATAAAGCAAGACTAGGTCTCCTTCTGAGAAAATGCGAGGCTTGACGTTTCAGTCATATTGCACCTTTATCCATATCTTATGTGCTTCGTTAGCCAATGTGGCTTCATGACGAGTTTCATCTAGATGGATGAGCTCTAAGAAATGTGCTTCTTCTTCAGAAGTGTCGGGTAACAGGTCAATCGCGAGTTTTAATGACCAAATTTCACATTGTATAGGCAAGACTGCTTCCAGACCATACACCAATTGAAAGGGTATGAATCCAATTTCATTTCTCACCAAGTGTCACACGGAATAAGTCGATCTTGCAGACAAGATAGACCTTCCTAGAATCTAAAGAAGACCTAATGACAAGCAAACCAACCAGACACTATCTTTCTCTAAATATGCTTTAATAAACAATGGCAAACAAGTGTTTTTAGGGCCTACCTTAGGTCCAACGCAAGCTTGTGGATGCCCTCACTGCTTTGATCCAAATGAGCTCCTTTTCGCGAATCTGCAAACACAAACAAGGCAAACAAATTAAATAGCACCTGAAAATCCAATTGCATAAAACATATTTAACATGAAAGTCAAGGAGTCCATGAAACAAATAACATGAGATACTTGTTGAGAAAAATGAGTTTGATTGTATTAATTCAAAAGAAAGAAGAACTTTACAACCTTTGCCTTGACGCTATAAAAGCTCCTCCCAGGGTCCATCAAGAAGTCTCCTCTACTTTGACAAGTTTCACTTACTCCCCAATGAAACCAAAAAGGTATGTGATCTCTCCTCTTAGGCTTAACTAGGAAGTCTTGATTTCACCAGCATTTACCCTAAAAAATGTTCAGCTTCTAACCTCCTCAGCAACCAGCCCAATGCCTGTATTTATAGTGCAATGGAGGGAGGTTACTAGGTCCTCCTTCAAAGGGATAAAGCCCTCCTTCAAAGGGATAGCTCCTCTCATCAAGGGATTAGCTCCTTCTCTTTTGGGATGCATGAACCACCTCAGAGTGAACAATCCATGTCAAAATTCCTTCTAGAAACCTCTAGAATTAACCCAAAGTGAGTTTTTTAAGATAAAACCTGCGCCTTTTCACTTTCACAGGGGTCCGCTCCTACACCGTTAGGGACAGAGCGGGCAGGTCCATAGTTTTTGCACACAGAAGGTGCGGGACCGCAGGTGACAGTGAGAGAAAGTGAGGAACCAGAGTTACATTGATTTTTAATGTCTTTCTCTCATTTCCAAAGCTTGATTTGAAGAGCTGAGGTCTGAGACTTGCTTAGGAGGATAGTACAAGTGATGATAGACCCATACTGACTGCAAATAATCATGGTGACGATATTTTTGTGTAATAGATTGCCCCCTAAAGTGCGAAGTCTGTAGTAGATGAGGATTTCATTTATCATTTAGGAAGAGTGAAGTACTTTATCATTTCGAGGATCATCTTGTGGAGAGCCCAGTTGGAACCTATAAAAACATTCAATGCAAGATATATATATATGAGATCATATCATCGCTGAGGTAGGCATTCCCATACTCAGATCAAAACTGACTAGAAAGCTAACTACTGCTCTGATACAGGAATGATATTGTAAAACATCACAAGTATAGACTCATGTGGACACAGTATGGACGCAGCCATCTGTTTATGAATAGTCCATTATATAATGAATACAAAATTCCTCGCAACCTAGATTGTGGAAACTAGATCCAGGGTCTTCATTTCTACTTCCCGAAACAGTACGATTCTATCCATGCGAATGAATGTGTTGATGTCGAACATGGTAGAAACCACTTGATTACCAGTCAATGATGTAAACTGTTAACAATTGTGAGAGAAACCACCAGTGATGTCAATGGCTCTCAAAGTACCCAGTACAATCCATGAGATGCGAATAAATGTGTTGATGTCGAACATGTCACGGAATCCTTTGATCAAAAGTCAATGATGTAAACTATCGTCAAAGGCGAGAAACCTGCCATTGAGGCATGTAGATTTCAAGGTACTGACGATTTCTAGATCATCTTTCTAGATAATGAGCTCATGTCGATAGAAAGCGATCCGTCGTAGGCAAGCCCACAACACGAAATCATAGATCAAGTTGAAGAAATTTATTTGCAAGGACTGACTCAGGGATGATCAAGATGGATGACAGATATTTTGCATATGAATGGCTTATTGGCAGTGACCTCTTGAACACATAACGACACGGTAGATGGTTTGGTGACAATTGAACCAAAGTTAATACCCAGAAACCGGCTGATGACTTTCAATGTGGTTTGATCAACTGTTAAGCAAAGGATTTCCCAACCCAGGTGAATAAAAGTGTCGTGTTCAAGAGTGGTTTACAAAGTATGACAACAGACTCATTTCTCTCTCTTTTCCCCCACCATTTCTGGCAAGTACCTCTTTATTTTTGACAAGCTTGAGGAGGATAACATTTACTTGATTATAAGCTCATCCTTCAGATGAGTCCAACTTAGTTTAAATTCGAACCCTAAGAAGGAGTGGTTCGTTCCTGTTTGTAATTGAATAGGCCCTTTACTGTGAAATTTTAACAAGTCCAGTATAGGAGAAACTCGGCGTTTTTCAATTTTAGAGAGTCTGGAAAAACTTAAGAAGACTCTAGGGTTGACCTTTTTCGTAAATTTGTGTCTCCCAAGCCCAAAAAAGTATAAAATAATACTTGAGAGAACCGCTTGATCTTTTACGACCAAGGAGTACTTTTCGTTATTAGTGCCCTTGACCCGAAAAAGTAGAAAAGCGATCAAGGACACGTCGTTTTATAACCAATATCGAATTTGAAACGACAAAAATCCAGCAATCTTTTCATGTTTTTACGGTCAGAAAAGAGCTGTAAGTGGACCGTCTTTTAATTCCGTTTTAATGAGTTAAAATAAAAACTCAGCGATCTTTTCATGTTTTAGGAGTCATAAAAGAGCTTAAAGATGACTCTACATGTTTTTTCGTCGAAAATGATAGATTTCACCTGAATAATCCGTTATTCTGCACAAAAACATAAACATTACTCATACCTGTTTGAAATAAATAAAAATGTCGCAAAAATACCTTTTCAAAGTGAAACATAAACAAATTTGCAATTTATTTACTCAAAAAACTTATAAAAAGGGCCTTTGTCAATTCATTTTTACCGTTTGAGTTTGGGTGAGAAAATAGTGCTTTTGCTCAGAAAACTTCCTGTGAAGATTGCGGAAAATCCAACCGTCGGAATCGAACGCCGTCTTCTCCAGGTAATCCACATCATCCTACTCTTCATTTTTAACCGTTTCATTTCTTGTTTTAGTCATTTATTTCATTTTTGGGAGGGTTTTTAGGCATAAAACCCGCACGCAGGGGCCCGCAGGTTTACTATTGTAGGCCTGCGGACCCTGACTTTTTCTCCATTGGGAAAAAGCTCGGGGTCCACACCTTCCATGTAGAAAAAATGCGGTCCCACGCACTGTGTCTAACCCGGAGGGTGCGGTCGCCGCCGCAAGGGTTTTTAACCCAAAAATTCTCAAAATTGGACCAAACAAAATAATTTCTAGCAATTTAATTTATCCTTATACTTGATGCAGAGAGTACATCATGCTAGATTGGCGTGAACGAGAGCATGAGGACGTGGATGCTGCCGCATGGAATCATCAGCCTTCACTTGATGCTTTGAGGGCGTGCGGCTTGTACAAATTCTGGGCCATTCTTGGCATGAGGGCTCAGGTGGATTTCTTACAGTGGCTGGTTGACAGATGGAGCGTACAGGACCAGTGCTTCTTCATTGGCGGCCACCAGCTTGAAATCGAGCTGGTGGACATATATTTCTTGACCGGTTTGCCTAAGAGAGGCAAAGACTTGACTCTGTTTGGGGCTAGAGCAGGTGGCCAGTCTGTCGATAGCCTCAAGCTAGAGTACTGCAACAGCCAGGCTAGAGACAAAGGGATAGACATAAAGACCATATCCCGTTCTGAACTCATGGTGATTGCATTTACTATCACCAGACTTTGCGGAGCTGCCACATTACATATTGCCACCTTTCAAGGCACCATCTTCAACTGGTGCGATGCTGTGTTGGCCAATGTGAAAGGCCAACTAACCAGGGCCAAGAACGGACGACTAAAGACCTTTGGTTATGGGGCTTTGGTTGTGAGTTTTGGCCTCGAGAGGGTTACTATGGTGATCCCACAGCACCTTACCGTTGGAGCTGGGTTTCCTCGAGAGCCCAAACTGATGCGATGGGTCGCAGTTATGGCCCGTCACCCAGACGAGAGGACAGAGGTTGCTCGATTCAAACCTGAGTATTTCCAATGGTTGGAAAACCAGGTCTTTTCTATTCAGGACTTCCCTTAAGCTGGGCTAGATTTTCATGGTGACCCAAACATGGTTCTTCCACCAGGAGAGCAGTGGGATGAGTCAGGTAAAATCCTTTTCAACATTTTTCTTATTTTAATTTTTTTTATATTTTTTATCGTCTCAAAACTGATAGCAAAAGTTTCAAATGCAGATGTGGGTCCACAGCGACCAGCCGCTCTCTGGCCTTTCGAGAGGAAGCAACCAGTTGCACCCGTGCCAACCCCACAGGACGAATCAGCAGAGGTTTTGGCCGAGTTGGAGGGTCATCTCGAGCGCTTGACAGGAGATATTCTCGATACCACTATAGATGACATTCCTCGTCGACTTCAGTGCTATGTGATTGGAGTCCCGAGACCTTTTAGGAGGTTCCTTTGCAAGGTGGCCCGTGCAGTGGTTTCTTATAGAGATCATCACCAGTGATAGGATGATCGCCCATTGTGGGCACATGTGACATTTTTGTTTTTTGTACTTATCATTTTTGCCGATCATAAGGTGTTTTTCAACCTATGATCGAAGACGATGTATTTTTGACACACTCCTATATATATATATATATATATATATATATATATCACTATTACTGGCTTATCTTGTAAATCATGTTATGGAATGGTTTTAAATTTACATGTATGATTATTGCAAATGTCTATTTAACATTCGAGAAGCAATTGCATCTGCTAATGTATTTAAAGATCTTGGAATATGCTGATATTCAATGTAATCAAATTCACATTCCAAGAGACGCACTCTCAAAAATAATCTTAATAACACTGGATTTCTAAT
The DNA here is from genome assembly GCA_031772625.1 of Pinus tabuliformis. Classification (NCBI taxonomy): domain Eukaryota; kingdom Viridiplantae; phylum Streptophyta; class Pinopsida; order Pinales; family Pinaceae; genus Pinus; species Pinus tabuliformis. The sequence goes on along the minus strand of CM062805.1, from coordinate 628,279,496 downwards.
GGCATACACTCTATTAAGCTGTAATACAACGAGTTCAGAATCTAACCTCACTATCAAACTCTGAATCCCAAATGAAATAGATTTAGATAATAACTCAATCACTGCACTATACTCGGCAATGTTGTTCGTTGTTTGACCGAGGCTTGCCCCATGCATAGATACTAACTCGTCAGAGGGCGAATAGATATCCCAAGCTGTGGAAGAGATGTTCCGTGTATTACGACAAGCACCATCAGCGAAACCAATGTATGTTTCGAGAGGCATCGACATCTACAATATCAAGAGTAAAACCAAGATAAGCAGGAATAATGACGAAAAAACACTCTCTAAGCTAAGCACACTGTTTAAACTAAAACATACCAGCTAGAAAGAAAAACTATCCTAACTAAAAATCTCCATACCCATTCTTTAAGCATAATACCTCTTCAAGTAAAGGCCATTTCTGGGTTTACCCAAAGAGTCCCCGTCAAAGTCTACCAATTCATAGGCCCCTTTTGCTAGCTTGCGCTTGACAACATAGGGACCATGCCACATAGGAACGAATTTTCCAGTGCCTAATTTATCATTATCTTGATCGTAAACTAAGACTAGATCTCCTTCCGAAAAAATTCGAGGGGTCACATTTCGATCATACTGAGCATTCATGCGTTTTGCGTGAGTCTCGATCGCTAATGCAGCATCACGTCAATTCTCATCTAATTGAGCCAAGTATAAAAAATACTTTTCCTCTTCAGAAGTGGCTGGAAGTAACTCGATGGCCATTTGCAGTGACGGGATTTCACATTCAATGGGTAACACGGCTTCCAAACCATAGACTAGTTGGAAAGGAGTGAACCCTGTTGATGTTTTTACTGAAGTTCGGTATGCCCAAAGCGCTAAAAATAGCATGTTGTGCCAATTCGACCGATGAATCCCAATGATTCGTCGGATCATGATAACTAAAACTTTGTTGATGGATTCAACCAGACCATTCGCTTGTGGATAATAAGGGGTTGAACTATCGTGACGTAAACCAAGCTAGCCTGTAAGTTCGGTCATCATAACATTTCGAAAATGACGCTCATGATCAGTGATTATCGCTTGCGGGACACCAAACCTAGCAATTATATGATTGAACACGAAAATTGCAGCTGTCTTGCTGTCTGCCTCAAATGTAGGCATCGCCTCGGCCCACTTAGTAAAATAATCTACCGCAAGGATGATATACGCATGCCCCCCGGTCGAGTGAGGGTTACATGTAATAAAATCGATACCCCATTTGGCAAAAGGACCAACGGCAATTATAGGGTGGAGAGGAGCAGGTGGAGTGCGCATCTTTCGATCAAAAATTTGGCAGTTGTGGCATTTTCGGACCGCTGTAATACAATCTTTAAATTAAGACGGCCATAAGTAGCCAGTGCGCAATATCTTTTGGGCTGTGGCATACACAGACATATGACCGCCACACGCTCCAGAGTGACAGTCATTTAGAACCCTTTCAGCTTCCTCGTGAGTTAAGCAACGTCGAAAAACAGAGTCCGCCCCTCGGCGATAAAGAGTATCTCCAATAATCCTGAATTGTTGGGACTGGAATCGAATTTTTCGACGTTCTGACCTTGAAATTTCTGGCTGAAAGGATTGGGTCTGGAGATAAATGATGATATCCCCATACCATGGATCTAAAGTGCTGATTAGAAACAAGGATTCTTCCGCAATGGGCTCCTCCACCACAGTTTCCGTGTTAGCACGCGGGAAGTCACACATTAATTCCGCAAAAACTAAAGATTTCTTAGACTTGGATTTCTAAAATTCCAAGTCGAACTCTTGCAAGATAACGATCCATTTAGAGTACTTGCCCCCTAGAAATTGCTTGGTCAAAATGTAGATCATAGGGTTGCAATCCGAAATTATTGTAGTTTTACGTAATAAAATGTAGTGACGAAAACGTTGGACAGCTTGAACGGCTGCCAATGCCAATTTCTCCACATCTGAGTATTTTAGCTCAGTTGGATTTAAAGTTCGACTAAGGTAATATATCACATGTTCAATTCCTGATTCATCTTCCTGAACTAAGACCATTCCAATGGTGGAATGAGAGGCGGCAAGATACAAGAAGTAATCCTGGTTGTAGTTGGGAGGATGCAACAACAGTGCATGGGTCAACGTGTGTTTGAGTGCATCAAAAGATTTCTGAGCTATCTCATACCAATAGAATGGAGTATTCTGCTTCAACAACCGGGTAAAACCCTTTGTAACCTCGGCGTAGTTAGGAATGAATCGTCGTAACAAGTTTTCTTTCCCTTGCAAACTTTGGAGTTGGCGAAGACTCGAAGGAGGAAGCAATTTGATGATAGCTTCGACCTTCGAGGGATCAACGCGAATGCCGGCTTTCGAAACTACAAACCCCAGCAATCGACCCGTTTCTATATAAAAGACACATTTGTGTGGGTTCAACCGAATACGATAATGCCTACACCTCATAAATATTGCTCGTAAATGGACGAGGTGATTAGCTCGATGTAATGAATGAGCAGGCAAATCATCGAGATACGGTTGCACAATGTGCTTGATGTCATGAAACGCGTAAGACATCGCCCTTTGAAAAGTTGCTCCGGCATTCTTAAGCCCAAAAGGTAACTTGCAATAAGAAAATGTCCCCCATGGACAAATGAAAGCCGTTTTTGGTTGATCGGCAGGTAGAATGTTGATTTGATTCTATCCGGAAAAACCGTCCATAAAGGAGAATATTTCGCTGTCGGCACAATCATCAATGATTTGATCGATATAGGGAGTTGGGTAATTGTCCTTTGGACAGGCTTGATTAAAGTCCCTATAATTGATGCATATTCTTATTGTTCCCTGCTTTTTGTTAACCGGAACAATATTCGATACCCAATCCATTAACAGGATCGGGTAAATGAAACTTGCTTTCAATAATTTTTCAACTTCTGCTTTAATTGCAGCAGCTTTTCTTGGGTGAATCTGACGCAAACGTTTCCGGACAGGTTTAGCGTCCAGGTAAGTCTTGATCTCATGAACAACAATCGCGGGATCAATTCCTAGCATTTCCTCATAGGACTAGGCAAACACGTCGCGGAATTCTTGAAATAGGGCCTTATATAGCTAAATTTCGTCATCTGTACACGAGGCACCTATATGAATGTTCTCAACAATTCCGGGCTTAACCGAAATGTCAATAGGAATAGTTCGAGAGATGTTTCCCAAATTTAACTCTGAATCGGGATGTTTCATTGGATTCTGAGGTTCCTTGACATATTCAGTCATAAAAATTGATGAGAAATCATTTTCAAAACGATCATTCTCGGGTAAAAACAAAGATCTGTGATGGAGATCTTCCCATGGTAAATCATCTACACATAGGATTTCGCGAATTTTCTCGTCAGAGTGAACAAGTTCAGAAAACGTGATTAAATCTGAGTTTGATGTAAAAAGTGATTCCTCACGGACCACATTCATGAAGTCAATTTCGGTTGAAGATAGGTTGGCAAACGACTGCATGGCTTCATAGGCAATTTCATATGGACTCAAAGGCATTGCATTACCAAATAAGTCTATCTCAGATTCAGAAGGAATGATCCAAGGATCATCATAAACAATGGTGTCTGATGTAATCATATGAATGGTTGCGAATGAAGACGATGCGTTGATCGGAGGAAAAGGAAAAGTTCCTAGTAAACCGACATCTTTAACTAGTCCTACTCCAACATCCTTATACGGGATAGTCGTTTTACCGACATGCTGAATACTCTCAGAAGAGGCTGGGTCAGATGAAAAGTAAGCCATCTGGTCTATGGTTACGATCTTTCCATTATGTGGGAATTTTATTACTTGAAAGACCGATGAAACGACCGCTGTCATAGCGTAAGACCAACTTCGACCCAAGAGAAGGTTGTAATCTAGAGGGGCATCAACCACCTCCACATCTAGACTAACGGTTTTTCCTTCAACCCCTATAGGCAAATCCTGTAGAATGCCAAAAGGATGAAACCCACGGCCATCAAAGGCCTTTAGAATTGTCGGGGATTGATTTAGCGAAGGAGAACCAAGCGATCTCCAACACTGTATCGACATAATACACGTTGAGGCTCCCTCATCAATTACAGTCCGATGAATAGGCCTGTTTTTTACTATCACTGGAATTTGGAAAGCCATTTGATGAGGCAAACGTTGTGTACTATTTTCTAGATCAAAAATTATTAGGTTCGGGTCCTGAACGTCAACAGCTCCTATAGCCGACAAAAGTAATTTACGCTGTGCTGGACATGATTGCAGCACTTCCAAAGCCGACATTGCTGAGGGTGAAACAGCTAAATCCTCAACAATGTTATAATTCTGAGCCGCTCTCGCATGTGGATTGAAAGCTGACTTTCGAAGTATACCCTTGGCGGGTGGTTTGATTACCAAGTCTGGATTAGGTTTCTCGATCTGTAGTGGATCAGAACCGGGAGCTGAGGTTGATGGATTAGAATGAGAATATTCTGCTTCTTTACCATCAACAGGACTTTTACTACCATAATCTTGCGATTGAGTCGCAATCCTAACATGGGACATCATCAGTATGGGTTCTTCATTGGCATTCGAGGATGAACCTATCATCTCGTTGTCTTGAGCCGGAAAAGGATCCTTCAAAACAGCAGGAGTTTGGGAACCTTTGACAATCTTCGCAACCTCTGCACGATGAGGGCAGTCTCTTGTAAAATGTTCATCGTCACAAATGAGACAAGGATAATGAGGTTTGCGCTTTTCATCATTGGATTCCGCCTTTTCAGGTTTCTCCTTTAAACTTTTGTCCGTTTTATTCTTCTTCTTTCCTTTCTTCTTCCCACCAGATTTTGATTTGGCTGTAGATGACTCTACAACGTGAATATCGGCGAAAATATCTGCAGAAGTATCTCCTGTTGGGGAATCAGGCAAGGTTATGATGGGAGAAGAATTCTTGGAAGATTTCTTCTTACTTTTAGTGTTAACCGTGCCAATCATACCATCGGCGACATGAGATCCCGAAGGAGCTGCAGCGATTTGATTTTGCTTGGGAAGATCGGGGATTTTTTCATGTAACGTACCTGACTGAGTATAGACCAAGTCAAGGTACTGTGCTTGAGCAATTACTTGCTCCTCAGTAACAACTCCGACTTTAGCAACATCTTCAGTGATCTTTGGAAACAAAGATTTTACAAACCACTCAGCCAAGATCTGATCCGAAATAAATACCTTCACTAAACACAGTCGACGTCTCCACTCATGAATATGATCTGAAATATAAGTGGATGTCGATTGCTTTAACGAAGTTAACAATTCCGTGCCATTGTCATATCGGACTGGCAACTGAAAATGAGTTAAAAACGAGGTAGCTAACTGACTAAAGTTATAAAAAGTGCCTCGCGGTAACTCAATGTACCACTTGGCCGCGAGACCAATTAGAGTGCGCTGGAAAAGTCTAAGACGGATCGAATCATCTAAAATGGAGTTAGATGCACACTAGAGGTGGTAAGTCATCACATGGTTCGACAGGTCCTCTCCTGATTTACCTTCAAACTTGGGAATGTCACTGGGCAACTTATTCGGCATTGGTGGCCAAAACGGAAGATAATTAATGGGATCATCCGTTATGCGCGACAAGTCAGGCAAGTCCAAAGTTGCGATAAACGGTAACTTCCAATTAGGATCCCTAAAACTCTGGGTCATGAGACCATCTCCAGGAGGAGGATATCTAGGATAACTAGGAATAGGAATTGCATTCAGGATATTGTATCCTCCCGGAAAACCAGGATTAACCGGACTATACTGGGGTTGTTGAGGTTGTTGATAAGTGTACCCAAGGTACGGTTGATACTGATAGACTGGCTGCTGCATATCAGGACCGAATTGGTACTGTCCCTGGTACGGTTGATAAGTGAATTGTGGTTGACTTGTGACAATCATACTTAAACCAGGTTGTCCTACAGGCATCTGAACCGAAGTTTGAATCGTAGATCCAGACGGTGGTAAAGATGTCTAAGGAGTAGATACAGGAACAGTAGAAACTGGAGTTGTCGATACTCTGGAAGTAGGTGGGGTAGATTGAACAGATGTTGCGGCAGTTGTAGCAGTCGTTTGGGGCGGAGTACGAGGTGTACTGGGCCCAGGCTGAGAAACTACCGAAGATATAGAAGTTTGAATGTTAGACTGGACTGGTTGCTGGGGTGTACCAGAAACTAAGGGTTGTCCAGTTTGAGAGGACAACTGTACACTTGGCTGCAACACCTGTTGAGTTTGCGATTGATCCCACACTATGCTCATTCCAGGGTACTGACCCATAACAGGTTGAGAATATGGACGACCATAACCGGGTTGAGGGTAGGAATGATAATTGAAAGGTACATTCCCGTTCCTTGAACATACGTTTGACCTAAGGGTGGTTGGTAACCTTGGTTTGAGTACTGACCTTGGGGTTGATGCCCTTGAGGCATGTACTGATACTGGGGTTGACCTTGAGGTATAAATTGATACTGGGGTTGACCTTGGGGTACATATTGAGTCTGGGGTTGACCTTGAGGAACGTAATGTCCCATAGGTATGTACTGTCCTTGAGGTTGCCCCCCAGATGCCAATTGTGTACCTTGAGGTTGCCCCCCAGGCGTTAATTGAGGCTGCCCCCCAGGCGGTAACTGGCCACCTTGAGGTTGAGGGTTGGGAATAGAACCTGACATCATAAGAATGTCTTCCATGCTCAACGGCTTAGTACCATTGCTTCCAGTTAATAACCCTTGGTCAATGGGTTGAGGAGATGCTCCCAAAAAAGTACCAGAAAGTGACTGATACCCAGAGGGAACAGAAGGACTGCCGTACAAAAAATATTCAGGTGATTGAGTAAACATGGATGACTGTCCTGACATATTTACGGGAGTATAAAAACCTCTAGGTATTAGGTGATAAGGAGCATGAGGTGGTGAAAAACTTAACCCTGAGTTTTCTAAAAAATTAGTCAAAGAAAGATACCAAGAACTACTCCTAGGTGGACTGTAAAAAATTGATTCACGCTCCCTTAGCTCAATAACAGGTTGATTTTTAGGGATAGGGAAGCCTACTTCTTCTTCCGGAGCAAGTTCTTCAATGGAAATAAGTCCAGAAGGAAGATCTTGGGTGATTACTCTTTCTACCCTAGGTGAACTAGGACCACTAGAAGTTGGAGAAACAAACCCTGATGTCGGAGTAGCAGCAAATTCACTTTCAGGCTCGGATATTTTAGGTTCCTCACCTATATCACTAGTAGATGAAAAGCTACGAGCAATTTCGGAAACAGACACTCACTGTGGATTATAATCTGCTACTAATGGTTGAAACTCAGGATGTACTATCAAAGAAGATTCTCCTTCTTCAGGTGACCCAACTCTATTGTCTCTAGGAGTTACGAGGACTTTCAAGCCTTCAAGCTGGCTCGATACTTCCTCAGGAGGTTGGCCCTGAAGTCTACGGGACTTCCTCAGTAACTCAGCCACGTTTACAAACTCAGGAGACTGGCCCCGAAGTCTATGGGACTGCCTTGGTAATTCAGCCACAGTTGAAAACTTTTAACTACTTCACACGCAAACAAAGTAAAATCTCAATGAAAAGCACCTAAAGTCTCTAAATAACCAAACAAATTTGAATCACACGCCTAAAGAATCTAGGAGAACAAACAAACGCAAACAGTAACTTTCCGTACTGAAAACACTAGTTGGTGATGAAATCCAACGTCGCAGAGTTCAATACAGAAATGGTGGTTGGAACAGTTACCCCGGCAACCTGCTTAATGAATAGACTGGCACAAGTTCCTCCACTTAACCATCTCGAGTGAAGAGAACCCCCCAGAAAATCCAAGTGAGTATAGCCGACGTCTGCTCCAGGTACAGTGGGATCTTCCCACCACTGTCACCTCAGGAAGAGTCCTAAAGAATATGGCCACTAAGGTTACCAACTGAGACAAATACACCTAGGGGAATAGTCTACGATCCGATACGCACGCAAGGGCAGAGTAGCAAGCTCAATCCCCTTGAAGGCTCCTTGACATAATCCAAGGTTTACCAACAAGTGACCCCAGGCTCCTCGACAATGGTTAATCTGAGGTTTACCATTTTTAATACGTGAATATCTGGCGTCGTTCCCAATGAGGAAGGAATGATTCCCACACTGGTTCGGACACGATCTCGTGCTTCTCCTTTAAGAGGAGCTTTCCTAGAGCATAAATGCAACAATTGGATTTCTTCCCTACCACAAGATACAACTACTTGTTTGTTTTTACTGTCTTGGAGAGTTAATTACTCTCCTACTCCAAGACACTAGCCTAAGCTAAGTTGGTGTATTAGAGCCCTAGAAATAAAAATGTTACTAGATGAATTTTACTTTAAGCATTAATTTTTATTGGTTTTTGTTTAAGTCAAAAGGTGCGGAGATGAAACTCGTGGTATGAAGACTCGACTCAAAATCACTAAAAATGCACCTAAGATGATCTAAACAATCTTTTTCTCTTTGATGAACTTCTAAACTAAGAAAGAGTTTGAGAATGCAAATACTTTGTAAACACAAATCTTTCTCAATTCAACAAATTAAAAGAAGAGTTTTTTCCTTTCCAAAGCACTCAAAATGAGACAACTAGTTATTTCACAAAAATTTCCCTTTTTCGTTTCAAAGCACTCAATCACTACAAAAAACAAACTTTTTTCCAAAAGAGATTTTTATATTTTTTAATAAAACACTCAAAACTAATGAAAATGACTAACTTTGAGATCTACAAACTATAAAAACCTATTTGAAGTCAAAGCCTACTAAAAGTCTTTTTTAAGGATGTTTTACTTAGCTAGATGTAAGCTAAGGACTAATTTATGCAGAATCACAAATCAGTCAAGAACAACCAATTTTGTTTTCTTTTTGAAAATGAAAATCCAAACTTTTAAATACAAGCTTTTCGAAGTTTTGTAAAGAGAAAACTCAAAGCGGATTCCTCAAACAAGGGGAGATTTCATAAATGGTCAGACTCATAAGAAGGCTGGTAGACACTAAGGTGATCTGAAGTCCCTACAGCTTCTAAGCTCAGAGCCACTACACAACCAAAATGAAAAACAAACCCAACAAGCAAAACTCCTAGGAATTTCACCTAAAACCCTAACACTAATGAAATCAATCTAAGGAAAGCTTCTGACAAGTTATATGCAGGTCTGGGCAGTGGATAACAATTTCTAAACAAAAACTAAGCTGACTAACAGAGGAAATCTTAGGGTTTTCAAAATTTTGACAAGGTCTGCAGGCCCACAGTTGAAACAGGTGCGGTCCCGCTCTGTGCTAAAAGCCAAGCTACGGGTAAGTATGCACTGTGTCAAATGGCTAGGGTGCGGTCCTCTCCCAAAGCTATGAAAAACGAAAAATAACCCTGGATCTACAAACTCTACCCAAGTTTACACACAACAAGCCAAAAACAGAAACAAAAAATAGTTTCTTAGGTCAAAGTACAAACAAGGAAAACAATCAAGTCCCTAGTGGAGTTGCCATTTTGTCACACGGAATAAGTCAATCTTGCGGACAAGATAGACCTTCCTAGAATCTAAAGAAGACCTAATGACAAGCAAACCAACCATACACTGTCTTTCTCTAAATATGCTTTAATAAACAATGGAAAACAAGTGTTTTTAGGGCCTACCTTAGGTCCAACGCAAGCTTGTGGATGCCCTCGCTCCTTTGATCCAAATGAGCTCCTTTTCGCGAATCTGCAAACACAAACAAGGCAAACAAATTAAATAGAACCTGAAAATCCAATTGCATAAAACATATTTAACATGAAAGTCAAGGAGTCCATGAAACAAATAACATGCGATACTTGTTGAGAAAAATGAGTTTGATTGTATTAATTCAAAAGAAAGAAGAACTTTACAACCTTTGCCTTGACGCTATACAAGCTCCTCCCAGGGTCCAGCAAGAAGTCTCCTCTACTTTGACAAGTTTCACTCACTCCCCAATGAAACCAAAAAGGTATGTGATCTCTCCTCTTAGGCTTAACTAGGAAGTCTTGATTTCACCAGCATTTACCCTCAAAAATGTTCATCTTCTAACCTCCTCAGCAATCAGTCCAATGCCTGTATTTATAGTGCAATGGAGGGAGGTTACTAGGTCCTCCTTCAAAGGGATAAATCCCTCCTTCAAAGGGATAGCTCCTCTCATCAAGGGATTAGCTCCTTCTCTTTTGGGATGCATGAACCACCTCAGAGCGAACAATCCACATCAAAATTCCTTCTAGAAACCTCTAGAATTAACCCAAAGTGAGTTTTTTAAGATAAAACTTGCGCTTTTTGACTTTCACAGGGGTCCGCACCTACATCGTTAGGGACAGAGCGGGCAGGTCCACAGTTTTTGTACACAGAAGGTGTGGGACCGCAGGTGACAATGAGAGAAAGTGTGGAACCAGAGTTACATTGATTTTTAATGTCTTTCTCTCATTTCCAAAGCTTGATTTGAAGAGCTGAGGTCTGAGACTTGCTTAGGAGGATAGTACAAGTGATGATAGACCCATACTGACTGCAAATAATCATGGTGACGATATTTTTGTGTAACACCATGGTTCGGTATGCCCACGAATGCAAGTATAGGATTGAATGTCAATCCTATTTATGAACTCCTATCATTCTTTGGAGCATTCTCTTAAGGATTTTGTTGATAGCCTCAACTTGTCCATTAGCTTGTGGATAATAAGGAGTAGAACTATCATGTCAAAGTCCTAACTTGGCAGTCAATTTGGTCATCGTATGATCGTGAAAATGTGACCCATGATCTGTAACTATAACTTGTGGTACACCAAACCATGCAACCACATGGTTGAAGAAAAAAAGTGCAGCCGTCTCAATGCTGTTGTTTAATGTAAGCATGGCCTCGGCCCATTTCGTAAAATAGTCCACGGTGATAATTATATACCCATGCCCCCCGACCGAGGTAGGGTTACATGTCATGAAATCAATGCCCCATTTTGAAAATGGTCCAACAATGATGATAGGATGAAATGGTGCAGGTGGTAATCGTGTTTTGTGGTAAAACATCTGGCATGCATGACAACTTCTAACAACAATAATGCAATCATTGAATATTGTTGGCCAAAAGCAACCAACACGGAGAATCTTTTGTGTTGTAGCATAACCAGATAGATGTCCACGACAAGCACCAGAATGGAAATCATTCAAAACTTTCTTGGCTTCCTCATGAGTGAGGCACCTTCGTAAAATCGTATCGATACCACGACGGTAAAGGGTGTCACTAATGATTAGATAATCTTTGGCTTGGTAATGAATACGTCATTGTTGTGAGCGAGAGGTAGCGTCAAAAAGTTTGGGTCTGGAGATAGATTAGTATATCTTCGTACCACAGGTCAGATGACAAAATCAGGAATAGAGACTCATCCAAAATTGATGGTTCTGTTGTTGAATCGATATTGGTAGAGGGAAGGTCGCAAAGAATCTCAACAAAGACTAGAGATTTCTTTGATTTGGATTTGATGAATTCCAAGTCAAGTTCTTGCAAAATGACAATCCATTTCAAGTATTTCCCCCCCAGCAATTGACGCGATAGAATGTATGTCATAGAGTTGCAATCTGAAATAATAGTGCTCTTTCGAAGCAGGAAATAGTTGCGAAATCTCTATATAGCTTTAACAGTAGCCAAAATTAACTTTTCAACATAAGAGTACTTAAATTCCATATCATTGAGATTGCGACTCAAATAATAGATCGGATGTTTAGTCCCATCTTCTTCTGTTGAAAATGCAACAAGATGATGGAGCTTAGTGGAAAGGAGTCGCCTTCACTAAGTGGGCCCGCAGGCTATTTTTGGCGCAAAGTCTATTTTTAGACTATGTCTATTTTTAGACATATGGATCATGGTCTATGAGTTGCAGGATGCTATTTGTGGATGATTGGTCATGTTGGTAAAAATAGATGGACTTCTATTTTTAGACATATGGGCGGAGTCTATTTTTAGATTGCCAGGCTAAAAATAGAACAATCGAATATTATTAGCTCTTAATAATATTTGGACTATAAACATTATCTTATCCTCTTGGAGCACTTCAGTTTGAGCTACAGATGTGGCACATGCAACTTTCAGAAGGAAATATGCTTTTACTATGAGTCAGTTGAGCTATTCCATGGTGGACTTCAGTTAGAACTCATGTGGTTGAGTTTGGTGGAGTTGATTGAGGAGTTGATGGAGTTGTGTTCAGTTTGACTTAGTTGAACTAGTTGTATTTAGTCTAACTAAAGAATACACTAGTGATGAGTGATGTGAATTAATTGTTAATTAATTCACTAATTATTAACTCATAAATCAATGAAAGAATACATCAGTTAACTCAGTGCATGGACAGTTCAGTGGAGATAGGTGTTAGAGGTGAGTGAAAAGGCAAGACAGCTATTAGTTGTGACTATAGTTGTGCATGAGATTTGCACATGCATGGATTGAGTATTTCCAATGAGGATTGCGTGGTTCAGCCAAGGGAAATACGAGTTTGGATCAACCATTCTCATCCATTCTCATGTAGGATTGCGCAATGGAGGCAGGCAAGCAGCAGACGAGATTTGAACCTGTGATTGATTCAGATCTAAGCTAGTCTGTGTGTAGCAGGTGGAGATAGTACTGAGTACTTGTGAGGAGTATTGTACTATGTATTGTTACATGTTCTCAATCAATATAATATACAGATAGTTGGGGGCTTTCAGCTATATGCTTTCCCTGTGATATACTGTGTTGATATGTGTGATTGATGCTTCAATGTGCGCATGCGATTGTTTCTGAATACTACAAATTGATGATCAATAGTAGAGGAGGTTATGTATTATGCATGAATTCTGCAAATAGTGTATAATCAAGATAATATCTGTGAATAAGTGTTATATTATTCAAAATTTCTACATCTTCTTGGACTAAAATCATAGAAATGGTTGTATATACAGCAGTGAGATACAGGAAATAGTCGTTTTGATAATTAGAGGCATACATTAATTATGCTCGAATCAAGGTATCTTTAAGAGCATCAAAGGAAACCTGCACAACCTAGTCCCAATGGAAGGGTATCCCCTTTTTCAAAAGAAGAGTAAATCCTTTAGCCATTTTAGCGTAGTTGGTAATGAACCTCCTTACAAAGTTAGCCTTTCCTTGGAGTCTCTGTAACTACAATAAATTGGAAGGTGGAGGCAGATCAAGAATTTCCTTAACCTTCAACGGGTCAAGTCGAATTCCTTCTTTAGACACTACGAAACCAAGAAAATGACCAGAACCAACAAAAAACACACATTTGTGTGGATTGAGTCAAATTTTGTAGTGTCGGCACCGTAAAAATATGGCTCTCAGATGTTACGGGTGATCAACCTGTTTCCGTCAATGAGTAGGTAAATCATCTAGATATGGTTGAACAATGTGTTTGATGTCATGGAAGGCATAATTCATTGCCCTCTAAAAAGTTTCCCCAGTGTTCTTCAAACCAAAAGGGAGTTTCCTATATGCGAATAAGCCCCAGGGACAAATAAAAGTCGTTTTATATTGGTCTTCTAGGTGGATATTGATCTCATTATAGCCGGAAAAGCCATCCATAAATGAGAATATTTCACATCTGGCATAGTCATCAATTATCTGGTTGATAAAGGGAGTGGGATAGTTGTGTTTTGGACAAGCGTTATTAACATCCCTATAATCAATGCACACTCATATTGTTCCTTGTCTCTTCATGACAGGAACAATATTGGAAACCCAATTGGTAAGAGGAATGGGGTAAATGAAACCAGCATGCAAAAGTTTTTCAATTTCTACTTTTATGGCAGTAGCCTTCTTTGGATGAATAGGATGGAAGTGTTCTCATACCGGTTTGACATCAGGATACATTTTAATTTCATGTTTAACAATACTAGAATCAATTCCTGGCATTTCCTCATATGACTAGGAAAATATTTCACGAAATTCACGGAAAAGAACACAGTAAGTTTCAAGTTCAGACAAAGAACAAGATTTTCCAACTTGAATGTTTTCTACAATTCCAGTTTTGGTCGAAATGTCGATAGAAATTATTTCTTCGATATTTGACAAGTTTCATTCAAAATCAACTGTGCCTATAAATACAGAATTCGAAAGTAAATCAACAATTGAAAGTTGATCGGGTTCATTTGAAACATCTTCTCTATGATATGGAAGATGGGATCGATGATGATAATCTTCCCATGGTTCTTATTTTTTCATCATTGATTGGATGATTCCTTCATCAGTAGGAGATGTACGTGAAAAAGGATCAGAGGAAGTACCATAATCTAACGAACGATCTATCCATACAATTGGTGATAATGGATTTGGGTTTGTCGCACAAGCCAAAAAGATTGATTGCTATGCAAGCTCAATGGAGCTTAGTGGCATGGTTTCATGATGCATATCATCTTCAGAATTGTTGGGAATCTTCCATGAATCAGATGAAGTGGAAGATATCATGTTGCAAGTCTCAACTTTTTCCACTTCCGCCATTTGCGATGGTGATGGTAGTGAAAAAAGTACCCATTAGGGAAGGATATTTAAAGAGACCTACTCCAATGTTTTGAAGAGATATCGATGGTCCGTGAACTAATGGCATGCTCCCAGTAGCATGTTAACTAGAGGCAAAGAAGTCGATTTGATCAATTACTATGATTCCACCTTTACGAGGGAAAGCGATCATACGAAAGTATGTCAATACCATAGTAGCCATAGCATAAACCCAAGGTATTCCTAGCAAAATGTTGTAGTCAAGGGGTTCGTCAATGACCTCAACTTCAACATTACATTTCCTCCCCCTAGTTCAATATGCAGGTTACTCAAAATTCCACAACGCATATATGTGCGACCATCAAAAGCTTTTAAAGTTGTAGGTGACCGTGACAAAGGCGGGAAGCCAAATGTTTTCTAGAAACTCATCGACATGATACAAGTAGAAGCACCATCATCAACGATGGTTTGGTGAACGATTTTATTCAAAGCCTTTACTTGGATAAGGAAAGCTAATTGAGCTAGTAATTACGGTGTATATCTGGCATGCTTGAATACCACAAGATTAGAATCTATTGGATTAATTCCACCAATTATTGACAATAAAGCCTGCTTTTGGGAGGGACAGTTTTGAAGCACCTCAAGTGTCAACATAGTAGAAGGTGACTAAGCTAGATCTTCTACTATGTTATAGTTTTGCGCTACTCCAGCTCGAGGGTTAAATGTAGACTTATGTACAACCTCCTTTAGTTGGTTTTATTATTAACTCTGGTGCAATAAGCGGTGGAATAGGATCAGATGAAGTTGAATTCAAAGTATTTGGTTAATCTGAAGCCCGGTTATTCAAAAACGATGATGGATTACCATAATATTTACTTTGTTTTAACACCATAACATCAATTTTAGGCTTAGAGGTGGATAACATGAGAACTTGTGAAGTGGAAGCATGATCTGTAGCAACCAAATGAGTCTCCGGATTCGGAAACGGATCTATCAATACCGCGAATGCACTAGAATTATTAAGAATTTTTGAGACTTTAGAGCAATGAGGATAGTTTTGTGTAAAATGATCCTCATTATAGATAAAACATCGATAACGACATTTCCTAGCTGGAGAAGAGGAATCAGATGATTTCTCTTGAGGGGCGGTTTTGTTTCCTTTTAGATTTCCCCTTCTTCTTGCTTCAAGGTTTCTTTTCATTCTTGCCTTTGTCAGATGACACATCATTTATTTCAGAAGTAGGAGTGTTATCAGATGCAGTAGAAGTTTGATTGGAAATAGCAAGTGTTTGACCAGATGGTCTACCTATCATTTGTGTGCTGGAAGAACCAATCACACCATCACTGGCATGAGAGTCCTTACTCGATGAGGGTGGAGGAATAGTAAAAGCTGGTCTGGGTGCATTTGGAATTTTGTCATAGAGCATGCCAGACTGAGTATAGATCAAGTCTAAGTATTGGGCACGAGAAATTACTTGCTCTTCAGTGACAACTCCTCCTTTAGCCACATCCTCAGTGATAGATGACAACAAGGATTTTATAAACCACTCATCTAAAAGCTGATCATGAACATACATTTTGACCATTCGATGATGACGATGCCACTCATGAATATGATCAAAGATATGAGTAGAAGTAGTCTGTTTAAAGTTGGCAATAGTTCCTTTCTAGTTTCATATCGTATGGGTAACTAGAAGTGGGTTAAAAACGTGGTAGCTAAGGATGTAAAGTTATCAAAAGAATCTTGTGGTAACTCAATGTACCACTTTGCAGTTGGACCATTAATTTTTTGCTGGAAAATATGTACTCTAACTGAATCATCATTTAGGGAGTTTGATGAACACCATAAATGAAAAGTCATGACATGGTTGGGTGGGTCTTCTCCAAGGTTTCCATTGAATTTCGGAATATCGAAAGGCAATTTATGAGGAATCATCGGCCACCAAGGTGCATAAAGAATTTGATCATTGGTAAGCCAATTAAATCTAGTAATTCAAGCATTGCAACAAAAGGAAACTGTCTATTGAGGTCAGGTTGAGCATAACCAGGGTAAGATGGAATTGCCTGGGCAATAGGCTTTGCATACCAGCATAAGGCATCTGCTTCTGGTAACCTTGATAAGGGTAAGTTTGTTGAGCAAATCCAGTATAAGGTGGTTGTTAAGCACCAAGATAAATTTGGTGTTGTCCAAACCTAGCATAGTCTTGTTGATAAGGACCTGGTAAACTTGTTGTTGACCAAACCCAGCATAGGCTTGTTGACCAAGTTCAGGATAAGTTTGGTATTGCTGGAATTGTTGTTGTTGATACTATGGTTTCCATGGTTGTTGATTTAACATTTGTTGCCCACCAATGTAAGCTTGACAAGGTTGTGAATACACTAAACCAGTGTAAGTCTGAGGCATTCTAGTATATGGTAAAATGGCATGAGGTCGTTGAATTCCAGGCACAAATGGTTATTGTAAAACTGCCTGAGAAGGTTGAATCTGTAAACTTGAAACTTGGGGGTCTGAGGTTGAAGGACCAGCTTACAAAGGTTGAGATACAACTAACTGAGCTTTCGATTGCAGTAAGTTGTAAGAATAGGCATAGTAGGTATGGATGAGATAGATTGCATATGTTGTGATGGATACACAAGCCTTGGTTGAATGGGCATTGTTGGCTGCCACTGATAAATAGTCATTCCAGGCTGACCTAAAGAAGACAACATACTGCCATATGGTTTCCCCCCAAAAAATGGAGGATAAATATATTGTGCATATTGTTCTCTGTATGGGGGTAGTCCAGTATAAAGTGGATACAATGGATGGTAACCAGATGAACCAGCTTGATATTGAATTGATGGGTCAAGCTGTTCAGTATCCGTTAATGAAGGACCAGATAAAATTCCTATAGAGGACATGGGTGAATACCATGGACTAGAAGCAACACCTGAGTGGGTTCCAGATAAATATTGGTAACCCGGTGGGATGAACGGAACACCATACAAATGTGACTCAGGTGTCGTGGTAAACATTGAAGAGGTAGCAGCATAAGATTCTGTTGCAACTGTAACAGATGGTACATTATGGGATGTTGATTCTGCCATAGTCAAATGTCCTAATAAATTTCCTAATGAATCAACGGATGTTGGAAAGTAATCAGGATTAAAAGGAGAATTAAAATGATGAGTATGAGGATAAAGATAAAGTTCAGGTCCAAAGAAAACTAGAGTTCTAGGTGTTTCTTCCTCAAGTTCCTCTTCTATCGAAATCAAACCAGGTGGAAGGATTTCATCGTTAGGTCCGTAATAGATTGCCGGTATTTGTTCCTAAGGTAAAGGGGAAGTCTCAATAGTTACATATGTCTGATGATGTACCGGTCGATCATCTTCCGGTATGGTAACAACTTCTGATTGTTCAACTTCAAGATCCAAGTGTTCTGGTAAAAGAACAACAGGTTCAGGTTGGGCTTCTTGAACAACTTCTGGTTCAAAAGTAACTTCTAATTGAATGGTGATAGGTTCAGGATCAACTTTTGGTTGAACAGATTCAGGTTCAGAAGTAATTTCTTGTTGAACAACTTTGGGTTGAGAATCAACTTCTTGTTGGACAACTTGGGTTACCGTTTCACTAGGTTCACTTCTAGTGTCCTCAGGTAATTGTGGAGATTCCACTTCAGTAAAAGATGTACAAGTAATTGTAGGAGTAACTGGGGTCACAATACTTATTAGTATAGGTGACTTTGGTAATTCAAATGAGGAACCAGAAGTTTGTGATGTACTAGATTCAGTCAAATGAGACCGCTTTTTCTGGCTAGGTGTAGCTTCAAGGGGTAAAGACGGTTTACTCGTTGTCCTCAACGAATGACAAGGTAAGATTTGATGTTCCTCCACGATTGCTAATTGATTTTATTACAAAAAGAAATAAAAAAAAAGAGGGTAATCTAGGCAAAAGGATTACCAAGCAACTGTGAACTGCAATATACTACCTTAGTAAACCAAGGAATTAACATACCTGCAGGCAATCTCACCGAATGCTGTGTTCAGTGTATCACAGTGTACAAGGTGGCCGACTAGATTACCTAAGGATTGATAGCAACATAATGTAGTCCTCCCATATATACTCGAAAGTACATGGAGGCCCAATCCATTTTAGCATTGTCTAATGCGAAACCACACAGTGAGAGCATTCCTTTATACTTTTCATACTATAACACTGCCCTATATACTGAAAGGTACTTAGAAGAGCTACAATATACTTACGTACGTGGAATGAGGTATCACACTCGGAATGTATCACTAACAATTAATGACAAATGTTATGTTTTACGATGCTAGAACACATCTCTAGCCTAGAACCTCAATTTTATTTGTTAGGTGACAATGCTCCATTAGGTTAATTGAGATAACTTTTAAGATGATCTTGATTAATAGTTTGCCTTTCAGGTTCACCACGTGATGTCTTTGAAATTCTTAGAATGCAACTTTAATGAGAAACATTCTTTCATTTGATTTTGAACAATGAAAACCTTAACTATAAGGGATAGAACAATCAGAATGTTTAATCAAAGAGAAAAGAAACATCTAATGCAATTCCCCTAACTATTCATATAAGCACACACAAACCTCTAATTGCATAATGCAATTTTTTCTTTTCAATTCCCTTAATATTGAGATGAACAAAAGAAAACTAATGCACATACAATCAATCAATCTTTTTCAAGAATGAAGACTTTACAGTAGTGCCATTTCGAAATAAATGAATAATTTTACGACACTTTCTTTTCAGAAAAGATTAATCGACTATAAGCTAACTTTGAGAATGAATTGATAATGATAAAGAAATCATTTAAGAAACACTAAAAAATCAAGGCCAAAGTAGGGCTAGGAAGAGAAATACAAGTTGATTTCAAAACCACAAGCATCATTGATCTTTCAGCAAACAACAAGAGAAGCAACTTTGGAAAAATCATACCAAAGGTGGGTTTTTTAGCCTAAGAGGAATTAGCGCAGGCCAGAGAGGGATACAGTGTGTTGCAATGTACTGTCTCTAAGTTAGGGGTTGCTCTGCAGCACACTATGTCATAACAAACACTACGTTGGTGCTAGAGAGTCAATTCAAGAGACATTCAAGTACAATTTTTGACTAAAAACACTTCAAAAAGACTGAAATAATATCAATAAATCTAAACAAAGTCTACTAGGGTGTGAAATGATTAGGGTAAGCCATCAAGAATGGTAGTTGTTCCCTATCATGGTCATCAGTTTGTTACATGTAGTTTGCATCTACGGATAAACACATCTTCCCTAGGTGGGTGACTACATCTAGAACAATAGAGTGAAAGTAGTTTAACCTTTTCTTATAGAAGATTGATGAGATGGAGGAACTTACTTGTTGCCTTTCACTTCCTAAATCTCTTCTGAGTCGCTCCCGTTTCTCCCACTTGAACTAAATCTACTCAAAAGGTACCTGCATTAAGAGAAATAGAAACAAGAAACGATCAAAGCATACATTAAACTATCAACTATAAAACAATGGAATCAAATACATTGAAACACATAATCATCACATATATGAACAATCATATGAGAAAAGGAATAAGATCTTTATTAATATATAAGGAAGAGTATCACCCAGTACAGTTAGATTCTGTGCCACTCCTCTAGCTTTATCTCAACCCTCTCCACATCAAAATCTCAACACTTCAGTCACATAACATTTCTTAACATAAACTCAATCCTCAAACCAACAGAATTTTCTTACAAACTTCGGATTCTAACCCCCTTGATCACTATGATGAGTGCTCAATTTATAGGAAATGGAGGTGGTTTGGTCATAAGTCAGGGTATTGAATGGCTTTCTAGTCATGGATTTAGTTTCCATGGAGTAAGGGATGAGAGGATAGGAGGTTGATTGATCCTTACCCTATCCAATTTCGAGCTCATAGGAGGGGATAAGAGATGGGAACCTTCTAGAGTCATCTAGAATGAAGGAATATTCCCAGAACCCTATGCAAATTTTACTCAATATTTCCCAACACAGACTAAAGAGGGCCTAAGTTCACTGCAGTGCAGGCCATAGTGGGCCTACCTGCTCTACAGTGCACTGTCTCAAGGCTTGAGCTACACTGGTGTCCCAAGGAAGCATTTCAGGAAGGCTTCAGGCCATGAAACTTTCATAGAAGGAGGCATTCAATGAGTTGACTTCTCTAGGACATGTAACAACTGAATTAGGGTTTGATGAAACCTAAAATTATTGATCTAAATGTTGGGAGTGATGTGCCCAAATAGACCTATAACAGAGCCCAACATCGTGCGTTCCTTATCCTCCTCCCCTTCTGATATCAAAGAGTGTGCCCCCTCATAGTGGTCGCAAAGCTAAGATATTTGCATAGAGGGTTCCACCTCGTAGCGGCTACAAAGATGAGGAATTTACGCAACATGTTCCCAACCCATCTTCTCAGCCATCTCCCACTCCAATGGAGGAAATTCTAGAATGGCTCAGAAATCCTATGGAGAAGACTCATTCCTCCATTCCACAAGAGGACATCACCGTTCATAACCCAAGTCACAAGTCTAATTTTCATCTCTACCATCCTCCATCATCTACAAGGCATGACTCCTTGTACCATGACTCAATTGATCAATCCGCTTCACAAGTTAGCCATGAGCATCCTCTTGATTCTCAAGTTGCTGGGTCAAATTGCTGTCATGTGCAAGGCAATCTCATTACACAGGTAGAGGAGTAGAAAGGTGAAGACACAATCAATTCCACTTCTATGTTTCAAAATGGTTCACATCAATTCAATGAGCTTCCATTTTTGGTTGATTCTCAATCCGCTAATCTTGGTGAAACATCATGCACAATTAATTCTTTCAATTAACACCTAGTCTTGGGTTGTCATCGCTATCATGCTTTTGTATGTGGTGATGAATGCCCAAACACATCATGTGATCTATTGTTCTCTCATGTAAACTCTAACTCAGATCTGGAATTTTCACCGATCAAAGTAGACATCTATATCAAAAATTCTTCTTCACCCCACTTGCCCATGTGTCCTACCATTCACAATGCATCGACATGCATCGGAGATACTTCGAGTTCTCTTGTTTCTTCATCTGATGAGTTATCTCCTCGATCAACACAAGGCAGTGAAGTTTTCCATGATGAAAATAGACTCAATGCAGAGGACTCTTCCCACTCATCATCATCTTGTATGTTGCACGAAGACAACTCATGAAGTGAGCTTGCCGAAGCTGAAAAGTTTTATGAAGCATGTGATAGAGATGGTTTCCATCCTAAGAGGAGTTTTGAATTCAGTAACAACAACCATCCTCAAGCCATGCATGATCCGGTTCACATCTCAAAATTCCATTTCTCAATTCTATAAAGTTCTGAGGCATGTCAGGGAGTCGAGGCACTTCAACATATGTTGATGGTTATATCAGGACCTTGCGACTCTGTTATGCCCCTCGAACCGAATCAAATCTAGTTACTCACACACAATCCATTTGTCTGCATGGTTTCACTTGACGTGGATCCTCGTGTAAAAAATATTTACTATTTGGGATGCGATATTTAAAAATTTCAAATTTTCACTAATGACTGAATCCAAGAATCTATTACAGTGTGTCCGTATTCAAGCATTTCTCTTACATCCAATTCAGGTTGGGAGTGCCCGCATCTCATGCAATCATGGAACTATGAAGTTGATCATCTCGAAGACTATCTTTTTCTGTTTTCCTTAACCCCCGTTTGATGCTCCTTCTTATTCTATTGCTCCTATGCATATGATCTCTCCTATCACCAGTGGACCCCATCAATCTCCTGACCCTTGGGTGGTGCCTTCTCCTTTAGAAGCAGACATGTGTGTTGAGCATATTCCCTCCTTGTTCGATAGTCCCATCAATACCTCATGTCGTTGGTCACAAACTCCAACCCAATTTTTATGTAACCAGATCACAAAAAGGATGAAACAATATATCAACAACTTTAAAATAAGCCTCTTCGAGGGGGAAACCTCATTTTACATCACATAAATGAACAATTCTTGGATGATTCAAATGACAAGAATTCCTTGATATATATAGGAGTCTAAGGGGTCAAAATATAATTTGGTCCTACATAACAATAACAATGTAAGGTCACAACAATAACAATAGTGGGATTCTATGGGGCATAAAAATAACAATATGGGGGTTGCATTAGTATTATAGGGACCTAAAACCAATATGGAATATGATCAGGATACTTTTCCCACACGAGTCGTCGTTCCACCTATTCAACACGACTCCCTTAATGAAGAGTCTCCTTATAATGTTTCCTTGAAATTAATGGATTCATTTGATAATCCGAAGGAGATTATTCCTATTGATGCCTTTATTCTCCCCAACTCATAAGTGGTAGAGGTTGGAAAAATATATATTGAATTGGCCTAGGGGGGATTTTCTAGGCCATCCATGGAGGTGCCACTGAACTGAGTCAATTCTTGGGTTTCTAATATTGAACTTGCCAATGGATTGTCCAATTGACATCCTCTCATGGATGAGTGTTTTGTACCCCATTATGTATTGATAGTCCTTGTCAAGGAGTTGCACTAGCTCATGGGATGACTCATCCTTTATGTCCTTGGGTCATTCCTAATAATTCTTTAATTCTAGGCTTTCCCTATATTATAAATCCTTAGGAATTTGGAAATTCAACTCTCTATGGCATGGCCCCATCATGGTGAGCTGTATGGTACCCACAACAACCCATGCATTTATGTACAAGAATCCTTTCCCTTTGCATGGTTGTGGACCTTAGGTGTGTTTCTCTTGAAATTGGCATATATGGGTAGGTATCTCACTTCCATCTTTATTGTATATTTAACCATCATTTCCATGTTCATTACGCCTTATGTCCGTCCCCATCAATTTTTGATATTAGCTCGTCTCTTTTTTCACATTGTAACTTTGCAGTAGAGCTTTCCTATATATGGATGCCCTAGATTAGCATCTTTGTTCCATATTGGTGTCCTTTTGTCCCACCATGACTTAGAATCTAAGCCTCATTTACTCTTTTTTGTCATATTATAGCCTTACCTTGGGAGGGTTCCCCCCATTTTATACCTTGTGATTGTTGCTACATTTTAGCCTCACTTATGCATGTTGATAATCCTTGGTCTCATTTCACCATTGTTGTCACATTATTCTTAGCACATTTCTTTCATTCACTTATTTTTCTTACCTTTCCTAGGGGGACCCCCACAATTAGTGGTCTTACTTTCCAACCTCTTTGCTTCCTTATACTTAGGGAGGTTATGTTATCTTGGAACTAGTTTTTACCCTTTATACCACTTGTTCCTCTCAAACAAGCTTCCTTTGTGTCCTTCTTATGCTCATTAAACCCTAAAATACATTGACTATATTTTTATCATTTTTTTCCCGCTTGTTAAAAATAAACGAAAAAAGGAACTAGTGATCTTACTTGTCTTCTCTTTTATGCTCATTAAACTATGAACGAGACTAATAAAGAGAAAAGGGAAGGGAATTTATTTACTTGAGTTATCACTCAAAATGGCAGTGTCAGTCATGTCGCCCTTGAACATGGCACTAATTTTCATCATTTCCTCACAGTTGGGTCTTAGCTTGCCTAGGAGTCATATCATACATATGAGTTTGTCTACTCCTCTGATTGGTTACTTTTCCAGTCACTAGGAGCATGCTTCAATGCCTCTTGTATTATTACATGATGTCATGTGGTGCTCATTAGCCAATGTTACTACATCACTTTTTTGTCATGTTGTTATATGTTCAAAGGAAGTCTTATCCTTAGTCAACTATCCACATTCCATTTTGACCTTTTTGTGTCTTCTATCCTTGTTCCTATTGTACCTCATGACTTCATTGATTTATATCATATCTTGGTCAGTTATATGTTGATTGATGGGGGATACATTAAGGCTCTTCTTCAACAATTCTTCTCCTCTCGATTGAATCAACTCATTATCCAGGAGTTTGATCTAGGAACTGGTAGTACCTTGGAGCTTACATACCTCAATGATAGACTTCCTCATGATTGACAATGGGTTTACCTCATTGACTCTTAATTAGTCAATTTTGTGAGTGTTCAACATCAACTTATTTATTCACTCTTAGTGGATTATGCAAGGCACCTTGGATTCCATCTTCATCATTTATGGGTCCCCTTGCATCTTTTAATAGTATACCTCAATGACCAATAATTAGGCGATTTTATACCATTCTTGACATCAACACATCTATTTGCATGTTGTATATTCGTACAATTGAGGTTGTGTAGAAGACCTTGGGTTAGGGACAATTCACTCTTATATGGCACCCTTCCCAAGCTACATTGGAGTTATGTATAATTTTTAAGTACTTTAAGGACTACTTTGGGGCACCTCTCTTCAAGTGTCCATAGTCCTCCTGGTATATATTTTGAAATAGATCCACATGGTATTTGTTGTGGCTATGATATTTTTGTTTGTCACATGGATCCACTGTGTGTTCCTCATGGTCATGTCCTAGCATTTCATGTCATGGATTCACAATGTATATTTGGTAGCCATGTTCATTTTCTCTTTATGACCGAGCACGGTTATGCCTAACTTGGTGATGATATCAGCATGGTTAAGACTTCAACATTTGATCCCCTTTAATTAAGTGCTTCAGTCCTGGATCATTCCTTTCATTTTGAACTCTTTATGTTTGTAATGCATTTTGGCCATTAGTTTCTCTTATGACCTCATGCCTTACAGGGCATCTATTATAATTGTATTATCCACTCCACTATAGTGAGAGAGACTTAATTTCAACATACCTCAGTCGTTGGCCAGAATGCATCCCCTTTCACCCTTGCATTTACTTATATGGGTCTTACAAGGAAGTTATTACATGTTAAAGAGGTGAAATTAAATAATTGAGTGATTTTTTTTTTTTTTAAACAAAAATTAGTATCATAGCATTAAATTTGCACTTAGTCACAACACATACATGGGTGATTACATTTCCATTTTCAGAATTGTCTCAAGGAAAATTTGACAAAATACCCATTACATACTATAAGCCTATATCATGTTATTGACTCATTATAGCTTTGAAACTAACACATAAGTAGAAGAATAGTAAATTGACTCAGAAGGATTACATAACTAAAAGAGATCAAAAAAACCACACTAGAAAGTCTTTTGCATGCCTGTTGTTCACTTTTAGTTGTTGGATTGTTGAGGTTCATTTTGCGCTTGCTAGGAACTTCTAAGAGACGATATTGTTCTATAGGAGCATTTTTCTTTAGCGACAGGTATGTTAAAATAACCTTGAGAGCATCCGCCTCATCTTCCATTCTTGAAATATGTTGCTCGAAAGCTAAAATTTGGTTAATGTGTTTGATTTGTGCATGATAAATTTGGCAAAATTGGACCTATCAATTGTAATCATCTTTTTACAGAGCTTTGTGGGTAGAAAGGAAATGGGAACAGGGGCTAGTGACAAAATAAGTGTCGGCATTCGAGTCAAAGTTCATGTTGGTGAAATGACTAGGGGGTTGCATGCAACAAGATTCATGAAGGAGGGAGCCTGGCCACCCTAGAGATACAAGAAGACAATTCCTAAAACATGAGAGAAGAGATTGAATTGTAGAAACCCAACATGAAATTCCCTAATTATGCAGAGATCCTTGCTAGTTAGGAGAACCTTTTGTCGGGCCCTCAACGTGAGAAGAATATATATGGTATCCAAGAGACTCTAAATTAGCATGTTTATTTCAAGCCCAAGATATACAAAAACTTCTTACAAGGGTGGAATTGTAACTAATAGCCACCTGGGATTCTTCGAAAGCAATAAAACTTGAATTATGGTCCTGAATGTTGAAATTAAAGCCAATTTTGTAGGGGTTTCCTACTATGCCCTTCCATCTACATGTTACCAAATAAAACCCAAGAAACCAAGTGTTACCTTCATAGAGTGAAGCCCTCAACCAATTAAGACTGAAGATGTTGGGCATTGCCAAGGTTTCTTAGGAGCCAGTGAGACCTTTATGTCAGACTTCCCACAAAATTGAGTGTCAAGCCCACAGATTGATTGTCAAGAGAATGAAAGATTGATACTGGAAATGGAGCTCTTCGCAAATCTTCCCAAATAATGCATGCTTGGATGCCACAATGAAAGGCCAAGATAGATCCTTCACCAAAGAGGTGTGCCGCAAAGGTGGTGGAGAAATATACAGAACTTTTTTTAGAGATATTGGGATTAGATCCTGGCTCGAGGTGAATTTAACACCCATCCGATTGTTTATCGACATGATTCTAATCATGTTGCCATTAATTTCACCTACGCAGCTACTAGAGAGGTTCATCATAGTTCTAAGAGGAAGTTGATTAAAAGTCATTGGTAGATGAAATTTGTAATTCCAAGAATGAGAAGAGGAGGGGACTTCTATTCCATGGCAGTGAGATGCATGAAATTCCACATCAGGGAGTTCACTTACACCAACAGATAGACCAACTGTTATAAAATCAAGAGATTTATGATGAATATAAACTATTGCATAATGAATCGGGAAGGGAAATGAATCAGAGAAGGGTGGATAAGGAAGATGGGGAATGAAGGTTTGGAGTAGAACTTGGGTGAAAATATTACAATAGGGGGGCCTAGGGTTGTTACAGGTCTATTTGAGCACATCACTCCCATCATTCAAATCAGTACTTTTAGGGTTCATCAAGCCCTAATTCTATTGCTACATTCCCTAGACAAGTCATCACATTGATTGCCATCATTCTTGAGATTTTCGCGGCCTGAAGACATCCTGAAATAACTCCTTGAGGGACTAGCATGACCTTAGTTAGGGGTAAGTGCATTGCAGAGAACTTAGGCCCATGCAAGCCTGCTCTGTAGAGCACCTACGCCCACTTTGACCTGTGTTGGGTGAGAGTGAGCGAAATCTTCATAGGGTTTTGGGAATATTCCTTCATTCTAGATCATTCTAGAAGATTACCACCTCTTATCCTCTCCTATGAGCTCGAAATTGGATATCGAATGAATCAAATAACCTCCTATCCTCTCATCCCTTCCTCCATGGAAACTAACTCCTAAATTGGAAAGCCATTCAATACCCAATTTATGAAAAAACCACCTCCATTTCCCCATAAATTGAGCACTCATCATAGTGATTAGGGGCTGGACTTTGAGAATTTGTAAGGAGATATTGTTGGTGTGAGGTTTGAGATTGTAAGCAAGTATTGTTATGCTGTTGGAGTGTTTTTCTTTTGGTGTGATGAAGATTGGAACTCAAGCTAGATGAGTGACATGGGATTAGACTTCTTAGTTGCAACTCTTCCTTCTACTTAATAAAGTTGTTTACACCTTTTCCCATATTCTTGTCTTTATGTATTATGATTATATGTGTAAATTCTTTTGATTCCATTTGCTTATAGTACATAGATCTCTTTCTTTGATTGGTTTTTTTCTTATGTTTATGATTGCAGGTACTTGTCGAGCGGATTTAGTTCAAGAAGGAGTGACGAGAGCTATTCAAAGGAGACAAAGGGAAGTGAAAGATAACAATTAGGTCTCTTGTCTTATTTATCTTCTATAGAAAAATGTTAAACTCTTTAAATCTATTGTTCTAGATGTAGCTACCAACCTAGGGAAATTGTATTTATCCGTAGATGCAAAATTCCACATAACAAATTGGCGACTCCACTGGGGAATGATCATCATTCTAGGTAGTTTATATTCATCCTAGTACACCCTAGTAGACTTTACTTGCCTCCATTGATCTTATTTCAGCCTTTTTGAAGCTTTTTTGGTCAAAATTTGCACTAGAATGCCTACTCTAGGAATGTGTTGGTACTAGAGCACCCTTGGTCAGGGGATAGTTCTCTGTAAGCACCCTTGGCTTAGAGACAGTGCTCTGCAGCACAGTTACTCCCACTCTGACCTGTGATGATCCTCCTTAAGCTTAAAAACCCATCTTTGGCTTGGATTTTTCCAATTTTGCTTCTGAAGTTGTTTATTTAAAGATCAATGTTTCTATGGTTCTGAAATCAATTTATATCTCTTCTTCTAGCCCTACTTTGACCTTGATTGTTTAGTGTTTCTTAAAATATTTATTGATCATTACAAATTCATTGTCAAAGTTAGTTTATAGTCGATTAGTCTTTTCTGAAAAGAAAGTGTCGTAAAGTCTTCATTTCTTTGAAAAAGGAATTGTCGTAAAGTCTTCATTTCTTGCAAAAAGATTGATTGCTTGTAGGTGCATTTAGTTTCCTTTTGTTCATCTCAACATTAAGGGAATTGAAAAGAAATAATTTCATTGTGCATATTGTATTTTGTGAATGCTTGATAGGAATAGTTAGGGAAATTGCATTAGGTGTGCTCTTTGCTCTTTGTCAAATATCTGATTGCTCTATCCCTTATTAGCTACAATTTTCATTGTTAATTGAATGAAAGAATGTTTCTCGTGTTAGTTGCATTCTAGGAATTGCACACATACATCACATGGTGAACCTTGAAAGGAAAATTCTTAAGAAGATCAACTTAAAAGTTATCTCAATTAACCTAATGGAGTATTGTAACTTAACGCATAACATTTAGAGGTATCAGCTAGAGACGTGTTCCAGCGTCGTAAAACATAGTAGCTTTCATTAATTGTTTGCGATACATTATGAGTGTGATACATCATTCTACATACGTAATTATATCGTAGCTCGTCCATGTACCTTCAGGTATATAGGGCAGTGTTATAGTACGAAAAGTTTAAAGGAATGCTCTCACTGTATGGTTTCACATCAGACAACACTAACACGAATTGGGCCTCCACATACTTTCGGGTATATATGGGAGGACTACATTAGGTTTATATCCATCCTTACGTAACCGAGTCAGCCGCCTTGTACACAGTGATACACTAAACACAACATTTGGGGAGATTTCTTGCTTGTACTTCTCGGTTCGCCGGGAGGTATTCTACAATTCATAGTTGCTTGGTAATCCTTTTTCCTAAATTATCCCTCTTTTGTTTTGTTCTATTATTTTGATTAAAATAAAATTAATTGACTACAGATAACATCCTCCACGTCACTCCTTAGTTGATCTTAAGTTGAGACATATGGCAACAATTCCAGAGTCCACCGATCAAGGAGTTCCTTTTGATGGGAATCCTAGTCATTTTCTTGCTTTCAAAAATTTGGGTGCTCCTTATATGGCCACATTATCCCTTTCAGGATTTACCATTGGCTTTCCAGTATGGTTGTTTTAAACCTCCTTGGTTCAAAATGTCGTGATTTCTCCGCAGTCGAGTACTACTCCAACTGGACAAAAATCAACCTCCAATTGATCCTAAAGTTAACCCTTTACCTTCTTCCTTAGTTGTTTCTTCCTCCCATTCTTCCTCTTCTCCTAGTAAAATTATTGGTACTAGTAACCAGGTGGCTAAGAAGAAGAAAAAATGGAAGAAGAAGAAGAAGCAAATTCAACAAGGGGGCAACCAAGAAACCATTGCTTCGAATGCAACTTTTAATGAGAAACTATCTGATAAGCGTCACAAACTTCGATATCCATGCAAACTTTGTACGGAGACCATCTTCTTCGAAATTTTCCTAATATTCCTCGGATCTTAGAGGAATTGCCTTCTTGTTTACATCGTCCTATGCCATCAACTTCTGGAGATCATGATAGTGACACACCATCAACTAGTGGTAGTAAAGTTCATGGAAAGAAGGGTAAAGATAAGTTCCCCTGTAGGTTATGTGAAGAGAACCACACCATTCACCTTTGTCCCTATCTAGATGAAGCCAAAAAAGTGTTGGATAACCGTCATGCTTCTCCGCGGAAACTTCCATCTGGTTACATGATACTCTCCCTTAATCCTTCACTGGTTGATAAAGTGACTGACCCAAATCAATCGTTGGTCAAACCCACTCTCTCTGAATGTGAATGACCAACCACAAGTCGAGGAAACAATTGACCCAATTTCAGCTTCAGTTAATAATACCTTTCCTGTAGAGAGTGAATATGATACCACTCAGGTTATTTTCATTTCTTCAGATTCCAATGAGCTTGGGGGAAATCCTCTTGTTCCATCAAGACAAGAGGAAAATCCTCCCGCTCTTGTAACTCAAGGAGTTAATTCTCCCATTTCTACGGTACCCCCTTCAAGTAGTCTGGTCGCTTCCTTCGATTTGAATCGACTGATAGGATTTCATCTTCCTTCTTATGTGCCTTTCCATATCATAGTATAGGTTTGAAATATGATTGTACCTGGCACTATTATAGATGAAGGTGCATCTGTGAGTATCCTTTCCTCCACTACTTGGCAAGCGCTCGGTTCGTCGCCACTTGTGCTAGTCACCCAGAATCTGTTGGCTTTTAACAGAGGAACCAGTCAACCATTAGGGATCCTTCCTCAGTTTCCTATTACTTTGGGAGGAAAAATTGTTTATCTCAATGTGATGGTAGTCCCAGACCCTTTAGATTACAATTTAATTCTTGGGCGTGACTAGGTTTATGACATGGGAGCTATTGTTTCAACACTCCTTCAGGTGATGTGTTTCCCGCATGAAGGCAGAGTTGTCACCATTGACTAGCTTTCATTTCCTGGTCCATATATGGATTCTAGTCAACCATCTTCCCTAAAAGGTCATTTTGTCCCAATGGTATCTTCCCCACCACGGATCAATTATGTGGCAACCCGTTCCATGCCTACATCAACTAACGATCAATTCCGTGATGTTGTGCATTATGTACTGGGGGCATTGGAACCAGATCTCTCTAATGAATTCCTTGCTATGTATCCCTTCCAAAGCATTGTTCTCCCATCTGATTAGAACCTCTTGGAAGTCATGAACAAGTAATATGAGGATAGTTCCTAGTCTTGTCTCAACCTCGTTAAAAAATGAAACAAAGGTTATGAGCATAGTTCCTTGTCTTGTGTCAAGCTTGTTAAAAAATGAAAAAAGGAATATGAGGATAGCTCTTTTACTGTGTCAACCTCATTAAAAAAATGAAACAAGTCCCAAAGCATAGTTTCTTGTCTTGTCTCAAGTTCGTTAAAAAATGAAACAAGGAATCTGAGCATAGTTCCTTGTCTTGTGTCAAGCTCATTAAAAAATGAAACAAGGAATATGAGGATAGTTCATGGTCTTGTGTCAACCTCGTTAAAAAATGAAACAAAGGTTATGAGCATAGTTCCTTGTCTTGTGTCAAGCTCATTAAAAAATGAAACAAGGAATATGAGGATAGTTATTTTTCTGTGTCAACTTCATTTAAAAAAATGAAACAGGTCCTAGAGCATAATTCCTTGTCTTGTGTCAAGCTCGTTTAAAAATGAAACAAAGAATCTGAGCATAGTTCCTTGTCTTCTGTCAAGTTCATTAAAAAAAGAAACAAGGTCCCCTGGTGCAAAGTTCCAATTCCATACTTTGAGTAGATCTCGTAAATCCGCAGTCGAGTATTTCACTTGATCTCGTAAATGAACCTTCATTTCATCCACCTGATAGCCATGAGTTGTCTACTTAGGTGAATGTAATGAAGCTTGGGGGCATGCACCTAGAATTGAGTCATCATGCTGGGGGCATGTAAACCAATCTCAAGCATAGTTTTTCATTTCAAGCTTGTGTAAAATTGAAACTAAATCCAAGCATAGTTTTCATTTCAAGCTTATGTAAAAATGAAACTGAATCCAAGCATAGTTTTTTGTTTCAAGCTTGTGTAAACATGAAATTGAATCCAAGCATAGTTCCATATGGTTCAATATTGTGTAAAATTGAACCCATCTCCATTTTAACCCTTGTGATTTCCATTCTATCATCCTCTTCCGTCAGATGAGCCTTGGTTTTTCTCCTTCAATTGTCACTATCTGCTTGGCCGATCATACGCTTTCACTTGGTTGTTTTACCCTTTTTGAGGAACAGTTGCAATGAGTGGTCTTATTAGCTAGCCTCTTCACATAAATCAACATGTTTTGAGAAGTTCCAACATCACAGGAACCAGTCTCTATCCTAGACACCACTCATTCCTCTAAATGGAGTCCTCTTTAAGCTCTTTTCAGACTCTTGAAACATGAAAAGATTGTCAAGTGCTTGTCCTTTTTAGTGCATAAACAGATTGGAAACAACATCTACAAAGTATAAGTTTAACCCTTTTTCGGACTGAGATAGATTATTTACGAAAAAGGAATACGTTGATCGAACATGGTCAATAGGTTCTCTCTCGTATTATTTTACACTTTTTTGGACTTGAGAGACAAATCTATGAAAAAGAACTTGTGGAGTTTTCTTTTTGTCCCTTTTCAAACTCTCTAAACATGAAAAGGACTGAGTTATCATTGTTGTTAAACTTGTTAAAACATCAAATAGCAACAAACTTTTCCATCATGACAAGACCAAGTTTCACCTTCGCTAGTCTCGTTAAAACATCACATAGCAATGGATTCACCCGAAGGGTGGAATTATACAACAAGCATATGTTATCCTCCTCAAGCTTGATAAAAAATAAAGAGATATTGGTAAGTAATGAATAGGGAAAATGGGAAAAGAGGTAAACCACTTTATGGCAGCAAGTCGCTCTTGAACATGACACTTTCACTTCATGTGACCACTTGGGTTGGGTTATTTGCTTGATGGTTATCATACCTATGGTCTATCAAACCATCCATTACTTTGGTTTTGGGTCAATGCTTCCAATTCATTCAGTGTCGCCAACATGATCAAGAGAAGTCACTCAGTTAAATTCATCTTTTGCAATACTCATAAACCTTCATTTTCATGACCACCATTCCTGAAACTTGTGTCGTCAGTCACATTCCATCTCCAAAAATCATTACACTCGTTTCGTGTCATTGATTTGGGATACATCAAGGCCCTCCTGCGATGAGTCATTTCTTGTTGACATCAACCCATCATCCAAGAAGTTGACGTAGAGACACCCTTTCAGTACCTTGGGGCTTGCATACATCAACGGCAAGCTTCTTGCTTCCAGCGATAGGTTGACATCACTGGCCTTCGACCGGAAGACTTTGTATGGTGTTCGACATTAAAACATCCATTCACACCATGGAGAATGTACTGCAGTACCTTAAGGATCATTATCATTATTGGTGATTTCGCTCGCGTCTATTAATGGCTTACATAATTGGTTGGTAATGAGACAGGGTCTTCCCATGTTCGACATCAGATCACATATTCACATGGTTAGACTCGTACTTGAGTGGACGATTGAATGCGATAGAAGACCTCGGATCTAGTTTCATCCATCAGAGATGTGATTTTAGGAAAGTACCGAATCATATGTATGATGGATTTACACTGATTGTCATCCAATCATGGGTCTGTCTGTAGATGACTATCTATGTACATGTAATGAAAGTTTATATGCTGAGCATGGGTATGCCTTCCCTCAGCAATTCATGAAAAATCCAGAATATCATGATATTATGTATTGTAATTGATGCATGTTACCATCCACTTTAGAACCTCCTCATCACATCGTAAAGCATATCACTCGACATTATCATTTTCGACTCATGCTTTAGTGAGAAAATGTTACAAGTCTATTTGGGCACTATTAGCTCTACTATAAAACGAATTTTTTCTAAAGAACAAAATAGGTTTGTCCATGTGTTATGCTCAGAAAGGAGCCCGCAGCATTCCGTCTCCTCCTCCTCCTTCATTTTTCCTACACTCTTATAACTCCCGCTACCCTTGTTTTCCTCCGTTTTGCTTCCAAAACCCTGTGTAAGCCCTTGTTCTATCTATCCCCTCAGCGCTAAAGTCTAAACCCATACGACTATATTCACATGACTGCGCACCATAACCCGCCATTTCCCTGTCACATCAGTCATAAACATGTGGATTTAGTTCGCGTCGTCCAATCAATGCCCCGCCACGATCCGATGGCATTTGCACTTCCCACTCCTGTAACCAGCATGCTCATTAACCAGTGGGCAAAGCGGTTTACCGCCAGTCCCATCCACCATGTGTCTCCCTCCTACTGTGATCGCTGGTTGTTGTACGATTACCGCCACCTCCGAAAAGCGGTGCGGTGAATACCACATACCGCTGTCCCGCCCGTCCCCACCGATTAAACCCCGCGCAGCTTCTGCTCCCGATCACCATTGGATCTGCCCACCCGCGATCCAATGGCCTTCATTCGTTCACTCCCACTTCTTCCTGATAGCCCCTGCAAATCAATCTTTGTCGTCCATCTGCAAGATCCGACGGCTCACAATCATTTTCGCCTCCATTTCCTCCTGATGCCTCTCGCCGATAGATCTCTGCCATTCATTTGGTGGATCTAACAGCTGATGTTTGTTCCAGTATTGCCCATGCTTCTGCCATACTGTTCGTGCCACCCTTGACTGTTCTGTGCTGTCGAAGGATGAAGGCGATCATCTACTAGCTCTCTGCGCAGTTAAGCTTCAACTACTATATTCAATGCATTGTACACCCGAAAGAAAGAAGGACGACGCCAAAGAAGAAACTTACATTCAGTAATTAAGGAATTTTGTCCTTTATGACACTCCCCCTACTCGAGGAATACAATAGAGTACCAGAGAATGTCAAATTAATTTATTGAAGCAAGCAAAGTGTAGCAGAGACTCCATCAGAAAGTTAAGGTGGTTGGTGGTCCATTATGACCCCTCCATGCATAGAATAGAAGAGCATTTTTGTAATCAACCTCTATTTATACCCAGAACACAGATGTAATGAGGTTGATGGTTGTTGTTTTGATGTAAGTTTCAACTTCTGGAGACTATAACTACTATGATACCTGCAGCGTCTGGTCTTCATTTTCAGCTAATACAAGCTTCTTTTGCTGTTAATTACTCACTTTCCACTTCTATTCTGTTCTAGGTTGTGCCTGTTATGAATTTGTTCATGTGCTCTTGATATTCATCATTAGAGGGGCTGTCATCCCACCTCTCTGTTAGAATCTAGTGTGTATTAGTGAATGTGTATTCAGGTTTCTGTTATTTTAGTGCCAGAGAGCTATCATCTTGTCTGTGCATTAGGAAATAGATTTGAAGACCTATTTACTAGTTGCAGCCGGCCATCACATGGTTTTGTGCATCTGTTAGTGTGGTCAGTATTCTCCATGTTCACTTAATCCTCAAATTGTGAGTAATTGATAGTCTAAAACCTTGTAGTCTGGGGGTGTTCACCCATGTCTGGGGTTAAGCATAGTAGAACTAGTTATATGGCTTGAATATGCATCATTTCTTCCATTCATCCACCTATTTCCAACAGTTTTTGTTGAGTTTATAATGTGCCCGAGCATCTCTAAGATACAACCTAGGAGAGTTTCTTGGGGTGATAACATTAATTGGTGCCATTGCTGGGAGAGGAGATTGAAGCTTAGCTTCCCTGGGAGAATGACACGGTTCCAAGCTTTGATGATAGACAAGGTTTAGACACATATTCTGGTTGTAATCATCTATCTGGCGACTCCATTGGAGGAAGACCAACCTTTGGCGACTCCACATTGGAGTTTTGGCTCAGTTTGTGAGACATACTCGAAGAAATCCTCAGAAATCACCAGCTGAATCAGTGCCTAACCCTGAGAATATTTTTAAACCGAAGAAAAAATCACAGAAAGGGGCATCAGGATCAGGTAAGCCCAAGAAAATTTACGCATCTTTGAAAGATAAGACAGTAGTTGAGAATATACAATTTGAAGATATTGAGCCTAGTGTTGCTAGTGAGAAACTTCCTTCAGAGATTCATATAGCCCCTTGTTCAGTTAGTTCCCCTTTGAATCTCAGTCCAAAGAAAGCTTCCCATACAGTCCATAACATCCCTTTGTCTCTGTCATCCATTTCATTGTTTCAAACTTCTCAATCTGCTAGTGTCCTTCCACATACCCCAGTCATGGCAGGACAGCAAGCACCCACGAAGATAAAAAGAATTGTAGCTACCAGGTATGGACCTCTGGTCTTGCCCATCCCTTTGAATGCTATGCCTGTAGGAGAATATCAAAAATATATGCCCAAGTTCACTGGCACAGAGGGAGTAACAGCTGAAGAACACCTTGAGGCTTTCTATAGTTATGCTGATAACTTAGATATAAGTGAAAGTGATGTGTGGATGAGAGTTTTTGTCCAGAGCCTTGATGGAGAGGCCAAAAGTTGTTCAGAGAACTAGCCCCTAGATCTATTGCTGATATTGAAGCCTTAGATGATGCATTTTTGAAGCACTGGGGAGATAAAAAAGACTTGCTATATTACCATACTGAGTTTGGTAACCTGAAGAGGGAAAATGGGGAATCATTACTTGATTTTAATAAAAGATTTAACCGTATGTATAGTAAGATACCATCTGAGGTAAATCCTACCCAACCTCTGCCAAACTCACTTATGCCAATGCTTTTGACTCTGATTTCTGCCTGTTATTGAGAGAAAGAAGATGTGCCACTCTAGCTAATATGCAGGATGTAGCACTAGAGGTGGAATCCAATATTATGGCTGCAGAAAAGCTAAAAAGTCATGCTGATAGAAGGAGGTAGAGAGGTGAGGCTTCTTCTTCCTTTGCATCATCTTTAGAGCCTAAATTAGACAAAATGACTAGGATGATAGAGTCATTGGCTGCTGAAATTTCTAAGCTGAAGGTTGAGCAGAATTCAGGAAAGACAAGGCAGCAGAACACATTTGCTCCTAGAAATCAGAATCCATTCAGAAGAGCAAATCAATAGTTGCAAATAATTTAGAGGGGTAAAGAAACAAATGAAGAACAAAAGGTTAAAGCCCCTTTCCAGAATGTAGTCATGGAGGAGGAACAGTTCGAAGATGAGATGAAATTCACTGCATGGAAGATAAAGGCAGTGCTGCATTTTTGACATTGGCTGCATATGAAGAATCATTGTTGTAGGAACAAGACAGTCAGGAGTGGGAAAAAGAAGCTGTTCTGTAGACTGATGAACAACAAAGATATAATCTGAGTTCAAATGAAAAAAATTCCAAGGAGAATCATGCCCAAAGAGCTATTGTCCAAACAGAGTCACAAAATATTAGACAGAGAAGACCAGCAGCTAACCCAGTCATCCTAAAAGCTCCAGTTCAAGAGGTAAGAGGTTCTAATAAGTTACCTTCCTCTTTCAGCAATGAGTCAAAAGTCCAGAAGTTAAAAATATCTGTGCCTCTGGTAGAGTTGGTAAAGAGTGAAGTGTTTAGAAAGCCTATCCTTGAAACTCTTGAGCTGGAAACCACACAAACCTCCATTGAATCTGTCAATTTGCAAGATGATAAGCTTTATGTTGTGCTTAGCCCCATGATTGAACCTACTGATAATAATTCTCCATCTTTTTATGTCTCCTTGACCATTCATGACAAAATCCTTCACAATTGCCTGCTAGACACAGGGGCCAACCACAATTTGATGCCTAAAGCTGTCATAGAAGAGTTAGGTCTTGACATCACCAGACCATATCATGATTTATTCTATTTTGATTCAAGAAAAGTTAAATGCCTAGGATTAATCAAAGACCTGGCCATTACCTTAACTCAGCTGCCCATGAAGAGTATGATGATGGATATTGTGGTAGCAGATGTCCCTCCTAAGTTTGGCATGTTGCTGTCTAGAGGTGGATTAATAGACTAGGTGGGACATTACAAAATGATCTATCTTATGCCACTGTCCTAGTTTTTGGAGGGGAATGTAGGAGATTGTACAGAGAAGCACAACTGGCATACATCATCAGTGATGAGAAGAATCCTACGAATCATCCCATATATGTTGTGGACACTGATTTTGGAGCATGTATCCTCCAAAGAGAAGAATCTCAGAAGGCCTCAATGCAGATCAGGAAACCAAAAGTTCAGGTTGAGGAAGAGCAAGGAAGTTAGGTTTGGGAGATGTTCTTTGATGGATCATTTTCCAGGGAGACTGTAGGAGTAGGGGTGGTGCTGGTATCTCTAGAACAAAAAAGCACACATCTGTCTTTCGAACTGGCTTTTCAAGTCACAAACAATATAGCAGAGTATGAGGCTCTTCTATTGGGCCTTAGTGCAGCAAAAGACAGAGGAATCAGGAACATAAAGGTGTTTGGAGATGCTGATCTGATCATTCAATAGGTAAATAAAACATTTCAGGCAAAGCACGTAAGGCTGAAAGCATACAGAGATGAGGTATGGAGACTCAAAGATTCCTTTGAAAATTTTTGTATTTCATATATCCCTAGAGCCAAAAATCAGCTTGTTGATTCCCTTGTTGTGTCTGCTAGCATGTTTATCCCTCCCATGCCTCCCAGACTAGTGTATGAAGTCCAAATGAAATATAGACCATCCTTGCCTGACAATGTCCAGCATTGGAAAGTTTTTGATGATGATGATGAATTAAATAGGTTCCTTCAAGTCATTGATGAGATTTCCGAAATGCAAATTGACCAAGAAAATGAAGCCTTGGAAGAAAGCCCCAAGCCCCAGCTTAGAAATAAAATTGGCAAAGATAGCATTTTCCAGCTTCCTAGCAATCATATTCCTAAGGGTTTAATTCCTCTAGAAATACTGTTTGACTAGAATGATGTGCCTTACAAGGCTGCCCAAAAAGAAGACGAATCTGTAGTTTGTAAGCATGATATAGGGAGTCCAAGTCAGCCTAGATACATAAACCTTTCTGCTCATCTGTTTGCTAACAAAAATGTTGAATACTGCAATTTAATGAAGCAATTTGCTGATGTGTTTGCCTGGGAATATAGTGACCTGAAAACCCATGATAAAAAGATTATTCAGCATAAAATCCCTCTAGAGAAAGATACCATTCCTTTCAAGCAAAATATGAGACCAATAAATCCTATGCTTCTTCCTCTGATTGAAAAAGAAATTAAAAAGTTGTTGGCTACCAAGATCATAGTCCCTCTTAGATATTCCAAATGGGTAGCCAATTTTGTGGTAGTGAGGAAAAAAAGTGGAGAAATCAAACTCTGTGTTGAATTCAGAAACTTAAACAAATGCTCTAAGAAAGACAACTATCCTCTACCCAAGATGGAGCATTTGCTGCAAAAAGTCTCAGGAGTGAAAGTGATGTCTTTCCTAGATGGATTTTCAAGGTTCAATCAGATTGTTGTGCATCCAGATGATTAGGAGAAGATTGCATTCACCACTCCTTGGGGTACTTTTATGTATGCCAAGATGCCTTTTGGGTTGATGAATGCTGGAGCCACCTTTCAAATAGCTATGGACATAGCTCTTGTGGGAGAGAAGGATAAATTTGTCCTTATCTACCTTGATGACATAACAATATACTCCAGCAACCATCAAGATCATCTGCAACATTTGAAGAAGGTGATTCTAAAGTGCAGAAGGTTTAGGATTTCAGTCAATCCTAAAAAATCACAATTTGCTTTAGAAGAAGGCAAGCTGTTGGGACATATTATTTCTGCTGCAGGTGTCTGAATTGACCCAGAAAGAGTAAAGGCAATATAGACTTTGTCTATCCCAATATCAAAGAAAGATATCCAGTCCTTTTTGGGCAAGATTAATTTTGTGAGGAGGTTTATACCAAATTTTGCAGAATTGCTGAAGCATGTTACCTCCATGTTTAAGAAAGGGTCAGAGGTCAGATGGACTGATTCAGCAAGAAAATCTTTCGATTCCATCAAGAAAGCCATTATGGAAGCTCCCACTTTAATAAGTTTGGATTACAGCAAGGAGTTCCACATATTCTCATTTGCCTCTGAAGACACCATTGCAACAATTTTATTACAAGCAGATGAAGAAGGTTCAGAGCATCCAGTGGCATTTTTCAGCAAGACATTAAGGGATGTTGAATTGAGGTATGACATTATTGAAAAAAATGCATATGCTCTTATCAAATCTTTGAAAGCTTTCAGAGTTTATATTCTGCATTCCAAGATAATTGCATATGTACCCTCTGCTGCAATAAAATATGTCTTGACACAACTTGATGCTGATGGGAGAAGGGCTAAATGGATTGCAAAGCTAATTGAATTTAATATAGAACTGAAGCCCACCAAACTTGTCAGAGGTCAGGATTTTACCAAGTTATTGGCTGAAGAAAATTGCAGATCATTGGATATTGATTTCCTGTGCATAATTGCATAAATTGGTCAAGCAGATAAAGAAGAGGAAGCAACTGAACCAGAGACAAAGCAGTCAGTGGCCAAAAATCTAGCTTCTTGTGATTGGTATTCTGCAATACTTAGATTCTTGCTAAAGCTAGAAGTCCCTCCAGGCCTTACTCAAGGTCAAGCCAAAACTATTAAACTTAGGGCAGCAAAATATTGTATCCATGAAAATCTGCTCTACTGGAGGGATCCATCTGGAATGCTTTTAAGGTGTCTAGACAAAGAATAGTCAATAGAAGTC
Organism: Pinus tabuliformis; assembly: GCA_031772625.1. Classification (NCBI taxonomy): domain Eukaryota; kingdom Viridiplantae; phylum Streptophyta; class Pinopsida; order Pinales; family Pinaceae; genus Pinus; species Pinus tabuliformis. Next base: position 628,238,704 of record CM062805.1, on the reverse strand, counting down.
ATGCAGCAGTTTCATTTCAGCATGTGTGGATGGCACCATTATTGGAAGACTACAGCCCATAAAATCCTGAGAGCTGGATATTACTGGCCCTCCTTATTTTCTAATGTATTTTCATTTGTTAAATCTTGTGACAGGTGCCAAAGATTTGAAGGAAAACAACAGTTGAAGTCCCTGCCCTTAAAACCAATACGTGCAAAAGAACCTTTTCAGCAGTGGGGCTTGGATTTCATTGGAGAAATCAATCTGCATTCCAGTGGCCAGCACAGGTGGATATTAGTAGCCACTGATTATTTTACTAAATGGATTGAAGCAATCCCTACCAGAAAGGTTGATCATAATGTGGTCATGAAGTTTTTGACAGAGAATATCTTTACCAGATTTGGTTGTCCACATAAATTAGTCACAGACAATGCAGCAGCCTTTAGGGCAAAATAATTGGTGGAAATGTGTGATTCAATGGGTATTAAACTAGTTCATTCCACCTCATATTATCCTCAAGGTAATGGTTTAGCAGAATCCTCTAATAAAACCCTGATAAGGATAATCAAGAAGTTGTTAGAGGACAATAAAAAGAATTGAGATTCTAAGCTCAAGTATGCACTGTGGGCTGACAGAGTGACCATTAAAAGATCCACAGGTAATTCTCCTTTCAAGCTAGTATATGGCACTGAGGCTGTATTCCTAATCCAATTAACTCTCCCTGTGGCGAAATTCCTTCAAGAAGAGAAAAATGAGGAAGAGGACATGGCAAAGAGGATCACTGATTTAGCAGAGGTACATCAAATCCGAGAAAAGCTAGTTGAAAAGGCTGCAGCACATCAGAAAAAGATCAAGGAAGCCTTTGACAAGAAGGCAAAAATAGATAATTTTCAGGTTGGAGACTTGGTTCTGAAGTGGGATGCACTGAAAGAAAGGAAAGGAAATCATGGGAAGTTTGATGCTTTCTAGACAAGGCCTTTTATCATTTCTTAGATTCAAGGGAAAAACACCTTCATACTGAAAAGTATGGGAGGAGAAGCAGTTTTTGATGGCCCAGTTAATGGGTGTTTTCTGAAAATTTATGTGATTTAAGGTCTTTTTGCCTTAAAATTGTAAATATGTTGTTTTATCAGTCTTAGTGTAGGTTCAGTCAAACTCCATGCCCAATGGAACACTAGGAATTTTGCTAATTTGTTTTCATCAGAAAGGAATTGATCTACAGGTTCTTGAGACCTCATAGGGAGGATCTCATCCCCATAAGGAGCCAGTGTTAGCTCTGCTATAAGATGAAGTTTTTCTAAAGAACAGAATAGGTTTGGCCGTGTGTTATGCTCCGAAAGGAGCCCACAGCATTCCGTCTCCTCCTCCTCCTTCATTTTTCCTACACTCTTATAACTCCCGCTACCCCTGTTTTCCTCTATTTTGCCTCCAAAACCCTGTGTAAGCCCCTATTTCGTCTATCCCCTCAGTGCTAAAGTCTAAACCCATACGACTATATTCACGTGATTGCACCATAACCCGTCGTTTCCCTGTCACATTAGTCATAAACGTGTGCATTTATTCTGTGTCGTCCGATCAACCCCCCGCCGTGATCCGACGGCATTCGCGCTTCCCGCTCCTGTAAATTGCACACTCGTTAACCAGCGGGGAAAGTAGTTTTCCGCTGGTCCCATTCGCCACGTGCTGCCCTCCTACTATGATCACTGGTTATTGTATGATTACCGCCACCTCCGAAAAGTGGTGTCGGAATACCACTTACCACTGTCCCACCATCCCCATCGATTAAACCCCACGCAGCTTTCACTCCCGATCACCGTTGGATCTGCCCACCCATGATCCAACAGCCTTCATTCATTCACTCTCACTTCTTCTTGATAGCCCCTACAAATCAATCTTCGCCATTCATCTGCAAGATCCGATGGCTCACAATCATTTTCGCCTCCATTTCCTCCCAATGCATCTCGCTGATAGATCTCCACCATTCGTTTGGTGGATCTAACGGCTGATGTTTGTTCCAGTCTTGCCCATGCTTCTGCCATACTATGTGTGCCACCCTTGACTGTTCTGTGTTGCCGAAGGATGAAGGCGATCATCTACCAGCTCTCTGCGCAGTTAAGCTTCAACTACTGTATTCAATGCATCGTACACTCGAAAGAAAGAAGGACGACGCCAAAGAAGAAACTTACATTCAACAGTTAAGGAATTCCTTCCTTTATGACACTCCACCTGCTCGAGGAATCCAATAGAGTACCAAAGAATGTCAAATTAATTTATTGAAGCAAGCAAAGTGTAGCAGAGACTGCATCAGAAAGTTAAGGTGGTTGGTGATCCATTATGACCCCTCCATGCATAGAATAGCAGAGCATTTTTGTAATCAACCTCTACCCAGAACATAGATGTAATGAGGTTGATGGTTTTTTTTTGATGTAAGTTTCAACTTCTAGAGACTTTAACTACTCTGATACCTGCAGCATCTGGTCTTCATTTTCAGCTAATACAAGCTTCTTTTGTTGTTAATTGCTCACTTTCCACTTCTATTATATTCTAGGTTATGCTTGTTATGCATTTGTTCATGTGATCTTGATATTTAGCATTAGAGGGGTTGTCATCCCACCTCTGTGTTAGAATCTAGTGTGTATCATTGAATGTGTATGCAGGTTTCTGTTATTTTAGTGCTAGAGGGCTGTCATCCTGCTTGTGCATTAGGAAATAGATTTGCAAACCTCTTTACTGGTTGTAGCCAGCCATCACATGGTTTTGTGCATCTGCTGGTGTGGTCAGTATTCTCCATGTTCACTTACTCCTCAAACTATGAGTAATTGGTGGTCTAAATCCTTGTAGTCTGGGGGTGTTCACCCATGTCTGGGGTTAAGCATAGTAGAAGTGGTTATCTGGCTTGAATATGCATCATTCCTTCCATTCATCCACCTATTTCCAATAATTTTTGTTGAGTTTGTAATGTTCCCGAACATCTCTGAGATACAACCTAGGAGAGTTTCTTGGGGTGATAACAGGCACATCACTTCCATCATTCATATCAGTACTTTTAGGGCTCATCAAACCCTAATTCTATTGCTACATGCCCTAGACAAGTCATCACAATGAAAAGGACCGAGTTATCATTGTCGTTAAACTCATTAAAACATCAAATAGCAACAAACTTATCCATCATGACAAGACCGAGTGGATTCACCCGAAGGGTGGAATTATACAACAAGCATATGTTATCCTCCTCAAGCTTGATAATAAATAAAGAGGTACTGATCAGTAATGACTGGGGAAAATGGGAAAAGGAGTAAACCACTTTATGGCAGCAAGTCGCTCTTGAACATGACACTTTCACTTCATGTGACTACATGGGTTGGGTTATCTGCTTGGTGGTTATCATACCTATGGTCTATCATACCATCCATTACTTTGGTTTTGGGTCACTGCTTCCAATTCATTCAATGTCGCCAACATGTTCAAGAGAAGTCACTCAGTTAAATTCATCTTTTGCAATACTCATAAACTTTCATTTTCATGACCGCCATTCTTGAACCTTGTGTCATTAGTCACATTCCATCTCCAAAAATCATTGCACTCATTTTATGTCATTTATGTGGGATACATCAAGGCCCTCCTGCGATGAGTCACTTCTTGTCGACATCAACCCATTATCCAAGAAGTTGACTTAGAGACACCCTTTCAATACCTTGGGGCTTGCATACATCAATGGCAAGCTTCTCGCTTCCGGCGATAGGTTTACATCACTAGCCTTAAACCAGAAGATTTTGTATGGTGTTCAACATCAAAACATCCATTCACACCATACAGAATGTACTATGGTACTTTAAGGATCATTATCATTATCAGTGATTTCTCTCGCATCTATTAATGGCTTACATCATTGGATGGTAATCAGACAATGTCTTCCATGTTCAACTTCAGATCACATATTCACATGGTTAGACTCATACTTGAGTCAATGATTGAATGAGATAGAAGACCCCGAATATAGTTTCATCCATTCGGGATGCAATTTTGTAGGTTTTAACCCTTTACAAAAATTACCTGCATACGAATTATAAAACACATAAAATAAACAATGCGAGAGCATAACACATAAAACACATATACACAGAGATTTTCCCCTGGATCCAAAAACCAGGACTGCCAGCTTGATTTTTCATTATATTCCTTACAATGTTACAATACATATTTATACATGCCAAAGCATCCAATACCATGGACTGAAAACCATCGCGTCCAATACCATGGACCGAAAACCATCGCATCCAAAAAACATGTGCGAAAATCATGCACAAAACCATAGGTGGGTCGCCCAACCTAACATAGGTTTCAAAACCAAAACTTTCCGAGGTGCTGCCCTGGACCCCATAAGGTGGGGTTACGGGTATGCCTCAAACCCCTTGTGATCTCCCCTCTAACCCCCCAGTTAACTACGTGGGCTAGTCGTGGAAAGAATATAACACAAACCAACATTCTCCCACTTGTTGTTTTCTTTCCACAGGGGGGCACAAGAGAGCTTAGTCATTTTTCAGCCCTAAAAATCCCATTGTCTCTCTACACCAATAGAACTTCTTAGAGCTCATAGATTTTCTCAATCCATCTGCAGTATTCTTCAAAGTGTCCACCTTTACTAGAAACACCTTTTTGTCTTCTATCATATCCCTCACAAAGTGATACTGAACATCAATGTGCTTTGTCTTTGAATGATATGCGGGGTTCTTTGCCAAGGAAATTGCACTTTTTCTATCACAGTCGATCCTTATAGCTCCCTGTACTAACCCCATACTTGAACACAATCTCTGCAACCAAACTGCTTCCTTGCTTGCATGAGTGGCTGCCATGTATTCTGCCTCTGTAGTTGATAGTGACACTACAGATTGTTTCTTACTCATCCAACTGAATACACCTCCAAATAGGTTAAACACATACCCACTTGTAGATCTTCTCTGATCTAGATCTCAGCCCAGTCTACATCAACAAAGCCATGAATATCCAACATTCTATCCAATTCTGGTCTTCCTTGGTAGCACAAACCATAATCACTAGTGCCACACAAATACTTGAAATCTCACTTCACTACTGTCCAATGCTCCTTTCCTGGTTTTGACATAAACCTGCTCAATACTCCCACTGCATGTGAAATGTCTGGTCTAGTACATACCATTGCATACATAAAGCTAACGACTGCACTTGCATATGGAACACGGGACATGTCCTCTTCCTCTTCTTGTGTCTTGGGACACTATTCAGGAGATAACCTCACACCTACAGGAATAGGAACCTTCACCAGTTTACTATCCTGCATATTAAACCTCTGCAGTATTGTCTTGACATGCTTCCTCTGGTTTAACTAGAGCTTCCTCTTTGTCCGATCTCTTTTAATTTCCATGCCCAAAATATAGTTTGCAGCACTAAGATCTTTCATGTCAAATTTGGAGGACAAATGGGTCTTCAAATCCTGGATAATTTCTGTCATTTCCAACTAGCAACATATCATCCACATACAAGACCAGATAAATAACATGGTCCCCAATTAATTTAAAATACACCCAGTGATCTGCTTTGCTTCAGGTGAAGCCAAGTCCCCGTATAAATGTATCAAATTTCTGATACCACATCATTGGTGACTGTTTTAACCCATACAGAGACTTCTTTAACTTGCATACCAATTCTTTCTTACCCTTCACCGCAAAGCCTTCAGGTTGCTTCATGTATATTTCCTTTTCCAGATCCCCATGATGAAATGTTGTCTTCACATCCATCTGTTCTACCTCAAAATCAAAAGCAGCAGCAATAAATAAAAGTAATCTAATAGAAGTTACCTGCACAACGGTAGAAAAAATATCACCAAAGTCAATTCCTGGCACCTGGGAATAACCTTTTGCTACCAATCGAGCTTTATATTTCTCCACCTTTCCTTCTGCATTTGTCTTCTTCTTGAACACCCATTTGCTGCCAATGGGTTTCCTTCTAACCAGCAACTCCACCAGATCCCAAGCCTTATTTTTGTGCAAAGATGCCATTTCATCAACCATGGCCTCTTTCGAGAGTTTTCCATCCTCTGATTCTACTGCTTCCTTCACAGTTTTGGGATCATCATCAGTAATAGATAAAGCAAAATTTGAACAGAAAGCAGATGGACTATACCTTCTGGCTGCCTTCTTTCTCAAATTGATCTTCTCACACCCGGAGTTTGTGGCTCTTCATCTTCTGATTCCTTCTCTGCTGTAGAGTCTGATTCTTCCTCCTTTATCTCAAACTCTATTTCTCAGGTTCCTTTTGTTGGACTTCATGTTTAATAACATCTTTCACCTCTCTGAACACCACATCTTGGCTATACACAACCTTCTGTGTGACTGGGTTCCAAAGCTTATAACCCTTTAGATCATCTTTATACCCAATAAAGATGCACTTTTCAGATTTACTATCCAACTTGGTTTGTTTCTCCTTTGGAACATGTACATATGCATCACATCCAAATACCCTCAAATGTGAAAGAGAGGGTTTCTTACCAGTCCATACCTCTTGTGGAGTCTTATCCTCCAACGCTGATGAAGGTGACCTGTTGACCAGGTAACATGCAGTATCCATCGCCTCTACCCAGAATTCCTGTCCTAACCTGGCACCACTGAGCATGCTTCTTGCCCTTTCCATCAACGTTTTGTTCATTTGCAACTCCATTTTTTTGAGGTGTATATGGAGTAGTCTTCTGCCGTGCTATACCACACTTCTTACAAATTCTTCAAATTCCTTACTGCAAAACTCTCCACCGTTATCTGTCCTCAACACCTTTATCTTCTTCTCTGTCTGATTTTCCACGAGAGCCTTAAATTCTTTAAACCTGTCAAAGGCTTCAGATTTGTTCTTAAGGAAATATATCCATGTATTCCTTGAGAAGTCATCTATAAATGATACATAGTACACAGACTTACCCAGTGATGGAACCTTCACAGGTCCAAACACATCACTCTGCACAAGTTCTAATATTTGTTTCGCCCTCTTACTACTAGAGGGGAAACCCACCTGATTCTGCTTCCCATATACACAATTTTCACAGAAATCAAAATCGAGAGAGCTATTACTCATACCTTCTACCATACCTTGACCATGAAGTATTCGAAGGCCTTTCTCTCCAATATGTCCAAACCTTTGATGCCACAGCATGGTCTTCTCTCTAGAGACCACTAGATTTTCTGCTCCACTTTTAGGAACCACAGAAATGTTGCACCCATCAACAACCATGCTACCTTGCAGCTTGTACAGAGTTCCAATCTGAACTCCCCACATCAATACCAGTGCTCCCCAAACCATCTTGCAGGTATCCTTCTCGAACACTATTTTTACACCTGCATCATCCAACTTGCTTACAGAAATTAGATTTCTGGCCAATGCCGGAATATGTAGAACACTTGGAAGTGTTCTAACTCTTCCACCTTGCAACTTCAACTTTACCTTTCCGCAACCAACGAGTTTAGCCTTCCTATCATCCCCCAAGAAGACATTACTACCATCATATTTCTCATACTCGCAAAACCACTCTCTATGGGGAGTGAAGTGAAAGGATGCACCTGAGTCAATCAACCATGCCTCATGATCTACATGTGTACTTGAAGAAGCCAAGTACACATACCCACCTTCATCTGAGGTAGTTTATGCATCTGTAGAAGGAGAATCATTAGATCCCTTTCCTTTATCAGGAGCTTTAGATTTACAGTCCCTTTTGTAGTGCCCTTCCTTTTCACATTTCCAGCACACCACCTTTACAAGTTTTCCTGGAGACTTAGATCTCCCACTGGATGACTTATTTTTGTTTCTGTTCTGGGACTGTCCTCGTACAAACAGGGCATCATCATTTTGGCTCTCCATATTTTTCCGTCTCATCTCCTCCGTCAGCAAGGCTGAGACTATTTCATCAAATTGCAAGGTAGTTGCATTGCTACCTATTGCAATAACTAGACTATCCCACGAATCTAGTAGAGAACACAACAAACTGATGCACTTATCCTCATCTGAAATTTTAATATCAACAGATGCTAACTGACTTACCACAGTATTAAATGCGTTTAGATGCTCTGTCACCGAGTCTTCATCTTTCATCCTCAGGTTATACATCCTTTTCTGCAAGAACAGTTTATTCACCAGAGACTTAGATTGGTACAAAGTCCCTAACTTGTCCCACAAAGCCTTCGCCATAGCTTCCCCTGATACATTCAGCAATACTGAATCTGAGACACACAATCGTATTGTGCTTTTTTCCTTCTGATCCAACTTCTTCCATTCTTCATCGGACACTCCCGTTGGTTTAGTACCTAGATCTACCGTGATCCACTGATCTTTATCCACCAACAGATCCTCCATCTTGAGTTTCCACAACTCAAAACTCTGACCATTAAATTTCTCGATCTCTATCTTTCCACTGCTCACCATCTTATTTTACCACTAGAATCGATCTTGCAGATCTCCCACTGAACAGGGTATACCACAGGCTCGAGCAAAACCCCTCAACAACAAAGGCGTCCCCTTGAAGCCAAAATATCTCTAATACCAAATGTATGTTTTAACCCCGTACAAAAATTACATACATACGAATGCTAAAACACATAAAATAAACAATGCGAGAGTATAACACATAAAAGACATATACATAGATATTTTCCCCTGGATCCCAAAACCGGGACTACTAGCTTGATTTTTCATTATATTCCTTTCAATGTTACAATACATATTTATACATGCCAAAGCATCCAATACAATGGACCGAAAACCATCGTGTCCAATACCATGGACTGAAAACCATCGCGTCCAAAAAACATGTGTGAAAATCATGCACAAAACCATAGGTGGGTCCGCCAAACCTAACATAGGTTTCAAAACCAAAATTTTCTGGGGCACTGCCCCGGACCCCATAAAGTGGGGTTATGGGTACACCTCAAACCCCATGTGACCCCCCCTCTAATCCCTTGGTTAACTACGTGGGCTAGTGATGGAAAGAATATAACACAACCCAACAAATTTCAAGAAAGTACCAAATCATTTGTACGATGGCTTTACACTGATGTCATCCCATCATGGGTCTATATCTGTAGACGACTATCTATTTACATGTAATGAAAGTTTATATGTTGAGCATGGGTATGCCTTCCCTCAGCAATTCATGAAAAAATCCAAAATATCATGATATTATGTATTGTACTTGATGCAGGTTACCATTCACTTCAGAACCTCCTCATCACATCGTAAAGCATATCACTTGACATTATCATTTTCAACTTCATGCTTTAGGGGAAAACTATTATAGGTCTATTTGGGAACATCACTCTGATCATTCAGATCAGTACTTTTATGGCTCATCAAACCATAATTCTGTTGCTACATGCCCTAGACAATTCATCACATTGAATGCCATCATTCCTGAGAATTTCCTGGCCTGAAGACATCTTGAAATGACTCCTTGAGGGACCAGCACAGCCTTGGTCAGGGGTAAGTGCACTGCAGAGAATTTAGGCCCATTCAAGCCTACTTTGTAGAGCACCTAGGCCCACTTTGACCTGCACTAGGCAAGATTGAGAGAAATCTTCATAGGGTTGTAGGAATATTCCTTCATTCTAGATCATTCTAGAAGATTCCCACCTCTTATCCTCTCCTATGAGCTCAAAATTGGATAGGGAATGAATCAAATAATCTCCTATCCTCTCATCCCTTCCTCCATGGAAACTAACTCCCAAATTGGAAAGCCATTCAATGCCCAATTTATGACAAAACCACCTCCATTTCCCTATAAATTGAGCACTCGTCATAGTGATTAGGGGCTGGACTTTGAGAATTTTTAAGGAGATACTATTGGTGTGAGGTTTGAGATTATAAGCAAGTATTTTTATGGTGCTGAAGTGTTGTGATTTTGGTGTGATGAAGGTTGGAACTCAAGCTGGATGAGTGACATGGGATCAGACTCCTTGGTTGTAACTCTTCCTTCTACTTAATAAAGTTGTTTACACCTTTTCCCATGTTCTTGTCTTTATGTATGATGATTATATGTGAAAATGCTTTCGATTCCATTTGCTTATAGTAATAGATCTCTTGCTTTGATTGGTTTTTTTTCTTCTGTTTATGATTGCAGGTACTTGTTGAGCGGATTCAATTCGAGAAGGAGCGACGGGATCTATTCAAATGAGACCAAGAGAAGTGAAAGATAACAAGTAGGTCCCTTGTCTTATTTATCTTCTATAGAAAAAGGCTAAACTCTTTAAATCTATTGTTCTAGGTGTATCTACCCACCTAGGGAAATTGTATTTATCCGTAGATGCAAAATTCCACATAATAAGGGTGAATCCATAAAAGCAAAGTCATGTCTTGTTACGGAATTAGGTAGGAAAAGTTCAAATTGTTGATTTCAAGTTTTTATTCTTCCATGGAGCAAGCTCTATTTTCTTGAGAGTCAGATTCCATATCATGGTTTCTGATTATATGAAAGGTCCCTTTAGAACGGAATGATACAATCAGTTCTCTTATTCTATGGAGAACTAGGATAGGGAATTATCCTTATGGTTACCATCCTTGACAAGGTATTGGATTGTGACTATAAAATCTCATAGATTGGTAATATCTTGAATTATTTTGTCTATAGAAATACAGAGTCCTTGAAGAAGACTATACATCTCAACTTGATTATTGGTTTTCCTTCCCAAACCCCAAGCATACTTAGTTTCAATTAATCCATCAGGATTAAGTAAGATCCCTCCCCTTCCTTCCACCCCTTTAATTTTTTTTGTAACCAGAGGAAATGACAACTAGGTTACTCTCATACTTGCGTGACACGAGGGTTGATTCTGATTCCTCATAATTGAGTAATTACTCATAATTATTTTGTTACAATTCATAATTATGAAATAATAATAATTATTTCATAATTGAGAAAAAGGTTCTAGAGTTTGTTATTCTGAAGGAGATCAACTTGACCTTCTTGTGTATGAGTTGGATAGAGGTCCATTATTGTAGAAGTTTCCTAACTTCTTAAGCCCCTAGGTCTCTAGATACACTCTTCCAGAGGATATAATGAACCTATATAATCTACCCCTATTAAGAGAGATAATGCTAGATCTAGTTAGATCGAGATCCAGTCGAAAATAGTCAAAACTTGTTAGAGAGATTTGTCATACTATCTTGATGTTTAGTGAATATCTTTGAGACAAATATAGGATTGTGAGTTGAAGAGGAGTCCTCAGTTGTTTGAAGGCATTTGTGTTAATTTGATTGATTAAATAAAATTGATGAATCTTGTCCCATATATTTGTTGTATTTATGTTATTATGATTTAATGTGATTATCTTTTGTGTGTGCTAATCTACCCTTGGTAGAAAGCGATATTTTCCTTTTTTTTGATGGTGTATGTATGAATATGGATCTAGGTCACTTGGAGAAAATATTTGTTTAGCATCGGGTTCTCTAGCATTTATTTCATATTTGTTAGTCTACACAAACCTATGAGGGTTCCAGGTGCACATTTCTTGACTTCTCATTTAAAATTCTTTGTTTATGTGTTAGTTAAATCTATGGATCATCACTTATTTGATCATGCACCTATATGGTGAGGCCCGGAAAAGACTCATAGAGAAACAAATCCTTCTACTAGTGTTATTTTGGTTACAACCTAGACACATAAGCATCCTTAACTTTTTATTTTCTAAAGTGCAATTTGATTTTATTTTTTATTTTATGGGGACTTCAAAATTAGCATTAGTTAAAAATGCATACTGTGGAATTTCTGATCTCTCAATCCCAAAAATTACACCACAGAAATATCCAAACTATTATTAGCATTAGTTATTGTATGTTTATCGTCTACATATAAATTATAAGATCATTTTTTAACGAGACTAAATATATTCAACATTTATAATTATTGTTATTCTCCATGTCCATAAATGATTATTTTTCATGCATTCAAATATATTTTTTTAAACTAGGCAATATTATATATTTTCATCACCACATCATTATATCATATGAACCATTTTCAAAATATTTCAAATGTAAAATCACAAGTATATTGGGCATAAAGATATTATTGAGATAACAATTCAATATAAAGAGGATGAAATCCCTTTTTAGATGTATAATTTTGCCATGGTAGATTATCAAAATGAAAAAAAAAAAATATTTAGGAGGTATAGGCTTGCACTATTGATATGTAAGATGATTTCTTTTACGAAAAAAAAAACTCTTTGTGAATTTGGACCAACCAAATTCACAAACATAGTTCTTTTCCAAAAAAAATCATCTTACAATATGAATAACTATGAAAATATGCATATGATTATTATTTATATGTTCTTACCATGGAAATGAAGAAATATGTGATAATAATCATTGAATGACTAGTTTTATATCAACAATGATATAACAAAAAATAATAATCATTAGGGGAATTTTGAGTCTAAATGGGTCTCCTAAGGAAAATAATGAAATAATAGTTAAAAAATAAAATAAGAGTTATGACTTTTAAAGGAAAAGATAGAAAACTACATTTTTTATTTTATTTTCAGTTTATCTCTTTATATGTTTAGTCAAATATTAAGTGTAGGCACCCATTGGATACAGAATTTAATTCTACATCGAACAAATACCCACTTTACATATTTTTGGATACACTGACACTAAAAAATGAAAATACATGAAAAATGTGTTTCTTGAAATAAACATTTATTTTTTATATTTTTATTTTTTTTCACTGTGGGTCTACTCAAAAGTATTCATACTAGGTACTCATTGGATGCATAATTATTTTGCATCCAACAAGTTCCTACACTATTTGAGTAAACCTATAAGGACATAAGTCTAAGAGATATATATCATATATATATATATATATATATATACATATACATATATATATATATATATATATATATATATATATATATATATATATATATATCACCTTTTACCTCTGAAAATATTCACCCCTAGGGTTGATATCATCATTTTGAATCTTATGGTTCTTTTAAAGTTGATTTTTTTAATAATTTTTTTGTTTAGAGCCCATTTTTTACCATAAAATTATGCTAATGGTATATTGATATATTGATTTTAATGATGATGTAATTGGGAGTTACAATGATTTTAACAATGATAAAAAAAAATAAAATTAGGCATTAGCTTTTTGCATTGATTTCAATAGTGATATAACACAAAAAAGTAGGATGCATTTATTTCGAAGATGGTAAAATGAAAAATGATTTGGAGCAATTAGTTTCATGTATTTCAATGATGACACAATGAAAAATGATTTAGAATAATCAAGTGGGTGTTGATCTTGACAATGATATAACACAACAGAGGTGGCAAGAGGAGGCGGCAATCTCCATGATCCAATAGGAATAAAGGTATTATCCTTCACTTGGGGAATTGACTAAACCTCAAATAAACTAGTAGAGACATATGTAAGAGCTTTATTAGGCTTTGGAGACTCAATGATAGTTATTAAGGAAATGCTCAGAAAATCCCAGTATAATAGCCCCTAGTTGATTTTCCATGTAAATAAAATAAAATAAATTTCATGGGACATGTATTCCAAGTTGAATGTTGGGAAAAAATTATAGTGGGAATCACTTATGGTTTATTAATGGCTATGGAAATCAGAAAACACATTGGAAAAAGAAAAGAGGCAATAAATGGCATTTAATTAAGGACATAAAGGAAAATGGGAGAAAAGGAAGGTGAAGAGACATCAATATAAATGAAAGGGAAATTAGAGAGAAAATGGGGGAAATGAAAAAAAACGGAGACACCAATGATAAAAGGCATCAGATAAACAGTTCACATCTTTTTATCAGTTCTGGATTTGGATCAAATTTAGAGAGAGAGAGCTCCAAGAGAAGAGAGAAAGTAAGTAAGCAAAGGAAAGCAAAGGGAAAGCAAAGGAAAGCAAGGGAGAACAAGGAGAAAGTTGGATCAATAGCTATAGCAGGATTACATTACAGTTAACAGGTTTCATGTATGGATTCCTTGTTTAGATTTAGATGCATGGTACATGGATGTGGTTCCTTGGTTATTTGTTGTCATTAGAATGGAGATTTTCCAAGATTGATATTGGATTCAACCTTACCTTTCTATTTCCTTGATAGCCATGATGTAGTGGGTTCTCTATATGGATTTTTGATCGGTTCTCAGGTTCCCTAGTGGTTGTGGGTTGGGATGGAATCTCTAGAGCCTTGGAACAACTTGGGTTCTTAGGAGGTTGTGGGTTGAGATGTTAGTTATTTGGATCCCTGTAATATCTTGGGTTCCGTGGAGGTTGTGGGTTGGGATAGTAGTCCATAAAGGCCTAAACAACTTGGGAAGAAACAAATTTTGTTTGGTACTAGTGATTTCTTGACTGGTTAGGTGAAATAACTGTAGTTGAGGGTTGACGTGGTTTTGCCTCTGCAAGCCCTGGTTGTTCCGTTTTGGTTCAACCCATATGATCCCACATTCATACTTGGAATATGGCACGAGGGTGATTAGCTAAAAGAAAGATTTTTTCATCCCAATATATGGTTAGGTGGTACGTGGAAGTCCCTGACTTGGTTGGCTTTAGCATATGTTAATATATGTTATTCTCTTATTGCGATTAATGAGCAAATGTACTAGTTATTGTGTCGATCTTATGGTTGATTTACCATGGATTATATTTTCTTATATTCATATTTATATGATGTGCTCTTGCTATGGATCTTGTTCATGATTAATAGGCTATTGAATGATTGATGGTTGTATGGGCTAAGAAGTGTTGTTGCAACAAGATTGAGAGGGAATTAAGCCTTCTTGATGATTCTCTAGTGAAGTTAAGAATATAATGAAAAAAAATGCATTCATGACCTGTAGCTTCTATGTTTACCATAATTTTGACAAAATGGCTATCATGTATTATGCATGTCTTGGACATGATCTAGCCCTATTATTGATTGTTTAGATTTTTTATCATCGCAGACGTAATTCTGGAAAGTTTTGGGCAATTTAGGGTAGTGGCTTGTAGGCTAGCCCTGAAAAACTAGCACAAATCTCGTGATTGCATGCACTAAACTAGAATATTTCGGTCATAACTACATGTAGGAAGGCTTATGGGTGTGTTTGGAACCTTATAATCACATGCAAATTGTTTCAAGAGTGTGTTTGGGGTGTTAATCCTAAGAAAAAGAATTTCTAGCTTAGGGATTGATCACCAGGGATGGTTATCAGACACCTAGGTGATCTAGAGTCCCAAAGAAAAGGTAGTATGTTTCCAGTTAGTATGCCCCACTTCCATAACTAGAACTTGGAGTTCAGGTTATATCATAGTAATAATTATCTCTTGTTTACCTTGGAGGGCTTATAAAAGCGAGTAAATGTGGGAGGAGATGTTACATATTGGAATTAGAGAGAGATTTTAGCACTGGACCCAGGGTAAATGTGATTGTTATGCATGCCTGCCAGTTGCCTATGTGATTGATATGCATGCATTGTTATAGTTTTATGATATTCATGTATGAGTTGGTATACAAGTGATATTGTGTCGTACCAATCTGAACTGAATTATGCAGATGTGATAGCATGCCCTGAAATACACCGAGGTATGATTTTAATTTTGTATTGATCTATTTGGTTTATCTAACATGGTATGTTTGCAAGAAATAGAAGATCAAATATGAAGCGTATAATGGTGGATTTCAGTTCACATGTCTCCTTGAATATGCCTAAAGTGAATTCTATGGAATGGGAAAGGTCAATTGGGCAACACCGAAAAAAATAATCTCCTAATCTAGTATATACATTGAGGAGTCTGAGGGAAGATATTTGAAGTTGCAAGGGAGATAATAAAATGTTGATTGAGCCATATGAAAGACTTGAAAGGGCTCAGGAAAAGAAATAAGAGGCCAATACAATTATTCTTCAAAGCCTTTCAAATTTGCAGAAGTAAGGACAGATGGGGATTAGTCATGGAGATAGGAAGGAGGAGAAGACAAATGGGGCATATGGTAACAAGTCTCATAGAAGACACATGATGGAGAGAGATGATATAGTTAGAGGTGACAAATATTTGGATACACTTGACAGGAGGGATAGTACTCATGGATTATATTCTAGATTTGGTTGCAATAGACATCATCACCATCATCACCAACATCCATATAGGAGGAGTGAGAAGGCATATTTACTAGAGGAGTTTAAGAAATCCAAGCCTCCTACATTTGATGGAGTGCTGAAGAAATCAGAAGATGAAGAAACATGGTTACTTGGGATTAATATGTTTTTCAGATTACATGTTTGTTCAGATAACATGAAAACCAAGATAACTACCTTCAGTCTTAAAGGGAAAGCAGACATTTTGTGGGAAGATGTGAATCATGTTAGAGGCATTAGAGAAGAGGATCTAATTTGGGATGAGTTTGAGAGACTCTTCAAGAATAAGTGCCTTTCTAAAAGATATTATGATGAAAGGGCCAAGGAATGCTATGAGTTGATGATGGGTTCTATGAGAGATGATGAGTATACTAGCATATTCCTAGAGATGTTGAGGTATGTTCCTTAACTTAAGGATGAGAAAGTGAATATTCAAAGGTTCATCAATGGGTTTCCGGTAGCATCCAAAGACCATATCGAGTTTCATGAGCCTTGGTCACTAGAGGAAGTCGTCAGAAAGATAAAGCATTGTTATGAGAAGTCAAAGTGCAAGCCTGAGTTCAAGCATGATTAGAAAGGGAATGAAAATACTAAAGGAAAGTGGCCTTAGAAGTGAGGAATACCTCAAGATGTAAGTGACAAGGAAAATGTAGCACCTTATAAGAAGTTCAATGTAGTTGAGAGAGGACATGGGTCTCAACCTAAGGAGCAAAATAAGGGTGGTGGTAGAAATCCTTTGAGGTGTTGGACTTGTGGTGGAGAGCATCGCAAGAGTGAGTTCCCATCACACCAGGGTGGTAGACCTCATATTTATAGTGCTCAAGAGGCACATACAGCTGGAGATGTTGGTAAGAGTATTCCTCAGATTTATGCAGTAGTGGATAATAAGCAGGCGGATCATCAAGCATCCATATTGAGATGGAAGAAGTGCATATAGAATATTGGTTAGTGCAGTTGGCTATGGGGACCAAGAGAAGAATTCATCATTGGGTGAAATATTGTGAATTTGATCTGAATGGTATGCCTACATCAGCACATTTAAATGTTCTTCCTTTGGGCTCATATAGTAAGTTTTTGGCATGAACTGATTGTTCATTCACAGGACTAAAGTGGATTGTTATTACAAGGCCATTGAGTGCTTGGATGATGATGGAGAAAAGAGATTATTGTGGGGAGGGAAGAAGCCTACATTAGTGAGAATGGTTACATCTATGCAAGCAAAGAGTATCCATAAGAAAGTATGTTATTGTTTGCAGTGCATATTTCCAGTGACAAGGGGAAGGATGTTGAGGATGAGGAAGTCATGAAGAGGTATCCTTTCTTGTAGTGGTTTTGAGATGTGTTTCCTATAAATATTCTAGAGTTGCCTCCTCATAGAGAGGTCGAATTTTCCATTGAGTTGATGCCAAGAGCAACACTGGAATCTAAGGCACCTTATAGGATAAGCACTCTAGAGTTGGTGGAACTAAAGTTTCAGCTTAAAGAAATGATTGATAAAGGATACATAAGGCCAAGTGTGTTACCTTGGGGTGCACTAGTGTTGTTTGTAAGGAAGAAGGATGGTACTCTCAGGTTATGCATTGATTACAAGCAATTAAACAAAGTGAACATCAAGAATAGGTATCCATTGTCGTGGATTAATGACTTGTTTGATCAACTGAATGGAGCAATAGTTTTTTCGAAGATTGATTTAAGATTAGGATATCATCAGGTGTGTATCAAAGAAGAATACATCTACAAGACTGCATTCCATATGAGGTATGAGAATTATGAGTTTGTGGTGGTTCCTTTTGGTCTTACTAATGCTCCAGTCACCATGTGTTTGATGAAAAGTGTGTTGTATCATTATCTAGACAAGTTTGTGATAGTATTTATTTATGATATATGGTATATTCAATGAATGAAGAAGAGCATGCAGAGCATCTGGCAGCAATGTTGATATTGCTGAAAGAGCATTCAGCAAGTGTATTTTCTTTTATACTAAGATTCATTACTTGGGAAACGCTGTCTACAAGGAAGGGATAACAATGGACCCAGAAAATATTAAATCCATCATGGAGTGGCCAACTCCTAGGAATTTGGATGAGGTCAGATCATTCATGGGACTAGAAAGTTATTACAGGAGGTTCATCAGGAAATTCTCAAATATAGGTTATCCTATTACATCTTTGTAGATTAAAGGGAAGAAGTTTGAATGGATTGAGGAGTGTGCAACTAGTTTTGAGCAGTTGAAGCATTTTCCTACAAATGATCTGGTTTTGAAGATTGCATATCCTGATAAGGAGTTTGTGGTTTGTACAGATGCATGTAAGGAAGGACTTGGTGGAGTCCCGATGTAGGAAGGACAGGTGGTTTGTTATGAATCAAGGAATTTGAATTAGCGTGAGAAGAACTATGTAACTCATGATCTTCAGTTGGAAACTATCATTCATGCATTCAAGATGTGGATACATTATCTCCTTTGTGGGAGGTTTTTTTATGAGTGATGATAGTGGACTGAGGTACTTGTTTGACCAACTTAATTTGAACTCTAGGAAAGTGAGATGGTTGGCTACTCTTAGTGAGTTTGATTTTGAGATCGGTACATTAAGGGCAAGGAGAATAAGGTTGAAAATGCTCTCAGTAGGAGAGTGTAGGTGAATCATATTTCAGCTTTGAGCTATTATAGGACAGATTTGCAAGAACAGATCTTCCAAGTAGGATAACATGATGAGAAGTACCACATTAGAGAATTTTTGAGGTCTAAAATGAGCCTCCTAAGGAATATTATAAAATAATAGTGGAAATAATAAAATAAGATTAGATTACCTCATCAATTTTTGGAGGGAAAAAATAAAAAACTACTTTTTCAACTTGTATTTTCAACTTATGTCCCTACAATTTTACTCAAATTTTGAGTGGCAACACTTGTTGGATGAAAAATTTAATTTTGCATCCAAGGATTTCCCATGTTGCATACTTTTTATGGACCCTACTACACACAAAAAATGTGAAATACATCAAAAAATGTGATTGCAGTCATGTTTTTCATGTATTTCGCATTTTTCATGTAGTAGGGTCCATCAAAAGTATGCAACATCTGTACTTCTTATATGCAAAATTAAATTTTGGCATACAACGAGTGCTCCCACTGGAAACTTGAGTAAAATCATAGGGAGATGAGCTGAAAATATGAGTTGAAAAAGTAGTTTTTTTATTTTTTTATTTCTTTTATCTTTTTACCTTTTTACTCCAAAAGTGTTGAACCATCCCCCATGGTTGACATCATCATATCGAATCCTATTGGTTCTTATCAATTTTATTTTTTTGTACATTTTTGTTTGAGACCCATTTTTTACCTCAAAATTTATCTAATGGAAGTTGAAGCAGAGATTGCAACAATAGGGTAAATGTGATAGAGATGAGGAGTATCACCTCATAGAAAATGGCTTGGTCAGATTCAAGAACAAGATTTATGTGCTAGATAGAAGTGACCTCGAGAAGCTTATCTTCAGGGAGTTTCATGTCAAGCCATATTCAAGCCACTTAGGATACCAGAAGACTTTTATAGTTGTTAATAAGTTCTATCATTGGTCGAACATGAAGAAAGAGGTGGTTGAGTTTGTTGCAAGATGTTTAGACTGCTAGTAGGTGAAAGCAGAATGTAAGCATCCAAATATTCTATTACATCCTATTCCAAATCCAGAATGGAAATAGGCACTTAGTTCCATGGACTTCATTGCAAGATTTCTGAGGTCATTGAAGCGGCATGATTCCATCATGGTTGTGGTTGATAGGATGAGCAAGGTAGCTCACTTCATTGCAGTAAAGTCTACAATTCAACTAGTGAGGTAGCTTAAATATTCTTTAGGGAGATAGTGAGATTGCATGGTGTTCCCAAGAAGATTATATCAGACAATGATGCCAAGTTCACTTCCTAGTTTTGGGAGTTTTTTGCAGGCTTAGGGAGAGAGTTAGCTTTTAGTATAACTCATCATTTGCAAACAGATGGAAAATCATATAACATGATTCTTGTGGATATGTTGAGGAAGTATGTCATGCATTAGCAGAGGAAGTGGGACGAGTATATTCCACTGGTATAGTTTTCATATAACAATGGGTATTAGAGTCCTTGAATATGAACCAATTTGAGGCTCTTCATGGGTGGAATTGTAGTACTCCTATTAGTTGAAGTGATCCAGTGAGAAAGGTGATGATTAGACAAGATATATTGGTTGACATGTAGTAGGAGATGCAAGTTATTAGAAGGAATTTGAAGGCGGAATAGGACTGGCAAAGAGTTATGTGTATCAACATAGAGCATTTAAGGAGTTTCAAGTTGGAGAGCATGTGTACTTGCACATCAAGCCCAAGAGGAGCTCCTTGAGGATTAGGCCATGTTCCAAGCTAGCACCTCGGTATTGTGGTATTTTTGAGATCCTTGAGAGGATTGGACGAATGGCTTACTAACATGCACTACCGCCAAAAGTGAAATTCCATGATGTTTTCCATGTTTCATTTCTTAAGAGATATGTATAAGATGTCGATCGTGTGATTGATTGGTCTGTATTGCAGGTGGAACTAGAGGGAGAGTTATCGCCAAAGCCACAATGCATATTGCAGCAGAAGCAACTCATGCTCTGGAACCAAGTAACAAAGCAAGTTAAAGTGAAATGGAAGCACTTTAGGCCTGATGAAGATACATGGGAGATGGCTAATCATATGTAGGCTTTGTATCGTTCCTTATTTTCTAATTGAGAAGATGTGTTTGGGATATGTGTTTTGTTTATGTGTGTGTGTGTGTGTGTATGTTTGTTGTAAATATTGGAATGAGTTGTGTTATAAAGCTTCAATAAGCAGTATGGTGGTCATGTTTTCAGTAGTTTGGTATGTTGTAAATACTACATCGACCTATGATATAAAGCTCCATAGGCAATATGTTTTGTTGGTCATAGGTGTCATACAACACCATGATGGTATTCTCCCAAAGGGGAGGGGTTTGTAACATCCCTTGATTGATTTTCCATGTAAATAAAATAAAACCAAGGTCATGGGACATGTATTCCAAGTTGAATGGTGGGAAACCATTATAGTGTGAGCCATTTTTTATTTATTAGTGGCCATGGAAATTGGAAAAGGCATTGGCAAAGGCAAAGAAACAATAAATGACATTTAATTAAGGAAATAAAGGAAAATAGGAGAAAAGGAAGGTGAAGAGACATATATATAAATGAAAGGGAAATTAGAGAGAAAATGGGGAAAATGAAAGGAAAATTAGACATTAATGATAAAAATACATCAGATAAATAGTTCACATCTTTTTTTTAGTTTTGGCTTTGGATCAATTTTAGAGAGAGATAGAGCTCCAAGAAAAGAGAGAAAGAAAGCAAGCAAAGTAAAGAAAAGGGTAAGCAAAGGAAAGCAAGGGAGCACAAGCATAAAGTTGGATCATCAACTACAACAGGATTACATTGCAGGTAATCGGTTGTGTGTCTGGATTCCTTGTTGATATTTGGATGCATGGTACATGCAAGTCATTCCTTGGTTATTTGTTTTCATTGGCATGGATATTTTCTTATATTGACAGTGGATTCATCATTGCCTTTTCATTTACTGGATAACCATGATGTTGTGAGTTATCTATCTAGATTTTTGATTGCTTGTTAGGTTCCCTAGTGGCTGTGGGTTGGGATGGAATCTCTGGAGCCCTAGAACATCTTGGGTTCCCTAGAGGTTGTGGGTTGAGATGGTAGTTCTCTTGATCCCTATAACAGATTGGGTTCCCTGGAGGCTATGGATTGAGATAGTAGTCCATGGAGCCCTAGATAGCTTTGGAAGAGACCAATTTGTTTTGGTATTAGTGATTTTTGGACCAGTTAGGTGAAATCACTATGGTTGTGGGTTGAGGTGGTTTGGCCTCCAGAAGCCCTAGTTGGTTCTGTTTTGGTTCAACCCACACGATCCCACATTCATGATTGGAATATGGCATGAGGGAGATTGGTTGAAAGAGAGATTTGGTTCAGCCCAATCTATGGTCACGTGGTACATGGAAGTCCTTGACTTGGTTGGCTTTTGCATACATTAATATGAGCTATTCCCTTATTGTGCTTGATGAGCACATGCATTGGTTATTGTGTCGATCTTATGGATGATTTTTCATGGATGCTATTATGGTTATACACATAGTTATATGATGTTCTCTTGTTATGTATCTTGTTCATGATTGATAATTTATTGAATGATTGATGGATGTATGGGCTAATAAGTTTTGTTGTATCTAGCTTGAGAGGGCATTGAGCCTTCTTGACAATTCACTTATGAAGTTAAGAAGATCATGATTAGACGTGCATTCATGACCTGTAACTTCTATGTTTACCATGTGGTTAACGAAATGTCTATCATGTATTAAGCATGTCTTGTATAGGATCTAGCCCTATTATTGATTGTTTAGACTTGTTATAATATCATACCTGATTTTGGAAAGTTATGGGTAGTGGCCTGTAGGCCAGCCATGGAAAAGTAGCACTGATCTCACGAATGAATGCATAGAACTAGAATATTTTTGTCATAACCACATGAAAGAATCTTTATGGGTGTGGTTGGAGCCTTCTAACCCCATGCATAGTGTGCCAAGAGAGTGGATGGGGTGTTCAGCCTGGAAAAAAGAAGTTCCAACTCAGGGATTGATCACCGGGGATGGTTTTCAGACACCTGGGTGATATGGAATCGATGAGGAATGGCAGTATGTTTCCAGTTAGTAGGCCCTACTTCAATAACTGGAACTTGGAGGTTGGATCATATCATAGTAATATTTTGTTGATGTTTACCCTAGAATATAACAGGCCTGATTAAAAAACTCATGTAAAAATATATAAGACCATGGTTGATGGGACACGTATTCTAAGTTGAATGTTGGGAAACACATCTTAGGGGGTGTTCATTTGGTTTTTTATGGCTAGGGAAATCAGCAAAGGCAATGGCTAAGGATTTGGAAATGAAAAATGGAATTTTTGGCACAATTATTTATGAAAATAGTGGAAATTAGGATAAAAGGGAGGTGAAAGGTCATAGGTTGTATGTGAGGACGAAAATGAAGGAAAACAATGCAAAATGAAGAAAATAGAGGCTTCATTCATAAAAAGGCTTCTGAGGATGAGTTGTAACCTTTTGTTAGTTTATCTTTGGATCTCTCTCATTATTCTCTCTCTCTCTCTCTCACTCTTAGACACTTAGAGTTTCTTGGAGCACTTTGGCATTGGAACAAGAAAGGAAAAGAAGGCAAGAGGAAGCAAAGATCAAGCAGGGAAAGGTAGGATCAAGCAGCTACAATAGGCTTCATTGTAGGTATTGACTTGCATGTGTATTTTCCTTGCTATATTTTGCATGCATGGTATTGCATGTGGTTCTTTTCTATCATGGCATGGGTTTTTCCAGGTGTGACAGTGTTCTTCAGCCTAGCCTTTCCATTTCCTGATAGCTTTGATGAGATGGGTTTCTCATATTTGGTTAATGTGGGATGGTTGGATGGATTCAAAGCTGAGTGGGGTGGAACTTTGAACTGAAAAACACATGGCCTAGTGGTCCTTGAACTAGACTGGGGATCATGATAAATCCACTGGCCTAGTAACCCCTAAACTGGACTGTGGGTTGCAGTAAAGCCATATTGTGTGCCTTGGTGAGCCTATGAATCCTTTCCAGTGAATGGCGGGATATACGGTAAAGCCAAGAGGTGGATTTCTCTTTTTTGGGCCTAGTAGTCCCGGGATGGGATGTACAGTAAAGCCTAGAGAGTTTGTCTCAGTGTAGGGCCTAGTGATCTCTAGATCGGACTATGGATTATGGTAAAACCCGAGAGACTAGGAGGCACTCAAATTCCTCACAGTGTAGGTAGAGAACTCAGGTGGAATCAAGGCTTGTTGGTGTTTTTGGTGTGTTCTACAAGTCCCACATTCATGCTTGGAATATGGCACGCAGGTGATTGGCTGAAGAGAGACTTGGCTCAACCAATCTATGGTCGAGTGGAACGTGGTAGTCCCATCTCCGGTTGGCTTATTGAATCACTAATGAAAGGTTATTTCTCCTTGTATTTCTAAGAGTATTTTGATGGATTATATGTGGTCTATATGGTTGTACTTTGATGAGTATTTTTGTTGTTATTATGTTGGTTATATCTTTGTTTTATGACAGTAGTTATGTATGGATCTCGGCATGTTTTTACTTGTACATGAATGGATAATGTATCTATGACCTAATAGATGATAATGCAACAAATGACATGAGGGAAAAATTGTTCATAGCGATTCTCATATAATTATGATATCCCTACACCTAATTCTTTTTTTACACTTGTAGGTTAAATTTTGATGATTTGTTTGACGAAATTCCTGTCATGGCTAGTAGGGGTCTGATTAAGCTCTTGTTCAACTTATTTCTTTAGCATATTTTTTTCTTGTTATTTTACTAATATTAAGCTATCACTCCATTCTGGGCAGTGACTTGGGATCTAGGCCTGAAAAAGTGGCTTAAATCCCAAGGTGGTTGGCGCAGAACTAGAAAATTGGGTCCCTGTACGCTAGCACATAAGCTTGTGAGAGAGACTTTTGGTTTTTGGATATTGTCATGCCTATAGAATGAAAGCAACTAATGCCTAATATGGTCAAAACCTCAGTAGGATCCAAGGTCAAGTTATCTGAAGTGTTGGATTGGTTTATGTGGGTCCTAAACTTGATGTTGGATGATTGTGTGTGATGTTTCCGTTGATTCCACTTTCTTAAGGTCATGTAGGAGGTCGAATCCAATCATAGTAGCCTCTCATCGCATGTTTACTTCGGTTGGTTAGTTACTTGGGTAGATGTGGGAGGAGGGTGTTATAGAGTGGTATCAGAGCATGGTTCGGACTCGATGGGCAGTGTGTGTTGGTCAGACATGCGTGTAAGTTGCATGTGTGTCTCTTACACTTGCATTCCGTGTGCATGTTACATTGCATAATGTTAATCATGGTTGTAGTAAGTTGTCATGAGGAACTTGATGTTGATTTTGTGGAATGCATCGTCATGAGTATATGATTGGTTACATATAGTTATATGTTGTTTACATGGTTTTGTATGTCTCTTGATTACATCCTTGTATGTTAGGTTACATTCTTGTATGTTTGATTACATGTATCAATCTTGTAGGTTGGTTACAAGTATTGATCGCTTATGCTCTACTACATGTGTTCATGCGTATGTGTAGCTGATTATGCATTGCTTATGTAAGTTGATGGTTGTATGGGGCAATGTGTATAGTGGCGTGATGTGGTTGTTGTTGTCATGCATGAGGTCATGATTTGTGTAGTTTATATGGTCATGCATTCATGATTGGACTCTAGCTATAATAAGGTGTATATGGATTGGTACTCATGTGTTATATGTCTATATGTATTTGTTACGCATGTATGGTCTTGGTTATGGTTATGCATGAATAATAGGTCAAACATTCCTTGAGAAGTCACGGTATGCAATTTAGGTCATCGGAGTGATATCGATATGTTATGATACTAATGTGTTGCCTGAGATAGAGCAGGAGATGCAAATCATCAAAGTGAAGTTGCAACATTGGACCTTGAGGTAAGAGCATGTCATCATATAGGTTTGTATGTTTGGAATGTAGGTAAGTAGGTTAAGGATTGTTATATATATTAGGCTTATATACATTAGGTTTATGTACATGTATTTTGATGTTATGGTTATGTACATGATAGATGATAGTTGTTTATCCTATTCAAATAGTCAAGAATGAAGGTAACCTGTGGTTGTATGCATTATTGTTGTTGTTTTTTGTTAGATAACTTGATGATTACGGTATATGTTGTTGATGAGCATGATATATAGCTTATTGTTGTTATATGTTATTAACTTGATGATTAGGGTTATTTCATTGAGATCTTGATGTTGTAATTTGGAATGGTCATATGCATGATGATTATGTTCATTGCATTGAATATGTTGATGTTATATGTATTGTGTTAACCTCGTTTGACCTATGTAAAGGGTTATGGTTGCAATATTTAGGTATGAGCCAACATATTTGTGATATGGTGTCGTACTAATCTATATTGATTGTACATATGTGATTGTTATGCATGAACGACAAATGCTTATGAGCTTATGATGTGAACATGTTAGTTAGTTACTATTATGGATATCATGATTTATGTTTGAGTGCATATGTTATGAAGTTTTATTGTGTTAACCTAGATTTATTGTGCAGACAGGATAACCTCCCCTGAAATACATTAAGGCATGAGTTTGCTTATGCAGTATACTAGGTGCTTCGTTGTTGATTATGTCCTCTATTTTGTGTTTGAGTGTTTAGTGCCTATTATGTCATCTAGTTGATTTATTTGACATCTTGAATGTTTGATTAATTGCATGATATGGGTATGAGTCTATAGGGTTGCATAAAGAAATGATCTTGTTTTAAGATGATTGTACTAATACATATGTGTCGAGACAACTGATATGTACTTTCATGTGTTGTAGCATTTTTTGGTTTTGATAAGATAGAATATTTGAAAAAAATTTAAGCTAGGAAATGGACATACAAATAGTGAATAAAATGTTATTTAAAGAAAATATCTTGATGATGATATCCATATCAAAGAAAATGTTAGGTTAGAAAGAAAAGAAAACAAATAAACTCTGAAAGTGAGCAAGTCTAAATGCCACTACTATGTTTCTACAAAATAATGGTTATGTGTAGCTTGTTTTAAATGCCACAACCCATGACAGTCAAAAAGTTTAATCTTGACTGCTTCATGCTTTAAATTTGATGTTATAGTTAGAGAAGAAATATCTGGCCAAACTGTTTAATCTTGGCAAATTAGTAGTTAGGTAGAGAATAAGAAGGAGCTCATTAGTTTAATCTGAGCCCTTGGAGGTTATAAGGGTAGATTTAGATAGTTTGTTTTTGTAAAATAAAAAGAAAGGAAAAGGGTTTTCTAGCTCAAATGCACCCATTAAGTGAAGAAAAAAATGATAGGATAAGCAAAGAGTAAGTAGAGAAAGGTTGTAGAAGTTTGATTATTCATTGGACTAAAGGTACATTATCATGTTTCACCATATGTTTCTATGTCCATGATTCAATTACACAAAGCAAAAGAAGGTCTACAACATAGATTAATTAACTTCCCATTCATCCCCATTCATCATTATATTCACTAATTACCCCTTTCCACCTTCATACATTCATATTCACTCATTTTTCACCAAAACCCCTTTTCCTAAGGTAAAAACCCTTTTTGCCTAGGAAACATAAAAACACCATGTTAAATTTCCTTTTACTTAAAAAACCCACAAAAGGTCATTTAGCCTAAGTATTCATACATATATGTGAAAAGCCAATAACACATAAAAAACATAATACTTAGTCTTTTTCCCTTTTCCGCTTATATTTCATACATTTTCCCTTTTCCCGCTTATTTTCCATATTAAAACTAATTATAGTATTAAACCCATAAAATTCTACTTTCCGATATATTATTAACTTCTTTATTAAATATCTCGAAACCCTTTAGTTTTATTAAAAAACTATGTATTGCATATCGCATCGCAAGCCTTTCATATGAATGCACTATCCTCTAATTGCGATATGTGATCAACGATGGGCCCAGACTCGACGCTATATATATCATAATCTATCACCATATCACATCTACCTCCACCGCAAAGTCCCAGCGATAACGTTACCATCTGCCGATGTGATCTTCGATTGCAAATGTGTGACGAACCCTATGCAATATATATCATACCTCAATATCATTTCGCATCTGCCCTTATTGTAAGTCCTGCTAAAAATTCCCCTCCGCTAAACCACGATTATGATATGTGATATAAACCCAGACCTGGTGTTAGGCCCCTACACTAGTAGTATAGGGGCCCCTATACTACTAGTGTAACCCCTTATTGTTATTAGTATAGGGGCCTAACACCTGGTGCCATTTATCCACCGAGTCCATGAAATTTCAAATCCACCAAATGTGTTTTGCGATGGTTTTATGTGTTAAATCGTTTTTACGATTTAAACGAAGAATTAACTTTAAACCTCCATTACACCGCTAATCTGGGTTTTTAACCATGATAAAGCCATTCCACCATAATTAATCATTGGGCCCCTCCATTTTCTCTTTTGTGCTACTCTTTCACTCCTCCACCATCCAATTACGACCATTGAAATCCAACAGTGCTTGGCTATTTCGGGTTGGCTCTCTGTACGAGCGTTACCCACCTGAAAAGTGGTATTCCACTGATCCTCCTTTGCTACGTGGCAGGCTCATATTATTTCGGGTGACCCCCTCCCAATACCACTCACATCTTATAAGTGATGCGATGAAAACTGCCTTCTGTAAAACGACAAAACAGTCAATATTCACTTCGCGCCGTATTTTAAAAGGAAAACTGTTTTTCCCGTTTAAATGCCAAAATGACCATTTTCCTTTATTTCACCTGTTTTACACATTGAATCCTCCATAAGCCTCTGCAACCATATAAACCATCATTTTACCTTCTAATATGTTGTGGACTCCTTCCAGTAGCCTTTCAAGCTCAATAAGCCATTGATGTCCTCCTCTGTCACCTTTGTTTTTCTTAATAATCTCTTTGTTTTGCAGGTAAAGCTTCTATTCTAGGCTTACAAAGAAAAATCCTACATACAATTGAAAGACAAATATGAAGATGATACCAATTCACTTTACCCTGTAACATAAGTGATTTACTTTTGAAAAACACAGTAAAACCTAAAATGCACAGTAATGGTTAGTTAGCAGGGTTAAAGGATATTTACAGAGTTTATAGGGTATCAGATGAAAGATCAAACTGAACAAATCAACCAATGTGAAGGATACAAACAATAAAGTAGCTTAAAGGGAAAAATATCAACCAACAAAGCCAGCACAACCTGAATAAAAGGGGACAGCAAGAAGCAGTTCAATAGTTTCCCCTATCTTCTTGCATGAAGATCTTTTCCTTTCCTAGAATAAATCTTAATTAGTTTTAGGATATTTATTTGTTTTATTATTGTATAACTAACTCTCTTCTCAAGATGTTAATGGTTCGTATTTCAAGATTCATAGTTCATTGCTTGTTAAATCTTGACTGCCAATTCTACTTTGAACCTAGTTGCACCTTTGAAGGAAGCTTTTGTAGACACTTGATGTACTCAGTTTTTCTTGAACCTTAATACAAAGTAGAGGATTCTGAATCTGGTTTTACACAGTTTGTGTTATCTTTGTATGTTTTTCCAGTTTTCAATCATTATGTTTTTCTTCATATGCTTATGACTTACAGAGATATCTACATAGGAACAATTTGTGTTTCAATTGATTCCTATAAGCTCCTGAAGTGATCATCTATTAAGGTACTGGATTAATGCAACTGTCTGTGTAGCTAATCCCCTCTAATCAATAAATCATTAGCATCTTTTGTAAGCTTAAGTGTACTACCTTGAATATTTTGAACGTAGTTTAGAAGTTTTCACACTTATGATTGTTTTGTTTTACAGTCGGGAAACTATGATAATCATATTATTTTTTGTTTTCATCTCACCACTATTTTTGACCTATATCACTGTGTAAAGCTTTATAGCATCCCTTTGCTGAAATATTAATATTATCCAAAGGATTAAATATTTCAATTCTAAACCTATCTTCTTTCATTGGTCTTCCAAAAACTAAAACCAAAAACCCCAAAACAATTATTTTAGATGCTCTGGCATTGGTAGCCTAACCTACTACTATCTTAGAGGTACAACATCAGACTGACGTCGTTGCTAGGGATTCGAATTTCATTTAAGTTTCCCTTGGGACAACAATATTCATTCATTCTTATCCTTTAAAGGTGATTAAAGGGTTTAGAAAGGTTAAAATCATTCACCTAGGTGACTCCACACTCCCAAGTTGGCACCTTATAAACATACCAGATCTCATTCAGAAGCTGACATAGTTAAACCTCTGTCAGATCCTGAAAGGCTTATAAGAAAAGCCAGTTCTAAAAGGGGACACCAACCATCTTCTTCTTCCTCTTCATTCCTACAGTCTGAAGAATTAGAATCATTTGACCCCTATAGTAATATCCCAGCTGATCCTAATTACTCCCATTTATCACCTAGGGTTGTTGAACTTCTAGATAAAGGAGTTGATTTTAAGTCAGCCTACCTTATCCATTCATTAGAAACTCATCCAATACCCACACTACCATCAATATCACCTAAAATGGAATCTGATTTGGGTGTTAATCTACCAGAATATAAACCCACAGATTTCATATCCCCTACCACCTATCCATTTCCTTCCATTTTTGATCGACCTGAAGCTTCTTCTTCCAAACAATCTGAGGAGACCTTTTCTATATATTCCAATCCTCTCTTTGAAACAAAAGAAGATATTCCTTTACAGGTCCCAAAGTTAGTTCTTAGGACTCCTTTGAAGTCTTTCAGGAGATCTCCTCCTTCATCTCCTCCTTCACCTCCAACTAGTCCATCAACCCCTGAATCACCATCTTCTTCCTCTACTTCTTCTTCATCCTCTACATCCACACAAACACCACATACTCCACCTGGACAACCTCATACACCTCAACAACCTCATATACCTCAAGCACCTCATACACCACCTACTGTCATGGCTTTTCGACCTATTGTACAGGCTAGATATGCTGCCTTAGTCTTACCTAATAACCTTGATGCATTCCCAGTTAGATACTTAAAATACCTTCCCAAGTACAATGGAGAAATTGGTCCCTCAACTGAGGACCATCTTCAAGCTTTCCTTGACTTTGTAGACAACATGAATATTGAAGAAGAATATGTTTATATGACATTATCTGTATAGTCACTTGAAGGAAATGTGAGGATTTGGTTTAGACAGTTACCAGTAGCTACCATTAGAAATTAGGAAGAGCTTACAAACATATTTAAAAATCAATGGGGTGTGAAAAAGGATCCTCTTTACTTCCTCACAGAATTTGAAAAGCTTAAAAGGAACTTTGGTGAACCAGTATCATATTTTATCAAAAGATTCAATAAACTCTATCACAAAATGCCTGCTGATTGTAAGCCTCCTATAGCAGCACCTAAGTCTAGATTTTCCAAATCTTTCAATGATGACTTTGTTGTTATGCTACAAGAGAGAACTTCAAGAACTCTTGAAGACATGTAAATAAATGCTATAGAATTAGAAGTGAATAAGGCAGCATCAACTTCTTTAAAACTTAAGGAAGAAAAGGCCCAAAGAAAGCTTAAATCTGTTCAAGAAGCCTCTATTTCCTCTAAGACTAAATCAGAAGACTCAAAAATAGATGAAATAACATATCTTCATAGAAACCTATCAAATAGGATTTCAAAGATTGAGACCCAACCTAGGACCATACAACAAATAGTTACTAGGCCCCAAAACCAAAATCAAGGTCAGTATAAAAGAAATCAACCACTACAAATTCTTCAGAGACCTACCAATGATCAACAGGTTCCTACTCCTCTATTAATAGATCACCAACAACTTAATGATAATACTATGAAAATTACTGAAGATATTAATAGTATGGATTCTTCTTCCAATCAAACAGCCATCATTCCTCTCTCACAATAGAATCAAGATCAATAAGATCAGGAAGCTACACAGGTATCTAAATATCATGCTTTTTCTGAATTTTTAATTGCATAATTAAACAAGAGGTATGATCTTAGGCCTAGGCCTGGTCCTGGGAGACCTCCAAAGGAAAATCCAATAATTGAACCACGTATGATCTAAAAATGGGGCTTTTAGGCTTCTTGTCTAACTTACAAGAATCTCTCCCACTTCCAAAGCTTTAAATTTTCCCAAGTCTTAATGATTAACCAATGAGAAATTAAGAAATGCTTGAAAATATGGGTGTATGCTTGTATTTGTTTTCAACTGATTACTTGCTTTAATTTCTATTGTTGTGTTGTAAATTAGTGTGCTGACACTGATGTATAAATACATATAACAGTAAATAAAACAGTAGTAAAACAAACACATAAGACAGCAGTTTAATTAGGAGTTCACCCACATCTCTTGGGCTACATCTCTGTGAGCTCTAGTTAACCCAACTAGGCTCTCAGGGATTATGGTATTAGTCTTTTTTACAAGCTCTTGGCCCAACTCTTGCTGTTCTACACAAAAATAGTGGGTTCAGACACCATTTAATCCCCTGGCTCTTGAAGCTCTGGCTCTTGGCTCTTGGCTCTGGCTCTTTGGCTCTTGGTTCTAGCTCTTGGATCTAAATCTAGCTCTTTGGCTCTGGTTTGGGCTATTGGCTCTGGCTTTGGCTCTTGGCTCTAGCTTTGGCTCTTGGCTCTAGCTTTGGCTCTCTGGCCCTCCACTCTGGCTTCTTTCTGCCTTCTACAATCTTCAACTCTGTGGCTTTTCACTTGAACTTCAAGTGACCCCAAAGGCTCCCTCAACTTCTCTTTTTCTTCGGCGCTGCCTCTTTGGCTTCTACTTCGCAGAAAAACCCCAATAGCGACCTTCAACAGCAATAGCAACCCCAACCACCATCAACAATTTAGTAACCCACAATCTTTGACATTCATGGCTTAAAAGCCAAATCAGTGTTGTCTGTTGGTTTTCCCTCTCGGGCTCTCTATCTTCCTGCCACAGTTCATTCAAATCCCATCTCTGGGCATTAGCACTCATTGCTAAATGGCCTTAGGGATGAATGCCACCTATTTGGTAACAGAAGTGGTCTATCAGTGCTTTGAATCCTTAAAAAACGGTTGCTCTGTGTTTACATAGAGAACGCTGCAATACACGGAAAAACCTGCAGAACACTGTTCATCCGGAATTGAAATTTTCATAACCCTACTTTATAGCGCCATCAGGTCTTCCTGGGAATCACTATCGCATATTGCAATTGGCCTGCCCCTTTGTATTTAATTAAATAACGAAATATGTGTAAATAAATTGAAAAATGGCATTTGGCAGATCTCAAATCTTATGAGATAGCACCTATTTTTCCATCAGGTTTGGCTGATCGCATCGCGTATATATAAAATATGTGGCCCTACTCCAATGTGTTGTGCCAACGCGATACTGCGATGTGACAAGTCGCAAACACAGATCGCACAAGTCTGAGGCCTCTTCATATAATAGGGTCTATGCCAACGCCGATTATGATCCGCTGATATCGGCTACCGTGGTATTGCACCGACCTGGTCCCCTTGCATATTATTCCACCGATATCTGCTAACTACCACCACCGATTGCGATTGCCGATTGGATCTGGACCGTTGATTGGCCAGATCTGATGGTTCCTGTTTATTGCCTCCGATAGCCTTGTTTTCATGGTTTTCTTCATGTTTTTAAGGCCCAATGGTGTTATCTGATAGGTCAAAGACTTCTCCTTTTTTAGTGGTTTTTCCCTTTTGGGAGAATTGGAAGACTTAGAGGGTTTTTAGACCCATCATTCAAGGGCTTTTGCCTCTTTTTCCTTTGAAAAAGGGCAACTTCATTTTATGATATCTTTCCCATCTAAAGTCTGTTTTTGCCCATTTAAGTTGCGTTGGATTCAGAATAGAGGGATCCCTTCAATGAGATTATTTCTGAGAGCAGCCTACGATTTTCATTTTCCTCTGATTTACAAAGGATTTGTGCCATTTGGCACCTTTTACCTCTTGCATGAAGTCTTTTAGACTTAGAGGTTTATCCAGGATCCATTTTTGGATCACACCTTCCCACTAAAAGAACTTTTGGTCTCCAAAAGACTGATATACTGATCTGAATAGTAAATGAGAGTGACTCACCCTCTTCTTTTAGCCTCCCTATATTTGTCTTTGCATAGTGCCTCTAAACCAAATTTTTTGACCACTTCCCTTCTGGATGGGCTGGTCTTCTTGGGAAGAACTGTCTTCCTCCTTGTCTTCTTGTAGAACTTCTACTGAAATGGTCATAGAAGGTAGTTTGAACTTATTTTCCTTGATCGCTGATCCAAGGTGACTCTAACAAATGTGAAGTACATCTGCTCAAAAAAACTTTCATTTGTACCTGTTTGACAAGCTACCAACAACAATTGTTAACAACAATAGGCATACAGACAATAACTGGATGGACTAAACTCCTACTTCAACAAAAGAAATAGATTTCACATCTTGTGAACACCTCCATGTCTTACATCTGCATACAAATGATGGACTAGATAACAAGCCCACAAGACATGCCTTTAAATAGATGACCCTTAAGCCAAGCATGTAGAAAAATACCATTAGGACTCTTTTTCAAAAGATGAAACACTTCATCATTATCTCCATTTGGATACCAAGTTAACTTCTTTCAAGTCAACATGGCATCACATTCATGTCAAAGCAATCAACCCTACAAGTTAATTACACATACATGTTCAAAAACAAGGAAATCATCAACATCCATGTGCTCATGCATGAATTTCATCCTTCAAGTTTCACTTAAGCACGTTGTACTTTAGAAGTTGTAATGGAATATAATGTAGATGCATTAATAGACACACAATCTTAATCGGATAATAACTCTAATTGTTCCTTACCAATCCCTTTCAAAGGTACTACCCTTGCCTACACATCAACATCAACATGCGAATTATTTTGAGACACATCATTCATGGAATCTTCACTTCCATTTCTGCCATCTTCTCTTTCCACTTTCTTCAACTTTGGTGGAAGC
The DNA here is from genome assembly GCA_031772625.1 of Pinus tabuliformis. Taxonomy (NCBI): domain Eukaryota; kingdom Viridiplantae; phylum Streptophyta; class Pinopsida; order Pinales; family Pinaceae; genus Pinus; species Pinus tabuliformis. The sequence continues at coordinate 628,203,909 of CM062805.1, read as the reverse complement.
ATTGTTGGATTCAGTGTACAACACTTTGCAGCAAGATTTCCTTGCTTATGGCAGTAAGTGCACTGCATGTGCATCCTCTTGATAGTATGATTTGCCTTGTCCAATGGACCTTTGGCTTCTTGCTTCTTTTCCTTCTTATGCTTCTTGTATGCGGCCATTCTCTTCCAACATCTAGAAACATCATGGTTATCCCAACCACAAAAGGAACATGCAACTCTTTCCCCATACTTATGTGGAAATTTATCATGCTTTGCAAAATCAAAAGGAATATAATTAGAACCAGATTTATACCTACCTCTTTCACCTTTATTGCCTTCATGAGGAGGTGAAGAAAATTAAGGAGTGGCTTCCTTTGGAACACCATCAAACTCTTCAAGGCTGTTAGAGTCTCCCCAACTCTCTGGTTCAAAAGTGTGCTTTTGAACACCTGTATCCTGCAACTGTTGTTTCAAGATATTGTATTCCTCTTGGATACAACCTTCACACTTCTGAGGTAGAGGACATGAAATGAAACTCCTTCTTGGGACTGTTTCGATGGCTTTCATGGAAACTTTGGAATTCTCTCCACAAGACTGTCCATAGCTAAGACCCAAATATTTAGGCCTTTCCTCAACCATTATTGGTTCAACAATACCTTGTGTATGCTTTCCCAAGCCCTTTCCTTCATAGCCCATCTTGGACATTAGCTTGGAACCTATGCCTTTAGTATGTTTCTCAAAAGAACCAATACAAGCATTCTCATAAGAATTTGAAGAAAAACTAGAATGGCTTACCTCTTCTTCAAGCTGGTACTTGACTAAGGCTTCTTGGGCAACAAAGAGTTGTGTTTCCAACTCATGCATCCTTTTCAGGTTCATATTTGCAATATGAAGTTGCCTCTCCATTTCGTGCAATTTTTCAGCAAGCAACTACTTCTCTTCCTTCATAGAATTTAGCTACTTTCTAAGCATGTTGCTCTTCCTTCCATCCTCATACATTTATCTCACCATATCCATCATGGTGGAAAATTCTTGTTTCATATCTTCATCAAAGAGTCTTGTGAAGAGAGCAGAATTTGAGGACCCACTTGTAGAAGTTGTCATTATGCCAATGAACAAAAAAAAACTTCAACAAGATAAATAAAGAGCTTATTTAAGCAACCTCTTTCAACAAACATCTTATGCTTTGGATTGCCTTGAGGTCCTTTGCGATAGAAGAATGCCTACAACCCTTCTCCTTCTTGTCCTTCCTGGACTGAGCTATCAATAGCTTTCCCTTCACCTCTTCAAACTCAGCAAATAGTCAGTCTGCAAACAAGCATACAATCAACCTCTTACTGTTCAAACACCTTTCAAACAAGCAGACTTTGCTCTGTCAATCAAGCATTCTGATATAACCTTCTTTGAGGTGGGGTTAACCAAACTTAAGCTCTGATACCACATGATCTAATAATGGGGCTCTTAGGCTTCTTGTCTAACTTACAAGAACCTCTCCCACTTCCAAAGCTTTAAATTTCCCAAGTCTTAATGATTAACCAATGCGGAATTAAGAAATGCCTGAAAATATTGGTGTATGCTTGTATTTGTTTTCAACTGATTACTTGCTTTAATTTTTGTTGTTGTGCTGTAAATTAGTGTTCTAACACTGATGTATAGATACATATAACAATAAATAAAACAACAGTAAAACAAACACATAAGACAATAGTTTAATTAGGAGTTCACCCAAAACTCTTGGGCTACATCCTCGTGAGCTCTAGTCAACTCAACTAGGATCTCTGGGATTATGGTATTAGTCTTTTTTACAAGCTCTTGGCCCAACTCCTGCTGCTCTACACAAAAACAATGGGTTCAGACACCATTTAATCCCCTAGCTCTTGAAGCTCTTGGCTTTTGGCTCTGGCTCTTTGGCTCTTGGTTTTGGCTCTTGGCTCTAACTCTGGCTCTTTGGCTCTAGTTTGGGCTCTTGGCTCTAACTCTAGCTCTTGGCTTTGGCTCTGGCTCTCTGGCTTTCCACTCTGTCTTCTTTCTGCCTTCTGCAACCTTCTACTCTCTGGCTTTTCACTTGAACTTCAAGTGAACCCAAAGGCTCCCTCAGCTTCTCTTTTTCTTCTGCGCTGCCTCTTTGCCTTCTACATCGCAGCAAAACCCCAACAGTGACCTTCAACAGTAATAGCAACCCCAGCCACAGTCAACAATTCAGCAGCCCATAGTCTTTGACATTCATGGCTTAAAAGCCAAATCATCACTGTCTGTTGGTTTTCCCTTTTGGGCTCTCTGTCTTCCTACCACAGTCCGTTCAAATCTTGTCTCTGGGTTTTAGCAATCATTGTTAAATGCCCTCAAGGATGAATGCCACCTATTTGTTAATGGAAGGGGTCTATCGGAACTTTGAATCCTTCAAAAATAGTCGATGTGTGTTTACACAGAGAACGCTGCAATACACGGAAAAATTTGTAGAACATTGTTCATCTTGCTTGAAATTCTCATAACCCCACTTTATAGCACCATCAGATCCACCGCGGAATTGCTATCGCATATCGCAATTGGCCTACCCCTTTGTATTTCATTAAATAACAAAATATGCATAAATACATTGAAAAATGGCATTTGGCGGATCTCAAATCTTATGAGATAGCGCCTATTTTTCCATCGGGTCTAGCTGATCGCATCGCATATATATAACATATGTGGCCCCGCTCCAATGTGTTGTGCCGACGCGATACTACGATGCAACAAGTCGCAATCACAGATCGCACAAGTCTAAGGCCTCTTCATATAATAGGGTCTATGCCAGCACTGATTGTGATCAACCGATATCGGCGATCGCAATATCACATCGGCCTGGTCCCCTCGTGTATTATGCCACCGATATTCGCGGGCTACCACCATCGATTGTGATTGTCGATCGGATCTAGACCGTTGATCAACCAGATCCGATGGTTCCTGTTTACTGCCTCCGATAGTCTTGTTTTCATGGTATTCTTCATGTTTTTAAGGCCCGATGGTGCTATCCGATAAGTCCAAGACTTCTTTTTTAGTGGTTTTGCCCTTTTTGGAGATTTGGAAGACTTAGAGGGATTTTAGACCCATTATTCAAGGGATTTTGACTCTTTTTCCTTTGAAAAAGGGCAATTTCATTTTATGATTGCTTTCCCATCTGAAGTATATTTTCGCCCATTTAAGTTGTGTTGGATTCAGAATAGAGGGATCCCTACAATGAGACTATTTCTAAGAGCAGCCTGTGATTTTCATTTTCCTCTAATTTACAAAGGATTTGTGCCATTTGGCACCTTTTACCTCTTGCATGAAGTCTTTTAGACTTAGAGGTTTATCCAGGATCCATTTTTGGATCAATGTACCAAAACTGTTGAAGCTCAAACCACTCTTATTTAGTCATTAGATTAGTCAATTGGTACTACCCAAGTTCGTAAAAACATTTTGACTGTATTTAATGTTGAAAAATAATTAGAGAGGGTTAAGATCCCAATTCCACTGTCAGAACTTTCTAAAAACCCTGGTTACAAAATACAAGTGACAAAATGGATTCAAAATACCTCGGTTGATGCAGAAGGTGATGTCGTTAGTTTACAAGATGAAAAACCAACAGTAGTTTTTGGCCCTAGTTCAGAAATGATCGATGAGATAGTGCCTCCTTTCTATGTAACTCTTAAAACAAATGACTCCATGTTATACAATTGTATGCTTGATTAAGGAGCATCACACAATCTTATGCCAAAATCTATCATGGACCATTTGAAACTCGACATCACTAAATCCTACCATGACCTGTACACCTTTGATTCTAAAAGAGTGCCCTGTTTAGGATTGATCAAGGATTTAGTGGTTACCCTTGCCCAAATTCCAGTGAAAAGTGTAGTGCTTGATATTCTTATTACAGAAATCCCTCCCAAGTTTGGAATGCTCCTTTCTAGGTCTTGTTGTGCCAAACTAGGGGGAACTCTACAGATGGACATGTCATATGATACTATTCCTATTTATGGAGGAGAGCAGTTAAGATTATATAGAGAGGTAAGATTTATACATATTGTTTGTAAAACTGACCAGCCAAGGAACCATCCAATTTAAGAAATAGATCAAGACTTTGGTTGTTTTCAACTCACTTCAAACAACAGAAAACTCAAGTCAAAATTGAAGAGGTAGTTGAAAGTTTTGAACCAAACCAAACTAATATTTGGAAATTGTCCTTTAATGGCTCTTGCACAAAAGATGGGGCAGGAGCTGGAGTAATTTTAATTTCACCTGAAAAATAAAATATAACCCAATCATGTAAATTAGACTTCGAAGTCACTAATAATGTAGCTAAATATGAAGCTTTACTTTTAGGATTAAATTTAGCCAAAAGCTTAAAAGTTCAAAACTTGAGTGTTTTTACTGATTCTGAACTTATTGTTAAGCAAGTAAAGAATGTTTTCCAGACCAAGCACCCAAAACTTAGGTCCTACTGAAATGAAGTATGGGATTCAGTTGAAAACTTCTTTGATGCTTTTAATTTGACTCATATTCCTAGAGATCAGAATATTCATGCAGATGCCTTAGCTGTCTCCGCTATCTCTTTTAAAATTCTTGATCATACTAATGTACTCTACCAGATACAAGTCAAATATAGGCCATCTATCCCAGATAATCTGAAACATTGGCAAATATTGGAAGATGATGAACATTTGAAATCATTTCTACAGGTAATAGATGATTTTTCATTTCTACAAGTTGATGAAGATAGAACTGAAATAAATGAAAATGCAGAAGGAAATGATACTTCAGATTTTAAAGCCCAAATTTCTAATCACGACATTATTCAGTTATCTAATAATTTTATTCCAAAGGGACTCATTCCTTTAGAAAAATTATTCGATCAAAATGATGTTTTCCAAAACCCGCAGTCCATTTCTTCAGAAGACAACGTGGAAGATATTAACATTGGAACTGATGAAGATATCAAAAACATTAAAATATGCACATCTCTAGACCCAGAAATCAAAGCTCAATATCTTAAGCTACTGCAAAATTATAAAGATGTTTTTGCCTAGACTTACGCTGATTTAAAAACCTATGATACTTCATTAATACAACACAAGATTCCTCTGAAGCCAGAAGCAAAACCGTATCAACAGAAACTTAGAAGGATAAATCTAGCACTTCTACCAACTGTAGAAAGAGAAATTAAGAAAATGTTAGATGCTCAGATCATCCTCCCTCTTAGATATTCTAATTGGGTTGCAAATATAGTTCCTGTTAGAAAGAAAAATGGAGAAATAAGACTCTGTGTGGATTTTAGAAATTTGAACAAGGCATCCTTAAAATATAATTATCCTTTGCCCAAAATGGATCAGTTGCTTCAAATGGTTTTAGGAGCACAAAGACTTTCTATGCTTGATGGTTTTTCAGGTTACAATCAGGTAAATGTTGATATAGAAGACAGAGAGAAGACAACCTTTACTACACCCTGGGGTACATTCATGTACGCTAGGATGCCATTTGGCTTGACCAATGCTGGAGCGACATTTCAGAGAGCTATGGACATAGATTTTATGGGTCAGGTAAACAAATTTGTGGTTATTTATCTTGATGATATAACTGTTTTTTTTAAATTTGACCAGAAACATCTAAAGCACTTGATGAAGTTTTTTGACAGGTGTAGAAAATTTGGAATATCATTGAACCCCAAGAAATCCTTATTTGTTGTCAAAGAAGGAAAACTACTGGGCTATATTATTTCAAAGGAGGGAGTAGTAATTAATCCCAAACGAGTATCTGCCACTGAAACATTGACCTTACCTAGAAATGGGAAGGAGATTCAAGCTTTTCTAGGCAAGATTAATTTTCTGATGTTTATTCCAAATTATGCAGAGATTGTAAAAGATATAGTTGACATGCTACAAAAGGACCATGAAGTCAAATGGACTCCCTCTTCTAGGCATGCATTTGAACAAATAAAAAGGGCAATCTTTGAAGCTCCCACCTTAGCCAGCCCTGATTATACTAAGCCATTTAGTATTTTCTCTTTTGCCTCTAAAACAACCCTTGTTGTTGTTTTAATACAAAAAAATGAAGATTCCCACGACCAACCCATAGCCTTTTTTAGAAAGGTTATGAGAAATGTTGAGCTGAACTATGACATCATTGAGAAGCAAGAACATGACCTTATTCAAACCCTGAAATCATTCAGAATGTATGTCTTACACTCACCTATTATTGCTTATGTCCCTAATAGTGTTGTGAAAATTGTCTTAACCCAACTAGACACTAATGGGAAAAGAGGTAGATGGATCACTCAAATTCTGGTGTTTGATCTAACTATCAAAACTACCAAGCTAGTAAAAGGTCAAGGATTAGCCAAGCTTCTAGCTGAATCCAACTGCAAAGTACTTGGAATCAATTCTGTTCTAGAAATACAAGGGAAGAATACACAAGAACCTTCCCTTCATCCTCAAGGGAAGAATACACAAGAACCTTCCTTTCCTCTTAAAGGGGAGAATCCAAAAGAACATCTAGCTTCAGAGCAGATCAGTCCTATACACATTAATGAAAAATTATTGTTGTCAAACTGGTATCAAGATATTGTAAATTTCTTGATCCATTTTGATTGTCCAGCATCATTATCCAAAAGCCAGTGTAAAACCCTTAAGTTAAAATCAGTCAAGTATTGCATTATAAATGCAAATTTATACTGGAAAGATCCACTAAATATTTTGTTATTATGTTTAACAGAATCAAAAACTAAAGGAATCATTGATCAGTTTCATACAAGATTTTGTGGGGGACATTATGCTTGGACAGCAACAACATACAAGATTCTGAGGGGAGGATTTTACTGGCCCACATTGTTCTTACAAGTAGGGGCAAAGGTCAGAGGTTGTTTTCCATGCCAAATGTTTGCTAGTAAACAAAAATTAGAGGCTCTTCCACTCACTCCATCAATAGTTTCAGAACCTTTTTCTCAATGGGGATTAGATTTTATTGGAGAGATTCACCCAACTTCAAGTAATCAACATAGATTGATCTTAACTGCAACAGGTTACTTTACTAAATGGGTAGAAGAAATTCCAATTAGAAATGTTACTGATTTAGTAGTAATTAAGTTTATTGAGGAGAATATTTTAGCTAGATTTGGTTGCCCAACTCAAATTTTAACTGATAATGCAACAACCTTCTCTAGTGTTAAAATGATTAAATTTTGCCATAAATATCAGATTTTGTTACATCATTCAACTCCATATTACCTTCAAGGTAATGGCCTTGCAGAGTCATCAAACAAGAGTTTGGTAAAGGTAACAAAAAAGACACTAGTTTATCATAAGAAGAGCTAGGATTCACATTTGATTTATGCAATATGGGCAAACATGATTACTCCAAAGAGATCAATTGGAAAGTCTCCATTTCAATTAGTCTATGGTAAAGATGCAATATTCCCTACCAATTTGGCCTTCCATATTTTAAAATTCTTGCAGGATGCAACAGATGAACCTGATTATTTTTCTAGAAGAATAAATCAGATTATTGAACTTAATGAAAACAGAGATGAAGTTCAATACAAATTGAATAAATATCAGAATAAAATGAAGACCCTGTTTGACAGACGAGCCAAGGTAAGGTACTTTAAGGAAGATGATCTAGTTCTAAGATGGGATGCCAGGAGAGAAGAGAAAGGAAAGCATGGAAAATTTGAAAAATCTATGGTTTGGACCTTTAGCAATTGCTGAAGTGAAGGGTAACAACACTTTTGTGCTGCGGAATCTTGAGGGGCTATATTCCACTTATCCTATAAATGGAAGGTTTCTCAAAGACTGCATTCAGTACTAAGAGGTTGAAATAGTTTTAATTGTAAATACTCCAGTTTTCTTTACCTTTCCAAATGTCAGTGTGATTTTCTTATAGCAAGGACTCCATAGCCTAAGGAGAAGGCACATGGATCTGCAGGTTTTCTGCATTCTACAGGAGAAAGCAGTCCCCAGATGGAGCCAATGTTATAGAATTTTTTGGTTTTGATAAGATAGAATATTTGAAAAAATGTTAAGTTAGTATATGGACATAACAATAGTGAATAAAATGTTAGTTAAATAAAATATCTTGATGATGATGTCCATATCAAATAATATGTTAGGTTAGATGTCCTAAAAAATGAAGACAAAAATAAAATGTTAGGTTAGAAAGAAAAGAAAACAAATAAACTCTGAAAGTGAGCAAGTCTAAATGCCACTACTCTATTTCTGCAAAATAATGGTTATGTGCAGCTTGTTTTAAATGCCACAACCCATGACAGTCAAAAAGTTTAATCTTGACTGCTTCATGCTTTAAACTTGATGTTATAGTTAGAGAATATAGATCTAGCCAAACTATTTAATCTTGGCAGATCAATAGTTAGGTAGAGAATAAGAAGGAGCTCATTAGTTTAATCTGAGCCCTTGGAGGCTATAAGGGTAGATCTAGATAGTTTGTTTTTGTAAAATAAAAAGAAAGGAAAAGGGTTTTCTAGCTCAAATGCACCCATTAAGTGAAGAAAAAAATGATAGGATAAGCAAAGGGTAAGTAGAGAAAGGTTGCAGAAGTTTGATTATTCATTGGACTAAAGGTACATTATCATGTTTCACCATATGTTTCTATGCCCATGATTCAATTACACAAAGAAAAAGAATGTCTACAAGGTAGATTAATTAACTTCCCATTCATCCCCATTCATCCTTATATTCACTAATTACCCCTTTCCACCTTCATACATTCATATTCACTCATTTTTCACAAAAACCCCTTTTCCTAAGGTCAAAACCCTTTTTTCCTAGGAAAAGTAAAAACCCCATGTTAAATTTCCTTTTACTCAAAAAACCCACAAAAAGTCATTTAGCCTAAGTATTCATACATATATGTGAAAATCCAATAACACATAAAAAACATAATACTTAGTCTTTTTCCCTTCTCCACTTATATTTCATATATTTTCCCTTTTCTCGCTTATTTTCCATATTAACACTAACTATAGTATTAAACCCCTAAAATTCTACTTTTCCGTATATTATTAACTTCTTTATTAAATATCCCAAAACCCTTTAGTTTTATTAAAAAACGATGTATTGCATATCGCATCGCAATATTGTCACATCACAAGCCTTTCATATGAATGCACTATCCTCCGATTGCGATATGCGATCAACGATGGGCCCAGACCCGACGCTATATATATCATAATCTATCACCATATCGCATCCGCCTCCATCACAAAGTCCCAGCTATAACATTACCATCTGTCGATGCGATCTCCGATTGCGAATGCGCGACGGACCCAACACAATATATATCATACCTCAATATCATTTCGCATCTGCCCTTATCACAAGTCCCGCTAAGCATTACCCTCCACTAAACCGCGATTGTGATATGCGATATAAACCTGGACCCGATGCCATTTATCCGCCCGAGTCCATGAAATTTCAAATCCGCCAAATGTGTTTTGCGAGGGTTTTATGTGTTAAATCATTTTTACGATTTAAATGAAGAATTAACTTTAAACCTCCATTACACCACTAATCTAGGTTTTTAACCACGATAAAGCCATTCCACCATAATTAATCATTGGGCCCCTCCATTTGCTCTTTCGCACTACTCTTTCACTCCTCCACCATCCAATTACGACCATTGAAATCCAACACCCTCGGATATTTCGGATTGGCTCTCTGTACAAGCGTTACCCACCCGAAAAGCGGTATTCCACTGGTCCTCCTTTGCTATGTGGTAGGCTCATATTATTTCGGGCGACCCCCTCCAAAAACTGCCTGCGCCTTATAAGCAGTGCGATGAAAACTACCTTCCGCAAAACGAAAAAATGGTCATTGTTCACTTCGCGCCGTATTTTAAAAGGAAAATTGTTTTTCCCATTTAAACGCCAAAATGACCATTTTCCTTTGTTTTGCCTGTTTTACACAGCGAATCCTCCATAAGCCTCTGTGACCATATAAACCATCATTTTACCTTCCAATATGCTATGGACTCCTTCCAATAGCCTTTCAAGCTCAATAAGCCATTTATATCCTCCTCTGTCACCTCTGTTTTGCTTAATAATTCCTGTGTTTTGCAAGTAAAGCTTCTATTCCAGGCTTACAAAGAAAAATCCTACATACAGTTGAAAAGATGATATCAATTCACTTTACCCTGTAACATAAGTGATTTACTATTGAAAAACACGATAAAACCTAAAATGCATAGTAAAGGTTACTCAATAGGGTTAAAGGAGATTTACAGAGTTTAAAGGGTATCAGATGAAAGATCAAACTAAAGAAATCAACCAGCGTGAAGGATACAAACAATAAAGTAGCTTAAAGGCCAAAATATCACCAACAAAGCCAACACAACCTAAATAAAAGGGGATAGCAAGAAGTAGTTCAATAGCTACCCCTATCTTCTTGCATGAAGATCTTTTCCTTTCCTAGAATAAATCTTAATCAGTTCTAGGATATTTCTTAGTTTTATTATTGTATAAATAACTCTCTTCTCGAGATGTTAATGGTTTAGATTTCAAGATTCATAGTTCATTGCCTCTTAAGTCTTGACTGTCAATTCTACTTTGAACCTGGTTGCACCTTTGAAGGAAGCTTTTGTAGACACTTGATGTACTCAGTTTTTCTGGAACCTTAATACAAAGCAAAGGATTCTAAATCTGGTTTTACACAGTTTGTGTTATCCTGTAAGTTTTTCCAGTTTTCAATCATCATGTTTTTCTTCATATGCTTATGACTTATAGAGATATCTAGGTAGGAACAATTTGTGTTTCAATTGATTCCTATAAGCTCCTGAAGTGATCATCTATTAAGAGATTGGATTAATGCAACTATCTGTGTAGCTAATCCCCTCTAATCAATAAATCATCAGCATCTTGTGTAAGCTTAAGTATACTGCCTTGAATCTTTTGAACATAGTTTAGAAGGTTTTCACACTTATGATTGTTCTGTTTTACAGTCTGGAAACTGTGATAATCATATTATTTTCTATTTTCATCTCACCACTATTTTTGACCTATATCACTGTGTAAATATTTATAGCAGCCCTTTGCTGAAATATTAATATTATCCAAAGAATTAAACATTTCAATTCTAAACCTGTCTTCTTTAATTGGTCTTCCAAAAACTAAAACCAAAAACCCCAAAACAATTATTTTAGATGCTCTGGCATTGGTAGCCTCACCTACTACTATCTCAGAGGTACAACAGCATGTAAGTAGGTGATAGTTGTAGCATTGTGTCTAATGACTATAAGTTGATTATGGATTATGACATGATTGTTAGTCTTGCTAAATGTTGATTTCAAATTGATAGATATGATTGTCTTGATATTTGGAAAATGTGGTTGACATGTGTGAGAAGTTGCAAGAAGCATGTTGGTATTAGCCTGACAAGGTAATAGTTGATTTTTTTATATCACCAACAGTCGGGTGATGTGAAAGTGCATAGTAACACTCAATTGTAGCAAGGAAAAGGTGAAAGAAAGGAATTGGGAAAGAATTCCTTTTACTATATTTGGAAACCCTAATTCCAAACGAATGAGTTATTTGCCTACAGGAAGTCTTCTTAACCTTAATCTTGTCAGACATTATGTGGATACATGTTGTATTCATGAACATGTGCTTACAGGTGGATTTGTCAAAGGATTGGAGTCCCTTGAGAGATGGTGTGAATATGTACAGTTGCAAGCAACGTGCTTGGCACAACAAGATGAGGTAACTAATGTATTGTTGTGTTTATTTATGCACTAATAGTTATGTGTTAATGACAACATGTTGCAAGGAGTTTCATGGCAAGAGAGGTTGCCATGAAATCTCAAAGAAGACTCAGGTTGAACTTTCCTTGGTAACCATGGGGATTGAGTCATGGTGTCTGTTGTTAGTCTTGTGCTTTTGGTCTTTTGTGATTGTTTTGCTTAATTTGTGATTTTTTATGGTGCATAGCTATGCCACTTTGTTGCAGTGTCATATTTCTTTTGGTTTCATGGTCTTCTTGTTGTTGTTTTCGTTCTTGCCTTTTATTGTTTCGAGTATTGGGAATTGGTTGGGAATGAGAAAATTTAATGGAGCTCTGGAAGAGATGTGTGGTACCCAATAGGTAATGTAAGACTCAAATGAAGCTTTGTTGTTATAGACATTTTTGTGCCTTACAGCATGGAGCATGAAATGTCCATAATCTGAGGGATCCAAAGTCCCTAAACATGTTGTTCCTACCCCTAGAGGAACAAGGCTAACAAACCACAGCAATTCACAGAAGTTCTCCACCTGAAAACTACTCAAAACAAGTCAATTCAGGATCATTTCAGTGGCTACACTAGCTGTCTGCGCTGAATGTCAAAGCCAACACTGGCTACCTGCGTTGAATGTCAACTGGAACACTGGCTACCTGCGTTGAACGAGAGTGGACAAGTGGCAGGCTCATTTCTCAAGGTGTCAAAACCCAGGAGGCTTCCAAAATGATACTTGCCTCAGGGAATTCGACTGGTGATGAGTAAGAGGTTCCAAATCTCCAAGTGGAAGTAAGAACCTCCAAGTGGACTCAAGAACTGACAGAGGGAGAGGACACTAGTCACATCTCAAGCTGACTCATCCTCTCTCCAAACATCTATATATGGATCTCTTCTCCATGAGATCCAGGAGGCTGGAATTTTGTTATTGCAAAGAATTGTTGTTGGTTTGAGACTGGAATTATTGGGTGCTTAATGCTTTGAAGGGGCTGAAGATAGGAATTCCATTTGCTGGGAAGGAGATGCTGGATTGGAGCCCTATGGGTTGTATCTCTTCCTGAACCTTGTTATTCATCAATAAAGCTATATTGGTTTCTCCTATATGCTGATTTTTTCTTGATGTATGATTGCATTAGTGTATTTGATTTATTTCTAATCCTGAATCATTTATGAATATGAATATTTATCTTTGTGTTATGTTCTTCTCTTGTCGCAAGTAGCTGTTCTCTTGTGATCTCGCAGGAATCAAGTAGTTGTTCTCTTGAGAGGGCGAGGAGGCAAGTAGCTGTGAACATCCAAAGAGCAAAGGATCTGGATCAAGGGACAAACAGAAGACACCGGTAAGTCTATTGATCTCTCTTCTTTCACATTTCATAAAGGAAGAAACCAGTATAGCTGTACTCGTTTGTTGCTAAGGCACTGTCACACCTTAGGTGGATAGGATCGTCATGCATAGGCATTTTTCCCCACAACAAATTGGCGACTCCGCTGGGGAAAATTTGTTTATTCATTTTGTTTGTGTTTCTATCATTTGTTTGCATCATAGACTTGACAGCAACAGTCGAACTGCACCTTTCCCGGATGCAAAGTAGAAAGTTGCTGCTTTGATCCAATTGCTGGACTTGTCTATGATCTAAACAATGGATCCACAAATGATTTGATGATCCTTGTGATAGATCTTAGTAGCTTTCAAAGCATCCCTTTAATTATACCTTGCTTGTGTTTTTTATTTGGCCTGAAACTGTTGATTTTTGAGCAATTTGTGACCCAGAACCCAGGAGAAACGAGAGTTTCTCCTTCAGCGCAACTGCTGTGAAGGCAGTCTGCATTTCAACGCAGGTCCCGTGAAGGCTACCTGCACTGAATTTCAAGTCCTCAGTGTTGAGGTTGCACTGAACTAGTTTGGCCTTGTGCAGCTGGGGTTCTCTGCTCTCTGTTGCCCTGTTTTGATCTCTATTTTTTTGCAGCCTTTAACCAGCATAGGTACTAGTCAGATAACTCCTTTTCTTTGCTTAGATTCCGCCTCCTTTTGTACAAAAAGACTGTGAGTGTTTTTATGTGTTTGTGGCATCATTTACAGTCTTCCTTTGCATGAGTGAAGTAATCATCCTGTAGCCCTTGATTCAAATCTGTTGATTGTGATCTTAGAAGAGAGTTCATTGGATGTTTGCAGATTGATTATATATTTACTTTTGCTTATTGGTTTGAATTTGTCTCTTTTAAAGTGTCGAATCAAAAGTTTATTTCGAAAATCGTTAAGTGTTGTAATCTCTTCTACCCTTTCTGATTTCGAAAAAGTAAACTTGTTTGTATTGATCATTTAAAAGCAAATTCAAAGTTTTACAAAAAGCTTTCTTTTGTAGGCATCAACATTAAGACAGCGGAAAATAAACACCTGCATTGTGCATTTGCATTTGATAAGTTTGCATGTTGGATTTAGGAAAAGTGCATTAGAGTGTGCTGATTGCTCTTTGAGAAAAGATGGTGTCTTTCTTTTCCCTTAGTAGCTAGGATTTTCAAAGTTGAAAAGATATAAAGCTTGCTTATCATCTTTAGACTGCATTTAGGAATTTGTATCATACATCTCGTGGTGAACTTTGAAAGGCAAACTTTAAAAAGATCAACCTAAAATAAATTGAATGAACTTAACAACGCTTTGTAACATAACGCACAACATAGAGGTCTAGGCTAGAGACGTGTTCCGGCGTCGTTAAGCCTAGTGACTGTCGATCTTGTGGAAGGTGGGTGATTCCTCCTGAGGGACGATAACGCTAGTACGGATTGTTCTCCCACGTACCGTCGCGTATATATTGGGAGACCCCTATAGGCATATATCCTTTATCCTTAGGAAGCCGTGTCGGCCGCCCTACTGATCGCAATGCAGTGAACACAACATTCACGAAGATCGACCGCCCGTACCTTAAAAAGTATTCTGCGGTTTTGCGAAAAGTTTGGCACACCCTCTGCCTAGAACTCCAGAGCAGTTTCTTTTGGCCTTTTTCAGAATCTATAACAGAAAAAGTCCATCCGAGCATTTGTCACTTCGGGCTCGTTAAAACATCGAAGGAGACTAGAGTCATCTTTAGCTTTTTCTCGACTCTTTAAAACTGAAAAAGCAAGTTGTGTGTAAAAAGCGTCTAAAAAATTCATTTAATTCGGAAACACACTTTCCCCTTTTGTATTTTGGTTGATCAAGTAATCCGCAATCGTGGAAGAAAGTCAATTGAAACCTCGTCGTTCGCAGAGGCTTACGAGTCAACCGTCTTTGTCTCCAGAATCGAAAACAGTACGGACAAAGCGAACTCATTTAACCGGTTCGAAATCTCCTATCAAAGTTAGAACAAGTGTTCCGACGACATCTGAGATTCTGGTTACTCCAAACATTTCTGGAAACCCTGCCTCTATAGAAGAAGTTCAACAGCCACAGAGGGACAATAACACTGATCCTAGTCTGGGAGCAAATACTTGTATTACTGAACCAGTCCCATCTGTAACCGGTTCAGAGAGTCTTGCTCCTCAAACAATTGTCGCTGTCGATTCAACCCCTTCTTCGGCACCAGAAATATTTTACGGACCTGACGGTCTTCCCCTTCCACCTGGTTTGATTGCGATAGAGGAAATTGTAGAGGATCCGCAAGCAAATACTCCAACCCATTTTGGAGTCGGGGTCACTCTATTTCCTTCATCAGAAGTTAATCCACCACAAGTGGAAGTTCCTGTAGAATCGCTAGGCAATCTATTGGATAGACTCAAAATGTCTGAACAACCGTCAACATCTAGGACTGTGTCAAATGACACAGCGACAGCAGAAGCCCCCGCCGTCACTCCGACAATGTTTGCCGGCATACCAGCTGTTCCGACTAGCTCACAACTGCTAGAAGGAGTCCACCAAGGGACTATTTCGACAGTGTGGTCTGTTCCAGTTTGTTCATCCGGAATAATATCCGGCAACTCTTATGTTGAGACTCGCCAGATTGATCCATTTGCAGGTCAATTTGGGCAATCCAGTCCCTAAGGACAATCAATCCCCTTGAGTTCCAGATTGCTACCGTATGGGGGGCAGTATGCCCTTTCATTACCCCCTCCGGGAGGGTATCCATACGGGAGTTCACAACAGTATTCAGGTTATACTGGAATTACATCAAGTGGTTGGGTACCTATGCTACCTCAACAACTGAGGGTTGTATATTCTATGCAACAGTGTGTACCTATGTCGAACATCCTGACCACACCAGCTATTGTAACAGTGTCGCAGGTTCAAGCGATGCCTGTTGTATGTCAACCTCAGATTTCTCAGGTTGTAATGCAACAGCCTCTTGACCCTGGGTCACAACCACAATCGCCAACTGGTGGGGCGACACAGGTCCAAACGGGTACAATTACCCCACACCTTGGTCCAACAGTTAGTGTAGCACAACAGAACATGGCCTCACAACCGTGGCTGGTGCAATACCAACAACCACAATTCCAGCAAGTGTACCAAGGTTCTGAGCAGCAGATATTTGCGAACAGTGGACAACCGTATATTCAAAATGGTCAAAACCAACCGCTTTACAGTGGTCAAGTCCAACAACCGTATCAGTTACCAACATCAATTACATTATGCTTTTATGCAAAGGCCCACTGCTCAAGCGATTCCATCATACCCTGGGTATGCTTCACCTAACCTGAATCAACAGTTACCATTTGTGGCAACTTTAGAGTTACCCGATCTACACCGGTTAACCAACGATCCGATTGCTTATGCCCCTTGGTGGCCAGCGATTCCTCGCAAACTTCCATCTGACATTCCTAAATTCAATGGAAATCCAGGTGAATACCCATCGAATCACGTGATGACTTTTCATCTGTGGTGTTCATCAAACACCCTCAATGATGATTCGATAAGGCTTCGCCTTTTCCAGAGGACGTTAACGGGTCCAGCAGCAAAATGGTATATTGAATTACCTAGAGCCTCATTCGACAATTTTAGCTCCCTAGCCACGACTTTCTTAACCCATTTTCAATTACCGATAAGGTATGAAATAGGAACAGAAATATTAACCAACTTTAAGCAGACAACTGCCACTCATATATCCGATCATATACATGAGTGGCGTCGTCGTCGCAGGATGGTGAAAATGTACGTTCCCGATCAGTTGTTAGCTGAATGGTTTATAAAGTCGTTACTTCCTGCTATAACGGAAGATGTGGCCAAGGGAGGAGTCGTAACGGAGGAGCAAGTTATTGCTCGTGCACAATATCTAGACTTAGTTTATACTCAGTCTGGCACGCTCTACGACAAAATACCTGACGCCCCTAGACCGGAATTTTCAATTCCTCCTCCTCCTAAATCAAATAGTGACTCTCATGCCGGAGATGGCGTGATTGGCACGGCAAATAAGAAATCGACAAAGGCTTCGTCTAAGAAAGCCCGTAAGAATTCAGATCAAAATGCAAAAGAAGAAATTCTTGCTTCGGAAGTAAATGTCGTATCAGAAGATAAGGGTAAAGAAACCAAACAACCAAGGAGCAAGAAGAAGCAAAACAAAGGGAAGAAGAAGAAACAGGGTGAGTCATCCCCTGGAAAAACTTCTTCAAACCCTCCTGGAAATAGGAAATATCCATGTCAAATATCTGATGAGGAGGATCATTGGACAAAGGAATGTCCGTACAAAGCTGAGCTTAAAAGGTTCTTTAAAAGTTCGCAAACCTCAGCTGTGTTAACTGATCCATTTCCCAATCCAGGTCAAAATCTGGTTGATAGTGGAAATGCTTCCCCGTCGCAAGTGCTTATGTTGTCGGTTTCAAAACAGCAGAATGATGCTGTGATTTCGACAAGGAACAAAGATTACGGGAATCCGCAGCTGTTGAACGAAAAAGGTAAAGATCAACCAAGTAGTTCGACAACAACTTCGACAGAAGTTGTACCACCCATCATTCCTGAATTAACAATAAAACCGCCAAAGGGAGTAGTACACAAGTCGACATTTAATCCTCGCGCCAGAGCGGCGCAGCATTATAAAATAGTGGAAGATTTGGCCCAATCGCCATCCGCTATGTCGACTCTTGAAGTACTACAAAATTGCCCATCCCAAACGCAGGCTTTGTTATCGGCTATTGGTGGGGTTGATCCTAAGGATTCCAATCTTGTATCCTTCGACCACAAAGGATACGATCCTCAATTACCAGCTCAACTAGCTTTCCTTATTCAAGTGAAAGCCCTCAACAAAACTGTTCACCGAACAATTATTGATGAGGGGGCATCTACATGTATCATGTCGATGAGTTGCTGGAAAACTTTAGGATCTCCAACCTTGTCGCGATCTTCGACGACATTGAAAGCATTCGACGGAAGGACTTATACCCCGTGTGGTATCCTTAATAACTTGAAAGTTGAACTAGGAGGAAAAACAGTAGAAATAGATGTCGAAGTCATCGATGGGAATCTTGACTACAACATCCTACTGGGAAGACCATGGATCTATGCCATGGCAGCTGTTGTGTCGACTTATTTTAGGAAGATCGCATTCCCATTTGAAGGAGGGATTACGATCGTCGACCAACAAAACTTCCTCCCTAATGGTTCACAAGTTACAGGAAGCATTCCCATGATCCATGGAAGCAACCATTCGCTTCAAGACATCGGAGTAGGCCTACTGAAAGACCCCACATTAATGGGAACTTTCGCACTTCCACCTCCATTCTATATAGGGGAAGTAGCAATGGTAAGAGCCTGCAACATGATATCTTCCACAAAGATCTCGGAAGACGATATCAACATGGATCATGCAATGGTTTTGCCCCCAAGCCCTATAGAAATATTGTAGCAATCAATGTTTCGAGCATGGGAGGCGAACCCAAATCAACGCTCATCAAGCGTTTGGGTAGATAGGTCAAGAGAATATGGTACCCCATTAGATCCTTGGTCGAAAGTACATGGGACTGACGAAGGAATCCTACAATCAATGTTGATTGAAGGAGCACCATGGAATGATAGCCACCATCGTTCCCTTCTTCCGGATTGTGAAGAAGATACTCAACATGACCTTTATCACCCTTCAGTTTTTGAATTCCTATCAAATACTGTAAATACGGTGGATTCCGAGCGAAACTTATCCAATATTGAAGAGAATATAGCCATAAATATCTTGACTAAAACAAACGTTGTAGAGAATATTTATGTCGGCAAAGGTTGTTCCCCTTCAGAACTGGAAATATATAACGCTCTTTTTCGCGAGTTTAGAGATGTCTTTGCTTGGTCATATGATGAAATGCCAGGCATTGACTCGAGTATCGTTGAACATGAAATTAAAATGTATCCTGATGTCAAACCAGTAAGACAACGGCTTCGGCAGGTGCACCCCAAGAAAGCCGCTGCCATTAAAGCAGAAGTTGAAAAGCTCCTCCATGATGGTTTCATCTACCCGGTTCCTCTAACCGATTGGGTATCGAATATTGTCCCTGTTATGAAGAAACAAGGGACAATCAGAGTGTGTGTCGATTATAGGGATGTAAACCAAGCTTGTCCGAAGGACAACTACCCTACACCCTTCATCGACCAGATAATTGATGAATGCGCTGGATGTGAAATCTTTTCATTTATGGATGGATTTTCCGGGTATAATCAAATAAATATCCGCCCACAGGACCAGTCAAAGACTGCATTCATCTGTCCATGGGGCACATTCGCTTATCGAAAATTACCCTTTGGTTTAAAGAATGCAGGGGCGAATTTTCAGAGGGCAATGAATTATGCCTTCCATGACATCAAGAACATCGTTCAACCTTATCTCGATGACCTTCCGGCTCATTCGCGAAAGCGGACTGATCATCCGCAGCATTTAAGAGCGATATTCCTACGTTTCCGACACTACAAGATAAGACTCAATCCGCACAAATGTGTATTTTGTGTCAGTTCTGGTCGTTTACTTGGCTTTGTAGTCTCTAAGGATGGGATTCGTCTCGACACTTGCAAGGTTCAGGCAATCATTAATTTGCCTCCACCTTCAAATTTGCTTCAGATTCAGAAACTCCAAGGGAAAGCAAACTTTCTGAGGAGGTTCATTCCAAATTACGCAGAACTTGCTAAAGGTTATACTCGTCTTTTGAAAAAGGATGTACCTTTTGTCTGGGATCAGGTGGCGCAAGCTTCCTTTGATGCTCTGAAAGATTCTCTAGTAAAAGCATCATTAATGTATGCCTCGGACTATCAAAGAGATTTTAACCTGTATCTGGCTGCAGCAGATACGACCATTGCAATGGTTTTAGTTCAAGAAGTCGATGGAATTGAACATCCTATATATTAATTAAGTAAAAACTTGAATGATACAGAAAGTAAATATTCTTATGTTGAAAAGCTAGCACTCGCTGCTGTTCAAGCGATACAAAGATTTCGACATTATGTCCTCTTTCGGAAAACTACCATTCTATCAGATTGCAACCCCATGACTTATATATTGTCACGATAGTTGCTGGGGGGCAAATATTCAAAATGGATAGCGATCCTTCAAGAGTTTGATCTGGAATTTGTAAAATCCAAATCAAAGAAAGCTTTAGTTTTCGCAGAATTATTATGCGATCTCCCATCACCGTCCAACGATGAAACATCGGAAGAGTCAATCGTGGACGAGAGTTTGTTCTTGATATCTGCAAGCAATGAGTGGTATGGAGATATAATAATATATCTCCGAACCCAAAAATTTAGGCCTGACACCTCTCACTCAGAACAGAAGTGTATACGATACCAAGCGAAAGACTACATGATCGTCGGTGATACACTTTACCGTCGAGGTATCGATACAGTTCTGAGAAGGTGTCTCACCCATGAAGAGGCTGAAAAAGCCCTGAATGAGTGTCATTCAGGCGCGTGTGGGGGGCATCAATCTGGATATGCTACAGCACAGAAAATCTTACGAGCAGGATACTTCTGGCCAACAATGTTCAAAGATTGCATAACAGCAGTCAGAAGTTGCCATGCTTGTCAAATTTTTGATAGCAAAACCAGAAGACCACCCGCACCTTTACAGCCAATAGTTGCTGTTGGGCCTTTCGCCAAATGGGGCATCGATTTCATGCAATGTAACCCCACCTCGACCGGGGGGCATGGGTATATTATAGGCGTTGTTGACTATTTTACCAAATGGGCCGAGGCGATGCCTACATTGGATAACACTGGTGAAACAGCTGCCCTTTTCTTTTTCAATCATGTAGTCGCCAGGTTCGGCGTACCACAGGCTATAGTTACAGATCATGGGTCGCATTTTCGCAATCACATGATGGTTGAATTAGCGCCAAGTTAGGGCTATCTCACGACAGCTCTACCCCGTATTATCCGCAAGCCAACGGACAAGTTGAAGCAATCAACAAGGTCCTGAAGCGTATGTTGCAAAGGATGATCGGGGTTCACAAAAGAAGGTGGCACCTAATGCTGTACTCAGCTTTGTGGGACTACCGAACATCGATAAAGAACGCGACCGGGTTCACACCTTTCCAACTGGTGTATGGCCTGGAAGCAGTCTTGCCAATCCAATGTGAAATTTCGTCTCTTAAACTCGCAATTGATCTCCTCCCCGGAACTTCGGAAGAAGAGGCTCGTTTCTTGGAATTAATCCAATTGGATGAAACCCGTCGTGACGCCGCTTTGGCTAACGAAGCCCATAAGAAATGAGTCAAAGCGCAGTTCGACAAAAATGTCAAACCCCGTGTCTTCTCAGAAGGTGACTTGGTCTTGCTTTATGACCAAGAATCCGATAAATTGGGAGCAGGTAAATTTAATTCCTTATGGATGGGCCCCTATATTGTTAAACGAGTGTTAGCAAAAGGAGCCTATGAGTTAATGGATTATGACGGAATTCCACTGGCGCAACCCCGTAATGGGTTGTACCTCAAGCGTTACTATGCTTAAATAGTAACCTGTATGCTTTTGTTGTATTTTGTTTTCGCTAAAGTGTTTGTTTTGGTCGAATGATCCACCTTTTTACATTTATTGCAGATGTCAAACCTTCTAGAGACATGTGTTGGATATGCCGACGGAGCGAGTCGTAGTTCGCGGAACCTATCCTCCGCAGCCTGGGCCATTTTTGATCCAAGCGGCGAGTTAGTAAGTTTCAGAGGTGTGTGTATTGGGCAATCAACGAATAACATCGCTGAGTATAGCGCGTTGATAGAACTACTCTCTGACGCCGTCACCCGTGGCATATGCCGACTAATTGTCAGGCTAGACTCACAGCTCGTAATACTACAACTCAATGGTATATATTCTGTTCGCAATCCAGCTATTTATCGCATGTTCCTAAGGGTTAAGATTTTGGAAAGACAAGTTGATTCAATTCAATACCAGCATATTTCCAGAAACTTGAACACATTAACTGACTCATTAGCAAACTATGTGTTAGATAGACATTTGCGACATTTATAAAAAGAGACACATCATCAATGTTGTACATACGGATCATATAACTCAACCAGAATAAAACTCGAAAATCAAAATATATATAAGATGTTTATCGTTCATACATAATGTTCTGTAACCAAGACAAAATCAGTCATATGACCCAAAAACTCAAAAATGCTAGGGGGCACCCTAGCCTAGTGATGCTCATGATAGCACGTCACGGCCTGTGCAATCATGCGCAAGAGACGAGTCCATCGTCTAGGCACACCAGTAGTATGTCGCTGCAACTGTAAAGGTAACTCATCAATCCTCACATCGGAATGCTGAGAGTAAGGCTCTCAACCTGCTCCTGCACAGCTGTAAGGATCTCAGCCACATCAAGGTCGCGGAGAATAACCCTCCCAGCAGTCTCCCCTACTGGGGCAGCAACTGGCGCTCTCGGGCGAACTGCTGGATGAACAGGACCAACATCTGCATGCACACATGAGTTTGATTAAAGTCTTGATAGAATAAAGCATAAGGACATTATAAATAAGAACAGTAAATAGTAATATGGTCAAAGATTTTACCCATAGCGCCCCACTGTTCGCCGTCCGGCAGTACCAAGTCCGGATCACCTCGGAAATCCATACCAACATATGGATACTCGGAATAGACCATCTCCTGACGCTCGAACCACCTGAAGAAGGTATCAGTGAAAGATATCTGAGATTGACCTGCATGCCTAGACATGTGATCAACCCATCTCTGCATGCGTGGCTCGGTAGGAGAAGGCAAGTCGAGTGCGATATACTGAGGCTGCATCAGTGGAATTTTCTCCAAGGCAAAGGCAGTCAGAATAGAACCAAATCCAAAGTTCTTCAGCTTCCCGTCCTTTACCTTGTTCAACTGACTTTTCATCTAAAGAAGTACTGCATCACACCAGTTGAATACTTTCGGTTGGAGACACTCCAAGGCGTGCTGCACATAAGATCTGTTGGCAACATGTAGAGATGCGCTACCGGCCATCCTACCAATAGTATACAGAATGGACCTGAGAGACCTATCAGTAATCTCACGGATAACAACCTTGCCGTCTCTGCTCGGCTGGGACCCGTCCCTGCAATACTGGCGGACATAATCTCTCACGAAGTCATTCCCTCTGGCCAAACCTGACAAAGAAATGGGGGCACCCCGCCTCGACAAACCAGTCAAGAAGTAAATGTCTACCACGGTCAAAGGGATGGATTTTCTCCTGATCTGAAATACTTGGTTAATAGGATCCCAAGCATCAAGCATATACTGCAGTAAAGAGATCTGTGCTCTCATACTAGAGATACGGAAGAACTTTAGCAGGCCACAGTTCCGCAGTGCGTTCACCGTGACAGGGTCATGGAGGGCAATCATGTCCTCCTCTTCATGCTCTTGTTCTCGCCATGTGAGGGTCATTTTGCTCAAAAGTCCCTACAAAACAAATAAGAGAAATAGTAAGGTCCTAAATTTCATCAAAAACTGTGCATAGAACTGCTTTTCTATGATCAACGCAATTGGCAAGTGTCCTACCTGCGTTGAAGGTCAAACTGCCTTCAGGCAGCTTGACATTCAACGCAGGTTTCGAATGGACTGCCTGCGCTGATGGCAGAGCGCCCTAGCAAAACCCCAGGGGCTCATGGGAACAGGAAAACAGGCACAGAATGGAAAAAGGAAACCATGAAAAGAAAGAGCTAGAGTTTAGCTCCTACCTGGTCCAGACAGCGCCGAAAATCGTCCGCAGAATCTCCCGGAATCAGCTAGCGAAAATCAAGGGGGAAGAGGCACCTCCAAAGCTCCAACAAACCAAGTTCAAATGAAATGGTAAAATGAGAGGTAAAAAGACCTTTTTAATTGCTTTTTACGTAGTTCAAAGTGAAATATTAGGGTTATAATCTCATTTTCATGCAAATGTTATTCATTTCTAACTAGTTTGATGCAGCAATTGAGGATACAGCACTATCTTTGAAAAGGGCAAAACTAGTCATGGTAAAAATCAAAGATTTGACCATATAATATCGAGTAGTTTTAGCATAAAGTTCATGCTCGTTAAAAAATAAACGCAAGATCTGAGCAGTTTTAGCACATAGTTCATGCTCGTTAAAAAATAAACATAAGATCGAGCAAATGTTTCCACCCGTGTTTAAGCTCGTTAAAAAATGAACTATCCCGGTAAATAACCACTGTGAATGTAATATCATCATCCATTAAAAGCCTTGGTCGTGTTTGCACCTGTCACCTCCACTTTTCATTTGGCCGATCATTCACCTCCATATGATTGTTTACCCATTTTGAGGAACAGCTGCGAAGAGTGATTTCACCTAGCCATCCTTGTGACACTGCCGTGATTGGAAAATTCCAACCTGTACCTGGAATCAACTGCTATCCCTGTTTATCACTCGTTCCTCAAAAGACGAGTCTTCTTTAAGCTCTTTTCAACTGACTCGTAAAATATGAAAAGATTGCCGAGTTTTGGCCTTCCAGCTCGATAAAGTGACCAGAAGAGCTATCCCTCCTCTAGATTTTAATCTTTTTGGACCTGAGGGATTATTGCACAAAAAGATCGAGCGCTTGTTTTGTTCGGCTCGTTAAAACTATCGAAAACTCATCCCTTCTGTATTGTTTTATACTTTTTCGGACTTAAGGGATTAGATGACGAAAAAGGAATTTTGGAGTTAACTTTATGTACCTTTTCAGACTCTCTAAAAATGAAAAGGACCGAGTTATCCTTGTCGTTAGACTCGTTAAAATTATTAAATAGCGACAAACTTGTCTTTAGACGAGAACGAGTTTCACTATCGCTAGGCTCGTTAAAACATAGTGATGGGCTTGCCCGAAGGGTAGGTTATAGAACAAGCATATGTTATCATCCTCAAGCTTGACAAAAATAAAGAGGTACTGGTCAGCAATGACTGGGGAAAAATTGGGAGAAACTAAAGAAAACTTTGATGGTAGCAAGTCGCTCTTGAACATGACACTTTTCCTCCGTACCACAATCGGGTTGGGTTGTTTCATTCACCGGTCACATCACCATGGTCTCGCCATACCATCCATATTTGGGGTAATGCTACCGATCCATCGCATCAGTGTCGCCATATGTTCAAGAGAAGTCGTTCAGAAAGAGTCAACCGTGTCCCATCCACTGCCATACATTATCCTTCATCCATTCATGACCGCCACCCTGAATCATGTGTCACAGATCGTTTTCACCTCCATTAAAATCATTAGCTCCATTCCATGTCACTGATGTGGGATTCATTAAGGCCCTCCTTTGACGGATCACTTCTTGTCGACATCAGCTCATTATCCAAGAAGTTGATCTAGGAACAACCCCTTCAGTACTTTGAAGCTTGCATGCCACAATGGCAAGTTTCTCACTTCCGGCAACAGGTATACATCAATGACCTTCGACCGAAAGATTTTGCGTGGTGTTCGACGCCAAGTCCTTTATTCACACCACGTGAATTGTACTGCAGTACCTTGAGGGTCATTATCATTATCGGTGATTCCTCTCGCACTTGTTAATGGTTTAAATCATTGACCGGTAATCAAGCGATGTCTTTCCATGTTCGACTTCAGAACAATTCTCACATGGATCGACTTGTACTTAGAGTGAAGATCGAACGAGTTTGAAGACCCCGGATCTAGTTTCATCCATCCAGGCTGCGATATATATTCAGTAAAGATAAAGACATTGACATGTACATCATTGCAGCAGATAGTCATCCTACTCAAAGGATGATAATTTCATCAAAATTATCAGTCTACTATCAGACGATTGTCTGTTCTATGTACAGAAAAATGAATTCATAAAGTTGAGCATGGGAATGCCCGCCTCAGCTAGGTCATGAAAGCAGTATGAAAAATAATGAATTGTATTGTATTGTATTACAGGTCTCCTCTCAGCATTGGATGAACTTCGGATCCCCCTGATAAAGCATTTCGCCCGATAAACAGCCTCATACTTTGGGGGGCAACTGTTATAGACATTTTTGTGCCTTACAGCATGGAGCATGAAATGTCCATAATCTGAGGGATCCAAAGTCCCTAAACATGTTGTTCCTACCCCTATAGGAACAAGGCTAACAAACCACAGCGATTCACAGAAGTTCTCCACCTGAAAACTGCTCAAAACAAGTCAATTCAGGATCATTTCAATGGCTACACTACCTGTCTGTGCTGAATGTCAAAGCCAACATTGGCTACCTTCGTTGAATGTCAACTGGAACACTGGCTACCTGTGCTGAACGAGAGTGGACAAGTGGCAGGCTCATTTCTCAAGGTGTCAAAACCCAGGAGGCTTCCAAAATGACACTTTCCTCAGGGAATTCGACTGGTGATGAGTAAGAGGTTCCAAATCTCCAAGTGGAAGTAAGAACCTCCAAGTGGACTCAAGAACTGACAGAGGGAGAGGACACTAGTCACATCTCAAGCTGACTCATCCTCTCTCCAAACATCTATATATGGATCTCTTCTCCATGAGATCCAGGAGGCTGGAATTTTGTTATTGCAAAGAATTGTTGTTGGTTTGAGACTGGAATTATTGGGTGCTTAATGCTTTGAAGGGGCTGAAGATAGGAATTCCATTTGCTGGGAAGGAGATGCTGGATTGGAGCCCTCTGGGTTGTATCTCTTCCTGAACCTTGTTATTCATCAATAAAGCTATCTTGGTTTCTCCTATATGCTGATGTTTTCTTGATGTATGATTGCATTAGTGTATTTGATTTATTTCTAATCCTGAATCATTTATGAATATGAATATTTATCTTTGTGTTATGTTCTTCTCTTGTCGCAAGTAGCTGTTCTCTTGTGATCTCGCAGGAATCAAGTAGCTGTTCTCTTGAGAGGGCGAGGAGGCAAGTAGCTGTGAACATCCAAAGAGCAGAGGATCTGGATCAAGGGACAAACGAAAGACACCGGTAAGTCTATTGATCTCTCTTCTTTCACATTTCATAAAGGAAGAAACCAGTATAGCTGTACTCGTTTGTTGCTAAGGCACTGTCACACCTTAGGTGGATAGGATCATCCTGCATAGGCATTTTTCCCCACAACATTTGTGCGTGAATAAGTGCAACAGAAGGTAAGACTATGACAATCAGTTGGGATGGTTGGTCCATAGTGGTAAATGGACAGTGGCAATACAAACATGTGAAAGGTAACTAGAAAAGGTAAAGTAAATGGATCTAAGGCATTAGATGCCTTAGCTATGTTGGGAACGACTGTTCTTAATGTTATGCATGTGTTTCATGAATAAGGGAAGTTCTCTTAAACCTTGACCTTGATATTTGGTAATTATGTTATGATCATGATTATATTAATGTTTATATATGTATACATGTAGGTGTGTATGTATGTTATGTTTGACAAGGTCATCATGGATCATGATTATTAATGCTAATGTGTATATATATGTATGTATGCATATCATTGTCTAACAAGATCATGATTGTTTATGCTAATGTTTATGTATATGTATGTATGTATCCATGTATCTATGTCACTGTTCTACAGGTCATCAAGAACCATTCTTGCGGCATAATGATTGCTACACAGTACCACGTGCATGACATGTACGTGACACCACATGTACATAGCACCACTTGTACATAGCACAACATATACAACATGTACATAGCATCACAAGAGGGAAGAGTAGTCATGAAAAATATATGAGGCCAGTATCATGTGAATATTAATTTATATTGTATGCTTGTATTATGCTTATTCTTATGTTATGGACAGGTCATATCGAGGGATACATAAGCAAAATGAAAGCAGTGTGGTCTGCGGCATGCTAGAATAAGCATGGATAAGACACCGAAAGCAAGGTTTCTTGGTAAGGAAAGTGTGGTACCACTATTGTGCATACCTTGTACATGTTACATGTAGCATCTATGATGTGTGCACATGTGGTGTTGTGTATATATAGTGTTTGTGTATATGTTGTTTATATAGTGTTATGTACAAGATGGTACAGATGGTATTGTGCGAATATTGCATATGGTGTTGTGTGCATGATTGGATATGTAGTGATGTGTACAGGTGATGCTATGTACATGTTGGATATGTAGTGTTGTGTACAGATGATGCTATGTACATGTTGGATATGTTGTGCTATGTACAAGTGGTGTTGCGTGCATGTTGTACATGTGACACTATGTACATGTGGTGTTGAATACATGATT
The DNA here is from genome assembly GCA_031772625.1 of Pinus tabuliformis. NCBI lineage: Eukaryota > Viridiplantae > Streptophyta > Pinopsida > Pinales > Pinaceae > Pinus > Pinus tabuliformis. The sequence continues at coordinate 628,175,626 of CM062805.1, read as the reverse complement.
GTACATATGGTGTTGAATGCATGATTGTACAAGTAGTGTTGTGTGAATGGGTGTTTTGTACATGTTGTACAAGTGGCGTTGTGTGCAGGTGGTGCTGTGTACATGTGGTGTCGTGTACATGTCATGCATGTGGTACTATGGACATGTGGTATTATGTACATGTTGTACAGTGGTGAAGTGTACATGAGGCGTTGTGTACACATTGTGCATGTGGTGCCATGTACATGTGATGGTGTGCACATGTTGTGTAGTGGTGCTTTGTACATGTGGGATAGAGATCATGGAGTACATAATGTGTTGTGGGCATGCGGTACTATGCATGTGAATTGTGTAGTCATGGTATCGTGACATATGCATTCATTGTGTTGCACTCTATATACGTATTTGTGTTTTATTGTACATTGCATGTAGGTGTATGTGTTGTATGTCAGGTGTAGGTGCATGTATTGCATGGTGTTCTATGCAGTGTGTGATTGTATGTGTGTGATGCACACTATTTGTACATACACATGGTTTAGGAGAAGACACTGGGTGTTTTTCTGGTCTGGAAACTGATCTGGAGTGCATATGGAATAAAGACAAAGGTAGAAGCCAAGGATTTATGAAAGGATACGTATCAGCATTTTATTTCAGTTTTATCATGCATGTGATTTACGATTATGGTATATGATGATTATATGTGATCTATGATTCTACTTAATGATGGTTATATGTGATTTATGATGTTAACCTATGATGGTTGTGTTTTGAGCTAACTAGATGTGATATGTTTATGCATGATGTTTTGATCAAATAGTTAGTTTGACGTGTTGTGGCAAGAAGCGAACATAATTGCAAGTGCAACTTATTGACGGGCTACCAATGAGGTATGATGTGAATTTATTTCAATTTATTTTAAATCTAATGGAATTTATGTGCTTGGTATAGCAAGCATGAATATGCCCAGTTGGGTGGTTGAAATAGACTACAAGAAGTAGCAGCAACAGTGAAGGAGATTGGAACATGTAGCAGTATATTGCTAAATCACTTCTAGAGCAAGGCCATTATGGGACACTGGTACCTGATAGTGTTCATTGATTTCCATGAGCATGCTATGACCAGTGTCATGGTTTTGAATCAGGGATATGCCTTGTTTTTTGTATCTTCAAATGAGAGGAAGCCTTGCCAAGGGATGGACTACCCAGGATGGGGGTGCCAGCAGACCTTGGAAGGTGAGTGACTGCACAGAAGGGGTGACCATATTCCTGAGGGACTATGTAGCAGAGAAGGGAAGGTCATGGATATATTTTTTTTGGTCATTATCATTTCCAGATGGAATCAAATGTACATTGGGAGTGTGTTACACAACATTTTGTCACTGTCCCTGTACTCCCCATTCCTTGATCTTGGAGGACCTCTAAAGTGAACCCCGCATGCTTTGCCTTCATGGAGAAACTCCCATTACGTCCCTCTTCATGAGCAGATAATTTCCCTTTTACACCATTTCCCTTGAAACTTTTGTTTTGCCCAATTTACAAGATCAGTGCTAATGACCTTTGTCTCCCCTGCGTTGATGTGCAGAGATTAGCACTATTCCTCATGCCAATCGGTATGATTGAGTTGTGTTCTAGTCACTTCGGTCCTGTTATGGAAAAAATTTTAAATTAGAGTTGAAGCTTCCATCTCTAGAAGCTCCGTAATGGAAGTTTGGTAAATGGTTTGACCTGATGGGGTCGAGGATGACAGTTTGGGCTCCTTTCCCCTATAATGATGGAACTACCTCAAGGGATAAGTCCTTCTCCCATCAGAATAAGATCCATCTCCCATCCATCTTTCCTATACAAACCTCCCTTCTTCCCAAGCATAAACTAGTGTGAAAGTGAGAGTTAGAGTTTTGGCTGAGTGTGAATATACTATTTTAGACAAGCAAGCTATTACTAGTTGTAGCCATCTAGTTATGTGAAGGAGAAGTGTGTTTGTTTGGAGTGAAGCCTAAAGGGAAGAGTCTTTAAACTATTGTTGTTTGAATCCATCATGAAGTGCTAGAAGAAGTGTGTGGGAACCTAGTCTTGTCAGAGGAAGATTGTGACGTCAAGACGAATGGTTGTAATCTCTCTTTGAATATTAATATATGCAACTATCGATTGATTTCCTACATGTTTTGTAATATTACATATTCGTGTCTTAATGCTTCTTGACTTATTAAGTAGGTTGAATTGCAATTTGTCTATTATTATTTTTGTGTGTTATTGTTGTTTACTTGTTTCAGGAGCTTGAAGAAGGAAGCGAGAGATTGCTGGAGTGAGCAAGCGAGGACATCATCAAGCAGGATAAGCGACCAAGAGGTAGGCCCTCTTGATTGATTCTAACCTAAGGAAATATTCCATAGAATGTATCTATTGTGGCTAGACCCATTATCGGGCTAGAGGAATTAATTCATGTCCTCACTTATAATTTTACTTCATCACAAATTGGCGACTCCGCTGGGGAGATCCCATCCTTTTGTTTGTTTTGGATTTCATGATTTCATGAGAACTTTGCTAGTTTCACATTTTCCCTTTTGTTTTGTTGCTTTTATCCTGCTTACTGGCCTAAGTCTAAAATCCATAGTAGTAGAATTGGTCCCTATTATGAAAAAAAATATATTTTTCCTTAGTTACTTCAGCGAGCGTGCTTAATCAGCTGACAATTGCACCGACGAGCATGAATTGATGAGGAACAGTCGTGCCAACAAGCGCGAATTGTTGAGGAACAGTCGCGCTAACCAGCCTCTCCCTCTTGTTGTCAGTTAGGTAGTGGCATCGATGCTTGTAAGTGAAGATTAGGGCTTGACCCCAATCTTGGCCAGTGTGTTATGCGCTTGTGTTTTCAACCTTGTAAGCTTTTTATACCATTTTCTCTCTAACTAGAAAGCTTCATTTAGCTTGCTTAGTATGCTTTCTTGGTTTAGCCCACCCTCTGATGTGTTAAGTCTGGTCCTATGTGAAGTTCTTTTTTATTTTTCTTTGAATCCCTCGATTGACACTACTTTTGGCCCAAAAGTCGCTCCGTTCTCAGGGGTAAGAAAAAATTAAAACTTCTCCCATTCCAATGCCAGTGTGTCTTGACCCTCAAACTCTTTTCTTCATACCAGGTGTGACTAGGATGCTTTGTTTTCAATTGAATGAGTAAAACAATCTTGTTTTTTCTCTTATTTTGAGTGTCTCTTTTCTCTTTCCAATCATAGATTACATTGCTTGGTTTGTCGATTGAATCATTTATGTGTTTAGTTTGTTCGATTCAGGGAAGAAGTTGTTTTTAGTTTCATTTATAATGCTTTGGATTTGATTGATGCTTGTTTGTTCGAAATTGTGAAAATTTTCATTTAAAGTTCTTTATGTGAAAGATTGATTTTTCATTTTATGAAAAGGAGAACATCATTCTAGTTTACTTAAGTGAAAATTTTGCATGAGTAGCGTTATTGAGAAGCTAGAATTGCATCATCATAGGCATGGAAATCAAATGAAGCTTCTTTTGTTGTTATAGGAAGATTAAGTGCATTTATGACATTTGTAAGTGAAAGCTTTCATTCTTTGATTGTTGCATTGGTTGTGTGCTCTCTATCTCTCAATTAATCACAACTTTCATCGAAGACAAAGATCTCTTTTCTCATATAGCTCCATGTAGGAGTTTTTCTAGATGACAGCGATAGGTCCTTGTAATTGAAAACTAATTCAAGATCAACCGTTAAAATTTATTGAATTAACCTAAGGAAGCATTGAAACTTAACACTCACATTTAGTGGTCTAGGCTAGAGACATGTTTCGACATCTTTAAACCTAGCAGATGTCGTTCACTTTGTCATTAGACAGCGCTAGTACGAACTTGTGCTCCCCGTACCGTCGTGTATATAATGGGAGACCCCACTAGGCTGCAATCCTCTTATCCTTAGGAAGCTGAGTCAGCCGCCTTGCGAGCGTGATACACCAAACACAGCATTTGGGGAGATTTCCTGCTCGTACTTCTTGGTTCGCCAGGAGGTATTCTACAGTTCACGATTTCCTAGTAATCCTATTTACCTAGATCATCTAGAGTAGTCATTCAATATTTTTGACTCATTAAACTTAAAAGATCATTCGAGCACTTGTCCTTTTGAACTCGTTTCCAATCAAAAGCGATAGAGTCACCTTTAGTCCTTTTCTTGACTCTTAAAATATGAAAAGGCAAATTTTTGTTTCAGTGTCTTAAAATTAACTGCCCATGAAATATTCCTGGTTAAAGTTATCTTCCTTAGTGATTCTTTAGGATTGATTCCAATGGCAACTTTTCTAGAGTCCGCCAGTCAAGGGTTCCCCCTGGATGGGAATCCTCGTCCTTTTCCTTCTTTTGGAAATGCAGGTGCTCCTTATATGGCAACGTTGTCCCTTCCCGAGTTAACCATTGGTCTACCTGTCTAGTTGTTTTTGATCTTAGTCGTCCCGAGTGTCTCGACTCCTGTCCAAACATCTCCTTCATTTGAATCACATCACAATGATTCTAAGGTTGACCTCTCTCCTTGTTCCCCCATTTCTTCACCCTCCTCTTCTACTTCGCCTAGTGAAAGTTTCAACTCTAGTAACCAGGAGGCTAAGAAGAATAAGAAGAAGATGAAGAAGAAGAAGTCAGATAACCAAAAGGCTAACCATACAGCTGTTGTTCCAAATTCACCTCCCATAGACAAACCCTCTGATCCCCCACAGAAGGTCAGATTCCCTTACAAGCTGTGTAAGGGTGACCATCTCCTTTGAGATTATCCTGGCGTCCCCAGAGTCTTAGCTGAGGCATGATCTCAAAATCTGGATCGACCATCCCCATCAACCTCTAGAGATCATGTCGATGCTGCACCCTTGGCTAGTGATGGTAATAAGAAAGGGAAGATTAGATTCTCATGTAGGTTATGTGAAGGAGAGAATCTTCTTAACCTTTTACCTCTTATGGATAAAGCTTCCAAATTTTGGGAAAACCTTGCAGCTCGTCAACCCCAACTTCCTATTGGCTATTAGAGGCTTTCTTCTGACCCTCTCCTAGTTGGTAAAGAGATTTACTTGGATTCATCTCATGCCCATCCTGCTCTCCCTGAGCGAGACTCTCTTATGTCTATCCCTGACCAACCATTGGTCGGAAAGAGTGTCAACTTGGTTCTGCCACTAATTTCTCACTCTATTCTGGAAGAGAGTGGTGATCATACTGCTCATGTTCTTCTCATCTCCTCAGATTCTCATGAATCGAAGAGTGACCCTCCCATCTCAGTTGTTCAAGAGAGTCCTTCTCCTATTCCTGTACAGCATGGGGGCAATCATATGATGCCCCCAGCAAGTAGTTTTGTCATTTCTTTCGATTGGAGTCACTTGACTGCTTTTCGCCTCCCATCTTATGTGCCTTTCCATATCACATTACAAGCCTATAATATGGTATTACCTGGCACTATATTAGATGAAGGCGCATCTGTTAGCATCATGTCTTCTACTACTTGGAAAGCTTTGGGTTCCCCACAACTTGTGCCTGTCACCCAGAATCTGTTGGCTTTCAATGGAGGAACCAGTCATCCCTTGGGGATCCTTCCGAAGTTTCCTATTACTTTGTGAGGAAAGACTGTCTATATAGACATGATGGTAGTCCAAGGTCCTTTATATTTCAATCTTCTTCTTCGACGCGACTTTGTTTATGTCACGAGAGCTCTTGTTTCTTCGCTTTTCCGTGTGGTTTGTTTTCAGCATGAAGGGATAATAGTGACCATTGATCAATTGTCATTCATTGGTCACCAAGTGCCTACTTTGCAACCATCATCCCCTATCAGCTCTTTTTCACAAGCAGTAACTTCCCTGCCACAGGACAATTATGTGGCTACCCATTCCGTCTCCACGTCTGTTGATGATCACACAGATGGTATAGTAGATTATGTAATGAGGGCATTGGAACTTGATCTGTCTTTGGTACCGAATGACATGTATTCCTCCTGGAGCATGGTCCTTCCATCTAATGAAGACCTCTTGGGAGCCATGTTCTCGTATGGTCCATGAATAGTTGTATGAGGATAGTTCCTGGCCTTTGTAAACCTCGTTGAAAAATGAACAAAGGGGTGAGGATAGTTCTTGTTCTTTTGTCAACCTCGTTAAAAAATGAAACAATGATTTATGTGCATAGTTCTTTGTCTTGTGTCAAGCTCGTTAAAAAATGAAACAAGGGTCTCGAGGATAGTTTAGTCTTGTGTTAACCTCATTAAAAAAAGAAACAAGGGGTGAGGATAGTTCTTGGTCTTGTGTCACCTTCATTAAAAAATGAATCAAGATGTCTGAGGATAGTTTGTTCCTCTATCAACCTTGTTAAAAAATGAAACAACTCCCTTTTCCAAATCGATCCTTTGATTAAGATCTTGTAAAATCCCAATCAAGTCTTTCTTGGATCTCAAAAGTGAACCTTCATTCCATTCACCTAGCTACCTGAAATGAAGCTTGGGGGGCATGTACCTCATCTGATTCATTATGCAGGGGGCATGCGAACTTATAAAAAGCATATTTTTTCATTTCAAGCTTATGTAAACATCAAACCAAATCCAAGAAAATTTCTCCATGGTTCTAGATTGTATAAAAATGAACCCATGCCAAATTTACATCTTGTGATTGTCGTTTTTATCAGCTAAATTATCCTTGGTTGTTTCATTCCATCACCACCATTTCTTTGGCCGATCATATGCTTTCACTTGGTTTTTTTTCCATTCCTGAGGGACCACAGTAATGAGTGGTTTTATTAGCCAACCTCTTGACCATTACATGTTTTGAGTAGTTCCACCATTGTCAGAAACAGTTGCTACCCTTTATACCACTCGTTCCTCCAGGATGAGTCTCCTTTAAGCTCTTTTTTGACTCATAAAAAAATGAAAATATTGCCGAGTATTTTTCCATTTTGACTCATAAAAGAGAATAAAATGGGGGGTCCGCTTTCAAGCTCTTTTCCGACCCTTTAAAAACAAAAAGATAGTTGAGCCCTTGTCATTTTTAACTCGTTAATGGATGCGAAACGTCATGTGACCAGTATAAGTTTACCCCATTTTCAGGCTGGGAGGCACTATTTACGAAAAAGGTACTCCTTGACTGAAATGGTTAAGCGGTTCTCTCAAGTATCATTTTCTACCTTTTCGGGCTTGAGAGGCACAAATGTACAAAAAGGGACCATGTGGAGTTTTATTTTACATGTCTTTTTCAAACTCTCTAAACATGAAAAATATATCACGTTACACCTTTGTCAGACTCATTAAACTATTAAGTGGCATCGGATTCATCATCATGAATAAAATGAGCTTCTCCTTCCTAGGGCACATTAAACTTACTAGGTCAAATTCATTCAAAGGATGAACTTATAGTGCAAGCATATTTTATCCCCTTCAAGCTTGCGATTAAAAAATAATTTGGGTACTTACCAGAAATGGTGGGGGAAAATTTGGAAATCTATCGTTTCGTGTTGGTAACTTACTCTTGAACATGACACTCTTTGCTTCGTGTCAGGTTGGGATATCCTCCTTTGTATCATTGACCTTCCTAGGTTTGGGCTATTCATTTTTGCCTTCCATTTGATCTCTACCACATCATTATGACCATCGATCCTATGGATCCAAAAGCTAGAAAACTTCTAGTTGTGTCGCCAATATGTTCAAGAGTTGTCCTTTTACAGTTACACTTACCTTTGTTTCTCTGTATCATCCAAAATCATTTTGCATCCTCTCGTCTCATGTCGATGATGTGGGATTCATTTTGGCCCTCCTTTGACATGGTCTCTTTCCACTGACTTCAACTCATTATCCAAGAAGTTGAACGAGAGACTCCCTTCCAGTACCTTAGAGCTTGCATGCCCTAATGGCAAGTCCTTCACACTCGATGACAAGTTCACATCATTGGCTTTTGATTGAGTGATTTCACAGGTGTTCGACTTCATTTCCTATATTCACATTCCGTGAATTGTGCTGATAGTACCTTGAGGGCTACTGTCATTATTGGTGGTTTCTCTCGTGCTTGTTAATAGTTTACATCATGGATTGGTAATCAAGTGACTTTCTAGCATGCTCGACGTCAACGCATCTATTCTCATGTTAGAATATGTACTTTGATCGAGTCGTGTTGGAGCGCAAGACCCTGGACTCATATTACAAAAAGTCCAGGTTGCGAAGTGATTGACATGGTTATGATGATATGCATGTCTCTTTCAAATGGTTGGCTATGACCAGACCATGAGTTATCATATGTGATCCTTCTCATTATCTGATGGATGCAACCATACCATGGTTTCATTATGATCCTCTTTTACGGATGGCTGCACCCATGCCTAAATCCATTTACATGATCATTCTCTGGATGGCTGTGTCCATGTCATGATTCATGCATCATTTGGCAGAGATCTCAATTTATGTATATGTATCTATACTTTCTTGCAAGTTTTCCAACAGTAGACAAGTTCCCCACACTGATTTATAAAGCATTTCATCCCTCACTCCGACTTGACATTCATGCTTTAGGGGGCATCTGTTACACAACATTTTGTCACTGTCCCTGTACTCCCCATTCCTTGATCATAGAGGACCTCTACAATGAAACCCGCATGCTTTGCCTTCATGGAGAAACTCCCTTTATGTCCCTCTTCATGAGCAGATCATTTCCCTTTTGCACCATTTCCCCTGAAACTTTTGTTTTGCCCAATTTACAAGACCGACACTAATGAACTTTGTCTTACCCCCCCCCCCCCAGCGATGTGCAGAGATTAGTACTATTACCCGTGCCAATCTATGTGACTGAGCTGTGTTTCGGTCGCTCCAGTCCTCTTATGGAAAAAAATTTAAATTAGAGTCGAAGCTTCCATCTCTAGAAGCTCTGTAACAGAAGTCTGGTAAATGGTTTGGCCGGATGGGGTCAAGGATGACAATTTGGGCTCCTTTCCCCTATAATGATGGAACTACCTCAAGGGATAAGTCCTTCTCCCATGAGAAGAGGATCCATCTCCCATCCATCTTTCCTATATAAACTTCCCTTCTTCCCAAGCACAGACTAGTGTGAAAGTGAGAGTTAGAGTTTTGGCTGAGTGTGAATATACTATTTTAGACAAGTAAGCTATTACTAGTTGTAGTCATCTAGTTGTATGAAGGAGAAGTGTGTTTGGTTTGAAGTGAAGCCTAAAGGGAAGAGTCTTTAAACTATTTTTGTTTGAAGGCATCATGAAGTGCTAGCAGAAGTGTGTGGGCACTTGGTCTTGTCAAAGGAAGACTGTGACGTCAAGACGAATGGTTGTAATCTCTCTTTGAATATTAATATATGCAACTATCGATTGATTTCCTACATGTTTTGTAATATTACATATTCATGTCTTAATGCTTCTTGACTTATTAAGTAGGTTGAATTGCAACTTGTTTATTATTATGTTTGTGTGTTGTTGTTGTTTACTTGTTTCAAGAGCTTAAAGAAGGAAGCGAGAGATTATTGAAGCGAGCAAGTGAGGACATCATCAAGCAGGATAAGCAACCAAGATGTAGGCCCTCTTGATTGATTCTAACCTAAGGAAATCTTCCATGGAATGTATCTGTTGTGGCTAGACCCATTATCGGGCAAGAGAAATCCTTTTTTGTCTGCAGTTATAATTTTACTTCATCACAAATTGGCGACTCCATTGGGGAGATCCCATCCTTTTGTTTGTTTTGGATTTCATGATTTTGCAAGAACTTTGCTAGTTTCGCATTTTCCTTTTCTTTTGTTGCTTTTGTCCCGCTTATTGGCATAGGTCTAAAATCCATAGTAGCAGATCTCATCCCTATTTTGAAAAAAAAAATATTTTTCCTTAGTTACTTCGGCTAGCATGCTTAATCTGCTAAAAGTCACGTCGACAAGCGCGAATTAATGAAGAACAGTCGCGCCAACGAGTGCGAATTATTGAGGAACAATCATGTTGACCAGCCTCTGGCACTTGTTGTCAGTTAGGCAGTCGCATCGATGCCTGTAAGTGAAGATTAGGGCTTGACCGCAATCTTGGCCAGTGTGTTCTGCTCTTGTGTTTTCGACCCTGTAAGCTTTTTATATTGTTTTCCCCCTGACTAGAAAGCTTCATTTAGCTTGCTTAGTATGCTTTCTTGGTTTAGACCACCCTCTGATGTGTTAAGTTTGGCCCTGTGTGAAGTTATTTTTTATTTTTATTTGAATCCCTCGATCGATGCTACTTTTGGACCAAAAGTCACTTCGTTCTCAGGGGTAAGAAAAAATTAGAATTTCTCCCATTCCAGTGCCAGTGTGTCTTGACCCTCAGACTCTTTTCTTCATCCCGGATGTGACTAGGATGCCTTGTTTTCAATTTAATGAGTAAAACAGTCTCTTTTGTTCTCTTATTTTGAGTGTCTCTTTAAATCGAGAGAGGTTTGGAGTGCGCTCTTCGCGGCATCCAAATCCTTGGGTATCTTAGCTTTCCCTTTCTGCGGAGGAACGTACTTGGGTAATTTCACTGCAGCGCACACCTTTTGGATGTCCTCTTCCATGTCTTCTGCTACTTCTATCTCATCTATGAGAGCCTACAGGTCCTCCTCCTCATCATCTATCTCAATGGTGACATCCTTGCCCTTTTCTTCCATGGATAGCTTACCGAACCGCAGATTCCGCGAGGACACAAGGACTAGTCCCACCTCCTGCTTATCTTTCTTGGTCCTTGGCGTCCGAGGTGATTTTGGAATTTCGACGTGACCCCCGTGTCTCTAGGAACGTCATGCACCATGGGTTTTGTGCGGCCTTGTCAGTGGTTTCTTCTACATAGCCCAAACCTCTCCTGGTAGTCGTCATCCTATTTGAGTTGTATGTGGTCGTTCATGAATTGCAGGGCTCAAATATCGCTTCACACTTAACACTCTATGCTCTATGTAATTGCTCAAATCTCAAATGAACAAGTGTTGTCTTGTGGTTAGCCCTTGGAGTTTTATAGTGCCTTTTGAATTCAAATTCAACTATTCCCCCCAATTATGAGCCATCAATGCTTTCTTAGTGGCAGATTTCCCTAAATCTAGCTCTCAATTTGTGTCTTAAATGCCCACCGCTTGCTCCCTTTTTCCTTAAATTGGACATCTCATCATGAATAGTGACACCAACAGTTACTTCCCAGCCTACCTACACAGCAGTGCAGCCCCCTGTGCGTGGGTGTGAACCTTGTGTCCTGTTGATTATGCATGCACATCCCTTATCGTGCAACCCCCAAACAGACACTTTTAGAGTCCTACGCTCTCTTTCAACTACCTAGAACACTGAGATTATGCTCCCTATGGCTATTCAGGTGGTCGCACCACCTATGTGAGACTTCAAATTGCTTGCTAGCATAGTCTGCGGAAACTCCTCAATTGTCTATGCAACCGCCGACGCTGCACATTCCGTTGTATGTAGTGTGCTCCCCTGGTTACTTTTTTTGGTGAGGTGTGGTCGTAGCCATGGTAGCAGAGTCATGAATTCTCGGCGACACTCTTCTAATGTAGTGGTACGATCATCTGTATCTTGCCTTGTCATCCTTGGTTTGAGACATGCCTGCGTGATCTTATTTTCCAGCCTCTTGATCTCAACATTCATCAAAAGGCTTGTCTTCCTCAATTGTACCCAGTCCTTTTTGAGTTTGTGAAGTTTAAGGTTCCCTCGCCGGATGGCTTCCTGAATCCTTATATGTTCATCCTCGCATAGATGTGTGATTTCTTCCTCCTTGCCATCGTGCACTGCCACCACTACAGGGTCCAGTACGTGTGGATTCCTTTTTGTATTTTCTTCAATAATTATGGTCTCCATTTTGTTCTGCAACTTTGGAATTTTCTCTGCGTTTAGGTTTTTGCACATGGCCTAGTAGGCCCATCGAATTGTTGGCACGCATAGGTCCCAATCAATCTGTTTCGCCTGGTCAACCTTGTTTAGTATTTTTCCCACCCTATCAAATGCTTCAACGTGGATACTTGGTAGTGTGCATCACCTTTCCTGCTACTTTGATTTGTTCTGATTCTCTATCCTGGGGCTAGTGTGTGCATGTGCGGTCTTTACAGCATATGTCTGTACCCATCGAGAAATATGGGCGCGCAAGTTGTTCTGCCCCTGTTGACTTACTTGCATTCAAAGCTGGGGTTTTCCAAAACGTAGGCACATCATCCTTCTGCACCCCTGCCAGTCCTCAAAATTTCCTTGATGCGTATCCCACCATCGTGCAAGTGTTACGCGTAGTGCCCACTTCAGCACATCGAACTGTTGTTGTTCTAGTACTGCGCTTTCAAATTTGCTCAGAAATTCATCCACCGCTAACAATCCATCATATGTTGGGAGCTCCCTTGCCTCTGTTGTCACACAACGTAGTGATCAAACCATCATGTTGCAATTCAACATTGTTACTTCGTGCAGCCAATTCTTCCATCGCTCTATCTCTTCATCTGAATCTAAAGTACAAGAGATTTCACGCTCCCACGAAATCCTTCCATCTACAGTCAGATTCACCCAATCTTCTTCTCGCACAGTTATTTTGTAAATACAATTTAGATCATCATCACTATCGTCATCGCGCATTAGTTCAGTGTATCGCACTCCTTCGGTTGGATCTAGTGATACTACCACGCGTAGTGACTTTTTCTCAAAGATCATTTTGCGCTTCTTCAGATTTATGAATTCGTTTATATCGGTGGCCCATGCTATTCCTAGTAGCAAGGGATAGGGATTGTTGTCACTCTAAATCCCTATCACTTCAAAATTCGCCTGCACGCTCGCACCTTCAATGTCGACTGTTACCCCTTGCAATCTTCCCATGGGCAGAGTCTTTTGTTGGTTCACCATTCGTAACTGAATAGGAAACCATTGCAGCATGGGTCTGCCCATGTGTTCCCATGTTTGCTTTGGTAGCACATTCACATCCGAGCCTAGATCCAAGATTACCTGATCCATTTCGTACTCACCTATTTGCGCAGTCAACCTCATTTCCCTCCTTGTGCGCAATGCATGCTTCCCAAGTTTCTGGACCATGCGCGATTCTCCTGACCCCGTGCACCTAGTGATAAGTTCATGTAGTCCTTTGACTGCCTTGCTGTCGTGCAGTAGTTTCATGGATGTCTCTAGAAAGGTAGTGAGCATTGAAGGATTCATCCCTGATTCTAGTTGATTCTCACTACCTGAAGTGGAGGCCTCTATCAAGCTCTTCTTAGCTTCCATGAATGTCTCCTTCGTGCATTCTAAATCAAACTCGAGTTCCTTTGTAGGAGCCTTGCGAAACCACTTGCTTTCTTCTGGCTTCTTTCCTTTATCATCTCTCGTGGTCATACCGCTCCTGAGCATCATGTTTACATTTGCGTCTTCTTCGCGCAGTTCAGCCATCATCATTTGTAAATTCTGAGTCAAAGGGGGTTGGAGTACCCCCTTTTCGCACATCCTCACTATCAGCGAAGGGTAGTCTTTTGCCTCATGATCAAACTAAGTACAGTACTAACATGATATTCTTGTCAGGTTTGTACAATCACTGGCATAATGCCTTGGCCCTTCGCAATTGTAACAAATTATTTGTCTATGATCCCTTCCTAGTCCCATTCCACCTCGACCTCGATCGTGCCCCTGAAACCCAGCTCACTCCATCCCTACATTTGGGTTGAGGGCTCGCATTTTAGTTTGCACCCTATAGGCAGGAGTCTGATCCATCATTAGTTCATAGCTTCGGCAGGTGCGTTCGTCATGGCCTACCGACCTACAGAAATTACAAAACAATTGTTGGAACGTCTACGTATACTTCTGCAACAGATGACAATTATCCGTGGTGTGTTTTCCTCCTATCTGGCAGATCGCACACCATAATGCAAATGCCGCACTTGGCCCTACGTCTGCCTCCAGCCTTAATGGCATTGGCCCTCCTCCTGCCAAGTAGTTTTTGAATACTAGGCATTGGTCCTTGTCATGCCCTTGGCCTTTGCATTTTATGCACCATACTTCCTCGTGCACCTCCAGCCGAGGTGTCTTGTCCTATTTCAAACTTTGCATTTCTAGACACAGATTATGTATTTGCATGTGGATTTGTTGGACTCCCAACCCAGGGTCTTGTATAGGGGTCTCATGCAATCTCATTGCCATCTCCAATGCTTCAGCCTGGGTGGAAAGTTTTTGCTGTGACAGCACCATCCTTAAGTGTGGCGTAAGTGAGGCCACAAACCATGTGTGATGCTGTGCATCTATTAATGTCATATTGGCTTCGTGGATCATACTCTTCAAACTCTGGTCCAGATCCCAGCGGTCTCACCCAGGAGCATCGTGATCTCCTTAAACCCGATTATTGATTGTGTTTCTAATTTTGGCCTGCTAAATTCCCTGTTCAGTGTGTCCTGGATCTCTATGATTCTTGCGTTCGGGTGGTCATTAGAATGCTTTATATACCACATTAATGCATGATCCTGTAGCGCGCTCACTAGCGTAACCTTTTTAATATTATCATCCATGACACCTTATGCTTCCCATACTACTCTTACAACGAACCAAAATTGGTCCGGATCCTCGTTCCCTACTCCCCTGAACATCGGTAGTTTGATCGCACTTGCCATACTGAACTGTGGCAATGGTGGAGGTGGGGGATGGAGATGGACGTGAGGAGGGTGAAATGGGTGGCAGTGTGGGTGGAGGTGGTAAATGTGGAATTCCTTGTCTTATCAAACTGACACACTTCTCAAAGAAACCTTCGCAAGCTCTTCCTCACTCTCCCGCAAGGGTGAAATTAAGGGATTGGTTTCTAGCTCTTTGCTACTTTCGCTTCTATAGATCCTCCCACTTCGCATAGTCCGAAACATTAATTTATTCGTAGAACCCGCCTTTCACACAATAACATCTTAATGTAAGTGTTTAAAGATTTAATATACTTACCTCGCGGTCCCTTGAGAAAAAGTCGCTCCACCTCACTATAGCTGACGGTCGTGTCTACCACAAACTCAATGATAAATCCTCCTATTATTCAGTTGAGCCAATGGTCTACAGCTCGTGCAATCTTATCTTCTGATGCTTCTAGTCTGCGCACTAATTCCGGAGTCCACACTATTGGTTTATCGAGCCTACACCTTCCCTAGCTCTCTGCTAACTTTGCGATCCACTCATACAACTCAGAAGGAAAGAATGAAAGGAAAATTTCATGGATTTTCGTATACAAGTAGCGCTCCAACCATTGTTCCTTAGATACTCGTATATTTTTGTTCTCCTGCACCACGAACTCGTGAATCTTCTTGTCCAACCACTCTTCAATTTCTTTCTTTGTTGGATTCCAGTGGCACGACATCAAACATCCTTTATGCAGATCCCGGTCCCGGCAATGGAACCATTTGTTGGCTTGTATGGGCTTGACCCAGGTTCAGAGGTGATTTAGCCAAGCAAATCCTAGTACTACTGGCCCTTTCAGCAATAGTCCGCAGAGTGTGGACTGACGTCTCACCCGAAGTAGTATGGGAGGGTGCTAGAACTAGGTTTCTGCACCCTTGGGATGTCTAATGGGCTTCTGGAGGTCTGCGGTCTGACCCATTCCTATGTGCACTCGTGATCCCTTTGCACCCTACGATGCTGCTTCCGCGGAGCTCTAGTTGGGGTGCAACTTGTATAATACCCAAGTTCCTTGCTATTTAATATGTAGTTATCTGATTACTTAACTTGTTCATGTAAGACTAATGATTATTACAGCATATTCATCAATCATATCAGTGCGCACAACAAATAAACCAATATAAACATAAAGAAGGCAAGGTATAGCAAATACACAGAAATAAGAATCAACTTCTCTTTTTTAATCTTCAATCCCAATTACATACTCGACACCGTCCTACACACTCAACTGCAAGGGTCCGTGCACTCAGCTACGGACTCTACTAGGCCTCTACGCACTCATCTGTAGAGCCTCTTCCTATTACTACGACCCAATACATTTAGAATACTACTCTAAGCTTGAACCATTCGCATTCTTCTTTCTTATTCCTATGCTCCCTTTACAACTTAGAGCCTCGCTCTATTTATACAATCCCATGGTCCACAGACCATGGGTAGGCCAACATGACTTTACATTACACTACATTACTTTAGGGCAGACAACCCTATGACTTGACCTCTACTTCACGCTCTGTGCCCGCAATTCACAGAGTCTTACAAAACCTTTGACCAAAACTTGGG
Source organism: Pinus tabuliformis (assembly GCA_031772625.1). Classification (NCBI taxonomy): domain Eukaryota; kingdom Viridiplantae; phylum Streptophyta; class Pinopsida; order Pinales; family Pinaceae; genus Pinus; species Pinus tabuliformis. The sequence continues at coordinate 628,159,481 of CM062805.1, read as the reverse complement.
CTTTGAACCCCAAAACATGCTATGGGGGGATTCCTTGCCCAATAGAACCACCTTAATCAAAGTTCGTATGAAAAACTTATACCACCTGAAATTTGACCTTCCTATTTTAATAAGCATGATTCAAGAGTATGTTGCATTGTAGGGTTTTACTCTGTATAATTAATTTCTACAAAACAATTCTTAATAAAATATAAATGATGTAATGGAAAACACATTAACACGGAGATTTTATCCTAGAAACCCTAACCAGGAAAACCAATAAGATTTTCAATACATTCTTCTATACAGTACTGCAATACAATATATATAATGTGGCATACATAAATCACCAACCCATTTATCATAGATTAGAATACAATCATAGCTCCATATTCGAAACTACAAAACCATGGGAAAAACACCATGCACCACCAAGTCTCTTTTAGCAAAATTTATGTGTCAAAAATTGCCATAAATAGACACAAAAGACTGCCCATTTTTTTTTCTAGGGTGTTGTCTATAATAACCCCAGTTACATTTAACCACTTATTATAAAAATTGTAATCTTAATTAAATTAAATGGGTTTATCTAGGGACATGGATTCGAGGACTGAGGAGGATTACTGCTGGGATATATCTTGGTTCTTTTACAGCCATGGAAGTTGGCAAGTGGAAAGCAAGGAATGACAAGGCAAACACAAAACAAGGATGATAATACTAACAAAACAAATATGGAAAAAAGGAAATGGGTGGACCAATCTGATTGGCTTACAAGATTTGGGCCAGATTGGACACAAGGATGGGGGGTTATTTTATGCAACCAGAGGGAAGAATCAGGGGTTTTTTTTCTATTATACTCTATCATGATCTCTTGTGGGTGATTTTCTTAGATCACACAGTGGAAAAATATTAACATATACCCAACATCGTAGAAAATTTTAGGGGCGAATGTTCACCCTTTGGCGAAATTAAGGGGTTTTAAATTTTTAGTGGGCGAATATTTTGTATCATAGTACATTTTTACAAATCACCTCAAATAGCCCACCTTATTTTAAGGGAGAGGGTAAAAAAGGTAAATTTAGCCCTTGAAATTAGGAGTTACAACCTTCCATTCGCCCATTTTCAAGAATAGGTTTTATTAAGTGAATCCTATGGGCCAAAGGCCCAAATACCATATTTATAAAAGAGGTATGGTAAATTAATATAAATATAAATAAATGGGAGCTATGGTAAATAAATAAAACATTTTTTATATTTACTCCATAAGTCACCTTATATGCATGCAAGGGTGTAAACAAATAAAAATATAAGTAAAGTGGAGGTATGGTAAATAAATAAAACGTCTTTTTATACTTACTCAAAAGGTATCGTAAATAAATAAAAATATAAATAAACTAGATGCATGGTAAATAAATAAAACCTCTTTTTATATTTAGTCCATAACCCTCTATTTATGAAGGCTCAAAAAGAGGTTTTATTTAAGTGAATCATATGGGCAAAATACCATATTTGTAAAAGAGGTATGGTAAATTAATAAAAATATAAATAAACAAGATGTATGGTAAACAAATAAAACATTTTTTTATATTTACTCCATAAGTCACCTTATATTTACTAACACTCAAAAAATGCATTATATTTAGGTGAAACCTATGGGCAAAATACTATGGGACAAATACCATGGACTAGATTGTTATTAATACCATGCAAAAAAACATTATTAACCCTAATATTAGTATTAATAAAAATAAAAATGGCACATGGTATTCACCCATGGTATTCACCAAAATGGCACATGGTATTGATCCATGGTATTCACCTAGAATGTAGTGTATTTAAATGGGGGAATTAAACCAGCATATATCCATCTTAGTCTGGATCTACTAACCCCCGAGAGGTATCAAATATCGTCATATGCAAACTAGTAGAGAGTGAAAAAATATTTGATCCGATCAAGAGTAAAAATGGATGTTGTAATTTAATGTATGTTAAACATTTTAGCATGGTTAAAATAAAAAATAAAATAAAAATCAACTATTAATTTTATTAATTTTTATAAATTTTTAATAGTAATTTTTAAGCTCCATGTTTATGATACCCATGGTATTGACCCATGGTAATACCCTGGTATTCATGTGAGCATAGACTATTTAAAGGGGAAATTCTATCATCTTAGATCCATCATAATTCTGGGTCTACCAAGTGCTCAGAGGGATAAATAGATTTCATCCCCCTAAGAGTGGTAGATGTGGAGTTAAGATGGATATAGGTTGGTTTTTATGATAATGAAGTTATTAAATAGACTTAGGAAATTATATTGTAAAAACATCTTTAGGTGAATGGTTAAAGCATAGACATTGGACAAGTATATTTGTATACTTCTGTTTTAAACTTTCCAACATATGTTGGAGTAAACAGATTGTAATTTAGGTAATTTTTCTAATTGCAAAAAGGAACATACTTGTGTATTGGCAGGGTGGTTACAAGGTCCCTAGAAGTGATGAATTTGAATTTTTCTTGGTTTTATATATAGTATTAGGTTTTTTCTCATGCTTTCTATGAATGGCACGGGTGAATTTTATCCTACGCCCACTAGGTTATCGATATGTAATTTCGGTAATTTTGATTTCAAAAGATATTTTAAAGAAATGCAATGATTTCATTTGTGTATTCAATAAACACGAGATTTTATAATTGAGTAAAATATTCTCCATGCCTGGTGAGAGATTCGCCAAAAAATTATATATACATATCATATTATTGATAAAATCGCCTTTCATTTTTCCTATATACCATGGAGATTCGCCCATTTATTATACATGTAAATTTAGGGGCGGTTCTTAAAATTTTCCCTGCCCTACATGATCTCTTCTGTGTGATTTCCTTTGGTCACACAGTAGAACAATATCAACATATACCTAACATGATCTCTTGTGGGTGATTTCCTCTAGCCACACAATAGAATAGTATTAGAAACATACCTGAGATAAATGTTATATTTTGGCTCAATATAATCAATGACTACAAATTGGGGAGATTTAAATAGTTTAGTGTTGAAATGAAGAGATTGGCCCAGGAGAAATACTCTAGCGATTGCAAAACAAAAGACACAATCATATTAGAAATATTACAATGGTTGTAAAATAAGACTCAGTGGTGTTAGTTGGATTCTCTTTGACCAACCCTCTGTATGGGTAAGATTCTCAGTGACAACTCTCATGTGTCATGTACAATGTAAACATTAACCATGACCTCTTAATAGAGCCATCACAATTAAAGCCAGTATTAAATTTAAACTTTATGAAGAGTTCAAGTGAGTGAGGTTTATTTTATAATTATATGAGATAATGTTGTGGAGTTTCTAGGGAGAAAACAAATACTACCTCATAGAGATATTTTGTCATGGGTATTGTCACACGGAATGAGTCGTTCCTGTGGACAAGATCGACCTCCCTAGTATCTAATGATATCTAGTGACAAGCAAACCAATCAAAAACTATCTTTCTCTAAATATGCAATTTATAAACAAAGGCAAACAAGTGTTTTAGGCCTACCTTGGGTCCAATGCAAGTTTGTGGAAGCCTCGCTCCTTTGATCCAAATGAGCTCCCTTGTAGCGAATCTGTAAACACAAACAAGCACACAAATTAAATAGCACCTGAAAAGCAAATATCATAAAGCATACTTATCATGATGATCAAGGGATTCATGAAACAAATGACATAAGACCATTTGTTGAGAAAAATGAATCTGATTGTATTAATTCAAATCAAAGAAGAACTTTACAACCTGTGCCTTGATGCTGTACAAGCTCCTCCCAAGGTCCAACAAGAAGTCTCCTCTACTTTGACAAGTTTCACTCTCTTCCCAATGAAGCCAAAAGGTATGTGATCTCTCCTCTCAAGCTTAACTAGGAAGTCTCAATTCCACCAGCATTTACCCTCAAAAATGTTCAGCTTCTAACCTCCCTAGCAACCAGCCCAATGCCTTAATTTATAGTGCAATGGAGGGAAGTTACTAGGTCCTCCTTCAAAGGGATAAAGCCCTCCTTCAAAGGGATAGCTCCTCTCATCAAGGGATTAGCTCCTTCTCTTTTGGGATGCATGAAACACCTAAGAGCGAACCATCCACGTCAAAATTCCTTCTAGAATCATCTAGAATTAACCCAAAGTGAGTTTTTTAGAATAAACTTGCACCTTTTTGACTTTCACAGGGATCCACACCCACTCCTTTAGAGACAGAGTGGGCAGGTCCACAAGTAATATGAACAGGGGGTCCGGGACCGCAGGCAACAGTGAGAGAAAGTACAGAACCAGAACTTTATTGATTTTTAAAGGTCCTTCTCTCATTTTCAAAGCTTGACATGAAGAGCTGAGGTTTGAGACTTGCTTAGGAGGACAGTATGAATGATGATAGACCCATACTGACTGCAAATAGTCATGGTGACAATATTTTGTGTAACAGATTTCCCCCTAAAGTGCGAAGTCTGTAGTAGATGAGGATTTCATTTATCATCTAGGAAGAGTGAAGTACTTTATCATTTCGAGGATCATCTTATGGAGAGCCTGGTTGGAACCTGTAACAAACATTCAATGCAAAATATATATATGAGATCATATCATCGCTGAGATAGGAATTCCCATACTCAGATCAAAACTGACTAGAAAACTAACTATTGGTCTGATATAGGAATGATCTTGTAATACATCACAAGTATAGACACATGTAGACACAGTATGGATGTAGCCATCTGTTTATGAATAGTCCCCAGTATAATGAATACAAAATTCCTCGCAGCCTGGATGGCGGAAACTAGATCCAGGGTCTTCATTTCTATTTCCAAAAATAGTATGATTATATCCATGCGAATGAATGTGTTGAAGTCGAACATGGTAGAAACCACTTGATTACCAGTCAATGATGTAAATTGTTAACAAGTGTGAGAGAAACCACCAGTAATATCAATGGCTCTCAAAGTACTCAGTACAATCCATGATATGTGAATAGATGTGTTGATGTCGAACATGTCACGAAATCCTTTGATCGAAGGTCAATGATGAAACCTATCGTCGAAGGCGAGAAACTTGCCATTGAGGCATGCAAATCCCAAGGTACTAACAATTTCTAGATCATCTTTCTAGATAATGAGCTGAAGTCGATAGAAAGCGATCCGTTGTAGGCAAGCCAACAACACGAAATCATAGATCAAGTTTGAAGAAATTTAGTTGCAAGGACTGACTCAGGGATGGTCAAGATGGATGGCAAATATTTTGCAGATGAATGGCTTATTTGCACTGACCTCTTGAACACATAACGACACAGCAGATGGTTTGGTGATAATTGACCCAAAGTTAATACCCAGAAACCGGCTGAAGACTTTCAATATGATTTGATCAACTCTTAGGCAAAGGATTTCCCAACCCAGGTGAATAAAAGTGTCGTGTTCAAGAGTGGTTACAAAGTATGACAAACAGGCTCATTTTTCTCTCTTTTCCCCCACCATTTCTGGCAAGTACCTCTTTATTTTTGACAAGCTTGAGGATGATAGCATTTGCTTGATTATAAGCTCATCCTTCGGATGAGTCCAACTTAGTTTAAATTTGAACCTTAAGAAGGAATGGTCCATTCTTGTTTGTAATTGAACAGGTCATTTACTATTAAATTTTAACGAGTCCAGTATAGGAGAAACAAGGCGTTTTTCAATTTTAGAGAGTCTGAAAAAACTTAAGGAAACTCCATGGTTGTCCTTTTTCGTAAATTTGTGTCTCCCAAGCCCGAAAAAGTATAAAATAATACTTGAGAGAACCACTTGATCATTACGACCAAGAAGTACTTTTCGTAATTAGTGCCTCTGATCCGAAAAGGTAAAAAAGCGATCAATGACACGTCGTTTTATAACAAATATCGAATTTGAAACAACAAAAATCCGGCAATCTTTTCATGTTTTTACGGTCAAAAAAAGAGATGTAAGTGGCCCGTCTTTTTAGTTCCATTTTAACGAGTTTAAAAAGAAAAACTCGGCGACCTTTTCATGTTTTAGGAGTCAGAAAAGAGCTTCAAGGTGACTCTAATATTTTTTCGTCGAAAATGACCGATTTCACCTGAAAAATCCGTTATCCTGAACAAAAACTCAAACATTACTCATACCTGTTTAAAATGGATAAAAATGCTTCAAAAGTTACCTCTTTAAAGTGAAACGTAAACAAATTTAAAACTCATTTATCCAAAAAACTTATAAAAAGGGCTTTTGTAAATTCATTTTTACCGTTAGAGTTTTGGGTGAGAAAATAGAGCTTTTGATCAGAAACTTCCCGTGAAGATTGCAGAAAATCTGTCCATTGGAATCGAACAACGTCTCCTCCAGGTAATCCACATCATCCTACTCTTTCAATTCATCTGTTCCAAAGTTGTTTTTAGGTTTTAATTTCATTTTTTAAGGGATTCTTAGGTTCAAAAACCGCGCGCGGGGGCCCGCAGGCACAGCACAGGTAACCTGCGGACCCCAACTTTTTCGTAACGGGAAAAAAGTCAGGGGTCCACACCTACCGTGAAGGTGAGGTGCGGACCCATGCACTGTCTCTAACAAAGAGGGTGTGGTCCCTGCAGCAAGGGTTTTTAACCCTAAATTTCTTAAAATTTACCCAAAAACTTTGCTTTTAGACATTCTAATTCGCCTTTTTGTTGAATGTAGAGTCTACATCATGATTGATTGGCGAGAACGGAAGCATGAGGACATAGATCTTGCCACGACAAATCATCAACCTTCGATTGATGCATTGAAGGCATGCAGCTTATACAAATTCTGGGCCATACCTGGCATGAGGGCCCAGGTGGACTTTTTGCAGTGGCTGGTAGACAGGTCGAGCATACAGGACCAGTGCTTCTTAATTGGTGGTCACCAGCTCGAAATGGAGCTGACAGACATATACTTTTTGACCGGTTTGCCTAAGAGAGGTGAACACTTGACTCTATTCGGGACTAGGCCAGGTGGCCAGTCTGTCGATAGCCTCTGGCTAGAGTTCTGTAACTACCAGACTAGAGACAAAGGGATAGATATCAAAACCATATCCCTTCCTGAACTCAAGGTAATAGCGTTTACTATTACCAGGCTCTGTGGGAGCGCAACACTACATGTAGCCACTGGATCCCAGATGCGGATGGCAGTTGACTGCTTTCGAGGCATCATCTTCAACTGGTGCGATGCTGTGTTGGCTAATATAAAAGGCTAACTGACTAGAGCCAAGAACGGACAACTGAAGACCTTTGGATATGGTTCTTTAGTCGTGATCTTTGGGCTGGAGAGGGTCCTAATGTTGGTCCCACAACACCTCACTGTTGGAGCTGGACTTCCTCGAGAGCTCAAACTGATGCAATGGGTTGCAGTTATGGCCCGTCATCCTAAGGAGGGGACAGAGGTCGTTCGATTCACTCCTGAGTATTTCCATTGGTTGGAAAACCAGGTTTTTGCTATTCAGGACTTTCCTTACGCTGGGGTAGATTTTCGTGGTGACCCAGACATGACTCTTCCACCAGGAGAGCAATGGGATGACTCAGGTAAAATCATTTTCAACATTTTGCTAATTTAATTTTCTTTTGTTTTTATCTCGTCCCAAAATTGATAGTAAAATCTTCAAATGTAGATGTAGGTCCACGGTGACCAGCCGCTCTCCGGCCTTATGAGAGGAAACAACTAGCTGTAGCGGCACCAGCCCCACAGGACGAATCAATAGAGACCTTAGCCGAATTGGAAAGCCATCTAGAGCGTTTGACAGGAGACATTCCGGAGACCGGCATAGATGACATTCCTCTTAGACTTCAGCGCTATGTGATTGGTGTCCCAGGACCTTTCAGGAGGTTCCATTGTAAGGTGGCCCATACAGTGGTTTCTTATCGAGATCATCACCAGTGATAGGATGATCGCCTATTGTACACACATATGAAATTTTTGCTTTTTGTACTAACATTTTTGTCGATCATAAGGTGTTTTTCAACCTATGATTGAAGACGATGTATATTTTGACACACTCCTATGTTATACTATATCACTATTACCGGCTTATCTTGTAAAACATGTTATGGAATGTTTTTAAATTTATTTGTATGATTATTGCAAATGTCTACTTAACATTCGAGAAGCAATTGCATCTGCTAATGTATTTAAATATCTTGGAATATGCTAATATTCAATATAATCAAATTCACGTTCCAAAAGACGTACTCTCAAAAATAATCTTAATAACACTGGATTTCTAACGGCATATACTCTATTAAGCTGTAATACAACGAGTTCAGTATCTAACCTCACTATCAAACTCCGAATCCCAAATGAAATAGATTCAGATAATAACTCAATCACTGCACTATACTCGGCAATGTTGTTCGTTGTTTGACTGAGGCTAACCCCATGCATAGATACCAACTCATCAGAGGGTGAATAGATAACCCAAGCTGCGGAAGAAATGTTCCGTGTATTACGAAAAGCACCATCAGCAAAACCAATGTATGTTTGGAGAGGCGTCGACATCTGCAATATCAAGAGTAAAACCAAGATAAGCAGGAATAATGATGAAAAGCACTCTCTAAGCTAAGCACACTTTCTTAAACTAAAACACACCAGCTAGAAACAAAACTAACCTAACTAAAAAATCTCCACACCCAGATTTAAGCATAATACCTCTTTAGGTAAAGACCATTTTTGGGTTTACCTAAAGAGACCCCATCAAAGTCTACCAATTCATAGGCCCATTTCGCCAGCTTTTGCTTGACAACATAATGACCATGCCACATAGGTACGAATTTTCCAGCGCCTAATTTATCATTTGCTTGATCGTACAATAAGACTAGGTCTCCTTGCGAAAAATTTCGATGGATCACATTTCGATCATACTGAGCTTTAATACGTTTTACATGAGTTTCGATCGCTAATGCAGCATCACGTCGATTCTCATCTATCTGAGCCAAGTATAACAAATGTCTTTCCTCTTCGAAAGTGGCTAGAAGTAATTCGATGGCCATTTGCAATGACAGGATTTCGCATTCAATGGGTAACACAGCTTCCAAACCATAAACTAGTTGGAAAGGAGTGAACCCTGTTGACATTTTTACTGAGGTTCGATACGCCCAAAGCGCTGAAAATAGCATGTTATGCCAATTCGACCTATGAATCCCAATGATTCGTCGGATCATGATGACTAGAACTTTGTTGATGGCTTCAACCAGACCATTAGCCTGTGGATAATATGGAGTTGAACTATCGTGACGCAAGCCAAGCTGGCCTGTAAGTTCAGTCATCATAACGATTTGAAAATGACGCCCATGATCAGTGATAATTGCTTGTGGGACACCAAACCTAGCAATTATATGATTGAACACAAAAATCGCAGCCATTTTGCCATCTCCCTCAAATGTAGGCATCGCCTCGGCCCACTTGGTAAAATAATCTACCGCAAGGATGATATACGAATGCCCCCCAGCCGAGTGAGGGTTACATGTAATAAAATCAATACCCCATTTCGCAAAAGAACCGACGGCAATTATAGGGTGGAGAGGAGCAGGTGGAGCACACATATTTCGATCAAAAATTTGGCAGTTGTGGCATTTTCGGACCGTGTTAATACAATCTTTAAATAAAGACGGCCAGAAGTAGCCAGCACGCAACATCTTTTGGGTTGTGGCAAACCCAGACATATGACCACCACACGCTCCAAAGTGACAGTCATTTAGAACCCTTTCATCTTCCTCATGATTTAAACAACGTCGAAAAACAGAGTCCGCCCCACGGCGATAAAGTGTATCTCCAATAATTCTGAATTTTTGGGACTGGAATCGTATTTTTCGACGTTATGACCTTGAAATTTCTGGCTGAAAGGATTGGGTCTAGAGATAAAAAATGATATCCCCATACCATGGATCTAAAGTGTTGATTAGAAACAAGGATTCGTCCGCAATGGGCTCCTCCGCCACAGTTTCTGTGTCAGCATGCAGGAAGTCACACATTAACTCCGCAAAAACTAAAGAATTCTTCGACTTAGACTTTTCAAATTCCAAGTCGAACTCCTGCAGGATCACAATCCATTTGGAGTAATTGCCCCCTAGCAATTGTTTGGTCAAAATATAGATCATAGGGTTGCAATCAGAAATTACTTTAGTCTTGCGTAGTAAAATGTAATGACGAAAACGTTGGACAGCTTGAACAGCTGCCAATGCCAATTTCTCCACATGTGAGTATTTTAGCTCAGTTGGATTTAAGGTTCGACTAAGGTAATATATCACATGTTTAGTACCGAATTCATCTTCCTGAACTAACACCATTCTAATGGTGGAATGCGAGGCAGCAAGATACAAGAAGTAGTCCTGGTTGTAGTTGGGAGGATGCAATAACGGTGCATGGGTCACTGCGTGTTTTAGTGCATCAAAAGATTTATCAGCTATCTCATCCCAATAGAATGGAGTATTCTGTTTCAACAACCGGGTAAAACCCTTTGTGATCTCGGCGTAGTTAGGAATGAATCGACATAAAAAGTTTGCTTTCCCTTGCAAACTTTGGAGTTGGCAAAGACTCGAAGGAGGAGGCAATTTGACAATAGCTTCAACCTTTGAGGGGTCGACGCGAATGCCGGCTTTCAAAAAAACAAACCCCAGTAACTGACCCGTTTCTATACAGAAAACACACTTGTGTGAATTCAACCTAATTCGATAATTCCTACACCTCATAAAGATTGCTCGTAAATGGATGAGATGATCAGCTCGATGTAATGAATGAGCAGGTAAATCATCGAGATAGGGTTGCACAATGTGCTTGATGTCATGAAACGCGTAAGACATGGCCCTTTGAAAAGTTTCCCTGACGTTCTTGAGCCCAAAAGGTAATTTTCAATAAGCAAATGTCCCCCACGGACAAATGAAAGTTGTTTTTGGTTGATCAGCAGGTAGCATATTGATTTGATTGTATCCGGAAAAACCATCCATAAAGGAGAATATTTCACTGCCAGCACAATCATCAATGATTTGATCGATATAGGGAGTTGGGTAATTGTCTTTTGGACAGGCTCGATTAATTTCCCTATAATCGATACATATTCTTATTGTCCCTTGCTTTTTGTTAACGGGAACAATATTCAATACCAAATCCGTTAACGGAACCGGGTAAATGAAACCTGCTTTGAGTAATTTTTCAACTTTTGCTTTAATAGCAGCAGCTTTTCGCAGGTGGATCTGGCGCAAACGTTGCCGGACGGGTTTAGCATCCGGGTAAGTTTTGATTTCATGAACAACAATTGTTGGGTCAATTCCTGGCATTTCCTCATTTACCAGGCAAACACGTCGCGGAATTCTTGAAATAGGGCCTTGTATGTTTGAATTTCATCTTCCGTACAAGAGGCACCTATATGAATGTTTTCAACAATTCCAAACTTAACCAAAATATCAATAGGAAAGTTCGAGAAATTTTTCCCAAATTTAACTCAGAGTCAGGATTTTTCATTGGATTCTGAGGTTCCTTGACATATTCAGTCGTAAAAATAGATGAAAAATCATTTTCAAGACGATCAATCTCAGGTAAAAACGAAGATCTATGATGAAGATCTTCCCATGGTAAATCATCGACACATAGGATTTCATGAATTTGCTCATCTGTGTGAACAAGTTCGGAAAACGTTGTTGAACCCAAGTTTGATGTTGAAAGTGATTCCTCATGGACCACATTCATTAAGTCAATTTTGGTTGAAGATGGGTCGGAAAATGACTGCACGGCCTGATACGCAATTTCATACGGACTCAAAGGCATAACATCACCAAATGAGTCTATCTCAAATTCGGAAGGTACGATCCAAGGATCGTCATAAACAATAGTGTCTGACGAAATCATATGAATGGTTGCAATAGAAGACGATGCATTGATAGGAGGAAAAGGAAAAGTTCCTAGTAAACCAGAATCTTTAACTAGTCCTACTCCAACATCCTTATACGGGATAGTTGTTTTGCCGACATGCTGAATACTTTCAGAAGAGGCTGGGTCAGATGAAAAGTAAGTTATCTGGTCTATAGTTATGATCTTCCCATTATGAGGGAACTTTATAAGCCGAAATACCGATGAAACGACAGCTGTCATAGCGTAAGAACAACTACGACCCAAGAGAAGGTTGTAATCTAGAGGGGCATCAACCACCTCCACATCTAGATTAACAGTTTTTCCTTCAACCCCTATAGGTAAATCCTGTAGAATGCCAAAAGGATGAAACCCACGGCCATCTAAGGCCTTTAGAATCGTCAGGGATTGATTTATCGTAGGAGAACCAAGCGATCTCCAACACTGTATCAACATAATACACGTTGAGGCTCCCTCATCAATCACAGTCCTATAACAAGGTCTGTTTTTGACTAACACTGGGATCTGGAAAGCCATTTGATGAGGTAAGCGCGGTGTACTATTTTCTAGATCGAAAATTATAAGGTTCGAGTCTTGAACGTCAATAGCTCCTATAGCCGACAATAGTAATTTACGCTGTGCTGGACATGATTGCAGCACTTCCAAAGCCGACATTGCTGAAGGTGAAACAGCCAAATCTTCAACAATGTTATAGTTCTGAGCCGCTCTCGCATGTGGATTGAAAGCTGACTTTCGAAGTATACCCTTGGCAGGCGGTTTGATTACTAAGTCTGGGTTAGGTTTCTCAATCTGTAGTGGATCGGAACCGGGAGTTGAAGTTGATGGGTTCGAATGAGAAGATTCTGCTTCTTTACCATCAACAGGAATTTTACTTCCATAATCATGCGATCGAGTCGCAATCCTAACATGGGACATCATCATTATGGATTATTCGAAGGCATTTGAGGAAGAACCTATCATCTTACTGTCTTGACTAGGAAAAGGATCCTTCAAAACCGCAGGCGTTTGGGAACCTTTGACAATTTTCGTAACCTCTGCACGATGAGGGCAGTCTCTTGTAAAATGCTTTTCATCACAAATGAGACAAGGATAACGAGGTTTGTGTTTCTCATCAGTTGATTCCGCTTTTTCTGGTTTCTCTTTCGAATTTTTATCTATTTTATATTTCTTCTTCCCTTTCTTCTTACCGCCGGCTTTTGATTTGGCTGTAGATGACTCTACAACATGAATATCGGCGGAAATTTACGCGGAAGAATCTCCTGTCGGGGAATCTGGTAAAGTTATGATAGGAGAAGAATTCTTGGAAGACTTCTTCTTACTTTTGGTATTAACCGTACCAATCATACCATCAGCGGCATGAGACCGTGAAGGAGCTACAGTTATTTGATTTTGTTTAGGAAGGTCAGGTATTTTCTCGTGTAACGTACCTGACTAAGTATAAACTAAGTCAAGGTACTGAGCTTGAGAAATCACTTGCTCTTTAGTAACGACTCCGGCCTTAGCTACATCCTCAGTGATCTTCGGTAATAAAGATTTTACAAACCATTCAGCTAAGATCTGATCCGGAATAAAAACCTTCACTAAACGTCGTCGACGTCTCCATTCATGAATGTGATCTGAAATGTAAGTGGACGTTGACTGCTTTAATGAAGTTAATAATTCCGTGCCATTGTCATATCTGACTGGCAACTGAAAATGAGTTAAAAACGAAGTAGCTAACTGACTAAAGTTATAAAAAGTGGCTCGCGGTAACTCAATGTACCACTTGGCCGCAAGACCAATTAGAGTGCGCTAGAAAAGCCTTAAACGGATTGAATCATCTGAAATGGAGTTAGATGCACACCAGAGGTGATAAGTCATCACATGGTTCGACGGGTCCTCTCCTGATTTAACTTCAAACTTAAGAATATCACTAGGCAACTTATTCGGCATTGGCGGCCAAAACGGAAGATAGTTAATTGGATCATTCGTAAGGCGCGAAAAGTCAAGTAAGTTCAAAGTTGCAATAAATGGTAACTGACGATTAGGGTCCCTAAAACCCTGGGTCATGAGACTAGCCCTAGGAGGAGGATATCCAGGATATGTAGGAATTGGAATTGCATTTGGGATATTGTATCCTCCCGGAAAACCAGAATTAACCGGACCATACTAGGGTTGTTGAGGTTGGTCGTTCTTGCAGACAAGATCGACCTCCCTAGTATCTAATGATATCTAGTGACAAGCAACCCAATCAAAAACTATCTTTCTCTAAATATGCAATTTATAAACAAAGGCAAACAAGTGTTTTAGGCCTACCTTGGGTCCAATGCAAGTTTGTGGAAGCCTCGCTCCTTTGATCCAAATGAGCTCCCTTGTAGTGAATCTGCAAACACAAACAAGCACACAAATTAAATAGCACTTGAAAAGCCAATATCATAAAGCATACTTATCATGATGATCAAGGAATTCATGAAACAAATGACATAAGACAATTTGTTGAGAAAAATGAATCTAATTGTATTAATTCAAATCAAAGAAGAACTTTACAACCTGTGCCTTGATGTTGTACAAGCTCCTCCCAGGGTCCAACAAGAAGTCTCCTCTACTTTGACAAGTTTCACTCTCTTCCCAATGAAGCCAAAAGGTATGTGATCTCTCCTCTCAAGCTTAACTAGGAAGTCTCAATTCCACCAGCATTTACCCTCAAAAATGTTCAGCTTCTAATCTCCCTAGCAACCAGCCCAATGCCTTAATTTATAGTGCAATGGAGGGAATTTACTAGGTCCTCCTTCAAAGGGATAAAGCCCTCCTTCAAAGGGATAGCTCCTCTCATCAAGGGATTAGCTCCTTCTCTTTTGGGATGCATGAACCACCTAAGAGCAAACCATCCACGTCAAAATTCCTTCTAGAATCATCTAGAATTAACCCAAAGTGAGTTTTTTAGAATAAACTTGCGCCTTTTTGACTTTCACAGGGGTCCGCACCCACTCCTTTAGAGACAGAGCGGGCAGGTCCACAGGTAATATGAACAGGGGGTGCGGGACCACAGGCAACAGTGAGAGAAAGTGCAGAACCAGAGCTTTAATGATTTTTAAGGTCTTTCTCTCATTTTCAAAGCTTGTCCCAGATGCGGGTGTCTTTGGAGGGAAGGGAGCGGTGCCACATGACAAGCACACGCAGCCACGTGACGAGGACTAGGCTATTAATGACCCGGGCCGTCGAAATATAGGATTAAGGAAGGCTTCAGGGCATCCTTAATGGAGCTGCTGGAGATGATGGCAGGCCTGAGTAACGCATTCAATGCGGGTCACTTCTCAAGAATTGGATATGAGAATAAAAGCAAACGTTGGCTGGCGATGGCAGCACAATGCGGTTCAGGGAATGTTCATAGTCTATGTTTCAATTGGGTGGTGGAGAGCTGGGGTGACTTTGGTTTCATCCCTGCACCTCTTGGCCTGTGTTCACGCTCTTTGGAGCTCCGTCTGGTTGTATCTGGGAGGCAGCAAGCGGCGGAAGGGTTTTGCAATCTTTACCGAAGCTCCGGTGTTCAGCTCAAGGGAAGGGAGGTTTTCATGGTGCTCGAAAGAATGCCTTGCAGGAGAGGTTCTGGGCGGGGACAATCCTCCTGCCCACCTGCAGCAGACATTCATCACCATTGTTGTTGTGTTTATTGCTATAGAAGAATGGGAGCTAACCCAATTCCTGCAAGCCAAGTCATGGAAGTTGGCAGCTCCGTTGAGGGGGAGCCCAGGCTTCCAGCATTTGGCTCGGTTATCTTCTCACTGGGTAGCTCTGAGGACAATGAAGGGATTAACGCACATATCTCTGTGCTTTTCACCAAAATTCCCGCGGAGGATGATGAGGGGACATCACTGGTTCTGGCGGAGGACGGCACAGAGCATGGTAAGGGGAAACTCCCACTGGGGGAGCAGTCGAATTCGGTGGCCAGCTCCGAGAGAGGCAAAGGTAAGCTCCATCTGGGGGAACCATCCACTGTTGCGGGCACTTCTGGAGGAGAACGTCTTCAGCCTCTCCCCCAATTTCGAGGTCATGACCAGCCATCCCCTTTGCAGAGTCCACTGGCTACGGGGGAAAGCGCTTCTGAAGGAGAAGGCGGGCGCAGAATCATGGAGGAAGAGTCCGAGGACTAGCTCCCATCAACGCTCTCGTGCTTTTGCCTTCTTTTATCAGGTTGGGTCCTTTCATGTCGGGTTCTGGGGTCTGGTTACTTGTCAATTTCGTGTTTTTCTTATGATAGGTGTGCGTCTTGTAACTAAGTCCTACTCGCGGTCATCACGGACGCAGTGGGCGCGAAGTGGTGTGTTTGGTATCTGGTTTATGTTACTGTTTGTCTTTTGTCAATTCATGGTTATGCCTACAGGCCATGCAGATCTGGTTAATGTCACTGTTTGTCTTTGTCACAAATCTGTTTCAAGATGCCCCTGCGTGGGTTATCATAGTGTGAGTCGGATAGTTCTCAGTGTCATGCATTTTGCTCTTTTTGCTAACATTGCCCTGCGTGGCAATTTCATGAGACGGTCAATGCCACCCATGGAGTCACTTTGGGCCATGGGCAGCCAGCTTCCTTGGATGTAAAGTATTTGCTGTACATATTAATATATCAGTAGTTAGTATTGCCTAGAAAAAAAAAAAAAAAAAGCTTGACATGAAGAGATGAGGTCTGAGACTTGCTTAGGAGGACAGTGTAAGTGATGATAGACCCATATTGACTGCAAATAGTCATGGTGACAATATTTTGTGTAACAGATTGCCCCCTAAAGTGCGAAGTCTGTAGTAGATGAGGATTTCATTTATCATCTAGGAAGAATGAAGTACTTTATCATTTCGAGGATCATCTTGTGGAGAGCCCGGTTGGAACCTGTAAAAACATTCAATGCAAAATATATATATGAGATCATATCATCGCTAATGTAGGCATTCCCATACTCAGATCAAAACTGACTAGAAAACTAACTACTGCTCTCATATAGGAATGATATTGTAATACATCACAAGTATAGACACATGTAGACACAGTATGGACACAGCCATATGTTTCTAAATAGTCCACTGTATAATGAATACAAAATTCCTCACAGCCTGGATGGTGGAAACTAGATCCAGGGTCTTCATTTCTACTTCCCGAAATAGTACAATTCTATCCATGCGAATGAATGTGTCGAAGTCGAACATGGTAGAAACCACTTGATTACTAGTCAATGATGTAAACTGTTAACAAGTGTGAGAGAAACCACCAGTAATGTCAATGGCTCTCAAAGTACTCAGTACAATCCATGAGATGTGAATAGATGTGTTGATGTCGAACATGTCACGGAATCCTTTGGTCGAAGGTCAATGATACAATCTATCGTCGAAGGTGAGAAACCTGCCATTGAGGCATGCAGATTCCAAGGTACTGATGATTCCTAGATCATCTTTCTAGATAATGAGCTGAAGTCGATAGAAAGCGATCCATCGTAGGCAAGCCCACAACACGAAATCATAGATCAAATTTGAAGAAATTTAGTTGCAAGGACTGACTCAGGGATGGTCAAGATGGATGACAGATATTTTGTAGATGAATGGCTCATTTGCACTGACCTCTTGAACACATATCGACACAGCAGATGGTTTGGTGACAATTGACCCAAAGTTAATACCTAGAAACCAGCTGAAGACTTTCAATATGGTTTGATCAACTGTTAGGCAAAGGATTTCCCAACCCAGGTGAACAAAAGTGTCGTGTTCAAGAGTGGTTACAAAGTATGACAAACAGGCTCATTTTTCTCTCTTTTCCCCCACCATTTCTGGCAAGTACCTCTTTATTTTTGACAAGCTTGAGGAGGATAACATTTTCTTGATTATAAGCTCATACTTCGGATGAGTCCAACTTAGTTTAAATTTGAACCCTAAGAAGGAGTGGTCCATTCCTATTTGTAATTGAACAGGTCCTTTACTGTTAAATTTTAACGAGTCCAGTATAGGAGAAACTCAGCGTTTTTCAATTTTAGAGAGTCTGAAAAAACTTAAGGAAACTCTATGGTTTTCCTTTTTCGTAAAGTTGTGTCTCCCAAGCCCGAAAAAGTATAAAATAATACTTGAGAGAACCGCTTGATCATGATGACCAAGGAGTTCTTTTCATAATTAGTGCGTCTGATCCGAAAAAGTAAAAAAGCGATCAATGACATGTCGTTTTATAACCAATATCGAATTTGAAACGACAAAAATCCGGCAATCTTTTCCTATTTTTACGATCATAAAAGGGTTGTAAGTGGACCGTCTTTTTAGTTCCATTTTAACGAGTTTAAAAAGAAAAAATCGGCGATCTTTTCATGTTTTAGGAGTCAGAAAAGAGCTTAAAGGTGACTCTAATGTTTTTTTTTTCGTCGAAAATGACCGATTTCGCCTGAAAAATCCGTTATCCTGAACAAAAACTCAAACATTACTCATACCTGCTTAAAATGGATAAAAATGCTTCAAAAGTAACCTCTTTAAAGTGAAACATAAACAAATTAAAAACTCATTTATTCAAAAAACTTATAAAAAGGGCTTTTGTAAATTCATTTTTACCGTTTGAGTTTTGGGTGAGAAAATAGAGCTTTTGGTCATAAACTTCCCGTGAAGATTGCGGAAAATCCGTCCATTGGAATCGAGCGCCGTCTCCTCCAGGTAATCCAGATCATCTTACTCTTTAATTTCATCCGTTTCAAAGTTGTTTTTAGGTTTTAATTTCATTTTTTAAAGGATTTTTAGGTTAGAAACCCGCACGCGGGGGCCCACAGGCATAGCACAGGTAACCTGCGGACCCCAACTTTTTCACAATGGGGAAAAAGTCAGGGGTCCGCACCTGCCATGAAGGCAAGGTGTGGACCCATGCACTGTCTCTAATAGAGAGGGTGCGGTCCCTGTAGCAAGGGTTTTTAAACCTAAATCTCACAAAATTCACCCAAAAACTTTGCTTTTAGACATTCTAATTCGCCTTTTTGTTGAATGTAGAGTATACATCATGCTTGATTGGCGAGAACGGGAGCATGAGGATGTAGATCTTGCCACGATAAATCATCAACCTTCGATTGATGCATTGAAGGCATGCGGCTTATACAAATTCTGGGCCATACCTGGCATGAGGGCCCAGGTGGACTTCTTGCAGTGGCTGGTAGACAGGTGGAGCATACAGGACCAGTGCTTCTTCATTGGTGGTCACCAGCTCAAAATGGAGCCGGCAGACATATACTTTTTGACTGGTTTGCCTAAGAGAGGTGAACACTTGACTCTATTCGGGACTAGGCCAGATGGCCAGTCTGTCGATAGTCTCCGGCTACAGTTCTGTAACAACCAGACTAGACACAAAGGGATAGATATCAAAACCATATCCCTTCCTGAACTCAAGGTAATAGCATTTACTGTTACTAGGCTTTGCGGGAGCACAACACTACATGTAGCCACTGGATCCCAGATGCGGATGGCAGTTGACTGCTTTCGAGGCACCATCTTCAACTGGTGTGATGCTGTGTTGGCTAATATAAAAGGCCAACTGACTAGAGCCAAGAACGGACAACTGAAGACCTTTGGATATGGTGCTTTAGTCATGAGCTTTGGTCTGGAGAGGGTCCCAATGTTGGTCCCACAACACCTCACTGTTGGAGCTGGACTTCCTCGAGAGCCCAAACTGATGTGATGGGTTGCAGTTATGGCCTGTCATCCTGAGGAGGGGATAGAGGTCGTTCGATTCACTCCTAAGTATTTCCATTGGTTGGAAAACTAGGTTTTTTCTATTTAGGACTTTCTTTATGCTGGGGTAGATTTTCGTGGTTACCCAGACATGACTCTTCCACCAGGAGAGCAATGTAATGACTCAGGTAAAATCATTTTCAACATTTTCCTAATTTAATTTTTTTTTGTTTTTATTTCGTCCCAAAATTGATAGTAAAAGTTTCAAATGCAGATGTAGGTCCACGGCGACCAGCCGCTCTCTGGTCCTATGAGAGGAAACAACCAGCTGCAGCAGCACTAGCCCCACAAGACGAATCAACAGAGACCTTGGCCGAATTGGAGAGCCATCTAGAGCGTTTGACAGGAGACATTCCAGAGACCGGCATAGATGACATTCCTCTTAGACTTCAACGCTATGTGATTGGGGTCCCAGGACCTTTCAGGAGGTTCCTTTGTAAGGTGGCCTGTACAGTGGTTTCTTATCGAGATCATCACCAGTGATAGGATGATCGCCTATTGTAGACACATATGACATTTTTTGCTTTTTGTACTATCATTTTTGCCGATCATAAGGTGTTTTTCAACCTTGGATCGAGGACGATCTATATTTTGACACACTCCTATGTTTTACTATATCACTATTACCGGCTTATCTTGTAAAACATGTTATGGAATGTTTTTAAATTTACTTGTATGATTATTGCAAATGTCTACTTAACATTCGAGAAGCAATTGCATCTGCTAATGTATTTAAATATCTTGGAATATGCTGATATTCAATATAATCAAATTCACGTTCCAAGAGACGCACTCTCAAAAATAATCTCAATAACATTGGATTTATAATGGCATATACTCTATTCAGCTGTAATACAACGAGTTTAGAATCTAACCTCACTATCAAACTCTGAATCCCAAATGAAATAGATTCAGATAATAACTCAATCACTGCACTATACTCGGCAATGTTGTTCGTTGTTTGACCGAGGCTTACCCCATGCATAGATACCAACTCGTCAGAGGGTAAATAGATAACCCAAGCTGCAGAAGAAATGTTTCGTGTATTACGACAAGCACCATCAGCAAAACCAATGTATGTTTGGAGAGGCGTCGACATCTGCAATATCAAGAGTAAAACCAAGATAAGCAGGAATAATGATGAAAAACAATCTCTAAGCTAAGCACACTTTTTAAACTAAAACACACCAGCTAGAAAGAAAACTAACCTAACTAAAAATCTCCACACCCAGATTTTTAAGCATAATACCTCTTCAGGTAAAGACCATTTTTGGGTTTACCTAAAGAGACCCCGTCAAAGTCTACCAATTCATAGGCCCCTTTTGCTAGCTTTCGCTTAACAATATAAGGACCATGCCACATGGGTACGAATTTCCCAGCGCCTAATTTATCATTTGCTTGATCGTACAATAAGACTAGGTCTCCTTCCGAAAAATTTTGAGGGGTCTCATTTCGATCATACTGAGCTTTAATACGTTTTGCATGAGTTTCGATCGCTAATGCAGCATCACGTCGATTCTCATCTAGCTGAGCCAAGTATAACAAATGTCTTTCCTCTTCAGAAGTGGCTGGAAGTAATTCGATGGCCATTTGCAATGACAGGATTTCGCATTCAATGGGTAACACAGCTTCCAGACCATAAACTAGTTGGAAAGGAGTGAAAACTATTGACGTTTTTAGTGAGGTTCGATACGCCCAAACCGCTGAAAATAGCATGTTATGCCAATTCGACCTATGAATCCCAATGATTTGTGGGATCATGATGACTAGAACTTTGTTGGTGGCTTCAACCAGACCATTAGCCTGTGCATAATATGGAGTTGAACTATCGTGATGCAAGCCAAGCTGGCCTGTAGGTTCAGTCATCATAACGTTTCGAAAATGATGCCCATGATCAGTGATAATCACTTGTGGGACACCAAACCTAGCAATTATATGATTGGACACGAAAATTGCAGCTGTTTTGTCGTCTGCCTCAAATGTAGGCATCGCCTCGGCCCACTTGGTAAAATAATCTATCGCAAGAATGATATACGCATGCCCCCCGGCCGAGTGAGGGTTACATGTAATAAAATCGATACCCCATTTCGCAAACGGACCGACATAAATTATAGGATGGAGAGGAGCAGGTGGAGCGTGCATCTTTTGATCAAAAATTTGGTATTTGTGACATTTTCGGACTGCGGTAATACAATCTTTAAACAAAGATGGCCAGAAGTAGCCAGCACGGAATATATTTTGGGCTGTGTCAAACCCAGACATATGACCGCCACATGCTCCAGAGTGACAGTCATTTAGAACCCTTTCAGCTTCCTCATGAGTTAAACAATGTCGAAAAACAGAGTCCGCCCCACGACGATAAAGTGTATCTCCAATAATTTTGAGATAAACGATGATATCCCCATACCATGGATCTAAAGTGCTAGTTAGAAACAAGGATTAGTCCGCAATGGGCTCCTCCACCACAGTTTCTGTGTCAGCATGCGGGAAGTCCCACATTAACTCCGCAAATACTAAAGATTTCTTCGACTTAGACTTTTCAAATTCCAAGTCGAACTCCTGCAGGATCACAATCCATTTGGAGTACTTGCCCCTAGCAATTGTTTGGTCAAAATATAGATCATAGGGTTGCAATCAGAAATTACTATAGTTTTACGTAGTAAAATGTAATGACGAAAACGTTGGACAGCTTGAACAGCTGCCAATGCCAATTTCTCCACATGTGATTATTTTAGCTCAGTTGGATTTAAAGTTCGACTAAGGTAATATATCACATGTTCAGTACCAAATTCATCTTCCTGAACTAACACCATTCCGATGGTGGAATGCGAGGCGTCGAGATACAAGAAGTAGTCCTGGTTGTAGTTGGGAGGATGCAATAACGGTGCATGGGTCAACGCATGTTTTAGTGCATCAAAAGATTTATCAGCTATCTCATCCCAATAGAATGGAGTATTCTATTTCAACAACCGGGTAAAACCCTTTGTGATCTCGGTGTAGTTAGGAATGAATCGATGTAAAAATTTTGCTTTCCCTTGCAAACTTTGGAGTTGGTGAAGACTCGAAGGAGGAGGCAATTTGACAATAGCTTCAACCTTCAAGGGATCGACGTGAATGCCAGCTTTTGAAACAACAAACCCCAGTAACCGACCTGTTTCTATACAGAAAACACACTTGTGTGGATTCAACCTAATTTGATAATGCCTACACCTCATAAAGATTGCTCGTAAATGGATGAGATGATCAGCTCGATGTAATGAATGAGTAGGTAAATCATCGAGATAGGGTTGCACAATGTGCTTGATGTCATGAAACGCGTAAGACATGGATCTTTGAAAAGTTGCCCCAGCGTTCTTCAGCCCAAAAGGTAATTTGGAATAAGCAAATGTCCCCCACAAACAAATGAAAGCCGTTTTTGGTTGATCAGTAGGTAGAATATTGATTTGATTGTATCCAGAAAAACCATCCATGAAGGAGAATATTTCACTACCAGCACAATCATCAATGATTTGATCGATATAGGGGGTTGGGTGATTCTCTTTTGGACAGGCTCGATTAATGTCCCTATAATCGATACATATTATTATTGTCCCTTGCTTTTTGTTAAACGGAACAATATTCGATACCTAATCCGTTAACGGAATCAGATAAATGAAACCTGCTTTAAGTAATTTTTCAACTTCTGTTTTAATAGCAGCAGCTTTTCGCGGGTGGATCTGACGCAAACGTTGTCGGACGGGTTTAGCATCCGGGTAAGTTTTGATTTCATGAACAACAATTGTTGGGTCAATTCCTGGCATTTCCTCATATGACCAGGCAAACACGTCGTGGAATTCTTGAAATAGGGCCTTATATGTTTGAATTTCATCTTCCGTACAAGAGGCACCTCTATGAATGTTTTCAACAATTCCAGGCTTCACTGAAATATCAATAGGAATAGTTCGAGAAATGTTTCCCAAATTTAACTCTGAATCAGGATTTTTCATTGGATTCTGAGGTTCCTTGACATATTCAGTCGTAAAAATAGATGAAAAATCATTTTCAAAACGATCACTCTCAGGTAAAAATGAAGATGTATGATGAAGATCTTCCCATGGTAAATCATCGACACATAGGATTTCACGAATTTGCTCATCATTGTGAACAAGTTCGGAAAACGTTGTTGAATCCAAGTTTGATGTTGAAAGTGATTCCTCATGGACCACATTCATTAAGTCAATTTTGGTTGAACAAGGGTCGGAAAACGACTACACGGCCTGAAACGCAATTTCATATGGACTCAAAGGCATAATATCACCAAATGAGTCTATCTCAGATTCAGAAGGTACGATCCAAGGATCATCATAAACAATAGTGTCTGACGAAATCATATGAATGGTTGCAGTAGAAGACGATGCGTTGATAAGAGGAAAAGGAAAAGTTCCCAGTAAACCTAAATCTTTAACTAGTCCTACTCCAACATCCTTATACAGGATAGTTGTTTTGCCGACATGCTTAATACTTTCAGAAGAGGCTGGTTCGGATGAAAAGTAAGTTAGCTGGTCTATAGTTACGATCTTTCCATTATGAGGGAACTTTATAAGCCGAAAGACCGATGAAACGACAGTTGTCATAGCGTAAGACCAACTACGACCCAAGAGAAGGTTGTAATCTAAAGGGGCATCAACCACCTCCACATCTAGATTAACAATTTTGCCTTCAAACCCTATAGGTAAATCCTGTAGAATACAAAAAGGATGAAACCCACGGCCATCGAAGGCCTTTAGAATCGTCGGGGATTGATTTATCGTAGGAGAACCAAGCGATCTCCAACACTATATTGACATAATACACGTTGAGGCTCCCTCATCAATCACAATCCTATAACAAGGTCTATTTTTTACTAACACTGGGATCTGGAAAGCCATTTGATGAGGTAAGCGCGGTGTACTATTTTCTAGATCGAAAATTATAAGGTTCGAGTCCTGAATGTCAACAGCTCCTATAGCCGACAATAGTAATTTACGCTGTGCTGGACATGATTGCAGCACTTCCAAAGCCGACATTGTTGAAGGTGAAACAGCCAAATCTTCAACAATGTTATAGTTCTGAGCCGCTCTCGCATGTGGATTGAAAGTTGACTTTCGAAGTATACCCTTGGCGGGTGGTTTGATTACTAAGACTGGGTTAGGTTTCTCGATCTGTAGCGGATCAGAATCGAGAGCTGAGGTTGATGGGTTAGAATGAGAAGATTCTGCTTCTTTACCATCAATAGGACTTTTACTTCCATAATCATGCGATCGAGGCGCAATCCTAACATGGGACATCATCATTATGGGTTCTTTGGAGGCATTTGAGGATGAACCTATCATCTTACTGTCTTGACTAGGAAAAGGTTCCTTCAAAACAGCAGGCGTTTGGGAACCTTTGACAATTTTCTCAACCTCTGCACGATGAGGGCAGTCTCTTGTAAAATTCTCTTCATCACAAATGAGACAAGGATAATGAGGCTTGCGTTTCTCATCATTTTATTCCACTTTTTCTGGTTTTTCTTTCGAATTTTTATCTGTTTTATTTTTCTTCTTCCCTTTCTTCTTACCACCAGATTTTGATTTGTCTGTAGATGACTCAACAACATGAATATCGGTGGAAATTTCCATGGAAGAATCTCCTGTCGGGGAATTTGGTAAAGTTATAATAGGAGAAGAATTCTTGGAAGACTTCTTCTTACTTTTGGTATTAATCGTACCAATCATACCATCAGCGGCATGAGACCATGAAGGAGCTGCAGTTATTTGATTTTGCGTAGGAAGATCAGGGATTTTCTCGTGTAACGTACCTGACTGCGTATAAACTAAGTCAAGGTACTAATCTTGAGCAATTGCTTGCTCTTCAGTAACGACTCCGGCCTTAGCTACATCCTCAATGATCTTCGGCAATAAAGATTTTACAAACCATTCAGCTAAGATCTGATCCGGAATAAAAACCTTCATTAAACGTCGTTGACGTCTCCATTCATGAATTGATATGAAATGTAAGTGGACATTGACTGCTTTAATGAAGTTAATAATTCTGTGTCGTTGTCATATCTGATTGGCAACTGAAAATGAGTTAAAAACGAAGTAGCTAACTGACTAAAGTTATAAATAGTGGCTCGCGGTAACTCAATGTACCACTTGGCCGCAAGACCAATTAGAGTGCACTGGAAAAGCCTTAAATGGATTGAATCATCTGAAATGGAGTTAGACGCACACCAGAGGTGATAAGTCATCACATGTTTCGATGGGTCCTTTCCTGATTTGCCTTCAAACTTAGGAATATCACTAGGCAACTTATTCAGCATTGGCGGCCAAAATGGAAGATAGTTAATTGGATCGTTCGTAAGGTGCGACAAGTCAGGCAAGTCCAAAGTTGCAATAAATGGTAACTGACGATTAGGTTCCCTAAAACCTTGGGTCATGAGACCAGCCCCAGGAGGAGGATATCCAGGATAACTAGGAATTGGAATTGCATTTGGGATATTATATCCTCCCGGAAAACCAGGATTAACCGAACCGTACTGGGGTTGTTGAGGTTGCTGATATGTATACCTAGGGTATGGTTGATACTGATAGACTGGCTGTTGCACAGCAGGACCGAATCGGTAATGTCCCTGGTACGGTTGATAAGTAAATTGAGGTTGACTTGTGGCAACCGTACTTGGACCAGGTTGTCCTACGGGCATTTGAACTGAAGTTTGAATTGTGGATCCAGAATGAGGTAAAGATGTCTAAGGAGTTGATACAAGAACAGTGAAAACCAGAGCTGTCAATACTCCAGAAGTAGGTGGGGTAGATTGAACAGATGTTGCAGCAGTTGCAGCAGTCGTTTGAGGTAACTCAATGTACCACTTGGCTGCAAGACCAATTAGAGTGCGTTGGAAAAGCCTTAAATGGATTGAATCATCTGAAATGGAGTTAGACGCACACCAGAGGTGATAAGTCATCACATGGTTCGACAGGTCCTCTCCTGATTTGCCTTCAAACTTAGGAATATCACTAGGCAACTTATTCGGCATTGGCGGCCAAAATGGAAGATAGTTAATTGGATCGTTCGTAAGGCGCGACAAGTCAGGCAAGTCCAAAGTTACAATAAATGGTAACTGACGATTAGGGTCCCTGAAACCCTGGGTCATGAGACCAGCCCCAAGAGGAGGATATCCAGGATAACTAGGAATTGGAATTTCATTTGGGATATTATATCATCCCGGAAAACCAGGATTAACCAGACCGTACTGGGGTTGTTGAGGTTGTTGATATGTATACCTAGGGTACGGTTGATATTGATAGACTGGCTGCTGCACAGCAGGACCGAATTGGTACTGTCACTAGTACGGTTGATAAGTAAATTGAGGTTGACTTGTGACAACCATACTTGGACCAGGTTGTCCTACAGGAATTTGAACCGAAGTCTGAATTGTGGATCCAGACTGAGGTAAAGATGTCTGAGGAGTTGGTATAGGAATAGTAGAAACCGAAGCTGTCGATACTCCAGAAGTAGGTGGGGTAGATTGAACAGATGTTGCAGCAGTTGCAGCAGTCGTTTGAGGCGGAGTATGAGGCATACTAGGCCCAGACTGAGAAACTACCAAAGGTGCAGAAGTTTGAATAGTAGACTGGACCGGTTGCTGGGGTGAACCAGAAACCAAGGGTTATCCAGTTTGAGATGACAACTGTACATTTGGTTGCAAGACCTGTTGAGATTGAGATGGATCCCACACTAAGTTCATTCCAGGGTACGGACCCATAACAAGTTGAGAATATTGAGGACCATAACCGGGTTGAGGGTAGGGTTGATAATTCAAAGGTACATTTCCAGCTCCTTGAACATATGATTGACCAGAAGGTGGTTGGAAACCTTGGGTTGGGTACTGACCTTGAGGTTGATAACCTTGAGGCACGTACTAATACTAGGGTTGACCTTGAGGTACATATTGATACTGGGGTTGACCTTGAGGTACATATTGAGTCTGGGGTTGACCTTGAGGAACGTACTGTCCCGTAGGTATGTACTGTCCTTGAGGTTGCCCCCCAGGCAGAAATTGGGTACCTTGAGGTTGCCCCCCAGGCGATAATTGAGGACTTTGAGGCTACCCCCCAGGCGATAACTGGCCACCTTGAGGTTGAGGATTAGGAATAGTACCTGACATCATAAGAATATCTTCTACACTCAACGGCTTAGTACCGTTATTACCAGTTAATAACCCTTGTTCGATAGGTTGAGGAGATGCTCCCAAAAAAGTACCAATAAGTGACTAATACCCAGAGGGAACAGAAGGACCGCCGTATATAAAGGTTTTTGGAGATTGAGAAAACATGGACGACTGTCTTGACATATTTAACGGAGGATAGTAACCCCTTGGTGTTGGGTGAAAAGGAATGCGAAGTGGTGAAAAACTTAGTCCCGGGTTTTCCAAAAAATTGGTCAATGAAAGATACCAAGCACTGCTCCTAGGTGGACTGTAAAAGATTGATTCACGCTCCCTAAGTTCTATAACAGGTTGATTTTTAGGGATAGGGATACCTTCTTCTTCCGGAGTAGCAAGTTCTTCAATAGCTATAAGTCCAGAAGGAAGATTTTGGGTAATTATTCTTTCTACCCTGGGTGAACCAGGACCACTAGAAGTTGGAGAGGTAAATCCTGATGTTGGAGTAGCAGAAAATTCAGTTTCAGGTTCAGATATTTCAGGTTCCTCACCTAAATCACTAGTAGATGAAAAACTACCAGTAACTTCGGAAACAAACACAGATTGTGGATTATAATCTGCTACTAGAGCTTGATAATTAGGATGTACCACTAAAGAAGACTCTCCTTCTTCAGGTGACCAAAATCTACTGTCTCTAGGAGTTACAAGGGCTCGTAACCCTTCAGGCTGGTTCGATGAAAACTCAGGAGGTTGGCCCCAAAGTCTACGGGACTTCCTCGGTAATTCAGCCACGATTAAATATTTTAACTACTTCATACCCAAACAAAGTAAAATCTCAATGAAAACCACCTAAAGCCTCTAAAGAACCAAACAATTTTGAATCACATGCCTAAAGAATCTAGGAGATCAAACCACACATAAACAGTAACTTTCCGTACTGAAAACACTAGTTGGTGATGAAATCCAACGTCGCAGAGTTCAATACAGAAATGGTGGTTGGAACAGTTACCCCAGCAACCTGCTTAATGAATATATTGGCACAATTTTCTCCACTAAACTGTCTCAAGTGAAGAGAACCCCCCAGAAAATCCAAGTGAGTCTAGCCGACGTCTGCTCCAAGTACAGTGGGATCTTCCCTCTACCGTCACCTTAGGAAAGAATCCTATAGAATATGGTCACTATGGTTACCAACGGAAACAAATATACCTGGGGGAACAGTATACGATCCGATACTCATGCAAGGGTAGAGTAACAAGCTTAATCCCCTTGAAGGCTCCTTGACATAATCCAAGGTTTACCAACAAGTGACCCCAGGCTCCTTGACAATGGTTAATCCGAGGTTTAACGTTTTTAATACGTGAATATCTGGTGTCGTTCCCAATGAGGAAGGATTGATTCCCACACTAGTTCGGACACGATCTCGTGCTTCTCCTTTAAGAGGAGCTTTCCCAGAGCATAGATGTAACAATTGGATTTTATCTCCTACCGCAAGATACAGCTACTTGTTTGTTTTAGTACCTTGGAGAGTTAATTACTCCCTACTCCAAGATACTAGCCTAAGCTATGTTGGTGTAATAGAGCCCTAGAAATAAAAAGATTACTAGATAGATTTAACTTTAAGCGTTATTTTTATTGGTTTTTCTTTAAGTCAAGAGGTGCGGAGATGAAACTTATGGTGTGAAGACTCGACTCGAAATCACTAAAAAATGCACTTAAGATGATAAGCAATCTTTTCCCTTCAATGAATTTCTAGCTAGGAAAGAGTTGAGAATGCAAATGCTTGTAAAAACAAATCTTTTCCTTAACAACAAATCAAAAGAAGAGCTTTTTGTCTTTTCCAATACACTCAAAAAATGAGACAACTAGTTATGCTCACAAAAATTTCCCTTTTCTTTCAAACACTCAAATACTACAAAAACAAACTTTTTTCAAAAGAGATTTTTTTTATTTTTTATAAAACACTCAAAACTATGGAAAAATCTAATCTTGAGATCTATAAATTCTAAGAACTATTTGAAGTAAAAGCTTACAAGATTTCTTTTCAAGGATGTTTTACTTAGCTATAAGCAAACTAAGGACTAACTTGTCCAGAATCACAAATCAGTCAAAAAACAACCAATTTTTTTTTCTTTTCTAAAAATGAAATCCAAACTTTTAACACAAGTCTTTTCGAAGTTTCGCAAAGAGAAACACAAGATCGATTCCTCAACAAAGGTAGATTTTGCAAATGGTCAGACTCATAAGAAGGCCAGTAAAAACCAAGGTGATCTGAGGCTTCTAAGGCTTCTAAGCTCTTGAGCTACTACAAGACCAAAATGAAAATCAAGCCCGGTAAACAAAACTTCTATGAATTTCACCTAAAACCCTAATACCAAAGGAATTAACCTAAGAAAAGTTCCTGACAAGTCACATGCAGGTCTCGACAGGGGATAACAATACCTAAACAAATCCTAAGCTGACTGAAAGAGAAAATCTCAAGTTTTCCAAAATTTTGACAGGGTCCGCAGGCCCACAGTTCACACAGGTGCGGTACCGCTCTGTGTGAAAAGCAAAAGTGCAGACAGGTCCGCACTGTGTTGCAAGCCGAGGGTGTGGTCCTCCCACAAAGTTATGAAAAACAAAAAATAATCCAAGATCTACTAATTCTACCCAATTCCACACACAACAAGCCAAAAACAAAAACAAAAACACAGTTTCTCAGGTCAAAGTAAAAGCAAGGAAAAAATCAAGTCCCGAGTGGAGTCACCATTTTGTCACACAGAATGAGTCGTTCTTGCGGACAAGATCGACCTCCCTAGTATCTAATGATATCTAGTGACAAGCAAGCCAATCAAAAACTATCTTTCTCTAAATATGCAATTTATAAACAAAGGCAAACAAGTGTTTTAGGCCTACCTTGGGTCCAATGCAAGTTTGTGGAAGCCTCGCTCCTTTGATCCAAATGAGCTCCCTTGTAGCGAATCTGCAAACACAAACAAGCACATAAATTAAATAGCACCTGAAAAGCCAATATCATAAAGCATACTTATCATGATGATCAAGGAATTCATGAAACAAATGACATAAGACAATTTGTTGAGAAAAATGAATCTGATTGTATTAATTCAAATCAAAGAAGAACTTTACACCCTGTGCCTTGATGTTGTACAAGCTCCTCCCAGGGTCCAACAAGAAGTCTCCTCTACTTTGACAAGTTTCACTCTCTTCCCAATGAAGCCAAAAGGTATGTGATCTCTCCTCTCAAGCTTAACTAGGAAGTCTCAATTCCACTAACATTTACCCTAAAAAATGTTCAGCTTCTAACCTCCCTAGCAACCAGCCCAATGCCTTAATTTATAGTGCAATGGAGGGAAGTTACTAGGTCCTCCTTCAAAGGGATAAAGCCCTCCTTCAAAGGGATAACTCCTCTCATCAAGGGATTAGCTCCTTCTCTTTTGGGATGCATGAAACACCTAAGAGCGAACCATCCACGTCAAAATTCCTTCTAGAATCATCTAGAATTAACCCAAAGTGAGTTTTTTAGAATAAACTTGCGCCTTTTTTACTTTCACAGGGGTCCGCACCCACTCCTTTAGAGACAGAGCGGGCAGGTCCGCAAGTAATATTAACAGAGGGTGCAAGACCACAGGCAATAGTGAGAGAAAGTGTGGAACCAGAACTTTATTG
Source organism: Pinus tabuliformis (assembly GCA_031772625.1). Lineage (NCBI taxonomy): Eukaryota > Viridiplantae > Streptophyta > Pinopsida > Pinales > Pinaceae > Pinus > Pinus tabuliformis. The sequence goes on along the minus strand of CM062805.1, from coordinate 628,128,076 downwards.
ATTTTTAAAGGTCTTTCTCTCATTTTCAAAGCTTGAGATGAAGAGTTGAGGTTTGAGACTTGCTTAGGAGGATAGTATGAATGATGATAGACCCATACTGACTGCAAATAGTTAGAGTGACAATATTTTGTGTAACAGGTATCACATTCCTAGTATTGTATGATGGTGCTACAATAAGAGATATCTTGATAGATGACAAATATGCATAAATCCTCAACGATATTTTCAACAAGTATTGTAGGATGGTATAGAGTGTCTATATAGACATGGAATAAAGTGGAATTAAGTGAGAGATTTTGGTATCAACATGATGAGGGGACATAGATAGACCTCATAGTTCTGAGACTAGATTCATTTGTTTGTTTTTGTTTGTTACATTGACACTTAGTTTCCACAGATTAAATGATCCAAGTGAATACTGGTGGCCACCTGCCTATTCCACCTAGACCTCCAGACAAATTCATTAGTTTCCTTGTTTATTTCACCATTTACTATTTTTAGTATTTTTTTTTGGTCTTGAACTTTTGGAGCAGTTTTGACACCCTAAACAACAATTTTTTTAGCTCCACAGTAGACCCATAATTGTTGGTAGGGGCCTACTACTAATCTTGTAGTACTTGAAGAGACCTTTCCAAAAATGTATCATACACGCCAAACAGAGATAATATGACCAAGTTATGACCCCTCGAAGTTGGCTGCCCAACTAACCCCAACAAGGCCGACAAACTCTTGGCATTTCATCTCTTGAGGTTAGGGATTTGGTTGTTTAGGGCTTCCCCTTATTGTTCAATGATAAATAGGCCCTTAAGCCTCATTGTAACATAGTTCAGAGACATGTAGCCACCACATCTCTTCTCATAGATAAGCTACTATCACCTGAGCTAGTTTATTTCCATTCTGTTTGTAAGCATATTTCAGTATTCTGATATTAATGAAATGAAGTGTTATTTCTGATGCATCTCTATATTTATGGTTATATTTTTAATTTGTTGCATTTTTATTTATGTTCAAATGAGTGATATTAGAGGGATCTTCTCTTTCTCTATTTTTCTTCAAATATCCCCAAAGAGGTCAGGGTATAAGGAGTTAGGGCTCGATCTGGTTGAACTTTTGCAAGACCAGCCTCGTAAACCTCAATGGCCTCTTATGGTAGAAGAAAACAAAGATGAGGGGGCAGGAGGTCCTATCAAAATATTGCTCGAGGAAGCCCTCAAGTGATAGAGGAACGTGATGATGGATAATGTTTCCTAGATCCTTCCACAGGTACCCACATATGAAACATCTTCATCCAACAACCACTCTGGAGGGACCACTCCTTTTAAGGTACAAGTTAACTTTTTCATTCCCATATTTTAGGGCCAAATAGATGTAGATGTCGTAGATAAATGGTTGAATATATTGCAAAGATACTTTTCAGCCCATGACTTTTCCAATTGGGAAAATATTACTTTTGCACTTCTCAAAGTTGCCCCACATATCAAAGACTAGTGGGAAACCTACTGTGAACAAAAGGATGAGAGAGAATCCTCACAGTTTTTAGCCACACCCACTTGGGATTCTTTTTGAGATGCCATCAAGGAACAATATTACCCTATTGGGAGCTATGAATATAAATACATAAAGTGGACCACGCTACAGCAAGGAAGGGACCAAGATGTGCTGGAGTTCACAAATGTTTTCCATACCCTCCGCACAAAATTGGGTATCAAGGATTCTGAGTGGAATTTGGTACTCAAGTACCGTGGCTACCTACATAAGTACATCTAGGATGAGATGGAGTTCCTGGACATCTCCTCGCTCGATGCGACATACTAATACACTGTTAATATTGAGCAGAAGATTAAATAGAAGAAGCGATACTTTGGAAAAGGTGCCCCCAAACCACAGAGCAAAGGCCATAGCCAACCCCAGGTGACTCAGGACAACCTGTCTAAGCCACAATCAAAGAAAAACAGCCCAAAGACATACAAGGACACAGGAAAATGGTGTGATTTCCATAAGAGCTCCATCATAGTACAAGTGAGTATTAGGTCAAGCAGTCATTGGTGGCCGAACTGAAGGCTTCCCAATTATACGCATGTTCTGACTCTAAGTCAGAAACCACCAAGAAGAATGTCAAAGGGAAGCATATCATTGATGCGAAGCCCATTACCACCTTGACCACTACCAAGATCCAGAAGAATGAGCCTGAAGATCCAAAGGAGGGGGAATGCCTCTTCCACTCACAGATGTGGGTGAAGGGTTCTCTGCTGCAGTTCATTGTTGACAGCGGGAGCCAAACAAACCTCATTTAACCAAAGGTCATGAAGCGGCTAGGCCTACTGACAACAACACATATAGATTCATATGCCATTAAGTGGCTTCATCAAGGAAAATATCTCCGCGTCAACCAACAATGTCACCTTCCCTACAACATCAAGCCCTTCACGGATGAGGTACTGTGTGATGTTTCTCCTCTTGAAGTTTGTGATGTATTATTAGAAAAACCATACTTATGGAAGAAGCATGTTATATATGAGTCTAGAGCTCACTCTTTGATTATTACTTTTGGAAATAAGTTGTACAAGATAAACAAGTTAGCCCCACCTACCTCCATCTCTTTGATCACTACAAAGAAATGTAGTAAGATCATTTCCCAGACTAGGAAATTTGTTTTCCTTATGATTCAACCTCAGGGCAAGAAGAATGTTGTGGCCACGGATTCTAGATAAGGCTCTTCCACACAACATCAGCAGATGGATAAGGTCATGGAGGAGTACAAAGAAATTTTCACCTCACCTATAGGGGTACCTATCCATTGTTAGGTCAAGCACTCCAATGATCTGATCCCGAGCTCACCGCTACCCAATGGATCGATTTATCAATGCTCTTTCCTGGAGAACTATGAGATCAAGAGGTAGATTCAAGAGATGTTGTAGAAAGGGCACATCAGGCCAATATCATCACCCTGTGGAAGCCTGATTGTATTGGTACATAAGAAGGACGGGACCTAGAGACTATGTATTGACTATCGAGCACTGAACAAGATCATTGCTCGGAATAGGTCCACAATCCCATGGATTGACGACCTTTTGGACCAACTCAAGGGGGGAAATATTTCAGCAATATTGACTTAAAGTCCGGTTATCACTAGGTTCTTATCAAACCCTCTAATGTGTGGAAGACTACCTTCAAATCCAAGCAGGGCATTTTCGAATGGTTGGTCATGCCTTTCGGGTTAACGAATGCCCGTGCAAACTTCATGAGATTGATGGACGATGTATTGATATCCTTCACCAATGCATTCGTGGTGGTGTATTTAGATGACATCTTGATCTTCAACTAGAGTTGGGAAGAGCACCTCCATCATATTCGACAGGTCCTTCAAAACTTGCAACAACACAAGCTGTGTGCCAATTTGGAGAAATGCACTTCTGGCATGACCTAGGTTCAATATATAGGGTACATCATTGATGAGCAGGGTGTGCATGTGGACCCAGCTAAGATATAAGTCATTCAGGATTGGTCAGCCCCAACCACTCTAATAGAGCTCCGTAACTTTCTGGGGTCTTGCCAATTTCTACCGTAGGTTCGTGTTGGGGTTCTCTCATATCACTTGGCCATTAAGTATGTTGGAAATAATAATGAGAGGGGGGGTGAATCAATATTATCAAATCAATAATTCTTCACTTCCCAAATAGATTTATATACGCTACTTCTGTGAAGTGAACTAGCGTGTACACGCTACTATGATTAGTGAAACTAGTGTATACCCAGAGAACTTTTGTTTTAGTTAATTTATCATGTGTTGATCTATAACCAGTGCATCAGTAACTTATTAAACAATGTAGTAAGAAATAGAATAAACCATCACACATAATCAACACACATGAACACCAAGATTTAAGGTGAAAACCCAATGTGTGTGAAAACCAGTTGTTGTTATCATCTCTATCTTCTTTTAATAATAAGAAAATTTGTTTACAATCTTCTACTAGGGCAAACTCATACCAGTACGTAGGGACCCACCTATGGAATGCTACAACCTTTTCTCATTTTCTAGCTTCTACTGGAAGGGAGCTACAACCCCCTAGCTCTTGTACTGGCCAATGTGTTTACTAGTACGTAGGAGCCGACCTACAGAAGGCTACTACCTTCTCTCTTCCTCGAGGAACCACATTTCATAAATTTTCAGACTGGATGCTCCTAGTACACAACAATACATATGAAGGCCTCGGTTCATCAAATTTTCATACTGGACCCATCAAAACTTTCAAACTGCATCAACCAATAATCAGTTAATCTAAACAGTTAGATCACTGTCACCAGAACACTGTGTTGAACCCAGAAACCCTCATTATCATTCAGAAATAACTGCAACCTCAAAAATCATGCATCAGAATGTATACACTACTTTAATGAACCCAACCTGCATGTATATGCTACTTCCTTTAATCAAACTTGTGTATACCTTCAAAACTACTGAAACATAAAACTTTTGAATCAAGTCTGTACCAACCAGCAATATACTGAACATCTACTGTCACTTTACAAAGTTTTACACAGGCAGTAGTAGAGATCACCCTTCTCACTTATACAATCAATCAATCAGATATCAAACTCCTTATGCATTTAGTTTTACATTCAGATCTAAGAAGACTTCATTGATAAACAACAGAACTGATCAGCTAGATCAGTCAGATCTTGAAGAATAGGCTTTTCTTTTGTATATGCTACTTGGAAGAGTAGAACATGCATGTACATGCGCTTTTACTGAGAAGAACTAAAATATAGATTAGAAAATATTAACTCATAACTTCGTTGCTATTGCGGACTTCATACAAAATCATATCATGACATTTAAAGAATAAAATAGGTGTACACAATCAGATCTGGCCCAACCAATATTAGATCATTCAATAATAAGTCATTTCAGGTCTCATGATCTTGATCTAACATTGAATTCAAGGTGCACTAAATATTTCAGATCAAACCACAAACATAGCCCCTGTAACATAAAATATACTTTAGATATAAGTATTCCTTAGAAACCCTTTTCACTTGCACACCTGGCCTTATGATCTTCTCCTCCTTATATAGTTTTAGGCCTTTCTCAATACCTCAGACCAAAACCACTTAGGACCCATGGTATTCTTGGACAAGATCAAATAGTCGTTACTCCACTCAATATTGTGGGCTAATACCATGGTATTGACCCCTGGTATTGTCTCCTCTTGAATTTCCTTGATTTTCCAACATATACATGCTTTTCTTCTTGTGAAAGTGCATGTATATGTATACGCTCTTTTTGTTCTGTGAACTAGCATGTATACGTTGTTTTGACTAAGTGGACCTACGTATACATATTAAACTGCTTTTCACCATCCTTTACCTTCAACTTCTTCATTCTGATTAGTAGACTTTAGTTCCATCTTCCTGTTCTTTTGTACCAATGCCCTGTTACATTTGAATGGACCTGTTACACTGTGGGTTGCCTTTCATCAAAACTGAACTGACCTGTGAGTGAGTTGCCATCAAGGACAACACTTGTATCATAATGCCAACAATCTCCCCCTTTGGACTTGATGGAAACCATGCTGGTGTTGATTACTACAGGCTGTAGAAACTGTTAGAGATAACAAGCAACACCAAAATACTCTCCCCCTTTGACATCAAGGGAAAAGGGCAAACCAAGCTATTCTCCCCCTTTGATATACATTATGTTGTCCATGCTCCCCCTGAGTACATGCCGAGTCTGCAAAGATATGTTTCAAGAGAATAACATGACTCTATAACTCAACTAAGTGAGTATGACCTCCTATGACCAATGCCTCATACATACATCAATCACCCAACCATGTGGGGATACACCATATTCGACTCATCCACCCAACCAAGTGCAGATATACCAATTGTTTATACATGACAGAAATGCATCAATTATTACATAATCCATCCCATGATCCATCCCATGCAAAGTGGGGATACAAATTACATCATATGTCCAATAGGACTCATTTAAACATAGACTATGACAAAAGAAGTCATATCACACCCTATATCTTTACATGACTTGTGCAACAAACGATATAAGTATCTAAAGCCATAGTTGAACTCAGAAACCATGATTCCAACAATGCAGAATGCGTGTGAAGTCCAATGCTCCCCCTAAACCTGTACTACCTATGCATTGTCAACAAGTCATTCATCAAGGCAGCTTTGTGAGTCAGCTAAAAATCAATGAACAAATCATATCGTCAGACTGTAATCATCAATATCAGACATAGCACCCATATCAGAGTCTGACCCACTATTTTTGTATTAGAAAAACATATTTGATCCTTTAGCCATAGAAACCCGCATGTATACGTGACTATGCTTCATGAAACCCGCGTATAATAACCTTCCTCTGAAAATTGGATTTAACAGCAGGATGATGCCGCAACTACTCCCAGCTTTTGTCTGAGATATTCAAATGTTTCTCCGGGAAGCGGTTTAGTGAATATATCAGCAACTTATTCTTTGGAGGGAACATACTCCAATTTAACCTTTTGTTCAAGCACTTGTTCTCATAGAAAATGGTACTTAATGGGTATGTGCTTGGTCTTGGAGTGCATGACAGGATTTTTCAAAATATTGATGGCACTTGTATTATCACATAGAATGGATATGGATGGAGTACATGTGATATGAATGTCTTGCAATGTTTGCATCATCCAAATTAGTTTTGTGCAACAAGATGCAGCAACCACATATTCTTCTTCATCTATAGATAAGGCAATCAAACTTTGTTTCTTGTTGAACCATGACACTAACTGAGAACCCATATAGAATGCACCTCCACTAGTGCTCTTTCGATCATCAACATTTCATGCCCAATCTGCATCTGTATATGCATGAAGATTAAGGTCTGTATCTTTAGGATACCATAGTCCAAAGTCCTAAGTTCCTTGAAGATATTTGAAAATTATTTTGACTGCCTGGAGATGTGATTCCTTTGGATTTTCTTGGAACCTTCCAACAATTCCTACTGCATGCATGATATAAGGTCTTGTACCCGTTAGATAAAGCAAACTTCCAATCATAGATCTGTAATTTGGTTGGTTCACTGCTGGTGATTCATCGTTAGAACTAAGACTGCATCCTGTTACCATTGGAGTACATACTAGTTTAGAATATTCCATTCTGTACTTCTTCAATATCTGCTTGAGATATTTGATTTATGAAAGAAAGATAACATCTTTTGTTTGTTTTACTTGTAGACCAAGAAAATAATTAAGTTCACCAAGTAAGGACATTTCAAATTCTTTATGCATTACTGAAGCAAAATTCCGACTCATGGATTCTTCATTGCTAACAAAAATGATATCATCAACATAAACAACAATAATTAGCAGTTTATCATTTTCAATCTTTATGTATAAATTGCTATCTGTAGAACCTCTTGTGAACCCTTGTTGTTGTAGATATTTGTCAAGGTGGTAATATCAAGCCCTTGGAGCCAGTTTCAAACCATAGAGAGCCTTTTTAAGCTTGCATATGAATTTTGCATCATTTCCAAGAATGAATCCTTTTGGCCATTCAATATAAACTTATTCTTCTAAATCTCCATTAAGGAAGGCTAATTTTACATCCATTTGATATACTTTGAATTTTCGAAAACTAGAAAGAGCAAGAAACATCCTTATGGCTTCAAGTCTAGCAATAGGTGCAAAAGTTTCTTCAAAATGTATACCTTCTTGTTGTGCATACCCTTTACAAACATGTCTTGCCTTGTTTCTAATAACTTCTCCATTTTCATTCATCTTGTTCTTAAATATCCATTTTTTTCCTATAACATTTTTATCATGAGGTCTAGGAACTAACTCCCAAGTATCATTCTTTTCAATTTGGTCAAGTTATTCATCCATGGCCTTGACCCAACATTCACCTTTGCAGGCTTCATTTCCATTTTGAGGCTCTATGGAGGATAGTAATGCTAGATAACTTGAGGTCCCTGTAAGAGTTCTTTTTGTCTGTACTCTAGACCCGTTTTCTCCTAAAATTTGAGATTCTGGATGATTCTTCTAAACATGCTTGGATGGAGTCCTTTCCCTGTCGTTGTATCTTCTTCTGGTGCTTCATTGATTTCTTCTTTTATATCATTTTGATTTGATGCGGGAAAGCATTCCCCATCTTCCTCGTTGTCATATTCCTCTGTTGATTTCATTTGTTCCAGATTTATGCATGCTTCATCAATTACAACATCAATGCTTTCAATAATTTTCTGAAGTCTTTTATTATAACATTTGTATCCTTTACTTCTAGATGAATAACCAAGAAGAATTCCTTCATCTGCTCTGGGTTCAAACTTACCAAGTTTTTCATCTGTCATTTTGATGAAACATTTGCTTCCAAAAACTCTAAAGTGTTTTACAGTAGGAGGCTTACCATACCAAAGTTCATTTGGAGTTTGATTTCTATTTACCCGAACATTTTCTTTGTTAAGAATAGTCACGGCAGCAAATGCAGCTTCTCCCCAAAAGGTTGCAGGAGTTTCAAATTCATCAAGCATAGCTCGAGCCATTTGCTGAACAGTTCTGTTCATTCTTTCCACCACACCATTTTGCTGAGGAGTTCTTACGATGGAGAATTGCCTTTTTATTCCATGTTGTTCACAAAATTCAAAGAATTCATCTGATATGAATTCTCCCCCTCGATCAGATCTGAGACATTTGATTTTTCAATCTGATTCATTTTCAACTAAAGCTTTGAAGGCTTTAAACTTTTCAAATGCTTCATCTTTATGCTTTAGCAGACCTATCCAACACATCCTGGAAAAATCATCAATAAATAAAATAAAGTATTCTTCTCCATGAGGTGACTTTTTCCTTGTTGGACCACATAAATCAGTATGGATGAGTTCAAGAGGCTTACTTTCTGATCCTTCTTTTTCATTGAAGTGAACTCTGGTTTGCTTACCGACTTGACATGGTTTGCATATGGTGTTTTCTGGGATGTTGATATCTGGAAGATCATGAACTACCTTGAGCCTGCATGCTTTTCTTATCTGAGAAAAGCTTAGATGTCCTAATCTTCTGTGCCATAGTCAGTTTTCATCTGTTTTTCTTAGATAGCATTGTTGTTTTCCTCCTTTGAGTACGTACAAATTATTTGGAGTTCTCATACCTTTGATCACGATCTTTCCTATATCAAGCTCACGAACCACAAGTCCATTTGATCGAAACACAACTTCATTTCTTTGATCACACATTTGACTGACACTCAATAGGTTATGCTTTAAACCATCTACATACATGACATTTCTAGCTTTAACCTTTTCTTTCAGGAAACTAGAGCCTTTACCGTCAATGGCAGCTAGAGTGTCATTTCCAAATGAGACATTCTTTTCCTTTTCTAAAGAATTATATGAATGAAATTTCTCTTTATCACCTGTCATGTGTTTGGAGCATCCGTTGTCGATGTACCGCTGATTTTCTTGTCCTTCTACATACAGATCTATGCCACATATTTCTGATTGAGATTCCTTCTTTCTCCATATCTTGGGATTTAATGATGTTTGTTCATTTTGAAGTGTTGGTTGAAATTTTCTCCTGCATTCATATTCTTCATGACCAAAGTTGTTACAAATCAAACATTCTATTTCATTTTCAAGAGAAGGAAAGATATTATAGGAACTTTTCTTGATTCTTGTTACACTCCTTTGATTTCATGCTTCTCTAGTCATGATGGTTTTGTAAGCAACACATTGAGTAGCCTTATGCCCAACTTTTTGACATGAAAAGCATTGCCCATTGAGGAAATTTTTGCGCTCATAGAATCTTTTGGCATTGTTTACCTATAGGTTGAAGCTTCTACTGATATTCATCCTTGGATTAAATTGAGTATGGTTTACCTGATGGGTAATTTTAGGCCTTTGTTGATTATTAACATATTGTTCACTGGTCTTTGTTACATCAAGAGAGCGTCTGGTCGAGGTTGGCAGCTTTTGTGATTGAGATGATTCTTCAGTATATCCAAGAAATGTCTTTATTAGGGGAGAACGTTGAACTTTGATGATTTCATTTAAAGTTTTAGATCCTTTAGAAAATATAAGATTAATAGATTTTTTCTTCTCAAGTTATTTTCTTAGACCCACGATTTCACATTCTAGATTTTCATTGTGTTTTTCTCTTTCAGTGAGTTGGTGTGTCAACTTATCTATGATCATATTATTTTCTTCTAAGCAGATTTTGAGTTTTGTGATTTCTTCAAGAAAGTCTTCCTCTTCTAAGGCATCCAAAAAATCATCATTGTCATAAGCCATGAGTAGTCTATAATCTTATTCAGTCTCATATTCATCACTATTAGATAAACCATCACTATCTTCATGCGTATAGTAACTCCTTTTATTAACAACCTATTTTATATTGCCTTTTTCATATTCCTTTCCATTTTCATATTTATATTTATGACAACATTTGGCAGCATAATGGCCAACTCTACCACAAGCAAAGAATTTGAATGGTAACTTACCTCTAAATCTTTTGAAACCTCGTTGAAGCTTTTTGACAAAATTTAATTCATATTCTTCTTCTGAAATGTATCTTGGTTCATTTTGTTCTTCCTTTTCTTTTCCCTTTGTTGAACCTTTAAAGGCGGCTTCTCTCATATCTGATGGACCTCCTTTCCTCATTTCAAAGGAAATTAGGGTTCCATGGAGTTGAGTCATAGTAATAGTTTGAAGATCTTGTGTTTCTTCTATAGCAAACACTTTTGACTTAAGTTTAGAAGACAAAGATCTCAAAATTTTCTCAACTAAAGTAGCTTCCTTTATTTCTTCACCCAGATTCTTCATACAATTAGCAATCTCATCTATACGTAAAAAGTAACTAGCAACACTCTCATCACTATGCACCTTAAGAGTTTCATATTGAATTCTGATAGTTTGAAGCTTAGCACGTTTTACCTGAGAGTCTCCTTCGTAGCTCTTAATTATTTTGTCCCATGTCTCTTTGGCTGTCTTGAGCTATATGACTTTGACAAATTCTGATTCTGACAGACTTCGCAATAATGTATTGATAGCTTTGCCATTGGTTTCGTATAACTTCTTACCTACAGAGTCTATAGGTATTTCTGCTGGAAATTGATATCCTCCTTCCACAATTTCCCAAACATCGGCTCCAAGCAATTGAAGATAAGCTCTGGTTCTTATTTTCCAATATACCAAGTTGCTCCCATTGAAGATTGGTGATCTGATAGATCCCATTCCTTCATGATTATTCATCTTGAAAGATCTTCCTTCAAGTGATCAAGCTTCTTCTGAAGGACCTGCTATGATACCAATTGTTGGAAATAATACTGAGAGTGGGAGTGAATCAATATTATCAGATCAATAAGTTTTCATTTCCCAAACATATTTATATATGCTACTTCTGTGAAGTGAACTAGCGTGTACATGCTACTGTGATTAGTGAAACTAGCATATACCCAAAGAACTTGTGATTTAATTTTGAAAGCCTATTAAATATTGGGCATGTTCATTAATGATAACATTACTGAGAAATAATTCGAAGCATAACAATAGTTAAAGAAAAAATATATAATAAAAAAATACATAACACAATTACCCCATTCTAGTTAAGATAAACAGGTGTGTTACATTGCCTTCAAACCCTTGAGCGGCGGGCTCCCCACCCCCCTCCCCCCTGCCAAATATGTTTAATGAAATGTACAACATCTAGGGATAGCCATGCAAAGAATATAACACACACCCAACATTCTCCCACTCGTTGGTTTCTTTACACACAAGGGGTTGCAAGATTACATTATTAGAAATCCATTGCAATAATGGCCATTGTTTCTATACACTAAGAAAACTTCTCATTGCTCACATATTTTGTTAATGAATCTATAACATTCTTCAAAGTTCCCACCTTTTCCAATAGCAACTTTTTATATTCAATGATATCTCTCACAAAATGATATTGAGCATCATATGCTTTGTCTTTGAATGACAAGTTGATTTATTTGCCTAGAAGATTGCACTCTAATTGTCACAATCTATCCTTACAAATTGTTGTACCAACCTAATACTTGAACACAATTTGTGTATCCATATAGCTTCCTTTCTTTCATGAGCCATTATTATATATTCAACTTCTATAGTTGACAATGCTACTTCAAACTGTCTCTTTCTCATCTATCTAATTGCTCCTCCAAATAGGTTAAACACATACCCACTTGTATATCTGTTGTGATCCAAATCTCTAGCCCGATCCAAATCAGCAAAGCCACGTACTTCCAACACTCTATCCAATATTGGTCTTCCTTGGTAGCATAATCCTTATCCAATAGTGTAGAAACCCTCTTTATTGTTTTCCAATTCTTCTTCCTTGTTTTTGGCATATACCTGCTCAATATTCCCATTGTATGTGTAATTTCTAGTCTAGTACAAACCACTACATAAATCAAGCTTCCAACCACACTGAAATATGGAACATGGGACATGTCCTCTTCCTCTTCCTATTTATTTGGGCATTGATCTATAGATAAATTCACACCTATGATAATAAGCACCCTTACTGATTTTCATTCTTGCAAATTAAACACTTGCAATATTGTCTCAACATACTTCCTCTGACTTAAGTAGAGTTTATACTTTTTTTTGTCTCTTCTAACTTCCATACCTAAGATGAAATTTTTAGAACCGAGATCCTTCATGTAAAATTTAGAGGACAATTGAGTTTTCACTTACATGATGACTCCCTATCATTTACAATCAGCAACATATCATCCACATAAAATATAAAATAAATAAGATCTCCAACCAATTTGAAATACATAGTGTGATCTTGTTTGCTCCTTGTGAAGCCAAGTCCCAATATATATGTATCATATTTTTTATACCACATCCTTGGTTATTGCTTTAACCCATACCAGAATTTTTTCAGCTTGCATAATAGCTCTTCCTTTCCTTTCATAGCAAATCCTTTTGGTTACTTCATGTAGATTTATTCCTCCATATCCCCATGTAGGAATGTTGTAATAGCCCTGGGTTAAAAGTTCCTTTAATAAAGTTAATAAATGAAAAGTAATAATACCAAGGTCATGGGACATGTATTCCAAGCTAAGTGTTGGGAAAAACATCCTAGTGGGTGTCATTTCAATTTATTATGGCTAAGGAAATTTGCAAAGGCAAAGAGGATTAGTTGGCATTTATTTAGGAAAATAAAGGAAAATAGGAGAAAAGGAAGGTTAAGAGACATAGTTTTGCATGATAGGAAAATCAAAGGAAAATTGAAGGAAAGTGAAGAAAATATAGACATCAACGATAAAAAGGCTTTTGGGGATCAACTCACTCTTTTTTTCATTTTTAGCTTGGGTCAAGTGAGAAAGAGAGAGAAGAGAACCAAGAGGAGAAAGAAAGCAAGCAAGGAAAGCAAAGGAAGGACAAGGAAAGAAAAGGACAAGTAAGGAATGTTGGATCAAGAAGCTTCAGTAGGAGGATTTGTAGGGAACAGGTTGCATGTGTAATTTCCTAGCTGGTTTTTGAATGCATGGTACGTGCATTTGTGTATTTGGTTCATTTTTTGTCATTGGCATGGATTTTATCAGGTGTGATAGTGGTTTCAGCCTTGCCTTATTAGTTTTGGATAGTCATGGTGTCATGGGATTCTTTTTTGGTTGAGCTTTGGATTGTCGGCAGGTTTTGGAAATGGGTGAGATGGTCTTAGGAAAATTCCAAAGGCTTGGGGGTGGAGGTGGTTTAATCTTCAGGAATCCCTCAATACGTGGGTGGAGACAACAAAATTCCTCAAGATATTGGTGAAGAAACTTTGAGGCATCAAAGCTTGTTTTGGGCATTGTGATCTCTTTACTGGTTTTGGCAAGATCACGATAGCCTAAGGGTGGAGGTGGTTTAATCTCTGGGACGCCCGATTTTTTTATGTTTTGAGTTCCCACATCCATGCTTAAAATATGGATCGAGGATGATTGGCTGAAAGAAAGATTTGGTTCAATGCAATCTATGGTTGGGTAGTACACGAAAGTCCCTCACTTGGCTAACATTTTGATAACTTAATAAGATTTATTTTCTTATTGTGATTCATGAGTACTTGTACTTGTTATTGTACGGATTTGATGGTTGTTCTATCATGGTTAATATTTTGGTTATATGTTGGTTATAAGCATGGTTCCATAACATCTTCTAGCTATGGATCGTATTATGTTTTGATTAGTCGGTTAATGGTTGATGAATGCATGGGCTAACAAATGTTATTCCAGCTATTATGAGAGGGCATTATACCTTCTTGGTGATTCAGATAAGTTTTGAAATCCTATGTTCAAATATGCATTCATGACCTATGGATTACATGTTCACCATATGTTTGACGAAATAATTGTCATGGTTAGGCTTGGTTAGGTTGAGTTTCTGATTCAAGTTTGTATGTTTAGCCCTATGATTAAGTTACTTACCATTCTAGAAAGTCTTGGGAAGTTATGGGTAGTAGTATGGACACTGACCTGGAATTGTGGCTCAGATCTCAGGACCTCAAGCACTAAATTAAGAAATTTAGGTCACAACTGCATGGAACAAGGCTTGTGAGTGTGGTTGGGGACCTTCAACCACATGCAGGAAGTTTCAAGGGTGTGTTTGGGAGTCTAGGTCACTAAAATGAAGTTACAACTCAAGGATTAACCACCTGGGGTTTTTCGTTAGCTCCTGGGTGATTTGTAGTCCCTATAGGATGTCAATTTGTGGTCAGTAAGTCTTAGTTGTAGGCCCCACTTCCTTAACTATAGCTAGGAAGTCGACTCATGTCATAGTAGTAGAGAAATGAAAATGGGTAAATGTGGGGTGGGGGTGTTACAAATTGGTATCATAGCATGATTCAAGCACTTCAATTGGATGGGCGAAATGATTTTTGTCATGAATGCATGTTAGTTTTTTGTGTTTGTTATGCATGCATTGTAATGGTTATGGTTGTCATGCATGAGGTCATTGTATGCAGTTAGCGTTATCATGCATGATGTCAATGTGTTAATATGATTATGTATATACATGTATCATGCTAATCTGGATGATTTTGCAGATGAAATAGTCACCCCTGAACTTCACTCAGAATTATGTTTATATTTGGTTATCTAACATGGTATGTTTGCAAAAGAAGATCAGAGATGACTAGTAGAATGGTGGAATACAATTCATGAGACTTTCCTTATAGATCATATGAGCAACACAGAAATGAGTACTCTCCTAACATAAAAAACAAGTTGAGAAGTCTAAAGGCAAAAATTAGAAGTTACAAAGCAGATAATGATAGAATCATTTATTCATAGGAAATACTTTCTAGGGCACTGTAAGAACAAGCATAGGTCAATTTATTTATCCTTCAGAGTTTTTCAAATTTGTAGAGACAAGATAGCCATAGATCAGCTATGGACGGGAGGATAGGACTAATGGGGCATATGGTAGTAGGTCTCATGGATGGCACATGTCGGACAGGGATGACACATTCAGAGATGGTAGGTTCTTAAATACACCTGATAGGAGAGGCATTGGTTACAGGTTCTATTCTAGCTCTAATTCAGATAGGTATCATGGTCATCATCACTATCATCTTTATATGAGGAGTGAGATGGGATACTTTCCAGTTGAGTTCAAGAAATCGAATCCACCTACATTTGATGGAGAGCTGAAAAAGATGGAAGATGTAGAGGCATGGTTGCTTAGGATGAAGCGGTTATTTGAGCTACATGATTACATAGAGAACATGAAGGCTAGGATAGATATTTTCAGTCTTAAAGGGAAAACATACATCTATTGGGAAGATATGAAGTGTGTAAAAGACATCAAGACAGAGGATTTGAGTTGGCATTAATTCAAGAGATTCTTCAGGAAGAAGTACTTGTCAGAGAGATACTATGTTGGTAAGGCCAAGGAGTTATATGAGTTGAAGATGGGATTTATGACAGATGAGGAGTACACGACTAAGTTCTTGGAGTTGTTGAGGTATGTGCCTTATCTTAAGGATGAGAAGACAAAATTTCATAGATTTATCAATGGATTGTGATTAGCATTCAAGGATCAGATTGAGTATGATGAGCCTCGGTCGCTGGAGGAAGTCATTGAAAAGTTGAAGCATTATTATGAGCAATTGAAGCATAAGTCTGATTCTAAGCAGGGTTAGAAAGAGAATGACAAGACTAAATAAAATTGGCCACCGAAGTGGGGAAGACCTCATAATGTAGATGAGAAGGGAAATGTTGCTCCTTATAAGAAGTTTAAGGCAATTGACAAGGGACATGGACCTTAGCCTAGAGAGTAGCAGAATAAGGGTAGTGGCAAACAACCATTGCAGTGTTGGATATGTGAAAAGGATCATCGCAAGATATATTATTTGTTGTATTAGGGTGGCATACCTCAGATCTATAGTGCATAGGAAGCAAGAACAGTTGGGGATGTTGGTTAGAGCATTCCTAAGATCTGTGCAACATTTGATAATAGGCGGGCTAATCATCAGGCATCTATTATTGAGATGGAAGGTAATCTTTGTGATCAATTTATTTCCATTTTTATTGACCTTGTATCTAATTATAATTATGTTAATCCTTACGTGATGGATAAGTGTGGTTTGAGAAAAGAAGTGCATGCAAATTCTTGTTTGGTGTAGTTAGCTACAGGTACTAAGAAAAGAGTTCATCATTGGGTACGAGCTTGTGCATTAGAATTGAATGGTATGCCTACATAAGCACATATAAATGTACTTCCATTGGGATTAGATTGGTTTGTCGTGTTCAGTGACCTAAAGGAGCAGGATTCATTGATAAAGATAGATTAGTGTTCCTGTTGATTGGGAGTAGAAAGACCAACATATATGTTCAAGGTATGACCAAATGGAGTTGTGAAGTGCAGTACATCAGCTAGTAGGTCATTCGGTATCTTGTTCAAGGTAGATTGGTGGTCATAGTTGTTAACACCAAACCCTAGTTTGTATTATTGTATCAATAATTGTATAAGGGTCGTGATACCTGGTATAGTGGCCCTAAATTTTTTTATTACAAATTGATAATATAATGAAGTTGGGTTGTTGAAAATTTGTAAAACAAATTGTTTATTTATGCGCTAGTTGATTTAATGTTATATTTATTATGTTGTGAAAAGTAGTTTGTTGTGGCATTTGAGTTGGTTGTGTCAGAAATTATAAGACCCTGTTGATGGTTAAAAATGACCATTTCAACATCTAAGGGAGACCACCTGGTTAGAGCCCCAACTAAGCTCTTATATGTTTGGTGTAGTGGTTCCGACTGGTTCAATTGGGTCCAATAGATAAGCTCTTTATCTCTGCTAGCTTATGGTATGTCTATTACTTGCCAATAGAAAGAGGGAAATCAGATCTAACCTCTTGCATGAAAGTGATCCTTAAGCTAACTCTACAGCTCAGTGAAACCGCAACTAAGTTCTTCCCCTATATGAGGGGACTTTTAGAATGCAGAATTAAATCTAAATGCAGGTTTACTCTAAGATGCAAGTAAAATTAACCCTATCTAGAATTGGGAAAAGGATAGCCCTCTCTCAATTCAAGAGTAGATACTAACTAACTAGGGAAAGATGATTGTTTATATGATTGAATTCATTATGTAATTCTCATTAATTAAAAAAGTAGTTCATTCAATTAATGAAAGAGAAAATATAATGGGAAAGTATTTAAACAATAACTAATTACTCCTTAGTACATTCTAATCTCAATGAATTCATATTAAGTATAATTTTTTTTTGCTCCTCAGAGATAACTCTTACAAAACTTCAATAGCATAAAACAATTGATATGACAATAATGTTCAATATCAGAAAGCAATACACTATTTATAACAAGAATTAGAATCAATTGCAAATTGATAACAAAATGATCAATTTACATCCCATACAATAGTGCACATGAAATGAAAATTAATAAAAAAACATACCAAGATATCATTACAAGAATTTGTAGTCCTTGAGTAGCTTCAGCTCCTGGGAGAAATTGCGAACATTAGTGCAAAACAAGATTCTCTTTCAGAACTAGAAATACTTTGTCTCTTCATAATTCAACTCACAATACATTACAACAGTGCAAATGCACAGCAAGAAAAAATCATAGAGTTTTCCCCTCACCTACAAGTATAATCTCCTATTACACTAGTGTTTTCAGAGCCTCTAGTTGCAAATAAGAGGAACCCCTTGTTCATTATCTAAACTACTATTTTATACTTATAAGAAATCACAAAAATAGAAAATTGTTGAGAGTAGTTTTCCAGATCCTAAATTAGAGTTGCCAATTTCCCATTTTTCTTTTTGTCGGTCTTTTTTTTATTGCTCCAAAATGCCTAAGATATGAACTTCTCCAACTGATCCCCTACTACAAACCAATCAAACCCAACAATAGAAATAAATTAAATTGCATATTAGAAATCAGAAAAAACAAATTCTCATGAAATTGCTAAATTAAAATAAATAAAATCCAAACAAGTCTAAGATGTGATTGCTTCAAATGGATCTGATTAACCTTTGAGTATTGCTAGGGAATGAATTAGTGACAACAATTTTCTCAAGCCAATGAAAGTTGCCTAAATCAAAATTTGGAAAAACAATTGTTGTTGCAAATTCATCACTTTTTCTTTCGCTGGATTTTTAGGTCATTAAATGATTAAATCTACTAAATTTATCAGTCCCAAATTAGTCTCCACAGTCTTTAGTTTTCCATAGAGTTATTGTAAGCTTCATTTGGCCAAGTAAATCTTGAAATATGCCTCTCCAAAGATGAAGCGTTAAAATTACCAGAATTCTAGAAAAATAGATATCTAAACCAAAATTAAGAAATTTTAATTAAAAATTCTAATCTAATTTAAATTAAAAATTATTAATTAACTGTATAATTAAAATTAAAAAGAATTAAATAATTATGTACCAATTAATTAAATTAAATTAATTACACACCAATTTTAAATCGCAAATTAATTTAAAATTTAAATTATTAAATCAAATATTATATTAAAAAATATATTATAACAAAAAAATTACAAAAATGTGTAAGTGGTTTATTTGGTTCCAATTGAATGCACCATAATTAATCAAAATGGGAGTCATAAGGAGGGCTTTATATTTATATATATATATATATATATATAAAAAGTGGAGGAATAAGGGATGGGAAAAGGAGTTGGGAGTATAATTTTCGAGTATAAAAGGAGTGGAGAGATAAGGAGGTGTGAGAGGTATGGATTTCGAAGGTGAAATAAAAGAGTTTCGAAATGAAGAGTTCCGAGGAGATTGTGAAGTGTCGAGGTGCCAAGATGTGAAGGAAGTCGCGAGGAGCAAGTTCCGAAAAGGGCAGGGAAGAAGGAGGTGAAATAAGAGGGGATTAGGCTCTCGTGGATTGGGTCTTTCTCGTCTTAAACTACAACCATTTGAATTATAATATGTCTTGACTATTTAAAACGAACTACAATTATTGGGTAATTGGTCCTCATTACATAAAAATTACAACCAATTGGTAATATTGGGATTTCAGAAACTTGAATAATTTAGAATTTTAATTTGCTTCTGAAATATAGTTTTAATTGTTCTACGATCTTGGTTCCAGTGGTTTTGTAAGACAGTTAACAAAATAATAATTAATTAAAAATTAATATTTATAATTAATAACTAATTAATTTACAAAAATTAAAATAATATACATTTTGTATATTGTTTACTCTATGCAATGAAAATCATCAAACTTCGAATATGAACTATTTGCAAACCATGCAACCAAATGAGATGAAATGAGAATCGATGGAAAGCTAGAAAAAAAATGAAAGCAATGAAGCAATCAGAATGGAAATCTAAGGAAAATGAAAATCTCGCAAAATTGTTGAACACTTAATCAAATGAAAATTTAAAAAATGTGATTTAGCCAAAATTTACAAAAAGGTTCTCCATTATTATTATGAAGATAATAATTTAAAAATTGGGGTGTTTTGATTTCACCACAACAATGGAAATACATGGGGAAGAACCAATTATCTTTGGTTAAAATATAATGAAATTCAGTTTACCCAAAAGTTAAAATGATGGATTCCATCAAACTATCAAATAGTAAAACATTTCCCATGAGTCCCACATTAGTGATTCAAGCAATATAAATTCAAAAAGATAAGTACTCAAAGCACACTGAGTCTAACCCCATGAATCTGAATTTTGGGGAATATTTAATATTAACTCGTATGAGAAATAGAAGAAGGTATAGATAGTTTTTTGATAAAGCATATATCGATCGATATGAATAGTCTCTAGCATTGTTTCGCTGCTTGTGAGCCTGGTCAGTACCCCAACGATGTTGTATTTTATGCCATACAAGCATGGCCCTGTGTCTAACGAGCATCCATAGCCTCGACGAGTTTACTTGTATTTCCCATGCTTTCCTTTTTTATCACCATCTTGATAAGCACATTTGCAAGCTAAGTTTATGATGTACCTGAGTGAAAGAGGTGGGATGGTAAAATAGACTTAAGAAATGGATATAATACTTCCATAATGTTGACTCCATAATCTTTCCCCACAGCTATTTATTCGGAGGCTTTTATAACGTGGAAGGATGGGATGGATCCATTGAGTTAAAATCAAGTCAGTTCTTTCCTTGAAAAGATGAACTATATCACTTAGTAAGGATGCATGTTCCTCCATGAAAAATATTTAAAGCAAGAGGGCTTTAAGATTCCATAAAAGTGTCCCTTGAAGGTAAATGAAACCCATTGAAATAGACAAAATACAAATTTCCTATGTATGTCAACCAATGTTGGGTCATAAAAATTCCTTCTAAATAAATCTTGGCGGAATCACCAAAACCAAACTATAACCAACAACAAGAAGGAAAAACAAATATAAACTGAAACAAAAGAGGAAAGCAACAAACTCCAAAAAATGTCAAATAGGGAAGGAAAAATGAAAGACAAGCTCAAATTTAAAAAAAAAAAAAAAATACAACCCCAACAAGACTAACTATAAAATTTGTCTCAACAAAAGAGAAAAATAAGAAAACCATGTGTGTTCGTCTTATGATGAGATTTTAATAAATTTTATCTTGCAGAGTTATAAGAAATTAGGCTTTCAAACTGTAAAGTGAATAACAGTCACGAGGTGAAATTTAAGCCAAATGAGAAGTATTTGCCTACTGCAAATTTTCCTGGTTTTAAAACAAATCATGCATGAGAATATCTAAATAATTTTAAACAAAAAATAAGGTGATTGAAGCTAATTGAAAGTTTAGGGACACCCTAATTTAGCCGATCGATGAGCATCATTATTGCTTGTCCAAAACTCAAAAGCAAACAACAAGGAAAATGAGTGTCAAACCTAAGCTGGTAGGGGTGTTGTTGTGGGGAAAAGTATCCGATGCGGATGACACTAACCCTTTCTAAAGGTGACAGACTTTAGCAACAACTGAATGACAAAGTTTTCATGTTCATCTTTATGAAAGCACAGAGAGAATAGAAAGAGGATCAACCAACCTGGTGTCTTGCGCTTAGTCGATCCTTGTCCTTCTCGCTTTGTATCCCGTTCCCAGCTCTTTACTCTCCAAGCCGATCCAGCTACACACAGAATCTGCACAACAAAAGGGAGCAAACTACGAGATACAAGCAATCATAATTGAAACATGGATTAGGTTGCATCAAATATACATGTAAACACAAAAGCATCTATGTAAAACAAGTATATAGAAGAACATGCAAATTTTATTGATAGAAAGTAACAGGGTTCCAGAGGAAGTTACAACCAATGATGTTGGCCCCAATCCAGCAGCACCTCCTCGGCAGCAAGAACTCTCTTCTTCACCTCTAGTAAAACAATCACCCAATAATCCTGGCAGTATACCAACAGCACCTCCTTGCTTATACCAAAATTCCAGCCTCCTTAGACCTCATAGAAGAGCTCTATATATAGGATAGAAGAAGAGAGGATGAGTCAGCTTGAGACTGACATGAAGCTGCCTTGTGTCCTCTCCCTCTTCAGTTAATCTTCAGTTCTTGAGTCCACTTGGAGATCCTTGGTTACACATGGTGATCAAGTACCTCTTACTCATCATAGGGCGAATCTTATGAACCAAGTGTCAGTTTGGAAGCTTCCTGGGCAGTTGACACCTTGCAGGATGACTGTGCCACTTGGCCAATCTCGCCCAGCGCAGGTAGCCTTCATTACTTTTGACTTCCAGCGCAGGTACAAAGAGGGACAGTTGCATTCCAGCGCAGAAGCTCAGTGGAGCAGCTGACATGATCCAAAATAAGCATGTTTTGAAGTGTTTTCAGGTGGAGAACTGATTGGAAGTGCTGTTGTTTGATGACCTTGTTCTTTTAGGGGTAAGAACAACATGTTTAGGGACTGAGGATCCCTGTAATTATTGACATTTCATGCTCCATGCTGCGAGGCACAAAAATGTCTATAACAGGTGTGAAAAAATATTGAATACCTGCAAAACAGTGTTTAACAACAACAAATCTATAAAAAAAAATGAAACAAAAATGTAAAGAAATACAAAAGGATGAAATTGGGCATATGAATCTTACCATTTAAGGAGTTCATTAAAATTTTACATGATAAATATTGATTGTCGCCAACAAAAGATAACTTATCCTTTTGATTGGAAATAGAAACATGAAGAAGTTATACTCTTGGAAGTTTTCATTGGCCCAAAATTATAATTTATTAAATCTAAATTAAAGCAAGCAGTAAAAAAAAAAAAATGATTCATGTTCAAGGAATCGAAAGTAAACCAAATCCATCAGAATGAGAATTAAGATGTGCTTCTCTATGAATAATAATGGAAATTGTTCTCTTTGTCTTTTCAAATTTCATATCAATTCCAAGATTTAAAAAAAAATAAGATCAAATCCCAATCTATGTGACGCAAATGTGTAAATGGATATTCCAAAAGTCATATAGTCATCCCGAGGAATAAATTCTTGGAAGTTTATCAAAATTATAATTCAAAATGTATTCAACCTCTCAAACAATGTAACAATGGTTTTTGAGTATATAAATATGAAGAGGACTCAAATTGATGCATATCTTTGAAGTGGAGCGATATATCAAAAATAAGACGACTATAAGAGAATTTGACATTGACCAAGATTCATTACCTTTTTATGTTCTAAATTTACTTACCAGCTGGTTGCATTACCTTAGTGGCTACTCACGAGTGCATTTTTCATTGCCTTTTCACATTTCTTCATTTCTTTGTTATGTTGGGGACTTGAACCTCCCTTAAATCGCTTTAAGTGAAAAGATGTCGGACCATGTGAGACTTACCACATTAGATTTCAGAGTGGAGATATTGCGATGGATTTGAAATAAAGTTACGATATTCCAATGACCCAAAATAGAGAGGCTCGATATAGATACTACGATTTACAAAGGCTTCGATATAAATATTTTATTATACAAAAGTTTTTTCGGAAGTTCATTTCTCGTAAGTTAAAAAAAAATTACAATACACTAGACCCCCAATATAATATGTTCCGATAGCAATATTTAAATATAAAAGGAAAAGGTCTATCAAGAAACTAAATTTTGGCAAGGTAACATCTCGTAACAATTTTAGAAGACGTCTCAATATGGAAGGTGTCGATAAACCAAATTCTTAATGTGAAAAATTAGAAAACTAACCTCGAGCTTTCAATTCCTTCGAATTCTCGGGCATTTTATTTTCAGGAAAGATAATTCTTGTAATTCATATTAAAAAGAGAGCCGATATGGTACCTCCTATATAATACAGACTCGACAGTCTGAGAAACTAGTTAGAGGCTCTTTATCATTTCGGGAGGAAGAAATGTGACTAAGGTGGAAACAAGATGAACAAGTGTAGTTCAAAGATTCAACTCAACCCGATAAATGTAAGATTCGAAATGGAAAAGGTAAATCTTGGATAGGAGCACTTCTATAATTTGCTGCAAGAATTTTTTTGTGCAATTTTCCTTTTCTTATGGGATTTCTTTTATTTAACATTTAAAATGCGAGAAGTTGTAAACCCACGATAAATATAAACATGCAAGAGTCCATCATTCCATTTAAGCTGCATAAAGGAGAAATGAAAACGATTATTGGCTCATCTTGCAAATTTGCAAAGAAAGGAAATATGAAGATAAGCATTAATACAGAGCACTAAAAATCAGAAGTATTTCGGATGCAAAAGAAAATACTTCCTTGAACAAGTTGCGGATTTAGAAAAAGTTAGTTGCTCACTTTATTCTTCTACCTGTATTATTAAAGGAGAAATAAATAGAAAACAGCAAACAAACTAAACTAATACTATTTTATCCTAACTAGATGAAAGGAAACATGACTAGGTATAATCATACTTCCAATGTAACCATTCAAGCTTTTTATTTCCAGCATGTATGTACAGAACAAACATTAGTAACAAAAATATAATTATAATAAAACCAACATAAATAAATTTGAATGTAGTATGTAGATTTATTGCTAACATATTTATTAAAAACGACTTATTTATAACCACCTTCTATTGAAAAGTTTCCTCTAGCCAAATCTCTATGGGATCCTAAAAATATAGATGAGTAGTTGATAGAGAATGAAAGAGGTTAAATGAAAGAGAGGTTGAACAACTGTGAAACAAGTCATTACACAAACTATTAGTAATATTATGTGAAAATTAAGCTTCCAAATGACTTTGAAATGGATCAGTGAAGTGTGGATGGAGGCTTAGTCCATATGTCAAAAGATCTTCAATTGGGTTAGATAGCTGGTCATATTGGATCAATGCAGTCGTAAGTGTTAATTCATGTTGAAGATCTACACTAGAAGGAAAAGTAAGCTGATAGAATATGACCATCATATGGAATTGGAAAATCAAATTTGTTGATGGTCATGATCTAAATTTTGAGATTCTTCTTTACATTCTAGTAATGCACATTGTGAATTTTCAACGCTTAATTGCTTAATATGTTATCAAATGACATCTAAAAATTGAAAAATGAAAACGGAAAACAAATCTGAAATTGAACAGAATAGATGAATGAAAAACAAAGAAATGAACTCATAATTTACAACCAATGTTACAGCACAGTTGGGAATGATATGAAACAATTTCCTTCTCACAAGAACTACCCAAGATAGTATAATTAGAAAGGTCATCGACATCAACTTGTGAAAGAGGGAAATATTTAGAATGATGAATAGGAGTGAGAACTTTATCATCATAAGAATAATAAATTAGGATGGATTCTTGAATGCTGAAATCACAAAAATGATTAATTGTTTAAAAATGAGAATTTATTGGAACAATTTCTGAATTAGAGTTTTCTCCCTCAAGGTACTGCAGTACAATTCACGTGGCGTGAATAAAGGACTTGGCGTCGAACGCCACGCGAAATCTTCTGGTCGAAGGTCATTGATGTATACCTGTCGCCGGAAGTGAGAAACTTGCCATTGAGGCATGCAAGCTTCAAAGTACTGATGGGGGTGTTCCTAGATCAACTTCTTGGATAATGAGCTGAAGTCGACAAGAAGCGATCCGTCAAAGGAGGGCCTTAATGAATCCCACATCAATGACACGGAACGGAGCTAATGACTTTAGTGGAGGTGAAAACAAACTGTGACATATGATTCAGGGTGGCGATCATGAATGGATGAAGGATAATGTATGGCAGTGGATGGGACACGGTTGACACTTTCAGAATGACCCCTCTTGAACATATAACGACACTGATGCGATGGATCGGTAGCATTACCCCAAATGTGGATGGTGTAGCGAGGACCATGGTGATGAGACCGGTGAATGAAACAACCCACCCCGATGTGATACGGAGGAAAAGTGTCATGTTCAAGAGTGACTTGCTACCATTAAACTTTGAATGTTCTCCCAATTTTTCCCCAGTCATTTCTGACCAGTACCTCTTTATTTTTGTCAAGCTTGAGGAGGATAACATATGCTTGTTCTATAACCTGCCCTTCGGGCAAGCCCATCGCTATGATTTAACGAGCCTAGCGATAGGGAAACTCGTTCTCGTCTAAAGACAAGTTTGTCGCTATTTAATCATTTTAACGAGTCTAACGACAAGGAAAACTCGGTCCTTTTCATTTTTAGAGAGTCTGAAAAGGTACAGAAAGTTAACTCCATAATTCCCTTTTCGTCAGCTAATCCCTTAAGTCCGAAAAAGTATAAAACAATACAGAAGGGATGGCTATTCGGTACTTTTACGAGCCGAACAAGACAAGCGCTCGATCTTTTTGTGCAATAATCCCTCAGGTCAAAAAAGATTAAAATCTAGAGGAGGGATAGCGTTCCGATCGTTTAACGAGCTGGAAGGCCAAAGCTCGGCAAACTTTTCATATTTTACGAGTCAGTGAAAAGAGCTCAAAGAAGACTCGTTTTTCGAGGAACGAGTGATAAACAGGGATAGTAGCAGATTCCAGGTACAAATTGGAATTTTCCAATCACGGTAGTGTCACAAGGATGGCTAGGTGAAATCACTCTTCGCAGATGTTCCTCAAAATGGGTAAACACACAAATGGAAGTGAATGATCGGCCAAATGAAAAGTGGAGGTGACGGTGCACAAACACGACCAAGGCTTTTATGGCTGATGAATTTACGATCTCAAAAGGTTATTTACCGGTTCATTTTTTCTGGATGAGCTTGAACTCTAGGGGAAGATTGCTCACAACTTATGTTTATTTTTTAACGAGCATGAACTATGTGCTAAAACTGCTCGATCTTTTGCATGCCCCCAGCATCATAATAACGCATGTCAAAGGAGGGTGCCCCCCAAGCTTCATTGCATTCAACTTGGTGATTGGAATGAAGGTTTACCTTTGAATTTTGAAAAGGGGATTTGTTTCATTTTTTAATGAGGTTGACTTAATAAAAGAACTATCCTCATGACTCCTTGTTTCATTTTTTAACGAGGTTGACACGAGATAAGAACCGTCCTCGGATCTTACAAAATATCTAGGAATCTTCCGAATCCAACCAGAAGATTGGATTAGATTTCATGTTGTAGGTTTCCACCGTGGCCTCTCCCGCCAGATTACTTGGAGGCGGTAGGGCGAAAGTACCCATTAAGGCAGGGTCTTTTAGGAAACCTACTCCGACATTTTGGAAAAAATGATTCCTTGCATGGATCATTGGAATGCTTCCTGTAACTTGTGAACTGTTGGGGAGAAAAGTTTGTTGGTCGATGATTGTAATTCCTTCTTGGGAGGGAAATGCAATCCTCCTAAAATAGGTCGACACAACCGCGGCCATGGCATAGATCCAGGGCCTTCCTAGTAGGATGTTGTAATCGAGGTTTCCATCAATTACTTCAACATCAATTCCTACTGTTTTGCCCCCCAGTTCCACTTGCAAGTTACTTAAAATCCCGTATGGAGTGTATGATCGTCCATCGAATGCTTTTAACGTCGTTGACGATTTCGACAAGGGTGGTGAGCCTAATTCTTTCCAGCAACTCATCGACATAAGACATGTAGATTCCCCCTCATCAATGATTGTTCGATGAACAGTTTTGTTGAGGGCTTTCACTTGAATAAGGAAAGCTAGTTGAGCTGGTAACTGAGGGTCATATCCTTTATGATTAAAGGCCACAAGATTGGAATCCATTGGGCCAATCCCACCTATTGCTGGTAATAAAGCTTGCTCTTGGGAGGGGTAATTTTGTGGTACCTCAAGTGTCGACATAGTGGACGGCGATGGGGCCAGGTCCTTTACTATATTATAATTCTGTGCTCTTTTGTCACGAGGATTAAATGTCGATTTGTGTACTACTCCCTTTGGCGACTTTATCATTGGCTCAGGAACGATGGGTGGCACAACTTCGTTCAAAGTTGTTGTTGAACTACTAGGTCGTTCATTAACCTTGTTGTTCGACAGCTTTGGATTCCTATAATCTTTACTCCTTGTCAAAGCATTATTCTGTTGCTTCGAGGTAGACAACATAAGCACTTGGGATCCGGAAGCATTTTGATTAGCAACCATATTTTGACCTGGATTAGGAAACGGATCAGTCAATACTGCTGGCGTTTTTGAACTCTTGAAGAGTTTCTTAACTTCAGCTATATGTGGACAATCTTTCGTCCAATGATCCTCATCGCATATATGACACCCTGTCGGGGGTCTCCCTTTCCTTTTCTTTATCTTCTTGCCCCCTGGTTGCTTCAGTTGTTTGCCCTTGTCGGTCGACATGGAATTTACTTCTGAGGCAAGAAGTCGCTCATTTGCATTTTGACTAGAAATTTTGCATTTTCCAGTCACGCCATTACTGGCGTGAGAGTTAGTATTCGATCCAGGAGGGGGAGGAATTGAAAATTCAGGTCTAGGGGCGTCAGGTATTTTGTCGTAGAGCGTGCCCGACTGAGTATATACTAAGTCTAAATATTGAGCACGAGCAATGACTTGCTCCTCTGTTACGACTCCTCCCTTGGCCACATCTTCCGTTATAGCCGGAAGTAATGACTTTATAAACCATTCAGCTAACAATTGATCGGGAACGTAAGTTTTCACCATCCTACGACGACGTCGCCACTCATGTATATGGTCAGATATGTGAGTGGCCGTTGTCTGTTTGAAGTTGGTGAGGAGTTCTGTCCCTGTTTCATACCTTATCGGTAATTGAAAATGGGTTAAGAAAGTCGTGGCTAAGGAGCTGAAATTGTCGAAAGAGGCTCTTAGCAATTCAATGTACCATTTAGCCGCTGGACCTGTCAACGTCCTCTGAAAAAGGCGAAGCCTTATCGAATCATCATTCAAGGTATTCGACGAACACCACAGATGGAATGTCATCACATGATTCGACGGGTCTTCACCCGGATTTCCATTAAATTTAGGAATATCTGACGGAAGTTTATGTGGAATCGCTGGCCACCAAGGGGCATAAGCAATTGGATCATTCGTCAGCCGGTTTAGATCTGGTAGTTCTAGAGTTGCTACAAAGGGCAACTGTTGGTTCAGGTTAGGCGAAGCATATCCAGGATAAGATGGTATCGCCTGAGCAATGGGTCTTTGCAGACCAGCATTATGCTGACAACTTTGACAAGGTTGATGGGCGTAACCATTATAGTATGGTTGCCCATTACTTACAAAGACTTGTTGCTCAGGTCCTTGATATGATTGCTGGAAAGGCGGTTGTCGAGATTGAAGCAGCTCTGGTTGTTGGACCATTTGCTGTTGACCAATACTGGATGATTGACCAGGATGAGAAGTCACAGTACTTGTTTGAGCCTGAGTCGCTCCAGATAAGGAGGCACTACCCTGAGATTGTGATTGAGTCGCTGAGCCAAGAGGTTGTTGTATTACAACAGGTGGCGCTTGTATTTGCGACACATTCGCCATACCAGGTATAGTGGCAATATTTGACACAGGGTGGACTGGTTGCATAGAATATACAACTCCTGGTTGTTGAGGCAGTATTGGTACCCAACTGCTGGATGTAATTCCAGTTTGACCTGAACTTTGTTGTGAACTCACGGATGGGCATCCTCCCGGAGGAGGTAATGAAAAGGCATACTGCCCCCCATATGGTATCAATCCGGAACTCAAGGGGATCGATTGCCCAGGTTGACCTCCAAATGGATCAATTTGGCGAGTTTCAACATAAGAAATACCAGATGATAATCCGGACGAAGAAATAGGAACTAACCATGTCATCGTCCCTGATGGGACTCCGGCTTGTTGTTGACAACTTGCCGGGACAGATGGTATACCAGCGAACATCGTTGGAGTAGCAGTAGGAGTCTCTGCTGCTGCTGTGTCGGACGACACAGTCCTAGATGTCGACGGTTGTTCAGACATATCTAGTCTATCCAAAAGATTTCTTAGCAATTCTACAGGGACTTCCACTTGTGGTGGATTAACTTCGAAGATCAACGAGGGAAGGGTGATGATTATTCCGCTTAAAATAAATTTTATAACGACGCTTTAGACTTAACTTTGCTTTTTCATGTTTTAAGAGTCGAGAAAAAGCTAAAAATGACTCTAGTCGCCTTCGATGTATTAACGAGCCCGAAGTGACAAATGCTCGGTTGGACTTTTTCAGTTATAGAGTTTGAAAAAGGCCAAAAGAAACTGCTCTGGAGATCTAGGCAGAGGGTGTGCCAAACCTTTCGCGAAACCACAGAATACGTTTTACGGTACGGGTGGTCGATCTTCGTGAATGCTGTGTTCACTGCATCGCGATCAGTAGGGCGGCCGACACGGCTTCCTATGGATAAAGGATAATTGCCTATAGGGGTCTCCCAATATATACGCGACGGTACGTGGGAGCACAAGTCCGTGTTAGTGCCACCGACTCTCAGGAGGAATCACCCACCTTCGTAGAGATCGACAGTCACTATGTTTAACGACGCCGGAACACGTCTCTACCTAGACCTCTAGATGTTTGCGTTATGTTACAAAGCGTTGTTATGTAAATTGGGTTTATTTTAATGTTGATCTTGCTTAATAGTTTGTCTTTCAGGATCACCACGAGATGTATTGGTACAAATTCCTAAATGCAGCTAAAATGATAAGCAAGCTTTACAATCTTTTTAGCTTTGAAAATCCTAACTACTGAGGGGAGAGAAAAGACACTATCTTTCCACACAGAGCACATAGCACAAACTAATGCACTTTCTCCTAGATCAGACACGCAAACTTATCAAAAATGCAAATGCAAGATGCATGTATTTCTTTTCTTTTCCCTTAATGTTGATGTAGACAAAAGGAAATTGTTGTGTAATTTTCAGATTCAATTTGAAGCGTAAACAAACCAATTTTTTCTAAAATGAAAAAACGCTTTACAGGTACTTGTTTCAACACTAAAAATATATGAATTCAAACCATAAAGTGAAAAACAAACAAACTCAAACAGCCATGAACAGTAATAAAACTAACTCTTCAGATCCCAAAGACACTTTTACAGTTCAGGATCTAAGAGGCCACAGCTATACTGGTTCGCTTTTCACAATGGGAAACTGTAACTGCAACAAGAAATACTGAAAGAACATTCACAGTTTCATCACACAACTGAGGCAGAATAATGTCAAGGAGAAGTGGCTTACAGCAAGTACAATAACCAGCAAGCAATCAGCCAAAAACAAGTGCAAACAGGGCCAAGACACAATAGGAAGACTGAGCAAGACAAGGGCTAACTGGACCAGCGCAGGGTCTAGTCTGCCAATTTCACTCTCAGCGCAGTTCCCGAAGGGAGTACCTGCGCTGTAATGCAGGCTGCCTGTGTACAGCCTGCACTGACTCACGAGAGTTTCGTCTACCAAGTTTTCCGGGTCATAAAAAGCTCAAAAATGCACTGTTTTTGATGAAATAAAAAGCTATAGGTCAAGTACAGGCTAAGGTATGATCAAGAGGATGAAGATCTATCACAAAGAGTAAAGAGTCTTTTGTAGATAAGCTCTTCAAATCTTGAATTTGCTCAGCAACTGAGCAAGAGTAGCAGTCCCTCTACTTCGCTTTTGATATAGTCAAAAGCTTTTCGATTTGGTACTCTTTTCTTCAAGAAATGAATAGCAAAATACTACAAACACCAACAAGATACTAGGGTCCCCAGCGGAGTCGCCAGTTTGTTGTGGGGAAAAGTATCCGATGCGGATGACACTAACCCTTTCTAAAGGTGACAGACTTTAGCAACAACTGAATGACAAAGTTTTCATGTTCATCTTTATGAAAGCACAGAGAGAATAGAAAGAGGATCAACCAACCTGGTGTCTTGCGCTTAGTCGATCCTTGTCCTTCTCGCTTTGTATCCCGTTCCCAGCTCTTTACTCTCCAAGCCGATCCAGCTACACACAGAATCTGCACAACAAAAGGGAGCAAACTACGAGATACAAGCAATCATAATTGAAACATGGATTAGGTTGCATCAAATATACATGTAAACACAAAAGCATCTATGTAAAACAAGTATATAGAAGAACATGCAAATTTTATTGATAGAAAGTAACAGGGTTCCAGAGGAAGTTACAACCAATGATGTTGGCCCCAATCCAGCAGCACCTCCTCGGCAGCAAGAACTCTCTTCTTCACCTCTAGTAAAACAATCACCCAATAATCCTGGCAGTATACCAACAGCACCTCCTTGCTTATACCAAAATTCCAGCCTCCTTAGACCTCATAGAAGAGCTCTATATATAGGATAGAAGAAGAGAGGATGAGTCAGCTTGAGACTGACATGAAGCTGCCTTGTGTCCTCTCCCTCTTCAGTTAATCTTCAGTTCTTGAGTCCACTTGGAGATCCTTGGTTACACATGGTGATCAAGTACCTCTTACTCATCATAGGGCGAATCTTATGAACCAAGTGTCAGTTTGGAAGCTTCCTGGGCAGTTGACACCTTGCAGGATGACTGTGCCACTTGGCCAATCTCGCCCAGCGCAGGTAGCCTTCATTACTTTTGACTTCCAGCGCAGGTACAAAGAGGGACAGTTGCATTCCAGCGCAGAAGCTCAGTGGAGCAGCTGACATGATCCAAAATAAGCATGTTTTGAAGTGTTTTCAGGTGGAGAACTGATTGGAAGTGCTGTTGTTTGATGACCTTGTTCTTTTAGGGGTAAGAACAACATGTTTAGGGACTGAGGATCCCTGTAATTATTGACATTTCATGCTCCATGCTGCGAGGCACAAAAATGTCTATAACAGGTGTGAAAAAATATTGAATACCTGCAAAACAGTGTTTAACAACAACAAATCTATAAAAAAAAATGAAACAAAAATGTAAAGAAATACAAAAGGATGAAATTGGGCATATGAATCTTACCATTTAAGGAGTTCATTAAAATTTTACATGATAAATATTGATTGTCGCCAACAAAAGATAACTTATCCTTTTGATTGGAAATAGAAACATGAAGAAGTTATACTCTTGGAAGTTTTCATTGGCCCAAAATTATAATTTATTAAATCTAAATTAAAGCAAGCAGTAAAAAAAAAAAAATGATTCATGTTCAAGGAATCGAAAGTAAACCAAATCCATCAGAATGAGAATTAAGATGTGCTTCTCTATGAATAATAATGGAAATTGTTCTCTTTGTCTTTTCAAATTTCATATCAATTCCAAGATTTAAAAAAAAATAAGATCAAATCCCAATCTATGTGACGCAAATGTGTAAATGGATATTCCAAAAGTCATATAGTCATCCCGAGGAATAAATTCTTGGAAGTTTATCAAAATTATAATTCAAAATGTATTCAACCTCTCAAACAATGTAACAATGGTTTTTGAGTATATAAATATGAAGAGGACTCAAATTGATGCATATCTTTGAAGTGGAGCGATATATCAAAAATAAGACGACTATAAGAGAATTTGACATTGACCAAGATTCATTACCTTTTTATGTTCTAAATTTACTTACCAGCTGGTTGCATTACCTTAGTGGCTACTCACGAGTGCATTTTTCATTGCCTTTTCACATTTCTTCATTTCTTTGTTATGTTGGGGACTTGAACCTCCCTTAAATCGCTTTAAGTGAAAAGATGTCGGACCATGTGAGACTTACCACATTAGATTTCAGAGTGGAGATATTGCGATGGATTTGAAATAAAGTTACGATATTCCAATGACCCAAAATAGAGAGGCTCGATATAGATACTACGATTTACAAAGGCTTCGATATAAATATTTTATTATACAAAAGTTTTTTCGGAAGTTCATTTCTCGTAAGTTAAAAAAAAATTACAATACACTAGACCCCCAATATAATATGTTCCGATAGCAATATTTAAATATAAAAGGAAAAGGTCTATCAAGAAACTAAATTTTGGCAAGGTAACATCTCGTAACAATTTTAGAAGACGTCTCAATATGGAAGGTGTCGATAAACCAAATTCTTAATGTGAAAAATTAGAAAACTAACCTCGAGCTTTCAATTCCTTCGAATTCTCGGGCATTTTATTTTCAGGAAAGATAATTCTTGTAATTCATATTAAAAAGAGAGCCGATATGGTACCTCCTATATAATACAGACTCGACAGTCTGAGAAACTAGTTAGAGGCTCTTTATCATTTCGGGAGGAAGAAATGTGACTAAGGTGGAAACAAGATGAACAAGTGTAGTTCAAAGATTCAACTCAACCCGATAAATGTAAGATTCGAAATGGAAAAGGTAAATCTTGGATAGGAGCACTTCTATAATTTGCTGCAAGAATTTTTTTGTGCAATTTTCCTTTTCTTATGGGATTTCTTTTATTTAACATTTAAAATGCGAGAAGTTGTAAACCCACGATAAATATAAACATGCAAGAGTCCATCATTCCATTTAAGCTGCATAAAGGAGAAATGAAAACGATTATTGGCTCATCTTGCAAATTTGCAAAGAAAGGAAATATGAAGATAAGCATTAATACAGAGCACTAAAAATCAGAAGTATTTCGGATGCAAAAGAAAATACTTCCTTGAACAAGTTGCGGATTTAGAAAAAGTTAGTTGCTCACTTTATTCTTCTACCTGTATTATTAAAGGAGAAATAAATAGAAAACAGCAAACAAACTAAACTAATACTATTTTATCCTAACTAGATGAAAGGAAACATGACTAGGTATAATCATACTTCCAATGTAACCATTCAAGCTTTTTATTTCCAGCATGTATGTACAGAACAAACATTAGTAACAAAAATATAATTATAATAAAACCAACATAAATAAATTTGAATGTAGTATGTACATTTATTGCTAACATATTTATTAAAAACGACTTATTTATAACCACCTTCTATTGAAAAGTTTCCTCTAGCCAAATCTCTATGGGATCCTAAAAATATAGATGAGTAGTTGATAGAGAATGAAAGAGGTTAAATGAAAGAGAGGTTGAACAATTGTGAAACAAGTCATTACACAAACTATTAGTAATATTTTGTGAAAATGAAGCTTCCAAATGACTTTGAAATGGATCAGTGAAGTGTGGATGGAGGCTTAGTCCATATGTCAGAAGATCTTCAATTGGGTTAGATAGCTGGTCATATTGGATCAATGCACTCGTAAGTGTTAATTCATGTTGAAGATCTACACTAGAAGGAAAAGTAAGCTGATAAAATATGACCATCATATGGAATTGGAAAATCAAATTTGTTGATGGTCATGATCTAAATTTTGAGATTCTTCTTTACATTCTAGTAATGCACATTGTGAATTTTCAACACTTAATTGCTTAATATGCTATCAAATGACATCTAAAAATTGAAAAATGAAAACAGAAAACAAATCTGAAATTGAACAGAATAGATGAATGAAAAACAAAGAAATGAACTCATAATTTACAACCAATGTTACAGCACAGTTGGGAATGATATGAAACAATTTCCTTCTCACAAGAACTACCCAAGATAGTATAATTAGAAAGGTCATCGACATCAACTTGTGAAAGAGGGAAATATTTAGAATGATGAATAGGAGTGAGAACTTTATCATCATAAGAATAATAAATTAGGATGGATTCTTGAATGCTGAAATCACAAAAATGATTAATTGTTTAAAAATGAGAATTTATTGGAACAATTTCTGAATTAGAGTTTTCTCCATTTTCAAATATTATTTGACTTTGATCATGAGGATTTAATGGGGAGTAAGATAAATCAACATCCTCACTCTCAAAGTAATCATCATAAATGACATCACAACATTCACTATAATTCTCTTCATTCTCATATGATGCATCAAAACAAGGATTATTGAGCACATGTTCATTAATGTTGGAAGAATGATCATTGTATGACTCTCTATCTTGATAAAACCTAATAGGCAATTCATTTATACCAACCTCTTTGGTTTCTGAAACAACATAATGCAAAATGAAGATGAATTTCTATCGGCAAAAATATCGGGATAAAAAGAGAAATGAGAGTTAGAGACAATCAACCTAAAAATATGTCTATTTGCATAATCTTGTATGTGTACTCCATTACCAAATTTAGATCATTTATCATTCATTTGGCTACTTATTCTTTCTTGAAGACTGTTGTTTGGTTGCTTTGAATTTGTATTTGATCATCGTGATAAAATTCAGAAATTTTTGTAGCTAATTTCATATTATTAGAATCTTGAACTTTTGCTTGTACTTGCTCATTTATTAACTTATTTTCTAAATTTATTTCATGTTGATTTTCAGATTTTGAGGCAGTTGGTTCTTCAAATTTGTTGTTGGTATCTTCTTGCAATTTATTACTAAATTTTTCCAAGCTTTGCGATTGTGATTCATTAGCATGTAGGAGAGTATCATGATAATCATTAATTCTATAAGAGGTGTGCACCAAATGAAAGGATTTATCATACATTGTAGAGGTAACTTCATCATGATTTTCATGCACCTCCATATCAGAATTTCCGATCATGTTAATAGAAGCTAAAGAAGATTCATCGAGATTGAAATTGTTTCATATGGATTAGGAATGCAAGGAAGAGAACAAACTTATTCAAAACATTCGATCAATTCAATATCTGAAGGTTTATCCTCAACTTTGAATCTTAAGAAATTTAATTGAAATCTAATGGTAAAATCTATGAAATATGCATTTTAAAACCTTCATAAATACTCAAGTTCATCAAATTCATAAAGGAACTTTGTGATAAATTGATCCCAACTGTGAATAGAGGAAATTGGAAGAGATTGACACCATTTTTTGGTTTTTCCTAAGAATGTAAGGGTAAAAATATTGCATAAAATACCTTCATCAATATCATGAACTGTAGAATTTTTAAAATTATGAATAAATTGTAAGGCATGATCAAATGCAAAAGCATTATTATTACCATTAAATTTTACCTTTGACAAGTGTCTTACTATTTTCAATGGAGTATTAGCAGATGCACATCCAGAGATGAAACTCCAAATGGAAGGTTTGGGAGGAGTCATTGTGATTAAATAAAAACTTTAAAATATAAAAACTCCAAAAGAAAACAAGTTTTCAAGTTCTCCTTCTAGCGCCAAAAATGTTGATGGTCAAAAATGACATTTTCAACATGTAAGGGAGACCACCTGGTCAGAGCCCCAACTAAGATCTTATCCATTTGGTGTAGTGGTTCCGATTGGTTCAATTGGGTCAAATTACTCTCTATTTCTCTCTCTGATCTTTTATAGTATGCCTATTACTTTCCAGTAGAAAGACAGAAATCAGATCTGCCCTCTTGCAAAGCTCTTGTAAGAAAGTGATCCTTAAGCTGACTCTACATCTCAGCCAAACAACAACTAAGTTCTGCCCCTATATGAGGGGACTTCTAGAATGCATAATTAAATCTAAATGTAGATTTACTCTAAGATGCAAGTAAAACTAATCCTATCTCGAATTGGGAAAATGATAGCCCTCTCTCAATTCAAGAGTAGATGAACTAACTAACTAAGGGAAGAGGATTGTTTATATGATTGAATTCATTATATAATTTTCATTAATTAAAAAAGTAGTTCATTCTATTGAAAATGGCAACAAGAAATGCTATAAATAGCATTTCAGGTACCAGTGTTGGACATAGAAACAAGGAATGAAAAAATAGAAATGCTAAAAATAGCATTGCTATAAATAGCATTTCGGGATAGATTCCAATTTTAATTAGTCCGTGAATTAAAATTGAGACTTAAAATTCGAATTTGGTCTTAGCAGTTGTTTGAAAAATAATTAATTAATTCATCTTGAGTTAATTAGTTGTATAAAATCAAACATGAAGCCTATGTGAAGACATGCAATAGTTTCTCCATTGATTGAGGAAGTTATCCCTTGATTAAAGAAGATCAGGATGAGTTGTACTTTGAGTTGTAATTAGTTAGCTCAATTAACTGAGTTAATTCTAGTTTGAAAAATAATTAATTAATTCATCTTGAGTTAATTAGTTGTATAAAATCAAACATGAAGTCTATGTGAAGACATGCAATAGTTTCTCCATTGATTGAGGAAGTTATCCCTTGATTAAAGGAGATCAGGATGAGTTGTACTTTGAGTTGTAATTAGTTAGCTCAATTAACTGAGATAAGTCTAGTTAGATTAGTTCAAATAGTTTGTTGAACTAATTGTGAGTTCAATTAGTTAATGCATGCATGCATGTAGCATCTACACTTCAGATAACTGAATATTCTCTCATAAATAACTCATGCATGTCAGTTCAGTCATAGACCCAATTGAGATCAGAGGAAGGGAAAGTGTACTATCAGTTGGAGGATTTTTCCTATATAGAAAACTCATCCATGCAGAAGGAATTATCTCCTTCAGGACTGCACAGTTACTTTTGAGTTTAATGTGTTGTGTGAGAGGTAAATTCACACAGGTGGCAGCATTGGACCCCAAGAAAAACTGCACAAGGAAATAGGAGGCTTGGAGGGCTGAGGGAAGGTATATCTTATGTCTATTCAATCTGTGAGCTGTATTGTTCGATTGTATTGAGAGCGAGATATCTTGTGAGCTGATGCTTTGTGTAATCTGGACATATTTTCACTTGTATGATAATACAGAGATCAAGGTTTTTAGCTGAGGCTTTCCCCAGAGTATTCTTCTATGTTCATGTGTGATTGATTTCTCATTCTCAGTTATATGTGTTCTATTTGAGCTTGCTCATAATCGATTAAGCTTCCGCAAGTTTGTTGTAGAAGTAGATCTTGTATTTTTCTTTAGTCTATTGCATAATCTATTGATCTACAGTGGGAATTTCTACATGGTATCAGAGAAAAGGTGATCAAAGTGAAGAACAATATACAAAGAAGGGATAAGTTTCAAGTTTCAAGTTCCTAATTATATAGTTCGAATTCTTATCACATCTCAAATTTCCCCAATGGCATTCAACGGTTTAAGACTCGAGTATGCCCTTGATGGCAGCTTGAATTATATAGCCTAGAAGGATCACATGGAAGCAGTACTAGAGGACAACGTTCTAAAGGATTTCATTGATCAAGAAGTCCCCAAGCCAGCAGTGGCTAATGCTACAAAATTGGGGGAATGGAAGAAATGTGTGGCTAGAGCGAGGAGAATCATCGTGGAGGGAGCTCGAGACCACATTGTCTCGAGCCTCCATGGGAAGGAGACATTGTTTTCAATGTGGAAAACATTGAAAGATCTATATCAGAATAGCAATGATCAAAGGAAGCCGGCACTAAAAGATAAGCTTTGAAAAATCAAGTGTGAAAAGGGCGACATGATCTCTACATATCTGAACAAGCTCACCACCTGCGGGGATGAGCTTGGAAGTGTAGGGATCATGACAGCCAATGATGACATGGTGAGTCTTGCTCTCCTTGGTCTTCCTAAGAGCTGGCATAGCTACTAAGACTCGGTAAATGGAAGAGAGAAACTGCCAGATTGGGAACGACTTTGGTCGGATCTGATGCAGGAGGAGATAAGGAGAAGCACCAGAGATGGTTCTTCATCCAAGGAGGATGAAGAAAATTGTGCCTTAGCGAGTAAGGCAAAGAAAGGGAAGGAGAAGGATTCTCATCCCAAATCGAGTTCTTCCCATGGTGGGAAGAAGTTTGACAAATTTAAAGTGTGATGCTTTCAATGTCATGAGGTTGGCCATCTTGCAACAAATTGTCCATTGAAGAAATCCAAGATGGGATCCAAGGAAGGATCTGAAGGTGAGGCATTGGCCTCACAATTCGAGTTGGATTTCACCCTCTTCGCATGCATGGTTTCATCCATGGTGGGATGTGGTTGGTTTCTTGACAGTGGAGCTTCATTCCACATGACCGGTGATAAGAGTTTGTTCAGTACCTTGGAGGAGAAATATCTCCAGATACTCATAGCGATGGGTAATGATGAAAAGTATAGTGTCTCAGGAGTAGGCACAATTGTTTTTCAGAGGGAGCATGGAGCTCGCATTACCTTGACAGATGTGAAGTATGTGCCAGGACTGAAGAAAAACTTGGTATCAATCGCGATGCTGGAAGACAAAGGCTATGATGTAGTCTTCAGTAAGGGAAAGGTTTTCCTTAGACACGTCACCATGAGACAGGTGAAGCAGATTGGTTCACGAGTCAAGAACCTGTATGCTCTTGAGGTTCAAGATGCATGCAAAGCCTTGAGGAGCAAGGCAACTATTGGAGACTTGGTGGTTGAGAGGGAGAGTACATTACCTCTCAACATGCAGCACTAGAATATGTCTCAGAAAATTGTGGAGGAGCCACAATTGGTGAAGCAGCTTCAAGAGGTTGTGGAGCAGCCACAACTAGAGAAGCTGAGAGGAGACTGAGTGGAGGCATTCGCTCATGTAGAGACCTCCAATAGGGGGGGAATTTCGAGCCAAGTGGGTAGAGGGATCACTTTCATCCATACCTCCAGGTTGGAGGTGGGGCGATGTGGAGTGGTGGTCCCAAGAAGGCTGGAATAGGGTCAGGATCATTGAGGCACCCAACCTCTTTGATTAGACCTTGCTACAGGAGCCCCGATGAGGAGTAGCAGGACTGGCTGAGTGGATAAAGGCGGATGCAGATGGAGTGGCAAAGAGAGCTACAGTGCAGAGCTAGCAGGCTGCAACAATGCGAGAGGCACAAGAGTGTTGCAATAATGCAGGATGGCACAGAGAGGTGTGCAACTATGCGAGATGCATGGAGTGTTCCAGTAGCTCAGAGGTCACATAGGGAGAACTTGTTAGCGGCAGAGGGAGCTTCAGCATCAGAGGGTGTTTCTAGCCCAATAGGGAGGTCAGTTGGGAGATTTCTTTGTGTCTAGAGTTGTTGAAGCAACAACACTTGGGAGAAGTGTTGCATGCAGAAAATTCCAAAGGTTCGAGATCAGGTTCGAATTGAATGCCTTTCTTGATGAGAGGGAGTGTTGAAAATGGCAACAAGAAATGCTAAAAATAGAAATGTTATAAATAGAATTTCAGGTACCAGTGTTGGACATAGCAACAAGGAATGAAAAAATGGAAATGCTAAAAATAGCGTTTCGGGATAGATTCCAATTTTAATTAGTCCCTGAATTAAAATTCGAA
Source organism: Pinus tabuliformis (assembly GCA_031772625.1). NCBI lineage: Eukaryota > Viridiplantae > Streptophyta > Pinopsida > Pinales > Pinaceae > Pinus > Pinus tabuliformis. The sequence continues at coordinate 628,087,192 of CM062805.1, read as the reverse complement.
TTTGGTCTCAGCATCGGTTTGAAAAATAATTAATTAATTCATCTTGAGTTAATTAGTTGTAGAAAATCAAACATGAAGTCTATGTGAAAACATGCAACAGTTCCTCCATTGATTGAGGAAGTTATCCCTTAATTAAAGGAGACCAAGATGAGTTGTACTTTGAGTTGTAATTAGTTAGCTCAGTTAACTGAGTTAAGTCCAGTTAGATTAGTTCAAATATTTTTTTGAACTAATTGTGAATTCAGTTAGTTAATGCATGCATGCATGTAACTGCTGCACTTCAGATAACTGAATATTCTCTCATAAATAACTCATGCATGTTAGTTCAGTGAGAGATCCAGTTGAGATCAGAGGAAGGGACAATGTACTAACAGTTGGAGGATTTTTCCTATATAGGAAACTCATCCATGCAAAAGGAATTATCTCCTTCAAGGCTGCATAGTTACTTTTGAGTTTAATTTGTTGTGTGAGAGGTAAATTCATACAGGTGGAAGCATTGGACCCCAAGAAAAAATGCGCAAGGAAATAGGAGGCTTGGAGGGCTGAGGGAAGGCATATCTTGTGTCTATTCAGTTTGTGAGTTGTATTGTTCGATTGTACTGAGAGTAGGATAGCTAGGGAGCTGATACTTTGTGTAATCTGAACATATTTCCACTTGTATGATAATACAAAGATTGGGGTTTCTAGCTGAGGCTTTCCCCAGAGTATTCTTTTGTTTTCATGTGTGATTGATTTCTCATTCTCAGTTATATGTGTTCTATTTGATCTTGTTCAAAATCAATTAAGCTTCCACAAGTTTGTTGTAGAAGTGGATATTGTATTTTGCTTTAGTATATTGCATAATCTGTTGATATACAGTGGGAATTTCTACACATTCAATTAATGAAAGAGAAAACAATATGGGGATGTATTTAAACAATTAATAGTTACTGCTTAGTATATTTGAATCTTAATGAATTCATATTAATTCTAATTTTGTTATGCTCCTCAGAGAGAGAACTTACACAAATTCAATAGCATAAAACAATTGATATGATAATAGTGCTCAATATCAGAAAGCAATACACTATTTAGATCAAGAATTAAAATCAATTGCAAAAATTTTGATAACAAAATGATCAATTTACATCCAAGACAATAGTGCACACGAAATGAAAAATAATTAAAAACATACCAAAATATCATTACAAGAATTTGCAGTCATTGAGAAGCTTCAGCTCCTTGGAGAAATTTCCAACAGTAGTGCAAAACAAGTTTCTCTTTCAGAACTAAAAATCTTTTATCTCTCCATAATTCAACTCATGGTACATTACCATAGTGCAAATGCACAACAAGAAAAAATCATAGAGTTTTCCCCTAACCTCAAATTTGAACTTTTTCCCTCACCTACAACTCTAATCTCCTATTATAATATTGCTTTCAGAGCCTCTAGTTACAGAGGAGAGGAACCCCTTGTTCATTCTCTAAACTGATATTCAATAATTATAAGAAATCTAAAAAATAGAGAACTCTTCAGAGTAGTTTTCCAGATCCTGAATTAGAGCTACCAATTTCCCATTTTCTCTTTGCTAGTCTTTTTCTATTGCCTCAAAATGTCTTAGATCTGAACTTCTCCAAATGATCTGCTCCTATAAACCAATCAAAACCAACAATAAAAATAAATTAATTTGCATATTAAAAATCAGGAGAAAACAAATTCTCGTGAAATTGCTAAATTAAAATAAACAAAATCGAAACAAATCTAAGATGTGATTACTTCAAATGGATCCGATTAGCCCTTGAGTATTGCTGGGGAATGAATTAGTGACAACAATTTTCTCAAGCCAATGAATCAAAATTTGGAAAACCCAATTGTTGTTGCAAATTCTTCACTTTGTCTTCTACTGAATTTTTGGGTCATTGAATGATTAAATATGTTAAATTTATCAGTGCCATATTATTCTCCACAATCGTAGATTTCCAATGAACTATTGTGAGCTTCATTTGGCAAAGTAAATCTTGTGATATGACTCTTCAAAGATGAAATGTTAAAACTACCAGAATTCTGGAAAAATTGATGCGTCGGTAAAAATTAGGAAATTTAAATTTAAATTCTAATCTAAATTAAATTTAAAATTATTAATTAATTGTATAATTAAAATTAAAAAGAATTAATTAATTACAATTGTTAGATTAACTAATTATGTACAAATTAATTAAAAACTGATCCAGGTGGCTCAAGGAGACACACAGGACAGAGGGGTTATGGAAGCTCGAAAATCAAAATGATCAGAATACTTCCGAACTAGGACCAAAGCATAGACCTCATCGTCCTGATCATGGTGGTGTGAATGGTTCGTCAAACCGAGTCTGTATGTGAAAGTTAGGAGCAATCAAAGTTTGGTTGACTTTTGCTGACTGGGAAGGCTTAAGGAGGCAGCAATTTGGACAAAATCCGGCCACTGGATTCCGGCCAACCTGGGCTAGATTCCAGGAAAATTTGTGGCCTATTTAATTCATCCCCTTCAGTCATTTTTCGAATTCAAAAAAAAATAAAAAACTATTAGTTTTTAAAATAGAAAAAAAAAATATAAAAAAAAGGGTGGCGGGCCATGACCCCTGCCACTGCTGTTGGGTAGCGGAGGTCCCATGTAACAGTTTTGTGGGTTTAGAGCCTATAAATTAGGATTAAAATATTGTAAAAACTCCAAAATATGTGGAGCGCGAAATGTAATAGATCGAGTCAAAGGGTTGTCTACCCAAGAAATAATATAGAATAATAGGAAGTAAGTCAGCTTGCCCATGGTCCGTGGACCATGGGAATGTATAAATAGAGCGAGGCTCTATGGGTAGAAAGTAGTTTTTGGTATGTACTTTTGGATCTGGAATGTAATGGGTTTTTGAAGAACGAAGTCTTGAAGCGTCTGTAAGTCTGAGTCAAGGGTATTGGTAGATAGATAGAGGTTCTGTAGCTATGTGTGCAAAGGCCTAATAGAGTCTGCAGCTGTGTGCACGGACCCCTGCAGCTGAGTGCGCAGGGTGGATCTAGATGTATTGGTGAAGAAATTGAATAAAGATAAGTTGATTCTGAAATTCTGTGTTAAATCTAAATTATTGCAGATCTGGCTAATTTATGGTTGATATAACTATTTGATCTATGCACGTATGCTTATGTTATGAGTCTATGTGAATCTGTATCTTTTCTAGGTGCACAAATTGGTTATTTCTGTTAAATGTTTGCTTAAATACCATAAAAAGTAGATCTAATTTATAATGAGCAGATTAATAAGTAGTAAGGATTTTCCTGGATCTGGATCTACGCGAGGTCAGTGGCGCGAAGCCACAAAATGGGGCGCGAACCTTCCACACCACATCAAGACATCCCAAGGGTGCGGAAACCTGGTTCCAACACCCTCCCCTACTACCTTGGGTGAGACCTCAGTCTGTGCTCTATGGGTTGTTGCTGAAAAGGCCGGTAGCTGCGGGATTTGTTTGGCTAAACAACTCTTCCGAACCGTAGAAATTTTGAATAATAAACACATATTCAACAGAGATTATCCCGATTATACACTATTGCGGACAACATGCATAATACATAACTTCCTCTACGTTGATCATCAATTTACAAAAGCAAAAACAATAACATGCACACATAGAAGCATCAATCACACATATCAACACAGTATTTTCCCAGGGAAAGCATCTCGCTAAAAACCCCAAATATATGTATATTATATTGATTGAGAACATGTAACAATACATAGTACAATACTCCTCCCAAGTATCCAGCACTATCTCCACCTGTTACACACAATACAGCTCAGATCTGATCTCCAAATCTCCTCCGCTTCTTGCCTGCCTCCACTGCACAATACCTGGTGAGAATGAATGAATCCAAACTCGTTCCAAGTTCTATTTACCTTGGAAAATCACTCACACTGGAAATCACATGAGCACAGGCTATATTACTGGGCATTCTCATGGACATAATCAATACATTGCTTGTGCAAAGTCTCATGCACAACTATAGTCACAACTGATAGCAATCTCAACCTCTAACACCTGTCTCCACTGAACTGTACATGCACTGAGTTAACTGATGTATTCTTTAGTTGCATTATGAGTTAATAATTAGTGAATTAATTTAATAACTAATTCACACAACTCATCACTTAGTCTATTGATCAGTTAGACTAAATACAACTAGTTCAACTTAGTCTATTGATCAGTTAGACTAAATACAACTAGTTCAACTTAGTCTATTGATCAGTTAGACTAAATACAATTAGTTCAACTAATTCAAACCGAACACAACTCCATTAACTGCTCATCCAACTCCACAGAACTCAACCACATGAGTTCTAACTGATGTCCTGCATGCAATAGCTCAACTGACTCACAAGAAAAGCGTATTTCCTTCTGACAGCTGCATGTGCCACATCTGTAGCTCAAACTGAAATGCTCCAAGAGGATAAGATAAAGTTTATACTCTAAATATTATTATGAGACAATAATATTTGACTTTTCTATTTTTGACTAGCAGTCTAAAAACAGACTCTGATCACTCCTGCTGTGATCACTCCTGCTGTGATCCAAAAATAGACTTTGCGCCATAATTTGCGTGCGGGTCCACTTAGTGAAGGCGACACCTTTCCACTAAGCTTCATCATCTTGTTGCATTCTCAACAAGCATTTCTTGTTGCACACTTTTCAACACTCCCTCTCAACAAGAAAGGCTTCCTCTCAAACCCGATCCTGAAACTCTGGAATGTTCTGCATGCAACACATCTGCCCAGTCCACTTTGCTCCAACAAAACTTCAAACAAAAGCACTCCCAACTGACCACTCTGTTGGGCTAGGAACATACTCTGATGTTGAAGCTCTACCTGCTACTGACAAGTGCTCCCTCTCTGACATCTGCGCTACTGCAACATCTCCATGCATCTCGCACCATTGCACACCTCTCTGTGCCACCTAGCACTGTGCAAAAGACTTGTGCCTCTCGCATTGTTGCAGCCTACATGCTATGCGCTGTCCTGGGATTCCCTGCACTGTTGCTCTCTCTGCCACTCCATCCGCGTCTGTCTCTACCCAATCAGTCAGTTCCTGCTACTCCACATCGGGGATCCTGTAGCAAGGTCTCATCCAAGAGGTTGGGTACCTCAAGGATCTTGCCCCTCCTCCTTGGAACGATCAATCCACATCACCCCACCTCCTACTTGGAGGTATGGTTGCATGTGATCCCTCAGCCCACCTGGCTCGAAGTTTCCCCCTACTGGAGGTCTCTGCATGAGTAGATGTCTCTACTCGATCTCCTCTCAGCTTCCCTTGTTGTGGCTGCTCCACAACCTCCTGAAGCTACTGCACCAATCGTGGCTCCTCCACAATCATCTGAGACTTCTTCTAGCTCTGCATGTTGAGAGGTAATATACGCTCCCTCTCAACCACCAAGTCTCCATCAGTTGCCTCGCTACTCAAGGCTTTGCATGCATTTTGAACCTCAAGAGCATACAGGTTCTTGACCCGTGAACCAATCTGCTTCACCTGTCTAGTGGTGATGTGTCTAAGGAAAACCTTTCCCTTACTAAAGACTACATCATAGCCTCTGTCTTCCAGCATCGCGATCGACACCAAGTTTCTCTTCAGTCCTGGTACATACTTGACATCGGTCAAGGTAAGGTGAGCTCCATGCTCCCTCTAAAAAATAACCGTGCCTACACCTGAGACACTATACTTCTCATCATTACCCATCCCTAGGAGTATCTGGAGATCTTTCTCCTCCAAAGTACTGAACAAACTTTTGTCACCGGTCATGTGGAAAGAAGCTCCACTGTCAAGAAACCAACCACTTCCCACCATGGATGAAACCATGCATGCGAAGAGTTTGAAGTCCAACTCAAACTGTGAAGCAAGTGAGGCTACCTCACCTTCAGATCCTTCCCCGGATCCCTTCTTGGACTTCTTCTTTGGGCAATTAGTAGCATAATGGCCCAACTCATGACAACAAAAGCATCTCACCTTCGACTTGTCAACCTTCTTCCCATCATTGGAAGAACTGGATTTGGAAAGAGAAACCTTCCCCTTCCCCTTCTTCGCCTTACTCGCTAAGGCATAGTTCTCCTCATCATGCATAGATGAAGAACTGTCTTTGGTGCGCCGTCTAATCTTCTCTTGCACAAGTTCCGATCAAAGTCTCTCCCATCCTAGAAATTTCTCCCTTCCATTCACCGAGTCCTGGTAGCTATGCCAACTCTTAGGAAGGCCAAGGAGTGCTAGACTCACCATATCCTCATCCTCAACAATTACCCCCACACTTCCCAGCTCATCCCGGCATTGGGTGAACTTCGTGAGATACTGGGGCATACTGTCTCCATTCTCACACCTAATGTTCCTGAGTTTATCCTTGAACGCCAACTTCCTCTGGTCGCTCTTGCTTTGGAATAATTCTGTCAATGTTTTCCACATCAAATATGGAGAAGCCTTTCCATGGAGGCTGGACACAATGTGATCCCTCACGCCCTCCAACAGAATCCTTCGACACTTTGCTGTCTTCTTTTGCCAATCCCTGACTTGAGCAGCATCAGTAGGTTTTGGTACATCAGCATCTATGAACTCCTTCAACCCATTATCATCTAATACCGCCTCCATCCTATCCTTCCATGCAATATAGTTCAAGCTGCCCTCAAGGGCATACTCCAATCACAATCCATTGAAAGACATTTCAACTTTGACACCAAGAAAACACTGCTGCAAATTCGAATTCCACCAGCTCAACAACTCAACCGCCTTTGATCTAGAATTCGTGAGAACAAAGTATTTCTTGTACAGAGATCGACTATATGGGCATTCACCGGATATCTCACCTTCCAAAAGAAGGATGAATCCAGAGGCTACCTGGCCCGATTACAGACTCTGCCTGAAGAAATAGAATGTAAACACTTCCTGAATAGTAGATCTGATGATCAATAGCTCCGATACCATGTAGAAATTTTGAATAATAAACACATATTCAACAGAGATTATCCCGATTATACACTATTGCAGAAAACATGCATAATACATAACCTCCTCTATGTTGATCATCAACTTACAGAAGCAGAAACAATGACATGCGCACATAGAAGCATCAATCACACATATCAACACAGTATTTTCCCGGGGAAAACATCTCGCTAAAAACCCCAACTATCTATATATTATATTGATTGAGAACATGTAACAATACATAGTACAATACTCCTCACAAGTATCCAGCACTATCTCCACCTGTTACACACAATACAGCTCAGATCTGATCTCCAAATCTCCTCCGTTGCTTGCCTACCTCCACTGCACAATACCTGCTGAGAATGAATGAATCCAAACTCGTTCCAAGTTCTATTTACCTTGGAAAATCACTCACACTAGAAATCACGTGAGCACAGGCTATATTACTGGGCATTCTCATGGGCATACTCAATACATTGCTTGTGCAAAGTCTCATGCACAACTATAGTCACAACTGATAGCAATCTCAACCTCTAACACCTGTCTCCACTGAACTGTACATGCATTGAGTTAACTGATGTATTCTTCAGTTGCATTATGAGTTAATAATTAGTGAATTAATTAATAACTAATTCACACAACTCATCACTTAGTCTATTGATCAGTTAGACTAAATACAACTAGTTCAACTAAGTCAAACTGAACACAACTCCATTAACTGCTCATCCAACTCCACAGAACTCAACCACATGAGTTCTAACTGATGTCCTGCATGCAATATCTCAACTGACTCACAAGAAAAGCGTATTTCCTTCTGACAGTTGCATGTGCCACATCTGTAGCTCAAACTGAAGTGCTCTAAGAGGATAAGATAAAATTTATAGTCTAAATATTATTATGAGACAATAATATTTGACTTTTCTATTTTTGCCTACCAGTCTAAAAATAGAATCTGATCACTCCTGCTATGATCCAAAAATAGACTTTGCGCCATAATTTGCCTGCGGGCCCACTTAAGGAAGGCGACTCCTATCCACTAAGCTCCATCATCTTGTTGCATTCTCAACAAGAATTTCTTGTTGCACACTTTTCAACACCTGGGTTAGGCCCATATAAGCCAACAAATGGTTCCATTGTTGGGACCGAGATCTGCCTAAGGGATGTCTGATGTCGGAATACTGGAATGCTACAAAGAAAGAGCTTGAAGATTGGCTGCATTAGAAGCTTCACGAGTTCATGGTTCAGGAAAATAGAAACCCGTGGATATCAGAGGAAGGGTGGTTGGATCATTACATATACACAGATATCCACAAAATCTTCTTCATAACATTCTCGATAGAGTTGTAAGAGTGGATCGCGAGGTTAGCCGAAAGTGTGGGAAGGTACAGACTAGATCAATCCATTGTGTGGACTCCATAATTGGTGCACAGGCTAGAAGCATCCGAAGATAAAATCGCACACGCAGTAGATCACTGGGTGGTTAGGGTAATAGGAGGGTTTATTATTGAGTTTGCAATAGAGACAACCGTGAGTTATAGTGAAGCAGAAAGGCGCTTTCTCCAAGGACCACGGGGTAGATACATCAAATCATTGAATTCTTGGATTAAGATGTTGTTGTGTGAAAAACAGATTATGCCCATGTATTGATGTTTGGCGTAACACAAAGTGGAAGAGGCTACCGAGGAACTGAAGGATTAGAGAACAGTCCGCTAATTTCTATATCACGGGAAAGTAGGGAGGAGCTCGTGAGGTTCTCCCCAAGAAGCGCAGTCCGGTTGATTAAGCAGTGCTTGCCACTGATACCACCTCTATATATGCCATCACCTACTTCACCAACTGCAAATCCATCTTCACCCACTCCACCTCCACCTCCGCCACCACCGAAGGTTAGGATGGCAAGCGCAATCAATTTGGCAGTATTTAAGGGTGTAGGAAATGAGGAACCAGGTCAGTTCTAGTTTGTGGTAAGGGATGTATGGGAAGCCCAAGGCATAACAGATGACAACATCAAACAACCTACCCTAGTTAGCACGCTGCAGGACCGCACGTTGACGTGCTATATAAAGTACTCAAGCGATCATCTGAATGTAGGAATAGCGGCGATCCAGGATGCATTGAACAAAGAATTTGGTCGACCAAAATTAGAGACCCAGTCGGTCATTAGGTTCAAAGAGATAGTGATGTTACCAGGTGAAACTCCGTGGGATTTGGATCAGAGATTAAAGAGCACAATCCGTGAGGCTAACATGACATTGACGGATGTGCAGCACTGCGCCTGGTTTGTGGCGTCATTGACACCACATCTAAGGACAGCTCTATCACAGCAAAAGATCTCAACCCAAGCTGAAGTATTAGAAACTGCGATGAGATTGCACGAAACCACAAGACTGCAAGGGATTACAATAGATATAGAAGGCGCGAGCACCCAAATGGACTTCGAGGTAATCGAAATTGTGGATGAAAGTAGCCCTTACCCTACGTTATTAGGAATAGACTGGGCCACTGACATGAATGGAGTTATTAATTTAAAGAAGCGGAAAATGATCCTTGAGAAGAGGTCACTCCACATAGTCATTTCGTTAGACCCGGCTGAAGGACCGCGTTACACTGAACCCGTGCGCGACAAAGGAAGTGATGATGAATTAGATTGTATTTACAAAATCATTGCATGACATCAAGTGAGGGACAATCTGATGGTGGAAGGAAGAATATCATGGGAGCATGCAGACTCCTACACCAAAGATTCAGATGAAGAAGATGAGCGATGGCATAACCGGCTGAATGGGGTAACCACGTTAAACTGCAATATGGTGACTAAATCACTGTGTTGCGTTAAAGCTCAGGATCATGAACTACCAAGGTATGATGGGCTAACAGTAATAGATGAATTCTTGATCAAATTTGAAAGCATGGTACAAGAGCACCAACGGTTCGGTGCATTGAAATGGGCATTATGCGCGACACCTGTGTGTTGGTGGGATACACATGAAGGAACCTTCGAAAATTGGCCTGACTGTAGGCGCATGATGCAAATACGATTTGGGAGATTGGAACTACGCATAATGGAGAAATACGATGGACATGATGATCCGCGCATGCACCTAACCAGATGGGTCCAAGCTTATGGAGAAGAGCCTCAACAAGAGTGGGTACACTTATTTTATCATACCCTGGACGTCATCCCAAGGAATTGGTATACTAAAACAGAGCTTTGACATGGCACAAGCAAATGGGATATCTTGCATGAAGGGTTTTTGTTAACTTTCCTCTTTGAGGATCAATGGATGGATACTATGGACGATGCATTGCAGGTGGTAAAGGCCACTATCTTCAAAATACCATCGGAACCAGAAGAAATTGTGCAGCCAGACTGGTCGCGACAATTGAGCCAGGCCCTGGAATGTTACAATGTGCAGGTAGAAGATGATGAGGACGACCCTAGAAACATCAATATTCCAAAAATAGAGGGGAGTCGTGAGGTGCGTGAACCAGCAATCGAGGATCCAGACATCACTGTGCCACTAAAAACAAAACAAGTAAACATCGAAACAGAGGAAGAGCCGAAATATGCAACGTTGGGAGACTATTGGGATGATGCCACGGTGGAAAAGGTGGTCAAGTTGCTTCGAGAATATCAAGACTTATTCCCTACAAAAATCATGAAGTTAAAAGGAATCCTTGGTGACCTAGGAATGATGAAGATAACCCTGAAGCCGGATGCGAAGCCAGTTAAGCAACGGCCTTACATATTGAGTCCAAAATATAAAGCGAAGGTGCGCGAAGAGTTGGATAAGATGCTTGCAGCATGAATAATTGAACCGGTAGAAGAGTCCTACTGGATTAAGTCCTATGGTTGTGCAAGAGAAGAAACAAAAGGGTGAAATTCGCATCTGCGTCGATCTCAGAAAGCTTAATGATGCATGTGTCAACGATCCCCTTCCGATGCCATTTATAGATGAGGTACTGGAGAACGTGGGAGGACAGGGAGCCTACTCCTTCACTGATGGATTCTCAAGTTACCACCAGATCAAGATCGCGCCAGAAGATAGAAGTAAGACAACTTTCGCCACCGAATGGGGATGTTTTCAGTATACGGTGATGCCCTTTGGACTAAAGAACGCATCGGTGATATTCTCCCGCGTTGTGGTAGCTACATTCAAGGAATTTATACACAAGTTCTTAGAGGTATATCTTGATTATTGGACCATATTTGGCCTAGTTAAGAAACATACTGTGAGCTTACGATTAATGCTGGATACTTGCCGGCGGCACCAGATTGCATTAAATCTGAAGAAGTGTACTTTCCTCATCCCCTTCGGGAACCTGCTCAGCCATGTGGTTTGTAAGCAAGGTATGATGGTGGATCTGGCAAAGATTGCTGTCATACTCAATCTGCAAGCACCGCGAAGTGTCAAACAACTGTGTGCCACACTGGGACACACTGGTTACTATCGGAAGTTCATAAAAAGCTACGCGTAGATCATGGCACCAATGGAACAGTTGTTGAAGAAGGATGCTACTTATTGCTGGAATGAGGAATGCAATAGAAGCCTGGAAACACTTAAGGAAAAGATGGCATCAGCCCCTATATTGGTCTTTTCGAAATGGGACATCGAATTTCATGTGCACGTTGATGTGTCGTGTATCGCATTGGGCGTGGTACTCACTCAAGAAGGAGCAGAGGGAATTGATCATCTGATCACGTTCGCAAGTCGACGATTGTCAAAAGCTGAGAAGAACTACTCCACTACTGAGCGAGAAGGATTGGCAATGGTATACGCGCTCCAGAAATACCGCCACTATCTGCTTGGAGGACACTTTAAGATGTATACTGACCACTCAGCGCTAAAATACCTAGTGAATAAGCCTGTGTTGGGGGGCACATTTTTCGGTGGTTGTTATTATTTCAAGAATATGACTTCAAATTCGTCGTGAAGCCAGGACGTCTAAACGTAGCCCCAGACCACCTATCTCAAATTGAGAACAACAAAGAGCCCACAAACTTGGAGGAAGGACTACCGGATGCACAACTATATGCAGTGCACGTCGTGGATGGCCATTTTGAGGACATAATCCACTTCTTAACCATAGGAACCATGGCGCAAGGATATTCCATTCAGCAGAAGAAAGAATTGGTGATACGTGCAACAGACTTTACTGTTATTACAAGACACCTCTACAAGATGGGCAATGACGAAATATTATGCAGATATGTACCTGAATTCGAGCGAGGACAGATCTTGGCTGAAGCACATGGAGGGGTTGTTGGAGGACATTATGCGGGTTGCGATATACCACAGAAGATTCTTCGTGCAAGACTATGGTGGCCAACTCTACATCAAGACTCGAAAGCATACTGTCGGGCTTGCGACATATGTCAATGGACTGGGAAACCATCGCGAAGGGATGAAATGCTGCTCAATCCACAGATGACGCTGAAACTGTTCGAGAAGTGGGAAATTGACTTCGTGGGACCTATTGCTCCTCAAGGGAAGACGGGTGTGCCCTATATCATCACCGCGACAGAATATTTGACCCAGTGGGTAGAAGCATAGCCAGTTAAGGACTGCACGGCTCCTACAATGGCAAAATTTTTGTTCGAAAATGTGTTGACATGGTTTGGATGTCCCGAAATTCTAATGAGAGACCACAGAACACACTTTCTGAATGAAACGATTAGTGCACTCACTGAGGAATTCTAGATATATCATCAACAGAGTACGCCATACCATCCGCAAGAGAATGGGACCATCGAAGCGTTCAACAAAATCTTGGAGACTGTGTTGACTAAGGTCTGTAACGCGTAGTGAAATGATTGGGACTTACGCATCCCTGCTGTGCTATGGGCTTACCGAACCACATGCAAGAAGTTGACGGGCTAGACACCTTTCCAGTTAGTCTATGGTAAGGAAGTCGTTATGCCCATGGAATATATTGTACCCAGTTTGCGAATCGCGGCAATAACAGGCATGGCCGACCGCGGGGCTTTGGAGGAATGGCTTGCGCAACTGGAGGAACTTGAGGAGGAACGGTTTTTGGCCAGATTCCATCAGCAAGTACAAAAACAGCGAGAGAAAGCATGGCATGATCGCCATATCAAGGTGCGCACTTTCAAGGAGAATGATCTAGTATTACTATATGACAGCAAGTTTGAGAAATTCCTTGGCAAGCTCCGAATGCATTGGTTGGGTCCCTATGTAGTCAAAGAAGTTACAAATGGAGGCACGGTCTAGCTTGCTAAGCTCAATGGAGACCCCTTCCTGGAAAGAGTAAATGGCAGTCACCTAAAACTCTACACGGGTGGGTCGAGCGCCTAACTAACTGACCAAAGGACAGTCTCACCGCTCCAGCCAGTTGAAAGAGAGCGCGAGACGATAAAGTAGTCTGGGGGGAAGTTGCGTGACCACCGGGGTGCGCATGGATATGGTTTGTCACAAGGGTCATGGTTGCGTGGAAAGGGATGCGTTGCTGCGTTGTCAAGCAGAGAGGTGACCATTGCTATCACTATTCATGACAAGATGTCTGAGTTATGGCAAAAGGGAGCAGGCGGTGGGCAATTAAGAGACAAGGTATGAACCGGATCTGGAATGATCTGTCGCAGGCTCAATATGAGGACACCGGAAAAGGCGGGAGCCAACGAATTTGAATTTCAAAACACTTATAAATCACAGGGAGGCCTTCACCAAACAAGCTGCACTTCTAAGAACCTTAAGCTATTGTGCTTTCTCGCCGCTATGGAAATCTTTATTAACTGCGCTCAAGGAGTGAGGCCGAATGTTGTGATATGGCCAAAGATGTCGGGTTTTCTGAAGAATACAATGTGGATAGCTGCGGGCACCATGCAAAGTTCAGCATCAACGGGAGGGGATGTGTCGGAAGTTTATAGACATGAAGCAGAACTGGTCTGGATGTCGTCGCCTTACCCATGGGCTGGTCGGCGAACCATAAAGGATAAAGGAAAAGATTTGAATACAGAGCCAATTGGAGGAATTGTAGTTAATAAGTCGTCTCTGGTGTATCTTGAAGATTGGGATCTCATAGACAGCAGCCATGGTCTTGTAAAATTGCAACACAAGCTGTAGTAGATAGTGCGAAGAGAAGATACGAACTTAGAAATTGGCTGCATTGGTACAAGGTGGTCCCGTATGCGGCACCCCAGCTAGAGCTAAAATCCTATGAGGGGGTGTTCTGTGTTAACCGAGCAGAGCAGAATGAGCATTATCGGTTGCGAGAATTGGTAGAAACCATGAAGCAAGAGCTGGAAGAAGCATTGCAGGAGACGAAGGAGCAACAGAAGGGAGGACGTCACTCATGGGGAGGTGAACCACGGAGCCTAGGCAGCGCGTCTCGCCGCACTGACGAGTGACTCAGGATGAGTCACGATGATTGTGTTGGGGGCTTGTTGGGTAGCAGAGGTCCCGCGTAACAGTTTTGGGGGCTTAGAGCCTATAAATTAGGATAAAAATATTGTAAAAACTCTGAAATATGTGGAGCGCGAAATGTAATAGATCGAGTCAAAGGGTTGTCCACCCAAGAAATAATATAGAATAATAGGAAGTAAGTCAACTTGCCCATGGTCCGCGAACCATGGGAATGTATAAATAGAGCGAGGCTCTATGGGTAGAAAGCAGTTTTTGGTATGTACTTTTAGATCTGGAATGTAATGGGTTTTTGAAGAACGAAGTCTTGAAGCATCTGTAAGTCTGAGTCAAGGGTGTTGGTAGATAGATAGAGGCTCTGCAGCTGTGTGCGCAGAGGCCTAGTAGAGTCTACAGCTGTGTGCGTGGACCCCTGCAACTGAGTGTGCAGGGTGGATCTGGATGTATTGGTGAAGAAAGTGAATAAAGATAAGTTGATTTTGAAATTCTGTGTTAAATCTGAATTATTGCGGATCTGGCTAATTTATGGTTGATATAACTATTTGATCTATGCGCGTATGCTTATGTTATGAGTCTATGTGAATTTGTATCTTTTCTGGGTGCACAAACTGGTTATTTCTGTTAAATGTTTGCTTAAAGACCATAAAAATTAGATCTAATTTATAAACAGTGCATTAATAAGTAGTAAGGATTTTCCTGGATCCGAATCTACGCGAGGTCGAGTGGCGCAAAGCCACAGAACGGTGTGCGAACCTTCCACACCACATCAAGACATCCCAAGGGTGTGGAAACCTAGTTCTAGCACCCTCCCCTGCTACCTCGGGTGAGACCTCAATCTACGCTCCACGAGCTGTTACCAAAAGGGCCAGTAGCTGCAGGATTTGTTTGGCTAAACAACTCTTCCGAACCTGGGTCAGGCCCATATAAGCCAACAACCGCCATCGGACCTAAAACAATATTAACAAAAAAATTAATTAAATGGGGTGGCAGGCCACCAACCCCGCCACCCAAACCTTCGACATACCACATATATGGTGGTGGGTGGTCAAACCCCGCCACCACCGAAACCATACCAAACAACATATGCTTATGTCAAGGGGGCCAGGGTCCAGTTGACCCAGAACCCTACCCCATGTACCATAAACAATTTAATACACCACCATGGAGATAAAGGTGCTAGTGGGGGTAGAACCCGCCCATCCCACGTGGCGACCCCCAAGCGGGCGGCCCCAAACTTAATACAAAACGGTTCCAACCATATTAATTAAAAAGAACTAAAATCCAAAAACATGCAATGGAAGGGTGGGGGGTTCGAACTTGTGACCTCCACCCACCAAACATAGCATGCCACCATTGAGCCATGAGGGCCAGCGTTGATATATCCACCCATGAAAAATATTTAAACACTAATGTGCAGTGCGACAGGGGTGGAGGTGGCAGGATGGAGAGTGGCTATGAGTGTAGATTGCAGGACGATGAGTCATGGAACCCATGCAGAAACTTGACACAGAAGCCAAGTGTCAGAACCATGAGGGAACATTTTTCGAGACAAATTTTTTTTAATTAATTGCAAGTGGAACCATGAGCGTGGAGCAGAGGTAGGTAGAACCATGATTGAGCCCAACTTTCAGGAGGGTGAAATTTTTGCAGTGTCCAAATTGGACAAAATTTATGTTGATCTTACACCTCTCAGTGACACGAACCCAATGGCATAGTCAGTTTCCTAATTTTAGTAGCTGATTTGCAAAGGACCCAGAGGAGGGAATCTTTGAGGAATCTAAGGGGAATCTAAAAGATTTCTTAAGCCCCAGATTTTCACTTTCCCAGAATTCACAAATTTGACAGTCAATTTTGCATTATTCGACACCACAAATCTGATGGTGTGTTTAGATTTTCCATTTGCTCATTTTATTTTCCGACCACTTTTCAAAGTGGAGTGCAGGTGTCAGCATTCATGAGCGAGTAGTCATTTCCATGTGATTCGATGCCGTGAGAGCGATGGTCCGAATAGCTTCAGCAGTTTGACATGATTTTCTTCAAATGGCCCCTGGATATGAGGTATATACAGTGTGTTCATGTACTTCTTTTGCTATGAATTGTGTTGCACAGATCCCTGTTTGATGTTTAATGTTTGATGTGGGATCTTGTTTCTTACTTGTCTCATGATTCCTGCTTCATGTCATGTGGAATCATCTGTGTGATGTACTTGTTGTCATGATTCATCATGTTTTATTTGAGATCCCTTTGTCGTTATGTTGATGGGATACTCATGTTGTCGCCATGTATGTTTGCATTGAGATCCCTTTTATGACATGTTGGCGGGATGATCATCATGCATGAGTTTTGTATCATACTGATAGGAATCCTTTTTGACTGAGATTTCCTGTAGCAGAACATCTCTTGGCGCCACTCCTGCGTGAGGGCATTTTCCTTGTATGATAGCGACATCACCTCTTATGTACATCATCACTATTGACAACGCTTAATGCAGCAGCCTACACCATCTTGACACTGGGGCCCAGAGACGTAGTCCCTCGTGGATGAACTCCATTATCAATAGCTTATGTTTTCATGTGTTGATGATTGTCATGTTCCTCTTCTTTATAGCATGCAGATGTATTCATTTATGTTCTTTTTAAAAATGCAATTTAACACATCACGAAAGTAAAAGGTCTTGGAAGGGTCCTTTGTCACGCCTGGACCTGGATCAAAAACCAATTAAATTACAGATTAATTTAAAAGTTAAATTATTAAATTAAAAATTATATTATAACAAGAAATATTACAAAAATGGTTAAGTGGTTTCTTGGGTTCCAATTGAATGGACCATAATGTATCAAAATGAGAGTCATAAGGAGGGTTTTATATATATATGAAGTGGAGGCATAAGGGATGGAGAAAGGATTCCAGGAGGTTTTAAGAAATGGGTGTTACGATGTAGAGTAGTGTCAGGGTCCTAAAAAGGAGTGGAGAGATAAGGAGGTGTCAGAGGTATCGATTTCAGAGGGTTTTAAAAAAATGAGTTACGAAAAAGTGAAGTGTTGATATGGGGAATGGTGAAGTATGGTGAGGGAAGAGGGAGGTATAAGGAGTGATTGGATCTCGAGGAAAAGGATTTCTAAGGTGAAACAAAAAAGGAGTTTTGAAATGAAGAGTTCTGAGGTCCTAAAAAGTGAGGGAAGGAAGGATATATCGGGAGGAGGCACCTCGGAAAGATAATTTCAATAGATTTTTTTTTAAATAGAGTTACAAAAAGTGGAGCTCCTGAAAGGGGAAGGTGTCTGAAACGGAAAGGTTGAAAATGGAATAAGAGGAGAGGAGGAGGAATTTCAGAGATCTCATTTCGAAGGCTTATTTTAAAAAGGGAGTTACGAGATTATAAAGTGTTGAGGTGCCGAGATGTGAAGGAAGTCGCAAGGAGCGAGGAATTTTAGAGGTTTCTAGAAGATGAGGATTTTAGAAGGTTTTAAAATAAGTGTTACGATATTTGAAGTTTTGAAAAGGGAAGGGAAGAAGGGAGGTGAGATAAGAGGAGATTAGGATCATGTAGAGTGGGTTCCTCCTGCCTTAAACTACAATCACTTGAATTATAATATGTCCTGACTACTTAAAAAGAACCACATCCACTTGGTAATATTGGTCACGATCACATTAAAACTACAACCACTTGGTAATATTGAGATTTTGGAAGCTTGAAATAATTTGGAATTTTAATTTTCTTCTGAAATATAATTTTAATTGTTCTACGATCTTGACTATGGTGGTTCTATAGGACCATTAGAAAAATAATAATTAATTAAAAATCAATATTTACAATTAATAACTAATTAACTTACAAAAATTAAAATAATATACATTTAGTACATTTTAAGCCCATGCGGTAAAATCATTGAGCTTTGAATAAACACCATTTGCAAATCGTGCAACCAAATGAGATGAAACAGGAATCGATGTAAAGCTAGCGAAAAATCAAATGTAATGAAGCAATCATTAGGGAAATCCGAAGAAAATGAAAATATCACAAAATTATCGAACACTTAATCAAATGAAAATTTAAAAAAGGCGATTTAGCCAAAATTTACGAAAAGGGTCCCCATTATTATTATGAAGATAATAAGTTAAAAATGGAGGTGTTGTGATTCCACCACAATAGACCCTAACCTAGATTCTCCAGTGTTTTATGGAAAAGCAACACAAAGGATGACACATGGTGTTATTTTATTGTCTAACAGAGGTGACATGGTGCATAGGTGGATACACAATTGGATGATGACATCAACATGATGTCAACAATGGTGTACCACCTAGGAGGGTGTGACATGTGGCATGTGATTTCAACATTTCCAAGTGCCCAAGTGGGCCAAACCTGAGTGGCACATGGAACCATTGAGAAGCTTCTACATGGCTCAAATGATGCAGGGATGATGTCAATAGGATGATGTGGAAGTCAAGCCAAAGGTCGTGTTTGGTGATTTTTTTGTGTAATTTTTTTTTCATAAATACAAATAAATATAGTTGAAGGTTGAGACTCCAGACCAGCCGGGTCTCTAGGAAATCAGAGGCAATTACCTACACACAGCAGGGAATATAGACTGACCTCCTATATCCTCCCAACTTGCATTGAAATTTGCATTAGGGTCAATGTAGAAAGTTTTCGGTCGAAAGTTGGGAAGTCAGTAGAGAAATGGAAAATTGATAGAGCTTTGATCCCATTCAGCCCTCAACCTAATAGTGGCTTGGTCATAGCTCCAGGTCATTTAGTGAAAGTGAAATTGGACAAGTGCTCGAACAATCAGTGAAGGATTGTAGTAATCAAATAATTTTTAGCAATGGCATGGAGAAAGTTGGTGGTATATTTGCCATTTTTTCCAAATTTGCTAGTATGTCAGCTTTAGAAAATTTCTACTAAACTTGTAAAATTCCAGAATTGCAAATTTGGGCAGTTTAACCTAGGTTTTATTACAAATATGGGGGAGAAGAGTTAGAATAATTAAAGACCACATTCATAATACTCGACAAAAGTGGTAAATAAGAAAAAATAAATATTCATGCAAGAAAATGAGTTGAAGTTAACTAAAAGTTCAATAACTAAAATTATCAGCTCAAATTCTATATAAGAATAAGAAATTTTGCAAGAAGTGGGTGAAGATGTGTGTGAAGGGATGTGTGTATGGTGGTCTAATCAGTAATCAGAGATTGTTGAAGGTGATTTTATGGTTTTTGGGGTGATTTATTAAGGTCAGTAATTATATGTTTTATGAAAGGAAGTGTCCTTCATGATTTGATTTTGAAAAATTTACGAAAGATTAGTTAAGGATGTCAACTAAGTAGAAGCTTGTAGATTAGGGGTTGTAGCTCCATCCAGTAGTGGTTGTTAAATAGTTAGGGGTTGTAACTCCTTCTAGTAGTGGCTGGTAAATAGCTATGGGTTGTATCTCCTCCTAATAGTGGTTGGTAAATAGTTATGGGTTGTAGTTCCTTCCAGTAGTGGTTGGTAAATAGTTAGGGGTTGGAGCTCCTTTCAGTTGTAGTTGATAAACTAGGGGTTGTTGCTCCTTTTAGTTGTAGTTGATAAATTAGGAAGTAACAATTTCTTTTTGGTTGTAGCCAAAGAAATTTGTAACAACAATTAGAAGCTTGCCTTTGTGAAGTAAATTAAAAAAAATTGAAGAATCTATGTGTGATATTTGTGCTTCCTATGTTGTTTCTTGTGATGCTCATATGAATTATTGTTGAAGTGCTTATTGGTGTCCTAGATGAAAGAAAGTTCTAAAATTTCCACAATATTGATTCACCCACCTCCCCCCCCCCCCCACCTCTTAGTATTGTCCTGGCTTCTAAAAATTGGTATCAAAGCCCAAGATTACTTCAGGATTAGTCTAACAGCTAGAAGAAAGATAAGGGACCATGGAAAAATAGGAAGGAGGATACGCCAATAGGGCACTAATGTTCAATGGAACAAACTATGGGTTTTAGAAAGTCAGCATATTGGCTTATATTCAATCACTTGGAGTTGATGTATGAGATGCAGTGGAAGAAGAATATCAAAATCCTCAAGCCTTGATTACTAGATATCAGAACATAGAATTTACATGTAATGGAAAAGTTATGAATGCCTTGCTTGCTGGCCTACCCGAATAAAACTAGTCAAGGTCATGGATTGCACTACTTTCAAAGCTATTTGGGACAATATGAGCAATTTCTATGAAGGTGACAACAAGGAAAAAGCCAAACTTCAAGGTTTTAGAATGGAAATTGAGTCTTTCAAGATGCATGATGATGAAGATATTTCTAAATATGTTCTAAGGGTTGATGAGGTTGCGAATACTATAAGAGGTTTAGATGAAGAGCTAAAAGTGCTTGTAGAAGTTCAAAATGTGTTGAGATATATCCCTGAGAGACTTAATCCCAAGGTTTCAACCATTGAGGAGATGACAGATATGAAGTCTCTCACTTTGGATTAATTACTTTGTACTCTCACTACCTATGAGATGAGAATTACCAATGGCAAGCCAACAACAAAGGAGTCAACCTTCAAATTAATAAGAATGCCAAGGAAGAACATGATGATTCATGTTGTGAATTAGATGAAGAGGAAGCTTAAGAGAGGCTCAGGAAATTACAAAGATAAGCTACCTTTTAAGTGTTTTAACTATGGTAAAGTAGGTCAATATGCTTCCAAGTTTCCTGAAAAGAAGAAAAAGGAATATGATCCTAGAGAAAAGTTTAGAAAAATACAAAAGGACATAAAGAAGGATAAGAAGAAAATCCTCTACACCCAATATGCTAGCTCTTCTGAAAGTGAAAGCAACCAATCATCAGACGAGGATAAAGATTATGAAATCTAAAAATAATTTATGCTCATCGCCATAAACAATTTGGAAGTAGAACCTACTAATTTTGATGGAGAAGAGGTTGACATTGATTTAGAAGGAGAGTTGGTTAGGGCTCTTGATGAGATACATAGGTTGAGAAAGAAAATAGAAATAAAAAAGAAGTGTTGATTAAAGAAAAAATTGAAGCTATAGACCCTCTACTCTTGTAAATCGAAGAAGGTAAGAAGATTCAAGCAACTCTAAATCAATAGCTCGGTGAGAAAAATGAAGCATGTGAAAGGCTTGAAGGAGAAATTGTTTTGCTAAGCGTAAAGAGATTGAAAATGTAAAAATCTAACTAAGCTTCAATGATAAATTTCCAAAAGGGAATAAAATTTTGAATGATCTCCTTGATGCTCAAAAGGGTCTCAAATAACAAAGAAAGTCTTGGATTTGAATCCAATTCAATCTCAACAGCTAATTTGAAGGGTAAGAAAGTGATTACATTTGTGCAAGCAGCAAAAAATGGAGACAGTGAAACAACCAAAGATGTTTCAACACAACACCAAGGAAAAAGGGGCCATGCAGTCTAATATTAAGCCAAAGGAAAAGAAAGTGTTGCAAAATTATAGGAGGAATTCAATTAAGAAAAACCAAAACAATGTAGCTCAACATATCTTCAAAAATCAATTTTGTCCCAAGCATGAAGGAATTTTTCTAGGCTACTATTTTACTTGTACAAATTATGGGCACAAGACAACAAATTGCAAGGTGAATCTATCATTTAGATAGCTCAGGCCACAAAGAAGAGTTTATCAGTGAAATATTTTAGGCAAAGGATGAGCAGACCTAGGTACAAAAATTCGTTCTCTCCTCTGAAAAAATTGATTCAATGTTATGTCTATCATAATTTTGGGTGCACATTTCAGGATACAAAAGTAAGTTATTATCATGGAAACTAGTTGAGAAAGGTAATTTGACCTTTGGAACAAATGCACCTGGTAAGATTGTGAGTAAAGGAATTGTCAACCTAGCCAATGGCAGAGGTAAAGCCAATAAGGTGTTTTTTATTGATGGTTTGAAGC
Organism: Pinus tabuliformis; assembly: GCA_031772625.1. NCBI lineage: Eukaryota > Viridiplantae > Streptophyta > Pinopsida > Pinales > Pinaceae > Pinus > Pinus tabuliformis. The sequence goes on along the minus strand of CM062805.1, from coordinate 628,064,947 downwards.
ATAATTTACTCAGTGTGTCTCATATGTGAAACCAAGGCTATGGCGTGCTATTCAAATCTAAAAATTCTCAAATCAAGTCTACAAGAACTGGAGAAATAGTAGTTGAATCTATGAGAACAAACAATAATGTTTATGTGCTAAAAGAGAAGAAAGAAAAATGTTATTTATCAAATATTAATGAGAGTTGGTTATGGCATCAAAGACTTGGACACCTGAACTTTGAACAGATTGTCAAATTGGTAAAGAAGAATGGTGTTAGAGATCCTCCAAATCTTTCAAGACCTTAGAATACTATTTACAAGTCATGTCAGTGTAACAACACTTGGTTTATTTTCCATATAAATAAAATAAGACCAAGGTCATGGGACACGTATTCCAAATTGAATGATGGGAAAAACATAGTGATGGGTATCGCTGGTGATTAATTAATGGCTATGGAAATTGGCAAAGGAAAAGCGGTAATAATTGGAATTTTTTTATGAAATAAATGAAAATAGGAGAAAAGGAAGGTGAAGAGACACAGATTTGCATGAGAGGGAAATTTAACGAAAATGAAGAAAATAGAGGCCTCAATGATAAAAAGGCTTATGAGCATTAGTTCACAACTTGTTTTCATTTTAGCTTTGGAGCTCCCATTCATTTCTCTCATTCTCTCACAATCTTTCACACTTAGAGTATTATTAGAGCACTTTGGCATGCATTAGATTTGGAGAAATAAGGCAAAGGAAAGAAGGAAAGCGTAAGGGAATAATTGGATCAACAACTACAGCTAGATTTGTTTGTAGGTAACAGGTTTCATGTGTGATTTCCTTGTTTATTTATATATGCATGGTATATTCATGTGATTTTCTAGTCTTATGTTGTCATTGGCATGGATATTTTCCTAGCGTGACAGTGGTTTTAGCCTTTCCTTTCCATTTCCTAGATAGCCATGGTGTTGTGGGTTTTCCACTATTCTTTTTGTTGATTGGTTCTCATGTTCCTTATGCTTTTGGATTGGAACAAACACTCTGGAAGCCTTGTAATATCTTGGGTTGAGTTACTAGGCTTGGAGCCTAGGCTAGGGCAAATGCTTTGGAGCCCTTGGTGGGTTGAGTTACTAGTCCTTGGAGTCGAGTTGGACAAATGATCTGGGGCCTTGGAAGGTTGTGGGTTGAGTTACTAGTCCCTGGAATCAGGTTAGAAAAATGTTATGGAGCCCTGGAAGGTCGTGGGTTGAGTTACTAATTCCTAGATCCCTTGACAACTTGGGTAGAGACCAATCCGGTTAGTGTTGGTGATGTATGACTGTGGAGGTAGAATCACTATGGTTGAGGGTTGAGGTGGTTTGGCCTTTGGAAGCTCTGGTTTGGTTTTGTTTTGGTTTTCTCCATGAGATCCCACATTCATGCTTGGAATATGGCATGAGGATGACTGGTTGAAAGAGAGATTTAGTTCAGCCCGAACTATGGTTAGGTGGTACATGGAATTCCCTGACTTGGTTGGTATTTTCATATGTTAAGATGAGACATTTTTCTGATTTTGATCTATGATCATTTGTAGTGATTATGTTGGTGATAAGACTAAGTTTCCATGGTTTCTATGCTAGTTATTTTCTGGTTATATGCTAGTTATATGATGTGTACCATCTATGGCTCTTGTCGTGAATTATTTAGCCAATTTATTGGTTGATGAATGTATGGACTAATAAGTGTTGTTGCAGCTATGTGGAGAGGGAATAGAGACTTCTTGATGATTATTAGATGAATCTCGGACTATTATGATCATGTATGCATTCATGACCTTTAGCTTACATATTTTCCATGTGTTTGATGAAATGTTTGTTATGGACTAAGCATGTCCTGGGTCATTTATTGTTCAAGTTTTGTATGAAAAGCTTTGTCATTATCTCATTTATCATTCTGAAAAGGTACATGTAGTTTTGGGCAGTGCTCTAGAGACTGGCTTGGAAAGGTGGCTCATATCTTGGGACCACACCCTTTGAACTAGAGAATTTAGGTTATAACTGCATGGAGGCAATGTTGTGCATGTGATTGGAGGCCTATAACTGCACTCTAGCCTTGTCATGCATGCAGTTGTGGGCTTAGGGTAGTGAAAAAGAGCACGAGCTCAGGGTTTGGTTACTTGTGGTGGTCCTTTGGCCCCTGATTGTCATGTAGCCCTAAGGGATGTTGTGAGTTGTCAATGTGTCAGGCCACTTCCATAACTAGAGCTTGAAGGTCGGGTCATGTCATAGTAACTCTTCATCTCATGTTTACCTTGGCAGGCTAGTGAAATTAGGTAAATGTGGGTGGGGGTGGTTACAGAGTGGTATTAGAGTGGATTTATGTTCTCTTTGGGTGATATCTGATACAACAAGGAGGTATCAGAGCAAGGTCACAACACTAGACCTTGGGCTAGATGTGATTTTTATGTATGCATGTCTGATTGTCTATGTTTTTTTCATTCATGCATTGTGATGGTCATTGTTGTTGTCTTATTTCGTCATGATTTTGATGTTGATATGATTGATATGTTGATTTCCTTATATATACATATGTTTTTTTAATTTGAATTAACTATGCAAACGAGATGGCTCCCCTGAACTTCACAAAGGTATGTAAGATTATGTTTATATTTGGCTATATGACATGGTATGTTTACAGGAAGTAGAAGATCAAAGTGGAAAAGTAAAATGGTGGATTACACTTCACGTGACTCTCCTTTTATATTAGATGAGCAGCAAAGAGATGAGTACTCTCCTGACATAGCAATCCCCTTGAGAATTGTAAAGGAAGACATTAGAATTTGTAAGGCAGATAGTGACAGGATCATTCAGTCACAGGAAAGAGTTGTCAGGGCACAAGAAAAGCAAGCAGAGATCAATGCAAATATTCTTTAGAGTTTATCATATTTGTAGTGATAGGGACATCCACAGATCAATTATGGATATGAGGAAATGACCAATGGGGCATATGGTAGCAGGTTTCATGAAGGGCACAGGTCAGACAGGGATGGCACGGTCAGAGGTGGCAAATGGATGGATACACCAGATGGTATAGATAGTGGTTCTGGGTTCTATTCTAGTTCTGGATCAAATATATAGTGTTAGAGTCGGTCTGGTCATCCCTCCGTCAGAGATCAAAACTCTTTTTGCATTTCATTTTTAGTTGTCCCATCTCACTCGATCAGTTGCATTCCGTTAGGAGCATGCCATAAATCTATCGGAAGGGATTTTTTCATTCATCCCCCTCATGCTTTACACTACTGGCTCAGGTCTGTTCATCAAAATCAAGTCTTAAAAGTCATTTGCAGTCCTGTTTCAGTTTCTAGGTCATAACAGTCATTTTAGTCATTAGGTCTAGGGTTAGTCAAGCTGTGTCTTCACAAGGTCTAATAAAGCCAGCAGGCCAGAGGGAGGTTCTTGATAAGTTATAAAGATTTTTATCGTCATACAAATGGATTATGACTTTTCTGCGAAACTCTGTTTTGAAGACAAGTCGACATTTTGTTTCTTGTAATAATTTTCCAAAATTTTCAGCTCTTGAATTCTTCAGGCGCAACCCTGGTCTCCTTTGCCAAATTCCATGTCAGCTATTCCTGCAAAAAATTGCCAAAAAATTCATCATTTCAACCAAAAATCAAGGAGGAAACAAAAAGTCAGAGTTCTATTAATTGTGAAAAAGTGCCAATTGCAAAACATTACAAAAATGGGTTTTGGAGAACCAAAAATCGAATTGATGTCTTTATAAAGGTTTTTCCATGAAGATGAATGTCATTCTACATGCCAAGGTTGGAGAAAAGCATTTCAAAGCGAATTGGGTGAGCAGCACGTGTTTTGGAGAGAAACTGGTTGCAACTAGCTGGCGTGGCACACAGAACAGGTGGTGCGGCGGACTGGGAATTCTTGCCCAGTGTTATTCTGAAGGGGCGCAGCGCACAGGGAGTGCACAGTGCACTGGGTTCTTGGCACGGTACATATAGCCCAAAGCCCGAAATTGTGTCAAATCTCTTCAAATTGCTCATTTCTTGCGTGGATTTGCGAGGTAGGCCTTTCTTCTTGATGTTGCATCAAATTTTGTGCTAAGTGATGGTGGTGGTTGCAACAAAAACTCTCAAAACCTACCTCTAAAAGTCCTCAAGTCAATTGCTGTTAGGGTTGCAAATCCATTGTTTTGGTACCAAGGTTGCCCCTCCATTTCATTTTTATCTTCTTTCCATCATTCCCTTCTCCCTTATTCCATTTTTCCTTAATCCCATTCTTCCTTATTCTAAAAAATTACTAAACTCATATTCCCAATTCCCTACCACACATTTCCAAATGTAAAAATCCCAAACCCTAAACCCTATTCCTATACATAAATCCCTCAAACCCTCTCCCATATTTCCCTATTGAATTTCTCCCAATAATTTCCATTCCTCACTATTATTTCCCCTTCCTAACATTCCCTTGTCACATTTTTGTTCCCCTTGGTAGCAGAATTGAACCATATTGCATTACAACACAGCAGTTTCCTAAAGAGCAGTCCAAGCACAATTCATATACAACAACATCTTTTCTTCAAGGTATATTGTACAGCAGTCATGGCATCTGAGCATTCATCGGACTATGAGGTGGAAACCCAAAGTGACTCTCCCTTGGAAGAGCAGGCACCCCGGAGGCCTCATAAAAGTGGTAGACATGTTAGGGAAGAACCGACCACCCTTACAGAATTTCAAGCCTGCCCTCTTGCTATGCAGTGTTTTCAGCATCAGTCATGCTATGAGTTTTGTCAAAAGGTGGCTAGTGCCCAATTTCATCATGAGCTGGCTCATCTTTTTGTGTTGCACTTGCACGGAGATCACGCTATCTTGGTTGGTGTCACCTTCACACTTACACTAGAATCTGTCTCATTAGCAACCGGTATATCGAACATTGGTGAACCATGGCACAAGAAACAGAAGATTGACCGGCAACATTATGAGCCATACATCAAAACTAGTTTCTTGAGGCAGCTCAAGAGAGTGTTCCCATTCCGATATCTGAAAGATGAATATGCTCCACTAATGAAATTGATCATGAAATATTTCAGCTGTGAGGGACGGTTCTCTCGTCTCTATGCTTATCACATTAGGTTGCTCATGCATTTCACCAGGGTACGGATGATGAACATTCCGTATTTCATTTGCCGAAACATAGAGAGGATGACCACCTTTATATAGCATAAAACAACTCAGCAGCAACTTAATAGTGTCTATCATTTTGCTCTTACTAAGATTTTGGTGGTTCATTAGCTTGGATTGCAAGGCATCACTTGGGATGATTTCATCTCTTGTGATTTCTTCAGAGCTTCACGGGGATTATCAGTGGTTAAGCATGAAGGTGAACCTTCTCATCAGTATGAGCGCCATGAGACTGCTAGTGTGCCAGTATTCATCACATATCAGAGAGGCACCAGACATTTGTTTGCAGTGGCAAAGCGAGTGTTATCTCCACCCAAGGTGGAAGTGGCCTTACTTCCTCCATCAGCATCACAGGTACAGGACAAAGGCAAGAGGCCAATGCAGGATGATGGGCCTTCAGGTGAGCCATCAGGTGAACGAGAGACCGACTTCATTCTCATTCATGATGATGATACTGATACGGGTCCACAAAGCGCCAAACTTAGAGAGATCATCCAAGAGCAGCAAACAGAGATTGAAGCCTTATCCCTTGACTTGGAGAGGGCTAAGTGGACCATGAAGTACTTGGAGTAGAGGAACAAATAGCTTGAGGATCAGTAGGCAATCATGGAGCTACAAAACATTCGTGAGCATCGCCAAGCTGCACAAAGGAGAAGAGTTGAGCTCACGTCATTAGAGCAAGAGATTAATGAGGATTGGGAGGCCAATCTCGAGAGAGTTAACATGCACTTAGAGAGGCTATTGGACAAGGCTGACAAGGACCATGCATTGCTGAGACACATGGCTTTCCACTACATGGCATGAAACAAGGTGTGCAAGGCCCGAATCAGGAATTTGAAGGCGAAATTGAGAAAGGCAATAAAGAAGCAAAAGAGGCAAAGGGAGCTTGATCGTCTTCAGATATTGGTCGAGGCCTCTTTAGCCCAGCATAACACTTTATAAGGAAGCTCCAACCCAAATTTCAAGAAATTTGGGGCATTTTTGGTATTTTTGTAAATTTTTGTGCAAAAAAAAGGGTTTTCCTCCCTTTGTGCCACGCCACGTGGCGCGAGCTTACGATAGGAGGCTCCAAATGCAAAAAAGTTTATAGTTTTGTAATTTTCATGAAAAAATATAACTGCTGGTGCATGGCCAAGAAGTTTGGGCAAGTTGTGAGTCCTCAGCAGGCCAAAAACACTCAAAAAATGACCTCTCTACCCCTACTTTCACACACATGGAGCAGTCTTGGGATTTTGAAGTTTTGGAGGGGAAAATGGGCACCAAATTTAGAAATTCCACTTGGGTTGGAAAGTAGACAGGTAGGGCTTTCCAACAAGCACACTTGGGCTCAATTTGGACTTCAACAAGTGCCTAAAAAACAGAACCAAAGTGGCACGATTCATACAGAAATTGGTGCGGCTCACAGAGGTTTTTTGACCAATTTTTCACCTTCCAGCTCAGGAATTCGGCCAATTTGACTAGTTTTGCTTTGTGATGTTATTTTTTACCTATCTTTATGTAATTGGATGAACATGATGTAATTTTGGTACTTAGTTACTTGTTCTAGAGGATTCATTCTCTAAAAGGTGAAAATTTAATGAATGAATCAGTTTCCTACCTTATAGAGGCAAGTTGTTTTGATTGCCTAGATTTTAGTGCTTTGTTTAGAATTGGTTGAAACAGCTCCTAGAATGATGAGCTCGACATCTAGAGGCAAGGGAATAGGTTGTCTTGCCTATATTATGTAATTTCTAAGTCATTTTCAGGGTTGGACTCTTGGGAAAAGTTTGGCACTCTATTGTACATTCACTTCTGCATTTTTGGCTAAGGAAAGACCAGGGTTTTGTAGCACTGTTTGAGATCCATGTGGCTTTATGTTTTTATGGTGTGCTTCTCTGAGTAATTGTAAGTTTATCTAGTGTTATGTGTATCATTTTCCTGCTTCTTCTTCTGAATGTGAACAAATGAGTGATTAAGGTAGAATCCATAACTGTTATGCTTTGCCTTTGAATTTGTTTAAATTTTCATGTTATCATCTGTTTAAGGAGAATTGTTGAGAATCTCTTGGTCTCCTTAGCTCCTCACCAGCCTGATCTATCCATATCACTCACTTAAAAGCATCAAAACGACTACCTTCCTTGCCCCAATTGGAACTCTGCAAAAACTGTGCCTCATCCCCGAGCCCAATTTGCCTTTCCCATTTTTTCAACAAAACCCTAAAGAAAAAAACTCCAATAAAATCCTTTGCACCTAATACCTAGCCTAAATCAGTTGCTAAATCAGTCATCTCCAGCCCATTGAGTATCTTTCGCTGAGATTGAACCAGAGAGAGCCCTCTCCTGTCCTCGTAGGGCTAGCTACGAGGCTGAGCGTGGTTTGATGTGGACCTAGAACCTTGTCTTTTCAGCCTGAGACAAATCTAGGCTCTAACATACTGGCGACCATACTGGGGAAGAAAATGGTTTGCTTGTTGATGTCATTTTTTTTCTAAGCTACAGACGGAGCCTAAAGTTATGCCAGGTAGCCTTCAAAACGCTTTTGCTTTGCATTAGCGCAAGTAGATAAACGCTGCTTCAGTCAATCTCCGGTCTAGCTTGTAATCGTGACACTTGATTTGCGAATCACCCCAGTACATCTGAGAATTCTAAGCTTTGGATGATAGGTTAAGAATTTGACAGGCTGATCAAGTTGTTTTTGTTCCTTTGATTTCTTGAAAATAACACGGTGGCTTCAAAGAGATATACAAGAGCTAATCCAGATTCAAATCCTCCCCCTTTTTACGAAAATCCCAATCTGATTTCAAGAATTTTTCGCCAAGAGAGCTCTGTGACTCCCGTGTTCAAATCCCGTTCTTGCCTGGCAATTTTCAAGTATCTTGAAGAGCTTGATTTTGATGAAAAGTTTGAATTGTCATTGTTTAAAACCAAGTCTGAAAACGCTCTTGAGTCTATCGTCCCAAATCCAGACTTTCTTGCTACTCTAGATATTGAAAAGTCTAATAAGTCTATTGAAAATTTCATTCTAAGACAACTCCAAACTGACATTGAGGCTTCAAATATCATTGATTTCCTAGAAGCTGCTTCTGCAACTCTTGGAGTTGTCTCAACCCCATCTAGCTCAAGGGTTCCAATGGAGCCGCCTTTCATTCCCACCCTTCCTCCGCAGCCTAACATTGCTGATCAAAAGTCTGCTGTAAATTCACCTCCGTCTACTCCTTCTACATCCAAAATTACTTCACCTCCGCATACACCACCTCATACGCCTCACACATCAGCTGCACCCTCTCCTTCAATATCCCCCAGACCAAATCCACCAAGAGCAATGGCTACTCGGTTTGCACCTCTTGCACTGCCTCAAGTTTTGAATGACATGCCCACAGATTATCAGAGCAAAATTACTTTGTTTGATGGCACGCCTCAGGGTATCACAGCTTAGCAACATGTTGACAAAATGACGGATTTCTTTGATCTCCATGAGATCGATGAAGAAAATGTGACCATGAGGTTACTCATGCAGACTTTCAGTGGCGAGGTAAGAAAATGGTTCAGAGCTTTACTGGCTAGAAGTATTCCTACATTAGAAGAGCTTAAAAGGTAGTTTTTGGAACGCTAGGAAGTAAAGAAATATCCTCTGCAAATCACTTTTGAATATACCAAGATCAACCGAAATGATGGTGAGTTCATTCAAGACTATTGTATTAGATTCAATGCGGTTTATAATGCAATTCCGGATGATTTAAAGCCAACTAGAAGATCAGCTTTGCTTAAGCTCCTGGATGGTTTTGATCCAGACATGGCTTATCAATTAAGTGAGAGAGATCCAGCTACCTTGGAAGAGATGTAGAAAATTGTCGTTAGTGTTGAGGCAAATTTGAATGACAAGAGAGCTAGAATGAGAGCAGAGAAGAAAGTCTCAATAAAAGAAGAAGCCTCTACCTCAGATCAGGTGCTATGCAAGGTAGAAAATATGATGAGAGGTTGACACTTGATAAGCTTGAACTGCATATTCAGAATCCCAATTTCCTTGGCCAGCAGTAGCCACAATTCAGGATCAAACAACGTGAGTAGCGAGCACAAGAAACGGCATCACAGCAGCAAGTAAAGACACCTCTTCACCAGAATTTTGTTGGCCCGGAATTTGATGATGAAGACCATGTAATAGGAGAAGAAAATCACTTCTTTACTCCTGATGATATGCCCACATTTATCACTGAAGATGATGAGTATGAAAAAAGTTCAACTGTACAGCATGATGCAGATTTTATCTTGTCGAATGACACAACTCTTGAAGAGGAGTCGGATGAGTATCAAAGAGGGTATATGCATGCCTTGTCCACCCAGCAGCGTCAGTATTCATTAAGAAATAGAAATGTCCCCATCAATCCAATCCAAAAGAGAAAGGAAGGTCCAGCATCAAAGAATGAGCCACCGGTTGCACCAAATAAAGGCAAAGAAGTTGTTGATCCTATGCCTAACAAATCTCCATCAGCAAATGAACGAGTCAATCAGCCCATTGTACCGAAAGATAAAGCCGAGAAGAAAGAGGTTCCAGCCAAAGAGGTAGAGAAGACTTCCACTTTTAGTTTAGAAAATGAAATTTCTAAATTGAAGGTATCTATTCCCTTGACAGAGCTGATGAAGAACAACAGTTATAGAGGTCAGGTTTCCAAAATTTTGAATTTTGATCCAATGTCTGATATGGTGAGTGTGGAAGATGATAAACCTGAGCTGATTTTTGGACCAGCATTGAATGGTGAGTCTCCAGACAGTGATGTGCCTCCTTTTATATCAGTTTGAGAGTGCATGAGTTTGTGTTGCATAATGCTATGTTTGATTCCAACGCCTCCCACAATCTTATGCCAAAAGCTATCATGGAGAAGTTGGGTTTGGACATCACAAGGAAGTATCATGATCTGTATTCATTTGATTCCAGCAGGGTGAGATGTATTGGGCTTATTAAAGACTTGGTGGTCAGTTTGGATCAGATTCTGGCTAAGAATATTTTGATGGATGTTGTTGTGGCAAACATTCCTCCTCGATTCGATATACTTCTTTCAAGGTCTTGGGGAGCTAACATCAAAGGAACTATGTAGCTGGATTTCTCCTATGCAACGATTCCAGTGTTTGGCCAAATGAGAAAATTGTATCGTGAACAGAAAATGAAATACATGATTACAAGCAAGGAGAAACCAATTAATCATCCTATTAATTATGTACATACAAATCTAGAGTCTTTTGTTTTGTATTCAGATAGTTTCAATGATATTGATAGTCAATTAGTTGTAGCAGATGATATTCCAGAAATAGCAGAAAATTTCAGAGAAGTTTTGAAGAGAGAAGGACAATAACATGGAAATACCGTTCAGCAATCAGAAAAAGATGATGGACAGTAAGCAGAAAAACAAAGGAAAAAGAGTTTCAGCACTTAGAAGAAGAGGAAGATGGCCTGTGGACCATGGATTTCGATGGCACAGTGGATAATGATGGTGCTGGAATTGGAATTTGGGTACGCAATCCTTTTTTTGCTCCAAACAAAGTGCCGAGCAATGTGTGGGTATGTTCTTATAAACTTGCTTTTGATTGCTCAAACAATGAAGCTGAGTATGAGGCTTTGATTGCTGGCCTAAAAATCCTAAGAAAGCTGAATGCTAAGAGGATTGCTGTATATGGCGACTCCGAATTGGTGATTAAGCAAGTTAAAGGTGAATATCAAGCAAAGCATCCTCAGATGCGGGCATACCGGAATGCTGTTCTAGACATTTTGAAGCTGTTTTCAGATTACATTTTGACGTGTGTGCCTCGTATTCAGAATAGTATTGCTGATGCACTTGCTAAGGCAGCGAGTAATTTGAAGATTCCTATGAACTCAAGCAATAAATTTGAAATCCATGTGAAGCATCGTCCGACTGTCCCGGACAATCAAAGATATTGGCAAGTTGTCCAAGATGATGAGGGGATTGATGATTTTCTGCAAAACAAAGGTAAATTCAAAGATACCTCGATTGATGTACAGCATGATGATGGAAAAGATGATGTGCAGATCAATCAAATGGAAGTGTTGCAACTCAAGGATAATGTGATTCTGAAAGGCTTGATACCTTTAGAAGAACTCTTTGATCACAATGACGTAGCCCGCAAACCAACATTGCAACCAACAGAGAAGGGAGTTGAAGACGTGAATATTGGAACAGCCGAGCATCCGAAGATGGTAAAGCTGTCCAAAACATTTCCACCGAAGGTAAAGGACAAATATATCAGTTTGTTGTCATCTTTTGCCGATGTGTTTGCTTGGGACTATTCTGATTTGAAGACATATGATACAAATATAATTCAGCACACTATTCCTATTAAGCTTAATCAAAAACCCTTCAGACATAAGTTAAGAAGGCTTAATACAAAATTGCTGCCATCAATTGAGAAAGAGATCAATCATTTGTACAAATCAGGAATCATTGTTCCCATCCGTTTTTCTGATTGGATATCCAATTTGGTGCTTGTGCGAAAGAAGATAGGTGAGATTCGTTTGTGCATTGATTTTCGGAATCTCAACAAAGTTTCATTGAAGGATAATTATCTGCTGCCAAAAATGGATCACATACTTCAGCGAGTAGTTGGAGCATCTCGCATGTCACTACTCGATGGTTATTCTAGATATAACCAAATTTTAGTCCATGAAGATGACCGAGACGAAACAACGTTCACCACTCCGTGGGGAACATTTCATTATGCAAAAATTCCTTTCGGTTTGAAGAATGCGGGTGCCACTTCTCAGCAGGCAATGGACTTGGCTTTCGAAAATGAGAAGGATGTCTTCTTGGTTGTGTACCTTGATGATTTAACCATGTTTTCCCAATCAGATGAAGAACACTTGTATCACTTGAAAATTGTCTTTGAAAAGTGCAGAAAATATGGTGTTTCGTTGAATCCTAAGAAGGGCTTGTTTGCCATGGATGAAGGCAAACTACTTGGGCACATTATCTCAAAAGATGGCATCCGTATTAATCCAGCTCATGTGGAAGCAATTCAACAAATTGACCTACCCCGAAATAAGAAGGAGATTCAATCATTTAATGGTAAGATGAATTTTTTGTGCCGCTTTGTTCCTAATCTTGCTGAACATCTTAGGGGGATTAAAAACATGCTTAAGAAGGACAACCAAGTGTCATGGATGGAAGAGGCTATAAAATCTTTCAATTTAGTAAAATTGGCTCTTTCTTCAGCTCCGGTTCTAATCAGCCCAGATTATACTAAGGATTTTATATTGTTTTCATTTACTTCGGAGCATACTATGGCAGCTGTATTAATGCAGAAAAAAGATGAGCATGAAAGACCCATTGCTTTATTTAGCCGGACTATAAGAGATGCTGCTTTGAAATACAACATCATTGAAAAGCAAGCCCTTGCACTTGTAAAAGCACTGAAAGATTTCCGTGTGTACATTCTTCATTTCCATATTTTAGCTTATGTTCCTAACGCTGCTGTCAAAGATGTTTTGGTTCAGACAGATCCTGAAGGAAGACATGGCAAGTGGATAGCAGCTTTGCTGGAGTATGATGTGGAGATTAGGCCCACAAATCTTGTTAAAGGTCAGGGATTGGCAAAGTTGATGGCTGAATCAAATCTGCACGTCTTAGACATAAATCTGATCGCTGCTATGTCCGATGAAAATGAGGAAAGTTCGTCACTTCAGGTATCAGAAATGTTTGTTCTTTCTCCATGGTATTCAGATATCATATATGTACTTCAGAATTTGTTCGCGCCGCCTGGTATGGCTAGAAATAAAGCTAGACCTCTTAAGTTAAAGGTTGCTAAGTTTTGTATTTTGAATTCTGCACTTTATTGGAAAGATCCTGGTGGTGTTTTGTTGAATTGTTTGGTGGAGGAAGAAGCGAAGCAGGTCATGGAGGATTTCCATAGAGAAGATTGTGGCGGTCACCTTTTTTGGAAAACAACGGCAAACAAAATTCTGAGGGCTAGATACTATTGGCCGACATTGTTTGCTGATGTGTTTAAGGCTGTCAAGAGCTGTCATAACTGCTAGATTTTTTAGGGAAAGCAGAAATTACAGCCTTTGCCGCTTAAGCCCATTGAGGTGAGTGCCCCTTTTCAGCAGTGGGGGTTGGATTTCATTGGTGAAATTCATCCCGCTTCTTTAGGTCAGCATAGATGGATCGTCAAAGTGACAGATTACTTCACGAAGTGGATCGAAGCAATTCCCACTAGGCAAGCTATGGATGCGGTAATAATTTCATTCCTTGAGAATAATATTTTGTCTCGTTTTGGTTGCACGAATAAGTTGATCACTGATAACGCAACAGCTTTCAAGACAAAGCGAATGGTTGAGATTTGTAGTAAATATCATATTACTTTGGGTCACTCAACCACCTATCATCCACAAGGCAATGGATTGGCAGAGTCTTCTAACAAATCCTTGGTTAATATCATTAAGAAGATGCTGGAAATAAACAAGAAAAGTTGGCATAAGAAGCTAGTCCATGCACTTTGGGCAGATCGAGTGAGTCAAAAGAAATCCATTGGTATGTCCCCCTTTGAGTTAGTTTACGGAGTTGATACAGTGTTCCCTACCTCTCTTGCAGCTCCGGTAGTCAAAATTCTTCAAGAGGTTGGTAGTGAAGAGGATCCAATGCAGAGAAGACTAAATCAAATGATCCACTTGCAGCAGACACGGGAGGATGTTTTTCAAAACACATTCAAGTTGCAGGAGAGAATTAAAAAGATTTATGACAGAAAAGCAAAGGCGGACACATTTCAGTTGGATGATGTGGTGTTAAAGTGGGATGCAAGGAATGAGGAAAAGGGCAAGCACGGTAAGTTTGATAATCTCTGGAAAGGCCCTTTTAAGATTGTAGCATATCGGGGTCAGAATGCCTTTCTTTTGAAGGATATGAATGGGGAAGATTGTCCGGGAGGGCCGATCAATGGTCGGCTGCTCAAACGGTACCTTTTCTGAGTTATTTCTGCTGTCATCATTGTCATTGTAAATACCATTTTATTTCGGTTTCGCTGCAAGTGTGTGCTGTGATCTTTTCTTCAGTCTGGTGCCCGAAGTAAAGGCTATAATTCTGAAGAAAGATTTCAGTTTTGAGTTCAGTTTGTCGAGTCACTTTTTCAGTCATTTTAGTGTTATTATTGAGTCATTTTGAGTCAAGTTTCGGTCAAATAAATTGAGTCAAAATCTTGTATTGTTTGTGGAAATAATGACTCCATAGCCCAATGGACGGAGGCACTATCTAGCTCTTCCAGAGATCTGTTGTTCTTGGCACCTCCAAGGAGCTACTATTATGAAACTAGCTCAAGAAAAGATAGAAAAGATAGATCAACACCTTAGAATTCAGCCTCTTCGAGGGGGCAACCTCCTTTACATTACATAAATGAACAATTTTTCGATGATACAAATGACAAAAACTCCTTTCTATATATAGAAGTCTAAGGAGTCACAATATAACCTTGCCGACCTAAAAATAATAATATAAAGCCACAAAAATAATAATAGAGGGATTCTATGGGGCACAGTAATAACAATATGGGGGCAATGGGGGCACAACAATATTAATAAGGGGTATAACTACAATAGTAATGGGGTAATCACTAGTATTATAGGGACCCAACATGCCCCTCTCCTTCAAAAAAGTGTTGTCCTCAACGCTTGAGTAGTTCTGGATACTTTTGTATAAAATTCTCATCCTCCCATGTGGAATCTTCAGCAGATAAGTTCTTCCACTTGATAAGATACTCCGAAATTGATCGATTTCGTAGCTGTCGAGTTCTTGTTTCTGTGACTGAAACCTCCTCCCAACGTTGGCTTGGAATGGATAAAGGTTGTAATAGACCCGGTGTCTTAATTGTTTCAACTTTATTTTGTTGGCAAACCAAACATTCCACCACAAACTTTTGAATATCTAATTTAAGGCCATCCCAAAAAAATTCCTTCTTAACCCTATGGTAAGTTTTTAAAAATCCTGAGTGCCCTCCTAAGGGAGAAGTGTGTAATTCCATAAGAATCTTTTGTTTTAGCTGGGAATTCTTACAGAGGTATAAGCGATCTTTGTACCATAATGAATCATTTTTCCAGCTAAATGTATCAGACGTAATGGAATCTTGTTGTAACTTTCGAATAAGTGCCCACACTTCTTCGTCATTCTTCCATTCCTCCCTTGCTTCATTTATCCATTCTGGTTGGATAATAGAAATGGCGCACAACAATGCTTCTACATCCTCATCCTTTCTTGAGAGTGCATCTGCCACCACATTTTGCTTCCCTTTTTTGTAGATGATTTCAAAGTCATAACTCAACATCTTTGTGACCCACTTTTGTTGCTCTTCAAAGGATAATCTTTGTTCTAAAAAGTATTTAAGGCTATCATGATCTGTTTTTACCTTGAAGTGTATTCCCATTAGGTAGGGTCGCCATTTCTTAAGTGCATGGAGTATTGCCAACATTTCCTTCTCATAAATAGCTTTGCTTAAAAACTTTCCCTTGATTGGACGACTTTCAAAAGCAATGGGTCTTTCATCTTGCATTAGAACAGCACCAATTCCATTTCCTGAAGCATCATATTCCACAATAAAGGTTTTTGTGAAGTCTGGTGTAGCTAAGACCGGTGCTTGGCACATTGCCTCTTTAAGACATTCAAAGGCCTTTGTTGCTTCCGGAGTCCATGAAAATGCATCTTTCTTCAATAATGTTGTTAGAGGTGCTGTTATTCTCCCATAATTCTTAACAAACTTGCGATAATACCCTGTCAACCCGAGAAATCCTCGCAGATGCTTTATGGATGTGGGAATTTTCCATTCCTTAATGGCTTTAATTTTGCTAGGGTCTACCTTAACTCCTTCATGAGATACAATATGACCCAGGTATTCCACCTCCTGGACTCCAAAGAAACATTTGGATCTTTTTGCATATAATTGTTTCTCCTTCAATAGTTGTAGCACCCTGTCAACATGTTCAACATGATCCTTCCAAGACTTGTTGTAGATTAGTATATCATCAAAAAATACTAACGCAAATTTTCTAAGGAATGGTTTGAAAATTCAATTCATCAAACCTTGAAATGTTGAAGGTGCATTGGTGAGGCCAAAAGGCATGACCAAAAATTCATAATGACTCTCATGAGTTCTAAATGTTGTTTTCTGAATGTCTTCAGTCTTCATTCTGATTTGATGATATCCTGAATGAAGATCCAACTTGGTGAAGTAAATTGATCCATGCAATTCATCCAGTAATTCTTCAATGATAGGAATGGGGAACTTATCTTTAATAGTGAGCTTGTTCAGCTCCCTATAATCCGGACACATGCGCCATGATCCATCCTTCTTGTGCACCAATACTACTGGAGCAGAGAAAGAACTTTGACTCGATTGAATTATACAGCCTCTAGCATTTCTGCAACCATACGTTCAATTTCACTCTTTTGGACATAGGGATATCTGTACAGCCTGATGTTTGGAGGAACACTTCCTGGAATCAGATGAATAGCATGATCATGATCACGCATAGGTGGGAGAACTTTGGGAGTCTCAAATGCCTTTGAATGATTGTCCAGGACTTTTCAGAGATCTGGAGAAATAGATGATTCCGATGTGGAAACATCTAGCGAACATAATTGTGCAATTACACCTCTTTGTTCCTTTTTTAGAAGCTTTGTCATACCATTAGAGCTGATTATCTTTCCTGGTTTCCCTGCAATACCCCTTAATTCAACTTCCTTTCCTTCCATAGAAAATTTGATTAAAAGTTCTTGAAAATTAAAAGCTATTGTACCCAAGGATTGTAGCCATTGGACTCCTAGTACAACATCAGCACCTCCCATTGGAATGGAAAGCATTGGGCTAGTCAATACATATTCTCCCATGAATAGCTTGATATTATGGCACTTTCTAGAGAAATTTATTGTTCCTCCATTTGCAATCATCACTTGACACTCTGGTGCTAGATATAGGAAGCAATTCAATTCTTTTGCTACCTTACAATGAATAAAATTGTCGGTGCTTCCTGAATCAATCAACACTATTACCTTTTTCTTCTTGATTTTTCTTTCTATCTTGATGGTTTGAGGAGTGGTAATTCCCACCAATGCATTACAAGATATGGTCAGATTTATTTTTTCTTCATCTAGGCTTTGTTCCTGGAGTATATCCTCTTCTTTTGACCTTTCTTGCTCCTTTTCTTCTTCCTCTTCACAATCTATGTAGAATAATTTCTTCTCAGCACACTTATGACCTTTAGTGTATTTGCTATCACAACTGTAACAAAGCCCTTTTGCTCTTTTTTCTTCCAATTGTTGAGGTGTCAACCTTATAGGTTGTGGAAGACTAGGGGCAACAACACTTCCGTCTTTATAGTTGTGAGTGGTATGCTTCCTGGTTGCCATAATTTTGCTTTCCATTTTTCTTGCTAACCTGAATGCCTTCTCTAATGAATCAGGTTCCCAAAGGCGAACATCATGTTGGATATTATCCTTTAAAGACCCTATGAACACATCAATCATATGCTCCTCTGGAATATCTTTTACCCTTATGTTCAATTTTTGGAACTCCTCAATGTGCTCCATTATTGAACCCTTTTGTTTGAGACTTATCAATTGGCTAAAAAAAGTGTTGCTTTTTGTATCCTCATAATGTGCTATCAATTCTTCCGTAAAAATTGCCCAAGTGATAAATTATTTACGAGAGCAAAGACATTGATACCATACAAACTGATTTGGTTCCAAATATAAAGTTGCCATACGTACCTTTTGTGTGTTTTGCACATTATTGAGAATAAAAAATTGCTCCATCTGTAATATCCATGTTGCGAGATCCTTGCCATCAAACTTATATCGATTTTTGGAATATGGTGGGTCTTCGATCCAACATTAGAGTCTATGGAATCATGATTAACATTTCTTTTGTTCGCATCATGAGTTTCCTTTACAACCTTTTCACCATTAGTAAGTATTTCTTGTAGAAAATTTGTCAAATCTGTCTTCAAATCTGCCATGTCTGTCTTCAAATCTGTCTTCAAATCTACCATGTCTCTCTTCAAATCTATCTTTGAATCATCCATCTTAGCTTCCATGCCCTTTATCTTAGATTCCACGCCATTTATCTTAGACTCCACGCCATTTATCTTAGATTCTGTTAGCTTTTGTGAGCGTGACATTTGTTTCACTTGCTCTTGTAATTTTGATATATCATGTAGCATTTCTTCCTCTTCTTCATGAGTCATGCTAGAGCTTTCAGGTTCCTTACTAGGTGTTTGCATTTTCTTTCCTCGGGGCATCAGTTACCGATAATAATGCTTTACTATGCCCTTTGAATTCCTTCAAACCAAGCTTACGCAAAAATTTAAAAAAAACTACACACCTTTTTTCACTTCGTAGAAGCCTGATATTGAATCTGATGTATCTCTGTAATTTCAGATCATCCAGTTCTGAAATTGTGATCTGTAGTATCCTTCTACGTCCTCTTTCCAATTCCACCAGTGTTATCCAAATTGGATTCTCCAAGGAAGCGTTATGCAAAATCTCCCACAGTGACCTGCTTATAGACTAGTTCAGTAGAGCCAACGTGTACGACATGCCACGAATCACTGTTTCAACCTTTGGCTCTGAAAAAATATATACACGAAACTAAAGTCCATCCTCTTTTTGTACCTTCTGACGAAATTTTAATCTGATTCTCAGAAAGAAATTTATAACGATTTTCCCTAGGTCACCTGTTTGGAATGTAATTCAGGAGTCTGCAAGAAGACCAACTTCCTCAGATCATATCTCCGCAAATATAGCGCAAAAGGTTCTAAACTTTGGATCCAAGATTCAGCACGATGTCGTCTCAAATGGGTTTTTTTTTTAGCTTCTGAAACATCGTAGAAAAAAAGTTATAGCAAAAATTCCATGATGACCTTTTGGGATCAGCGAAACCCTAGAATCCAAGGCTCTGATACCAAATGTTATGAAACCAGCTCAAGAAAAGATAGAAAAGGTAGATCAACGCCTTAGAATTCAGCCTCTTCGAGGGGGAAACCTCCTTTACATTACATAAATGAATAATTCTTTGATGATACAAATGACAAAAACTCCTTTCTATATATAGGAGTCTAAGGAGTCACAATATAACCCAGCCAACCTAACAATAATAATATAAAGCCACAAAAATAACAATAGAGGGATTCTATGGGGCACAGTAATAACAATATGGGGGCAATGTGGGCACAACAATATTAATAAGGGGTATAACTACAATAGTAATGGGGTAATCACTAGTATTATAGGGACCCAACAATGACTCCATAGCCCAATGGACGGAGACACTATCTAGCTCTTCCAGAGAAATGTTGTTCTTGGCACCTCCAAGGAGTGACCATCCCCATTGGAGCCAATGTTAGAGTCAGTCTAGCCATCCCTCCGTCAGAGATCAAAACTCTTTTTACATTTCATGTTTAGCTGTCCCATCTCACTCGATCAGTTGCATTCCAATAGGAGCATGCCACAAATCTGTCGGAAGGGCTTTTGTCATTCATCCCCCTCATGCTTTACACTGCTGGCTCAGGTCTGTTCATCAAAATCAAGTCATAAAAGTCATTTGCATTTCTATTTCAGTTTCTAGGTCATAACAGTCATTTTAGTCATTAGGTCTAGAGTTAGTCAAGTTGTGTCTTCACAAGGTCTAATAAAGCCAGCAAGCCAGAGGGAGGTTCTTGATAAGTTATAAAGATTTTTATCGTCATACAGATGGATTATGACTTTTCTTCAAAACTCTGTTTTGAAGACAAGTCGACATTTTTTTTTGGTAATAATTTTCCAAAATTTTCAGTTCTTGAATTCTTCAGGCGCAGCCCTAGTCTCCTTTGCCAAATTCCATGTCAGCTATTCCTGCAAAAAATTGCCAAAAAATTCATCATTTCAACAAAAAATCAAGGTGGAAACAAAAAGTCAGAGTTCTATTAATTGTGAAAAAGTGCCAATTGCAAAACATTACAAAAATGGGTTTTGGAGAACTAAAAATCAAATTGATGTCTTTATAAAGGTTTTTCCATGAAGATGAATGTCATTCTGCATGCCAAGGTTGGAGAAAAGCATTTCAAAGCGAATTGGGTGAGCAACGCGTGTTTTGGAGAGAAACTGGTTGCAACTAGCCGGTGCGGCGCACAGAACAGGTGGCGCGGCACTGGGAGTTCTTGCCCAGTGTTATTTTGAACAGGCGCAGCGCACAGGGAGCGCGCGGCGCACTGGGTTCTTGGCGCGGACCATATAGCCCAAAGTCCGAAATTGTGTCAAATCTCTTCAAATTGCTCATTTCTTGCGTGGATTTGCCAGGTAAGCCTTTCTTCTTGGTGTTGCATCAAATTTTGTGCTAAGTGATGGTGGTGGTTGCAACAAAAACTCTCAAACCCTACCTCTAAAAGTCCTCAAGCCAATTGTTGTTAGGGTTGCAAATCCATTGTTTTGGTACCAAGGTTCCCCCTCCATTTCATTTTTATCTTCTTTCCATCATTCGCTTCTCCCTTATTCCATTTTTCCTTAATCCCATTCTTCCTTATTCTAAAAAATTACTAAACTCATATTCCCAATTCCCTACCACACATTTCCAAATGTAAAAATCCCAAACCCTAAACCCAATTCCTATACATAAATCCCTCAAACCCTCTCCCATATTTCCCTATTGAATTTCTCCCAATAATTCCCATTCCTCACTATTATTTCCCCTTCCTAACATTCCCTTGTCACATTTTTGTTCCCCTTGGTGGCAGAATTCAACCATATTGCATTACAACACAGTAGTTTCCTAAAGAGCAGTCCAAGCATAGTTCATATACAACAACATCTTTTCTTCAAGGTATATTGTACAACAGTCATGGCATCTGAGCATTCATCGGACTATGAGGTGGAAACCCAAAGTGACTCTCCCTTAGAAGAGCAGGCGCCCCGAAGGCCTCATAAAAGTGGTAGACATGTTAGGAAAGAACCGACCACCCTTACAGAATTGCAGCCTGCCGTCTTGCTATGCAGTGTTTTCAGCATCAGTCATGCTATGAGTTTTGTCAAAAGGTGGCTAGTGTCCAATTTCATCATGAGCTGGCTCATCTTTTTGTGTTGCACTTGCACGGAGATCACACTATCTTGGCTGGTGTCACCTTCACACTTACACTAGAATCTGTCTCATTAGCAACCGGTATACCGAACATTGGTGAACCATGGCACAAGAAACAGAAGATTGACCGGCAGCATTATGAGCCATACATCAAAACCAGTTTCTTGAGGCAGCTCAAGAGAGTGTTCCCGTTCCGATATCTGAAAGATGAATATGCTCCACTAATGAAATTGATCATGAAATATTTCAGCTGTGAGGGACGGTTCTCTCGTCTCTATGCTTATCACATTAGGTTGCTCATGCATTTCACCAGGGTACGGATGATGAACATTCCGTATTTCATTTGCCGGAACATAGAGAGGATGGCCACCTTTATACAGCATAAAACAACTCAGCAGCAACTTAACAGTGTCTATCATTTTTCTCTTACAAAGATTTTGGTGGTTCATCAGCTTGGATTACAGGGCATCACTTGGGATTTTTCATCTCTTGTGATTTCTTCAAAGCTTCACGGGGATTATCAGAGGTTAAGCATGAGGGTGAACCTTCTCATCAGTATGAGCACCATGAGACTGCGAGTGTGCCAGTATTCATCACATATCAGAGAGGCACCAGACATTTGTTTGCAGCGGCAAAGCGAGCGTTATCTCCACCCGAGGTGGAAGGGGCCTTGCTTCCTCCATCAGCATCACAGGTACAGGACAAAGGCAAGAGGCCAATGCAGGATGAGGGGCCTTCAGGTGAGCCATCAGGTGAATGAGAGACTAACTTCATTCTCATTCATGATGATGATACTGATACGGGTCCAAAAAGCGCCAAACTTAGAGAGATCATCCAGGAGCAGCAAACAAAGATCGAAGCCTTATCCCTTGACTTGGAGAGGGCTAAGTGGACCATGATGTACTTGGAGCAGAGGAACAAATAGCTTGAGGATTAGCAGGCAATCATGGAGCTACAAAACATTCATGAGCATCACCAAGCTGCACAAAGGAGAAGAGTTGAGCTCACGTCATTGGAGCAAGAGATTAATGAGGATCGGGAGGCCAATCTCGAGAGAGTTAACATGCACATAGAGAGGCTGTTGGACAAGGCCGACAAGGACCATGCATTGTTGAGACACATGGCTTTCCACTACATGGCACGAAACAAGGTGTGCAAGGCCCGAATTAGGAATTTGAAGGCGAAATTGAGAAAGGCAATAAAGAAGCAAAAGAGGCAAAGGGAGCTTGATCGCCTTCAGATATTGGCCGAGGCCTCTTTAGCCCAGCATAACACTTGATAAGGAAGCTCCAGCCCAAATATCAAGAAATTTGGGGTATTTTTGGCATTTTTGTAAATTTTTGTGCAAAAAACAGGGTTTTCCTCCCTGTGTGCCACACCACGTGGCGCGCACTTATGATAGGAGGCTCCATATGCAAAAACTTTTATAGTTTTGGATTTTTCATGAAAAAATTATGACTTCTGGTGCATGGCCAAGAAGTTTGGGCAAGTTTTGAGTCCTCAGGAGGCCAAAAACACTCAAAAAATGACCTCTCTCCCCCTATTTTCACACACAGGAAGCAGTCTTGGGAGTTTGAAGTTTTGGAGGAGAAAATGGGCACCAAATTCAGAAATTCCAAGTTGGAAAGTAGACAGGTAGGGCTTTCCAACAAGCACACTTGGGCTCAATTTGGACTTCAGAAAGTGCCTCAAAAACAACACCAATGTGGCGCGACGCATACAGAAATTGGCGCGGCGCACAGAGGTTTTTTGACCAATTTTTCACCTTCCAGCTCAGGAATTCAGCCAATTTGACTAGTTTTGCTTTGTGATGTTATTTTTGACCTATCTTGATGTAATTGGGTGAACATGATGTAATTTTGGTACTTAGTTACTTGTTCTAGAGGATTCATTCACTAAAAAGTGAAAACTTAATGAATGAATCAGTTTCCTACCTTATAGAGGCAAGTTGTTTTGATTGCCTAGATTTTAGTGCTTTGTTTAGAATTGGTTGAAACAACTCCTAGAATGATGAGCTCGACCCCTAGAGGCAAGGGAATAGGTTGGCTTTCCTATATTATGTAATTCCTAAGTCATTTTCAGGGTTGGACTATTGGGAAAAGTTTGGCACTCTATTGTACATTCACTTCTGCATTTTTGGCTAAGGAAAGACCAGGGTTTTGCAGCACTGTATGGGATCCATGTGGATTTATGTTTTGATGGTGTGCTTCTCTGAGTAATTTTAAGTTTATCTAGTGTTATGTGTATCATTTTCCTGCTTCTTCTTCTGAATTTGAACAAATGAGTGATTAAGGTAGAATCCATAACTGTTATGCTCTGCCTTTGAATTTGTTTAAATTTTCATGTTTTCATCTGTTTAAGGAGAATTCTTGAGACTCTATTGCTCTCCTTAGCTCCTCACCAGCCTGATCTATCCATCTCACTCACTTTAAAGCATCAAAATGATTTCCTTCCTTGCCCCAATCAAAACTCTGCAGAAACTGTGCCTCATCCCCGAGCCCAATTTGCCTTTCCCATTTTTTCAACAAAACCCTAAAGAAAAAAACTCCAATCAAATCCTTTGCACTTAATACCTAGCCTAAAATCAATTGCTAAATCAGTCATCTCCAGCCCATTGAGTATCTTTCGCTGAGATTGACCCGGAGAGAGCCCTCTCATGTCCTCGTAGGGCTAGCTACGAGGCTGAGCGTGGTTTGATGTGGACCTAGAACCTTGTATTTTCAGCCTGAGACAAATCTAGCCTCTAACATATAGCATGGTCATCATTGTTATCACCCTTACACGAGGAATGAGAAGCAGTACTTATCAGATGAGTTCAAGAAAGCCAAGGATCCTCCCTATGATGGATAACTAAAGAAACTGGAGGATGCATAGGCATGGTTGCTTGGGATGAAGAAGTTATTCGAGTTGCATAATTATATAGAGAATATGAAGGCTAGGATAGTTATTTTCACTCTCGAGGGGAATTAATACATCTGATCAGAAGATGTGAAGCTTGTCAAAGGCATCAAGGTAGAGAATTTGAGTTGGCGTGAGTTCAAATGACTCTTTAGGAAGAAGTACTTGTCAAAGAGATACTATGATGGTAAGGCTAAGGAGTTCTATGAGTTGAATACGGGATCTATGACAGATGATGAGTACATGACTAATTTTCTGGAGCTGTTGAAGTATGTACCATATCTTAAGGATGAGAAAACAAAGGTTCAAATATTTGTTAGTGGATTTCCTTTAACATTTAAGGACATGATTGAGTATGATGAGCCTCGAAAATTGGAGGAAGTAATTGGGAAGTTGAAACATTGTTATGAGCAATCTAAGCGTAAGACTAATTCTAAGCAGGGCTGGAAAGGTAATGACAAGACAAAGGGAAAATGGGTTAAGAAGTGAGGAAGACCATAGGATGCAAGTAAAAAGGATAATGTAGTGTTGTATAAGAAATTTAATGCAATTAATAGAGGACAAGCATTTAAGTCTGAGGAGAAAACCAAGGGTGATGGCAGGCTTCCTTTGCAGTGTTGGACTTGTGGTGTAGAGAATTGAAAGACATGTTTTCCATGACATCAGCGTGGAAAACCTCATATTTATAGTGCTCAGGAGGCACACACAGTTGGGGATGTTGGACAGGGTATTCCTTGGATTTATGCAACATTAGATAATAGGCAGGCTAATCATCAAGAATCTATTATCAAGATGAAACGTAAGCTTTGTCATCAAGTTGTTTCTATTTTGATTGGCCCTAGATCTTACTATAGTTATATCAGTCCTGACTTGGTGTATAAGTATTGCTTGAATAAAGAAGTGCATGTAGAATATTGGTTGGTGCAGTTGGTTACAGGTACCAAGAAAAGAGTTCATCATTGGGTGAGATCTTGTGCATTTGAGTTGAACAGTATGTCTACAGCAATGCATCTAAATGTGCTTTCATTGGGATCATACAATATGATGTTGGGTATGGATTGGTTGTACATTCACAAGACTAAGGTAGATTTCTATGACAAGGCTATTGAGCGCTTGGATGATGATGGAGAGAATAGACTATTGCATGATAAGAAGAAGCCTATGCACAACCTACGTCAGTGAGAATGGTTAAATCTATGTAGGCAGAGCACTATATTAGGAAAGAGTGTGTATTGTTTGCAGTTCATATTTCTAGTGACAAAGGAAAGGATGCTGAGGATGTTAAAATCTTGAAGAGGTATCCAGTTTTGCAATAGTTTCATGATGTGTTACCACCTCATAAGGAAGTGGACTTTTCTATTGAGTTAATACCAGGATTAGTGCCAGCATCAAAGGCATCATACAGGATGAGCACTCCAGAATTAGTGGAATGGAAGTTGCAGCTTAAGGAAATTCTCAATAAGGGATACATTAGGCCAAGTGTGTCGCCTTGGGGTGCACTAGTATTTTTTGTGAAGAAGAAGAGTGATACTCTTAGGTTGTGCATTGATTACAGATAGTTGAACAAAGTGACTATCAAGAAAATATTTCATTTGTCGTAGATTGACGACTTAATTGATCAGTTGAAGGGAGCAACATTTTTATCGAAGATCGACTTGAGATCAAGATATCATCAAGTACACATTAAAAAAAGGACATATAAAAAACCACATTTTGTACTAGGTATGGGTATTATGATTTTGTAGTAGTTCCTTTTGGTCTTACTAATGCTCCATTAATTTCATGTGTTTGATGAATAGTGTGTTGTGTCCTTTTCTAGACAATTTTGTGATAGTATTCATTGATGACATATTGATCTATTATAAGAATGAGGAAGAGAATGCAGAGTACTTGGCATCAATGTTAAGATTGTTGAGAGAGCATCATTTGTATGACATGATTAGTAAATGCAGTTTCATTCAAAAAAAATTCATTACTTGGGACATGTTATTTCCAAGGAAGGCATAGCAGTGGACCTGAAAAAAATCAGAGTTATCATGGAGTGGGAAACTTCTAGGAATGTGGACGAGGTCAGATCATTCATGGGACTAGCAAGTTATTACAGGTGGTTCATCAGGAACTTATCACAGATTTCCTATCCTATTACATCTTTGCAGCAAAAAGAGAAGAAGTTTGAATGAAATGAGGAGGGTGCAACTAGTTTCAAGAGGTTGAAGCATTTGCTTACAAATGCTCTAGTTTTGAAGATTGCAGATCCTAACAAAGAGTTTGTGGTATGTACAGATTCTTGCAAGAGAGGACTTAGTGGGGTACTAATGCAGGAAGGATAGGTGGTATGCTATGAGTCAAGGAAGTTGACTAAACATGATCAGAGCCATGTGACTCATGATCTTGAGTTGGCAGTTATCATTCACACCTTGAAGATGTGGAGACATTATCTTCTTGGCAGGTGGTTTATTATGATGAGAGATCATAGTGGGTGGAGGTACTTGTTTGACCAACTTAATCTGAATTCCATACAAGCTAGATGGTTGGCTAATCTCAACGAGTTTCATTTCGAGATCATGTACATTAAGGGAAAGGAGAATAGGATTGCATATGATCTCAGTAGAAGAGTGCAGGTGAATCACATTACAACGATGAGTTCTTATGGGACAGACTTGCAGGAGTGGATCTTGCAAGCGGGGTAGCATGATGATAGCTATCATAAATTGAGGCACAAGTTACAATAGTAGGGTGCAAGTGATAGGGATGAGGAGTATCATCTCACGACAGAGGGCTTAGTCAGATTCAGGAACATGATTTATGTGCCCAATGGCAGTGAGCTCAAGAAGCTTATCTTGAGAAAGTTTCATGTTAAGTTGTATTCAGGTCAGCTAGGATATCAGAAGACAATGATAGCAGTTAAGAGGTTCTACCATTGGATGAACTTGAAGAAAGAGGTAGTTCAGTTTGTTGTGAGATGTTTGGACTGTCAATGGGTAAAAGCAGAGTGTAAGCATTCAGGTGGTTTATTACAATTGATTCTGATTCCATAGTGGAAATGGGAGGTCATTTCCATGGACTTCATTATAGGTTTTCCAAGGACATTGAGACAACATGATTCCATCGTGGTTGTGGTTGAAAGGTTAAGTAAGGTGTCTCACTTAATTGCAGTTAAATCTATGAATTTAGCTAGTGAGGTAGCTCATATTTTCATTAGGGAGATAGTGATATTGCATGTTGTTCCCAAGAAGATCATATCAGATAGAGATGTCAAGTTCACTTCCAAGTTTTGGAAAGGGTTGTTTGTAGGTTTGGGGATAGATTTTGCCTTTAGTACAACTTATCATCTGTAGCTATATGGACAAACAGATAGGATTAATAGGATTATTGAGGAAATCTTGAGGATGTATGTCATGCATCAATAGAGGAAGTGGGAATAGTATCTTCCACTAGTAGAGTTTTCTTATAATAATGGGTATCAAGAGTCCTTGAAGATGAGCCATTCTAGGTTCTTTATGGGCAGATTTGTAATACTCCTATCAGTTGGAGTGATCTAGTGAGTAGGATGTTGATTGGAACGAACATGTTGGAAGAGATGGAACAAGAAATGTAGGTTATTAAAAGGAATTTGAAGGCAACAGAGGACAAGAAGAAGAGTTATGCAAATCAGCACAGGGTATTTAAGGAGTTTCAAGTTGGGGATCATGTGTACTTGTGCATCAAGCCCAAGAGGAGATCCTTAAGGATTGGATCGTGTGCTAATATGAAACCTCAATATTGCGGGCCTTTTGATATCCTTAAGAGGATTGGACCAATGGCCTACAGACTTGAACTGCCTCTGAAAATGAAATTCCATAATGTTTTCCATGTTTCCTTGCTTAAGAAGTATGTACAGGATGTTGATCATGTGATTGACTGGTTTTCATTGCAGGGGGGACTAGAGGGAGAAATACAACCATAACCACAATGCATATTGCAGCAGAAACAACTCATGCTCCGAAATAGAGTAATCTAGTAGGTTAAAGTGCAATGGAAGCACTTTGTGCCTGATGAAGCTACATGGGAGATGGTTGATCAAATGCGGGCTATGTATCCTTTATTATTTGTTGGTTCAAGTAAATGATTTTTTGGTATATGTATATGTATATGTATATGTATATGGATGTTGTTGTAGATGTTGCAATGAGTTGTGTTATAAAGCTCCAATAAGTTGTATGATTGTCATGTTTCTCATGTTGGTCATGGTTTGCAATAGTTGTTCATTGTAAATACTACATTGAGCTATGTTATAAATCTCCATGGGAAATATGTTTTATTTTCAACAGTTTGTTGGTCAGTGTCATTGAACACTGAGGATGGTGTTCCCCCAAGGGGGAGGGGTTTGTCATAACCACCAGTTTATTTTCCATGTAAATAAAATAGATAAAGGTCATGGGACATGTATTCCAAGTTGAATGTTGGGAAAAACATAGTGATGGGTATCACTGGTGATTAATTAATGGCTATAGAAATTGGAAAAGGAATTGGCAAAGGAAAAGTGGCAATAATTGGCATTTTATTTATGAAATAAAGGAAAATAGGAGAAAAATAAGGTGAAGAGACACAAATTTTCATAAGAGAGAAATTGAAGGAAAAATGAAGGAAAAGGAAAATAGAGGCCTTAATGATAAAATGGCTTTCGAGGATCAGTTCACAACCTTTTGTCAATTTAGATTTGGAACTCTATTTCATTTCTATCAGTATTTCACACTCTTGCACACTTATTCTTGGAGCATTCTTGGAGAACATTGGAATACATTGGATTTGGAGAAAGAAGGAAAATGAAAGCAAGAAAATGCAAGGGAACAATTGGATTAGCAACTACAGTTGGATCGCTTTGTAGGTAACCAATTGCATGTGTGATTTCCTTGTTGATTTCTATATGCATGGTATATGCATGTGATTTTATGGTTATGTGTTGTCATTGACATGGATATTTTCTTGGAGTTACAGTGGTTTTAGCCTTGCCTTTCCATTTCCTGGATATCCATGGTGTTGTGGGTTTTCCTCTGTTGTTCTTGTTGATTGGTGCTCATGTTCCTTATTGATGTGAGTTGGAAAATATGCTCTAGAAGCCCTGAATAGCTTGGGTTGAGTTATTAATCCTGGATCCTAGCTTGGGACAAACACTCTGGAGCCCTCGATGGGTTAAGTTACTAGTCCCTGGAGTCAGGTTGGACAAACACTCTGGAGCACTCGAAGGATGTGGGTTGAGTTACTAGTTCCTAGAGCCCTGGAAAACTTGGTTAGTGATAGATCTCATTGATGTTAGTGATGTTCAACTGTGGATGTGGAATAAATTTGGCTGAGGGTTGAAGTGGTTTGGCCTTTGGAAGCCATGGTTTGGTTTTTTTTAGTTTATTCCATAAGATCCCACATTCATGCTTGGAATATGGCATGGGGTTGATTGGCTGAAAGAGAGATTTGGTTCAGCCCAATCTTTGGTCAAGTGGTATGTGGAAGTGCCTCACTTGGTTGGTATTTTCATATGTTAATATGAGACATTTTCCTATTGTGATCTAGGATAATTTGTAGTGGTTATGTTGGTGATATTATGGTTGATTTGTCATGGTTCCTATGCTATTTATTTTCTAGTTATATGATAATTATATGATGTGTACCATATATGGATCTTGTCATCAATTATTTAGCTAATTAATTGGTTGGTGAATATATGGACTAATAAGTGTTGTTGCAGCTATAATAAGTGTTGTTGCAGCTATGTTGATAGGGAATAAAGCTTTCTTGGTGATTCGCAGATGAATATCAGACTATTATGGTCATATATGCATTCATGACCTGTAGCTTACATGTTTTCCATGTATTTGATGAAATGTATGTTATATACTAGGCATGTCCTAGGTCAATTCTTGTTCAAGTTCTACATGAAAAGCTTTGTCATTATGCCATTTATCATTCTGAGAAGTTGTAGGTAGTTCTGAGCAATGGTGTGGAGACTGGCTTGGAAAGATGGATCAGAACTCAAGACCACACCCTCTGAACCTAATATTTTGGGTTATAACCACATGGAGGCAGTATTGTGCATGTGTTTGGATACCTATAACCACATCCTGGCCTTGTAATGTATGCGGTTGTGGGCTTAGGGCAGTGAAAAAGAGCCCTAACTCAGGTTTTGTTCACCTATGGTGGTCCTTTGGCTCCTGAGTGTCTTGTAGCCCTGAGGGATGTTGTGAGTTGTTAGTGTGGTGTCCCCACTTCCATAACTAGAGCTTGGAGGTCAGGTCATGTCATAGTAACTCTTCGTCTCATGTTTACCCTAACAAGCCGATGAAATTGGGTAAATGTGGGAGGGGGTGGTTACAATTAGATTTCTAAGCAAGTGTGAGTAACATTCAAGTCCAAGGAGAAATTATCAACTACACCATTGAAATTAGTACATATGGACACGTCGTCCTTCAAGAACTCAGACACCTTCAGATAAACTATATTTCATGCTCTTCATTGATGATTTCAGCAAAATGGTATGGGTTACATTTCTTAGAGAAAAATTAGAGGCCTTTGAAAAGTTTAAGGACTTTAATGCCATGGTTGAAAATGACACAGACTAGAAAGAAAAAAAATTGCGTAAGTTCTAATAATGGAGGTGTGTTTACTTCAAAATAATTTGATGATTTTTGCAAGCAACATGGCATCAAAAAGAATTTTACCATAACACAGCTACGTAGTAGAATGGTGTAGTAGAGAGTGCCAAAAGATCAGTTCAACAACTGGCTAGAGCTATGATGGGTGAAAGAAATGTTCAATAGAGATTTTGGGTTGAAGACATTCACAAAACAATGGTTATTCTCAACAAAGCACACTTTAGACCAAACAATGATAAAACTCCATACGATATTTGGTATGGAAGACCTGAAATAATTAAGCATTTCAAAGTGTTTGGAAGAAAATTTTATATCAAAAGGAATAACGAAAGGCTTGGTAAGTTAATGCAAGGGTTTATGAAGTTATTTTTCTTAGATACTCTCACAATAAAAAGGGATATAAATGCTACAACAACAATAACACAAAGAGGATAGTTGATTGTATTGATGTTCAAGTTGATGAACATATTAATTTTGAAGACAATCAGCTAGTAAATAGAAACTCTAATGATCCAGTCAACAATGATGAGTCATTTTCAAATGAAGAAATTCAAGAACCCCTCAGTCTACACTCCAAAAATCCTGTAAGGTATGTGAAAAAACACCATCCAGCTGACCAAATAGTTGGTGAATTAAATTCAGGTGTACAGACAAGAATAATATTTTTAAACCCCCCTACATAAGTGCATATAGCTTTGTTGTCTAAGATGGAAGGAAAGTATTTTTCTTAGGCCAGCCAAGATGATAATTAGTTAAAATATATGAATGAAGAACTTGACCGGATCAAGAAAAATCAAACATGGGAGCTTGTTCCTAGACCAGTAAAAAAGAATGTTGTTGGCACAAAGTGGATCGTTACGAACAAATTAAATGAACAAAATGAAGTGGAAAGAAACAAATCAAGGTTAGTTTGCAAAGGATATGCACAAATTGAAGGTTTGGACTTTAATGAAACCTGTGTTCCTATTGCTCGATTAGAGGTAATTGTTTTTGGAATTCGCTTGTTTAAAAAAATACAATATATATTAGATGGATGTCAAATCTTCCTTTTTAAATGGAGAATTATAAGAAGTCTACATTGAGCAACATGATATTTTTCCATTGTTAGATAATCATGATTATGTCTCCAAGATGAAAAAGGCTCTGTATGGTCTCAATCAAGCCCCATGGGCTTGGTACTCCAAGTTGGATAGTTATTTGCTAAAGTGTGGTTTTAAAAGAGGTGCAATTGATAGTAATTTTTATGTGAAATCTAATGACAAAAAATTGTTAGTGCTGGTTTTCTATGTTGATGATTTTATTTTTTCCAATGATTCAAATTCTCTAACTTGCCAATTTGCAGTTAATATGAAGGCCAAATTTGAGATGTCTATGGTTGGAGAACTTTCATATTTTCTTGGTTTGTGGATTGCACGTTCTTCCAAAGGGATTTTTATCTCTCAAAGCAAGTAGCTCAAGGAAGTTTTGAAGAAGTTTGGCTTAGAGGAATTTTATTTGGTTAACACTCTAATGGTTATAAGATGCAAGCTCAACAAGACTAATGAATCACTGGAGGTGGATCAGAATTTATGTAGATCTATTATTGGAAAATTTTATATTTGACGACCTCAAGACAATATATTATGCATGCAGTTGGTATTGTTGGAATATTTCAAGCAGCCCCCAAATAGAGTCATCTCCTAGCAACAAATAGGATTCTCATATATCTTAGAGCCACAATGGACTATTGGCTTTGGTACCCTAGAGGTAAATATTTTTACTAACTATTTTTACTAATGCTAATTTGGCAGGAGATGTGGATGATCAAAAGAGCAGTAGTGGTGGTGCTTTCTTTCTTGGTGCATGTCTTATTTCATGGTTGAGCAAGAAGAAAGCTTCAATTTCTCTCTCTACTTTTGAAGTAGAATATATAGCAACAACTTCTTGTTGCACTCAATTCTTATGGATGAAGCAAACTTTATAATATTTACAAGTGTTATATGATAATCCTATCCCTACCATCTGCGATAATACCTTTTAAATCAACATGTCCAAGAACCCTATTTTCCATTCAAAGGCATAGCATATTCCAATCAAGTACCATTTCGTCTGAGAGAAAGTTGCAAGTTAGATTGTCAAGTTGGAGCATGTACCTACAAAAGAGCAGGCAGTTGATATATTCACAAAATCTCTCCCAAGATATTAATTTGAGTATTTAAGGAAAATATTGGGAGTAGTTCTTCTCAACTCCCTCCACTAAATCTTCCTCATGGGGAAGAAAGGAAACTAACAAGCACTCAACATATCAGATGAAAGCTACCAGGTCCACAAGATCAACAAGATAGGGGGCGATTGCTTTTAAGGGGAGAAAATTAATTTCTTTTCCATTAATGTCAAAGGGGAAGAAGTACACCAAAGGAGAAGTGCATCATAGGGGAGGCAACATCTATAGGGGGAAGAAAGAGAAGTAAGAAGAAGGAGAAATAAGAAGTGAACTTTTTTTTTGCTTTTATGCTTGTGTTTTGTGGTGTTTCCATCAATGCCAAAGGGGGGAATGTTCGAAATATGTTTTCATTGATGGAAAAGGAAAAGATGGTTACAGGCAAAATGGTCAAGGAACAAGATCAACTCAAATAGATGCCAAAGGCATTAATGGGTGTAAGTATAAAAGTTGCCATTAATGGAGCCATTTTTAGTATAACATATCATATCAAGTGATTTTATAAAGTGCTCAAATAGATAGAGCTCTGAAAAAAATTTCCATTTGTACATGGAAATCTAAAAATGGTCTCATGGATCAAAAGTTATTGTCAATCAAAGGTATCAAGCCCCAAAGTTGAAGGTTTCCGCTAAAGATAAGGCGATGGTCTTAGTTAGAGTTAGTTTTGGCATTTGGCCAAACTTGGAAAAGTAGTTGGAGGTTTGGACTTAGGCCTTTAGCATAGTTGGGAGTCAAGAGCTATTGGTGATGTGCAGCTAGGAAATTGTTCTGACCCCCGACCCATGACCTATTCCAACAATTTAATTTTATAAATAAAATTCATTGAAAAACTAGGGTCCATGACACATTTTCAACCATATAGAGGATGACACATGGCATTATTTCATTGGCCGAAAAAAGTGATGTGAATGCACAGGTGGATACACAATTAGATGATGATGTCAACAATGATGTGCCACTTATGAGGGTGTCACATGTGGCATGTGTTTTCATCGTTTTCAGGCATCCATGTGGAACAAACCTGAGTGACATGTGGCACCACTAAGAAGTCACCACGTAGCATAAATGAGAAAGGATGATGTCAGTAGGATGATGTGGAAATCAATCCAAAGGTCGTGTTTGGTGAAGCTTTTCTATGTAATTGATTTTAGTAGAAATACAAAGAAATATAGCTAGAGGTTGGGACTCTAGACCAGCCACGTCTCCATGGAGTCGGAGTAATTTACACACATGTAAGGAATATAGGTTAACCTCATATGTCCTCTTGACCTATGTTGAAATTCCTGCCAGGTTCAATGTTGTAAAGTTTCCAGTTCGAAGTTGGGTAGTTGGTGGGGAAATTGAAAATTGATATAGATCTTACCCCATTTAGCCCCCAACCTAATAAGTGGCTTGGTCACCGCTCCAGGTCATATGGTGAAAGCATGATTAGGTAGGTGCTCAAGTAGTCAATGAAGGACACCAGCAGTTGCATAATTTTTAGCAGCAACATGGATAAAGTTGGTAGTATATTTGGCATTTTTTCTAAATCTAATCGTACACCAAATTTAGAAAATTTTACTAAAACCTATAAAAATTCCAGAATTGCAAATTTGGACAGTTTAACCCAGGTTTTCTTATAGAGACAGGGGAGAAGAGTTATAAGACTTAAATACCACATTCAAAATACTTGGAGGAAGTGGTAGATAAGAAAAAATAAAGATTCATTCAAGAAAAAGAGTTGAAGTTAACTATAAGTTTAATAATGAAAATTATCAGCTCAAATTCTATATAAGTAGAAGTGAATTTGTAAGAAGTGGGTGAAGATGTGTGTGAAGGGATATTTGTATGGTGGTTTTATCAATAACCATAGATTGTTGAAGGTGATTTTATGGTGTTTGGGATGATTAATTGAGGTCAGTAATTATTTGTTTTATGAAAGGAAGTGGCCTTCATGATTTAAGTAAGAAAATTTTATGAAAGATGAATCAAGGAGGTCATGCAAGTAGCAACTTGAAGATCAGGGGTTGCAATTCCTTTCAATATTGGCTGGTAAATAGTTAGCGGTTGTAGCTATTTCTAGCAATGGATTTTGGTAGTGGTTTTTAAATAGTTATGGGTTGGAGCTCCTTTTAGTCGTAGTTGTTAAACTAGGGATTGTTGCTCCTTTCATTTGTAGTTGATAAATTAGGGAGTGGAAGCTTCCTTCAGGTTGTAGCCAGAGAACATTGTAACATCAAATAAAATCTTTCCTTTGTGAAGTAAATTAAAGAAAAGTTTGAAGAATTTATGTGTCATATTTGTGCTTCTTATGTTGATTCTTGTGATGCTTATATGAATTATTGCTGAAGTGCTTATTAGTGTGCTAGTAATCTTCATTAGTGAAAGAAATTTTTAAAATTTCCACAATATTGATTCACTCCCTTCCCAATGTTGTCCTAGTTTCTAACACCATATTGTAACATCCTTTTCATGTATGACAAGCTTTCAAACAACATTGCATTTAGCTCTACCTACTTCCCTTATTGTCTAATGAGTTTCTCATTATCAACGTTGTACATTTGAATTATATCCTTCATACTTCTCACTATCTCTACTAATTTTGAGGTAGATTATATTATGTAACCAAATCAAAATAGCACAAAAACATAAGAAAAAATAGATCAACGACTAGATAATAAGCCACTTCGAGGGGGTAACCTCCATTTACATCACATAAATGAACAATTCTTGGATTATTCAAATGACAAGACCTATTTAGTATATATAGGAGTCTAAAGGGTGAAAATATAATTAGGTCCTACATAAAAATAATAATGTAATGGCTCAACAATAATAATAATAGGTTTCTATGGGACACAACATTAACAATATGGGGACTACACTAGTATTATAAGGACCTAACAAGCCCCTCTCCTTAAAACAGTGTTGTATTCAATGCTTGAGCATTTCTAGATGCTTCTGTATGAAATTCTCATCCTCCCATGTAGAATCTTCAGCATGTAAGTTCTTCCACTTAATGAGATACTCTAAAATTGATCGATTTTTTAGCTATCAAATTCTTGTTTCCATGATTTTTTTAGGCTCCAATATAATTTTTATTCCTCGTCAAGTTCTGGAAATATAGTTTTAAATGAGAACTTTTCACCTATAACCTTCTTTAAGCATGAAACATGGAAAACTAGGTGTACTTGCAAAGATGCAGGCAACTCCAATTTGTATGTCGTAGTACCAATATTTTGCAACACCTTGTAAGGGCCATAGTACTTGGGTGATAATTTATTATCCTTCTTAGCTTACTTGAGGGACATTTTTTTGTATGGTTGTAGCCATAAAAATACCTAATCTTCCACATCAAAACTTCTTTCACTTCGATGTTGATTTGCCTATTGTTTCATTCGATTCTGCATCAAAGTTAAGTTATCCTTTAAGAGTTGGAGAAATTTTTGATGCTCGATGTGATCTTCCACTGCTTGAACCTTATAATTTTCTCTTAAATATGATGTGATGCATAGTGGATGATATTCATAAAGCACCATAAATGGGTTCATTTTTGTTGCGGTATAGAAGGAAGTAATATACCACCATTTTGCCAAATCTAACCACTTGACTCATTGTGTTTGTTTATCAGATACCAAGCAACAAAGATATTCTTCCAAAAATTTGTTCACTATCTCAATTTTCCAATCATATTGAGGATGATAAGATGATTTATGAGATAATTGAGTACCAAGACAAGAAAATAATTCTGCCCAAAAATTTCCAGTGAAAATGGGGTTTATGTCACTTACAATAATATTTGGGTTTCCATGTAGATTTTGAATTGTTTCCACAAATGCAGTGATGAATATAATGGCTTTGAAAGGATGAGATAGTGTATAAAAGTGTCCATACTTGGTAAGTCTATAAATTACCACCATGATGACAATCTTTCATTCATAATTGGGTAAACCTATGATCAAATCCTTTAAGACCTCCTCCCAATTCTAATTTGGAATGGATAATGGTTGTAAATAAAAGACCCAACGTCTTAATTGTCTCAACTTTATTTTGTTTGTAAACAAAACATTCTGCCACAAACTTCTAAATGTCATATTTAAGGTCATCCCAAAAAAATCCTTCTTGACCTTGTGGTAAGTTTTTAAAAATCTTGAGTGCCCTACTATAGGAGAGGTATGCAATTCCAAAAGAACCTTTTTTTTTTTTTTGGAGTTCTTACATAGATATAAGTAATCTTTGTATCATACTGAATCATTTTTCTAGATAAATGTATTAGATGCATTGGGTCTTGCAGCAACTTTTCAATGACTTTCCACACCTCTTCACAATTCTTCCATTCATCCCTTGCTTCATTTATCCAATCAGGTTGGATAATAGAAATGGCACAGAGCAATGCTTCCACATCCTCATCCCTTCTTAATAATGCATCTGCAATAACTTTTTTCTTCCCTTTTTTGTAATTGATTTCAAATTCATAACCCAACATCTTTGTGACCCATTTTTATTGCTCTTATGAAGATAATATTTGTTCAAAGAATTATTTAAGACTATCATGTTCTGTTTTTACCTTGAAGTGCCTTCCCATTAGGTAAGGGCACCATTTCTTCAAAGCATGTAGTATTACCAACATTTACTTCTCATAAATAGGTTTGTGTAAATACTTTCCCTTAATTGGATCACTTTCAAAAGCAACAGATCTTCCTTCTTGCATTAAAACAACACTAATTGCATTTCCTTGGGCATCACATTCGACAATAAACGTTTTTGTGCACTAGTACAAAATGGATAATTAGTTACTAAAAAAAACTAAAATTTGCATATAAATGACCATTTTTTAGTCGGTGACCAGTAGTATCTAATTTACAGTATCTTATAACGTGACAAACTTTTAGTCATTTTTAGCTTAGTCATTAATTTGTTGTCTCAATTTCATCATCTAGTAGTATATTTAGTCATAAATTTGGTCATTAGTTTAGTCATTAATTGCTCCATTAGATGACCAATATACAACAAAATATATTACTATGTGATCACCCAGGAAAACCAATTAATGACCAAATAAATATGACTAAAAAAGTTGGTCGTTTTATAAGATACTATAAATTAGCTACTAATAGTCATATATATGAAAATTTTAGTTATCGTTTGAAACCAATTAATAACCAAATAAATATGACTAAATTTTGGTTGTGTTATAAGATACTGTAAATTAGCTACTAATAGTCATATATATGTAAAATTTAGTCGTCATTTGTAATCATAAATTTATCGTTTGCAGTAGTCATTTATCTTTTCTTGATAGCTTCATATTCATTATATAAACGACTACTTTAGTAGTTAATAATCATTTCATTTACTTTCATTGATAATCATAATAAACAACTAATTTAGTCATATATTTATTTTAGTTGTGTTCATCATTAGTCAATGTAAACTACTAATTTAGTAGTTTTAGATTGATTTTATGTGTTCATTATTAATCAACATAAATTAATTATTATGATTTTGTGACTAAATTAAAAAATAAAAATAAAAAATAAAAAATAAAAATAAAAAAATAAAAATAAAAAATCAAAACGCAAAGTTACATATATTAATTACGATATTGAACAATATCAAGTGCAACTATAAATAATTTCAACCACATAAATTATATTATATGAAATGTCAAGTATTACAATATGAGTTTCCAACTTAATATTGGTTGGACTAAAATTTATACATGAAATGTTGTTTCATTACTTCAAAACATTATCATTTTGTTTCCAAGGTATTGCAGGTGAATTCACCAACTCTAAAGACTTGACCATCAGTCTCTATGTGTGCCTTATGTGGGATATTGGCTCTAAGGGTATCACTAGACCGATTCTCTTTTCTCTCTCTTTTTGTGTTTGTCACTCCAGTGTTATTGTTCTCCTCTTTCTTCAATT
The DNA here is from genome assembly GCA_031772625.1 of Pinus tabuliformis. Classification (NCBI taxonomy): domain Eukaryota; kingdom Viridiplantae; phylum Streptophyta; class Pinopsida; order Pinales; family Pinaceae; genus Pinus; species Pinus tabuliformis. The sequence goes on along the minus strand of CM062805.1, from coordinate 628,026,099 downwards.
CTTGTTTCTTACCATCAATATTGAGTTCCTTTTCTGAAAACAAAAGAATATATAGGGCAGAGTGTAAGCCATTAAAAACAATGAACACTAGAAATATAAACTAAAGTAGACTATAAAGGATTTATACGACATATACCTCAACATCAGCAATGTCAAATCCATTTTCACCATACAAGCAAGAAACTTGAACAAGTTTTCTTTAGTTGGGTGATAATGGCCACTATGTGGCCAGATGACCTATATAAACAAAGAAAATAAAATGTCACCATAGAAAAGAACACCTTAGTAACTTAGTATTCAACCTTCAGAGAAAGCTTAGGCACAATCATGCCAACTAAAATACATGCTAAAAAGCTCAAGTTATAGATAATTTGTGAAAACAAATAATCTAAGATGTGATGTCTAATCCTTGTCATTTTATTCGAAACAACATTTCATTCTCTAACGCATGAACTTGGTCAAGTATATAAACAACATGAAAGTAATTTCTTCTAATAGTCATGAAAATTTGTTAACACAAAACAACTAAAAGCATTTCAATCAATATCGTGTAATACTAATTTCATCTTCACTATTTGGTTGTTGTTTAAATGGACATGATACCAAGTATTTTCAATTTCATAGTTAAAAGACAAAAAACAAAAGAAATTTTCAAAATACAATCAAACAATAAAGAGAAGATATCATGGAATGGACATTGTAATTATAAAAAAATTGTTTACCTGTCCACCGATGTCTTTTTTTGCATTCTTAAAACATTTTCTTGCCCAAAATAACCAATGAGGTGAAAGAATCACAACATTAAAGACCAAAAAAAATCGTTACTAGAAACAGTGCCAAACTTGATGACTTAGGTTCCTGAAGGATCTCCAACAAAAAATGAATCATATCCAAGTCATGCTCTACATTGTCTCCCCATCCTTTTTCCGATCACATTTCCTGTAACCTTCCCACACCAGAGTCAAGTAAAAATCAAACAAAGGCATTAACATTTGTTTTTATCTTTTATATCTATAAACTTTGAATCTAAAAATATTTTAACACAAAACAACTATAATACTAATATTATATTCAAGTTTTGGATGTTGTTTAAATGGATATGATACCAAGTATGTTAAATTTTATAGTTAAAAGGAAAAGTAAAATCAAAGTAAAAGTTCAAAATATAATAAAACAATAAAGAGAAGATATCATGGAATGGGTGTTGCAATTATAAAAAGTTTTTTAACCTATCCACTAGTGTCTAGCATTCCTAAAATTGCTTGCCCAAAATAACCACGAGGTGAAATAATCACAGAATTAAAAAATATAAGAATCCTTCCTAGAAACATTTCCAAAGTCAATGGATCAGGTGCCTGAAGGATCTCCAACAACAAATGAACCATATCCAATACATTCTATGCATTGTCTCCCCATCCTTCTTCTAATCACATTTCTTGTAATCTTCCCACACCTGATTCCGGTAACATTCAAACGAAATATTTTGTATTTTTGTAGAAAAAAATGGAGATTTGTCAAGCACACTAACTTCATGGTACAAATACTCATAAATATTTGCGAAAATAGTATTAAAATATTTTATATTTTTGTAGAAAAATATTGGAGATATGTCAAGTAGGCTAATTGCATGGTACAAAAATTATTTCCACAAATGTATCCATAAACACAATGGATATTACTTATAAATATTTGCAAAATATTTGTCAAGCAGGAAACATGTACGTCTTTGGGGTCTTACTTGTGTGAACGTTTGACATATTTGATGCAGATTCAGTTTTGTTCTTCTTTATTTGAGCTTTGAAGGCCCTTCATCTAGTGAGCCTATAATAAGAGTACCTCTACCACCATAACCCTTACACAAAGTTGGTGCCTGAATGCTTCCAGTCCTGCAAGTTGCTATGGATGCAAAACAACAGAGGTCATACCCACAAAGCATAAATTTACAAACTTTGATTGTTAACCCAACCATTGTGAGTTTGAATGGGACACGTTTACTACTTGGATAATTTGGAGGGCCTAGAAGGTTGCCTCGAAGATCACCTCTCTACTCTTTGGAGTTGGCCTTATAGGTTTTTAGATTTGATTGTGATTTTACTTCTGGTCTCTTTCTTTTATATAGGAGTCACTTTGGAAGTCCCACTTTGTATGGACATCATTGTACCTAAAATAGTCTCATTGACCTACTTCAGTAGTCATTTGTTGGACATTAATACATTTATCTTATATTTTCTTATTTTATCTTATCTATCGGTCTAACATATCTAGAAATTGTTTTACAACCAAACAAATATGCTCAATAGATACACTAATACAATCATCAATCATCCAAGTGAAGCTTAAGATATCAATTTAGGCATAGGCAGCAAAATAAAACAACTTTCTATTGAATAACCAGCCTTGAATAATACTTTTGAAATCTGATAACATAAACAATTGGGAAGAAGGTCAACACACCTCTCTTTCAGCCCCTCAACAACTAGCATTAGCCCACTATAATAGTACAATATGATGCCCAACCAAGAAGGAATAAATTTGAAATGAAATGATGATGACCTTGGGTGAAAATCAACCCTGAATATTTTTCCAGAATCAAGCTTCAAACTTGCAATTTTATCTTCAACCCCAAATATAAGTGTCTATGAAATTTCTCCACAATGAATTATTGCCAATGGATAGGAGGCCTCCTTTTATAGGCTTTCTTTACACTTTATATGGAATAAAATATAAATGAATAATCTAGAATTTCCTAGATGTGGGATGCTCTAGTAAGCAAGCCTTCATTATGACCTTGAGATAATCAAACCATCCAAGTGTCACCCTTCTATACCGAATGCTCCACTAAAATATTGTTTTTCCTTAACATTTGTGCCTTTCTAGAGGCTTCTCCATGCAACAACCCCTTAAAATAGGGTTGATTAATCATAAATAACATTATAATAATGTCAAACATATGCATATAATTTTGTAAGAAACAAAAACAATATTAAACTACAAATGTATGTGAAAAATGGTTCCATCAGTATAACAAAGATTAATTAAATTAAGGACGCACTTTAAGTTTCAAAAAGAAAATAAAAAATAGATATTAAAGGCTCAGATGCATTTAAATAGGTATTAGAAAATGTTATAAAGTGTTACATGTTCTAGCCCTTACCATCCACCATGTTCAATAGCATCCTCTGTAGAAGTATCCAACATGACAACCATTGAAGAGTGCATGAAGATTGTCTCTAGAAATATAGCTTCCATATATTTGGCCTAAGATCCAAAAAAAAGGAGGTGCACTATTTAGATTATTGTCTGATGATACTCTAGCTTCCTCACTGATATCTTCAAAGTAGCCTGTAGAAAAACCTGCAAATTCACAAGCTCATGTAATCCACTAAAACAAGAAACAAGAATATACTTCTACTCTTTACAGCGAAAGCCCATAAACATCGAGCAAACAATAATCAATAGAGGAAGAGAATCAAAGGCACATAACACAATAAATATCCGGGGAAAGCCACAGCTCAAAACCCCACTATTTGTTTTGTATTAATCTGGAAAATCAAGATGAAATTACAATTCTTGTTCTCTCTAGAACAATCCTAGCACTTAGCAATTTCAATCTCTAACTCATAAGAAAGCTCAAGGCCAAATCTTAGCCAATTCACAAGCTCTCCAAGTCTCTATTCCAATGTGTAATTCCTATGAAGGATAGTTTATATTTAAAGGGAAATAAAACCTCTAAAAATAGCGTAATCCCTCAAGGATCAGTTCCTGATTGCATGCACTATCAGTGCAACTCAGAAAAATCTAAAACAAATAGTACATTGTCTCTGCACTCTAGTCTCAACTATGTCTTTCTCATAATCAACATGCATGAGTTTCTGATGGTGGAATATTTGGTTAACTAGAGTAGCACTAATTAGGTCACTAGTGTCCCAAATGATTGTTTACTCACTATTAGTTCTTGAAATTGATTGGAACTAATTTAACTGGACTTAACTCAATAAACTGAGTTAACTAATTACAAATCCTTCGTAACTCATCCTGAACTCCTATAAGTTAGGGAGAACATATACATTTCTTCTAAAAGACTTCCAATTCGAATTTCCTAAATTAATTAAGTTAATTAAACTTAATTAATTATTTTCAAATTTTTATGAGAAAAGAATTCTATTTTAATTCATAGTTTAATTAAAGGACAAATTAAACTGGAATTTATTGTTGCCATTTCTCACACTCCCTCTCAACAAGAAAGGGATTATCCACTACCCCGATCATGTCTTTGTGAAACTTGAATTTACATCTTGGCAATGCCTTTGTCAAGATGTCAGCATCTTGCTCCTCCATGGGAATGTAATCTAACAACATGATCCGCCTCAATACACAATATCTGAGATGATGATACTGGATATCTATATACTTGGACTGATCATGAAAAACTAGATTTTCAAAGAGTTTGATACAACTTTGATTATCATAATAAATCACTGGCAGATCCATATACTGACCAAACAAACCAATCAGGATCTTCCTCATCTAGATAACCTCACATGTTGCTTGACTTGCAGCCATGTACTCTATCTCTGTCGAACTGAGTGCAACCGATCTTTTTTTCCTACTGTACCAAGAAACTATAGCTGACCCAATACTAACACCTGATGTGCTCTTCCTGTCAGATGGACTCCCTGCCTAATCTGCATCAGTGAGACCTTGAATCTTCGCTCCCTCTGTCCATCTATACCACAACCCAAACTAAGTAGTGCCTCTGAGGTATCTCAATACATGATTTTCTGCCTTCCAATACATCTTGGTAGGCCTAACCATCACTTCACTAAGTTGGTTAACTGCATAACACATATATGGTCGTATGTTCACTAAATACATGAGTGAACCCACAAGCTACCTGTAAATAGTAGCTTCCATTACTTCTGCTGAAGTAGCATCCTCCTTCCTCTAGTTATTAGCTAGAGGAGTCTCCATAGTTTTACTTCTCTCCATGCGAAATCTCCTGAGTATCTCATTGGCATACTTGCCTTGAGAAACAAACAACTCCCCATCTCCCTGCCATACCTCCATGCCAAGTGGTAGAGGGAATTACTCCCCTAGGGCTTTTTGGGTTGAAACCCTAGCAGACTGAAAGTTATCTATTCAAAGAAACATGCATTCATACAGCCATTATGCTATTATAAGCAAATTCTATGATAAGGGTACGTACCTTTGGTCCTACGTTTGAGAAGGCCTTTAGGGTCCAAACCCTTCTTGGAGTTCCCTTCTTCTCTTCTGTCCTGCAAAACAACCAATTCAAAGAACACAGCAGTACATGGACAAAAACTTATAAAGAAACCATCTTCATGTTATAAAGAAAGGTAGTTAGTTATGAAATCCAAACAACCTTTTAGATACGAATTCTAAACATGAATATCATTAACATAAAGAAGATTCATTTCGGGAACCAAGACATGTGTTTCTTTTATTATAGACAAATAAAGTACATAAAAAGGAATATTTTCACCTGAGTCACCTTCAGCAGGCTCCAAGCAAAGCTTCCTTCCGGATCCGTTCCAGCCTCAAGCCTCTAACAAACTCCTTCCATGACTCTCTCCATGATGTCATAAATAGTGGATGAACATCAACACACAAGGAAACAAAGGTTTCCTGTACAAAATGGGGGAAGTGCAGAAGGCACAAGGGACTTCAGACCTGGTCAAGGGAAAAATCTCAGCATAATAACCTTTCTCTCTCTTCTCTCCTCCTTAGGCCTTCCCTTTGAGGTCTTTTTATACCATCTCCAAAGTAGTTTTTTAGTTAGGAGTTGGTTGGGAACAGTTGGGCCACGGGCACTAACAGGTGATCAGCAGGTAAAACCCGTGATCTCCGCCCGAAAATAAGGAGTGTTATATTTTTTTAAGTGTTTTAATACATACACGCGGGTTGGCTATACACATACCCACGTCTACACGCATTTAACTCAGGGCAATGTCGCGTATAAGGGATAAAACACTGTTTTTTAAATTTTAGGACCAGGTCTGGAAGGAGGGGTTGCCCTAGGCCATGAGTTCATCATCACAAACCATAAGAGTGAGATTTGGAGCTATAACACCAAGAAAGTAATGCATGAGCCCCATGTCCTTCACCTCAAACTCTCTTTCAAGGTCCTCCTTGCAATATTTGATGAGCTTCTCATCACCTATCAGTATGAGATCATCTACATAAAGTAAAATGATCAAAATATTACCTTCCACCACTATGTGATACAGGTTCGCGTCTGCTTCACTCTTCGTGAAGCCCAGCCCAGTGAAGTAGCTATCTATCATGGTGTACAAAGCACCGGGTTCTTGCTTCAGCCCATACAATGTTCTCTTGAGTCGGCACACATGTGTCTCATGGTCCAAGGTTTCAAAACCTTCGGGTTGCTCTATGTACACCTCTTCCTCAATAATGCCATTGAGGAAGGTAGTCTTCACATCCATCTAATGGATCTTCTAACCCATCTGTGCTGATAATGCCAAAATAGATTTGATTGACGAGTACCTTGCAACAGGAGCAAAGGTCTCATCATAGTCAATCCCCTCTACCTGTGAAAATCCATGGGCCACAAATCTAGACTTATGCTTCTCCACACTACCATCTACAGCTTTCTTTACCTTGTAAAGCCAACAGGAGCTCACAACTGACTTGTCCTCCGGTCTTGGGACCACATCCTAAACATTTTTTCAAACTATGGAGTCATACTCCTCCACCATCATATCAAACCAAACTGGTTTTTGGGTAGCGAAAGCCCCACGCAACAGTTAGAGGGCGCGAAGCTGGACATTTTGGGTAGAAGTTAGGGAAAAGACTCCGCTGAAAGTGCAGAGCGCGAATTATAATAGGTCGAGTAGTCCGCTCGAAAATAATGTAAAGAAAGATAAATAGATTCGGCCCGCGCAGGGATCGCAGACTAGGAAAGGGTACAAATAGAGCGAGGCTCTATGGGTAGAAGGGGCAGAATTTTGGGGATAGGAAATCTAGAAGATGAAATGTAATGGGTTCTTGAAGGAGATAATCTGAAAGTGTCTATAAGTCTGAGACAAGGGTTGGGTAGTAGGTAGAGGCTCTGTAGCTGTGTGCGCAGAGGCCTGGAAAGTTTGCAACTATGTGCGCGGACCCCTGCAGCTAAGTGCGCAGGGTAGATCTGGATGTATTAGCGAAGAGTAATAATAAAGATAAGCTTTCTTCTGAAAATTCTATGTTAACGCTCATCTGTCTTTATGGTTTATCTTTCTATATCTGGTTAATGTAAATGTGATAAGTGTATGCAAATATGGGTTCATTTTGTGCGTGAATCGATTATGTTGGTTAAATGTTTGCTTAAAGACCTTATTGAATAGCTCTAAATCATAAGAGTAGAACATCACAGCAATAAGAAAAATATAATCACTCTGGATAGGTGTGAGTACTAAGTAGCATGGAGCTGTAAACAGTGCGCGAGCCTCCTAGACCACACCAAGACATCCCTAGGGTGCGGAAACCTAGTTCCAACACCCTCCCCTGCTACCTTGGGTGAGACCTCAATCCGCGCCCCGTGGGCTATTGCCGAAAGGGCCAGTAGTTGTAGTATTTGTTTGGCTAAATAACTCTTCCAAACTTGGGTCAGGCCCATATAAGCCAACAAATGGTTTCGTTGCTGAGATCGGGATCTGCCTAAGGGGTGTCTAATGTGGGAACACTGGAATCCTATGAACAAAGAGCTTGAAGATTGGTGTGATTTGAAGCTTCATGAGTTCGCGATTCAGGAAAATAGAAACTCGCGAGTATTGGACGAACAATGGTTGGATCGCTATATATTCACAGATATACACGAGATCTTTTTCGTAACATTTCCAATAGAATTGTACAAGTGGATCATGAAGTTAGTTGATAGCATGGGGAGGTGCAGATTAGACCAGCCGATAGTGTGGACTCTAGAACTGGTGCTCTGGCTGGAAGCCACCGAAGATAGACTTGCATTCGCGGTAGATCACTAGGTAGATTGGATCATAGGGGGATTTATCACTGAATTTGCGATAGATACAACCGTAAGTTATAGCAAAGCAGAAAGGAAATTTCTCCAAGGACCGTGGGGTAGGTGCATCAAATCATTGAATACTTGGATTAAGATGTTGTTGTGCGAAAAACATATCCTGCGCGTAGATTGATGTCTGGGGTAACGCAGAGTGGAAAGGGTTATCGAAGAGCAGGAGAAGTAGAGAACAACCCTTTGATTTCTATCTCGCGGAAAGACAAGGAGGACCTCACCAGGGTCTTGCTAGGAAGTGTGGTTCAGTTGATTAAAAAATGCTTCCCACTCATACCACCTCTGTCTACACTGCCACCCACTTCACCCACATCAAGTCCATCCACACCAACACCACCTCCACCCTCTCCACCACTAAAAGCTGGGATGGCGACCACAGTCAAGTTACTGACATTTCGAGGTATATGGAATGAAGAGCCAAGTCGGTTCTGGTTTGTGATAAAATATGTATGGGACGCATAAGGCATAACAGATGAAAACATTAAAAAGGCCACGCTGGTTAGTGCACTATAGGACCGCACACTGACATGGTACATAAAATACTCAACCGACCACCCGAATGAGGGAATAGTGGCAATCCAGGACGCACTTAATAAAGAGTTTTGCCGACCAAAGTCTAAAGCCCAGTCGGCCATTGGGTTCAAGGAGATAGCAATGTTTCTTGGTGAAACTTCATGGGATCTGGACCAAAGGTTAAAGAGTACTATTCGCGAAGCTAACATGACTTTGACAAATGGATAGCATTGTGTGTGGTTTGTGGCATCATTAACACCCCATCTAAGGATGGCTTTGTCACAACATAAGATCTCAACCCAAGCCAAGGCGCTAGAAACAGCAATGAGGTTACACATAACCCCAATACCAAATCTAGGGTTGGGAGTTCAGCAAATCCACGTGCAACTTCAAAACATGATTCTTTTCCTAACCAGAGGTATGACTGGAGGTAGGCTATATTAAGAGCCAAACACATGACAAAGACCATTGTCCAGTTTTCTTGAACCATCTGGCAGAAGGAGGCCCGATGCCGCTAAAAGTGGAGGTACAAGCAGGGTCACGTGCTCTGCCTGGGCCCTGGTGCGCAATTTTCCAGGTTGGAGGAATGCATGCTACGAACAACTGCCACCTATTATCGATCTTACGACAACCTCCTCAACACTTATTTTGCAACTTCTGCAGAACGATGGGTCACGAGGAAAGGGATTTCCGCATGTTGATGGATCGACCACCTACATATAGGATGCAGATAGAGATGCGTGGGCAGGACCCGACTGCACCATTCGTGTGCGGGGGATTCCTGATACGCAGATGGGGGCACAGAGGATGGGGGCCTGGATGGGGCTGCGGACAGTTGATCTGTTATAATTGTGGTGGTCAAGGACATTACGCTCAGAATTGTATGAATCCAACTAAAGCATGTTGTCCATCATGCTACCAGTTTGATCACGATGCAGTCGATTGCCCTATGTTGATCACTCAATTACAGGAAAAAGGAGTGCTCCCAGCCAGCCCCACCCAGAATGTCCAAATGATGAAGGATGAACCATGCACTGAAGACCCCAACATAAACATGATTCTCAGAAGTGGCGCAGCTACAGAGGAAGATAAGGGGAAGAAGCCGAAGAGGATACATGGGTTCGTAAGTCTCCCACAAAACAACTAGAATTTGATTTGGCGCAAGCAAAGGAAACCTTTTTGGAGACTAAGGAAAGTTTTGCGAAAGCATCGACTTCAGGTAGTGAAGGGCAACCAGAACTAGAATAGGATAGGTCTTTGATAACTACCTTCTTAAAAACCTGTATGAAGCTTCTAAGGGATGCTAATGCGGTGAGAGGGTTACAAGAATTAATAAATAAATGTGCTGGGGCAGACGAATTGCGCCTGATCCACAAATTGGGCAAACATGTTTTGCATATCGGTCGGGAGATGCGACTGACCATCCAGATTGGTGACTATGAGATGGACCAGGTCGTGTTAGATCTGGGGTCTGACGCAAATGTCCTACCAAAACAAACATGGGAACGCATGGGCAGGCCTATGCTACAATGGTCCCCGATCCAATTATGAATGGCCAACCAGCAAAAGATTCTGCCTATGGGAAGGTTGCAAGGGGTTACCGTGGACATCAACGGTGCCTGCACGCAAACAGATTTTGAAGTCATTGAAATCGTGGATGACAGTAACCCATATCCAATGTTACTGGGGATAGATTGGGCAATAGACATGAATGGAATCATCAACCTTAAGAAACAAAAAATGATCTTTGAAAAGAACTCTCTTCGAGTAGTAATTCCATTGGATCCAGCTGAAGGAAAACGTTACACTAAACCTATGCGCGACAACGACAGTGATGGGGAACTAGACTGTATCTATCAACTCATAGTGCGAGATCGAGATAGGGTGAATCCAACAGCGGACGGTCGACTCTCATGGGACCGCGATAGCTCGTGCACGTTGGATTCAGATGAAGAGGTTGAACGATGGCAAAACCGCCTGCATGAAGTAACCACATTAAATTGCAATAGGATGGTCGCGACAGGAGCCGTAGAGCCATTCATGGAGAAAGCCGAAGAATCAGTTGCCTCGGTGAAATCAAAACTAGGTGCGCCGGTAATATCTACGATAGCATCCCGAACGACCTTGGTTTTAGCAAAAGGGGCAGTCGTAACCAAGCAAAGGAAAAAGCATGGGGGTCACGGATAGGCACCGACACAAGTGGTCAGACAAACTAAGGGAAGCAGTCTGAAGCGACTCTGGTCGCCAGTAGCCAACGACAACATCCGCAGGGACTTAAGGGGAAGCACACATCGCGACCATCCAATGTCACAAACTTCTTGGAAGTTGCAAATACCTCGGACTCGATGGGTCTGGAGTAAGCAATGGAAAAGAGCTCAGCAGAAGCCGGGTAGCTGCAGGCCCCATGTTGATAGCACACTCTGGGAATGGTCGAGAGACCAAAGAATGATATGTGGAAACGGATTCAGCAGAATGCCACACCGCGACACTCACATAAGGCGAGTTGGACCGCTTAGGCATATTGCTAAGAACGACCGAGATGTGACCCTACTATCAGGGCTGCGCACACATCCTTGGCAAGAAAAAATGGCTCCCCGTGCAGCCGAACGATGCTCACAGCCCGGGTTGGCAGGGACGTTATGACAATGCACCCACGGTGCGAACACTTGACTAGTGGTTGAGGCTACAGTCTCAGCGCCTCGAGCAGTTGAAAGAAGGCGTGGGACTATAAACAAGTCTGCAGGAAGCCGATCTGGTGAAACACTTCCCTCGCGATCGCATCCGCATCCGTGGAACTGTGCTACCAGGCAGACCAGTGAGGAGATGACCGTTAGCACCACTATTCATGACCAAAATGTTACGGTATGGCAAAAAGGATTGGGCGGCAAATATTTAAGGAAAAGGTTCCAAATCGGATTCGCTAAGCTCTGCCGACGAGACGGTAGCCCTACGCTAGAAAAAGAGGGAAGAAATTCGTTCAAAATCTTGACTTTATTTTATGATTGGGGCATGGCACAGATGTATTGGCACTATACATCAGAGCAAAGCAGCAAGTAGTTGGCTCCCAAATGACCCATGAATCCCATGGCCAGAACACGAGCACGATTCGCGGAAGAAATGCAGCTGAATCTGGAGGAGCCGGAGGGCAGGAGTCAAGTGCTGGGTTTTTGAAATCCCCATGAACACCATGAAAGAAAAAGACGGGAACAGTTTGAGCCTCACCACGGTTCACCAAGCAATCCGCAGCCAACAAGGGCAAAGTTGTTTCCATCGAAACCGACAAGGAGGATGATGCTCTCCAAGATTTGCTTGACCAAATAGATGCACAGGCTGAGGAAGAGGTAGATGCATTCCAAATCCCATCGTTACCTCCATATCTTTCTCCATGATAAGGGTCAACCAAGGTACCCAAGGACTTGGATGTTGCAAAGGTTGAGCTTCAGGCCCCACTTCTTCCTAATGATATAAGGTTTGAAGGTTTGCCGTTAGGGCGTGTCCCGAGCTTTAAGTTTGAAGATTGAGATCTAGCCGATCGTGATAAGTTCCTTGAACTAGCAAAAGACATGTTATTGCCACGGGTATGGCTCCTAGGTATGGAGAAGGCGGGCATCCTCAACCTCAGATGGTTACCTCACTACCACCGCATGACGATTACCACATTTGTAATTCGGCAACTCCTCTATTTGGTACATGATGGATTCTTGTGGTTGGAAGAGCTGATCTTGATCACAGCTGAACTAATTCACCGAATAACGCACCTACCGCTGAAAGGAAATGATCCCGCTAACACCACAGGAACCAGCAGCGAGGTAGGACTTGCCGAAACAGCAAAAACATGATATCAGCTGGAGAAAGGTAAGCGCGGATATGTCGTAGCCAGCATCAATAACCAAGCCATCCAAGTGGCTACCTAGCTCCTCACTTATAAACTGATGCAGAAATGCCACGTAGACAAAGTACCCGCTTCTGTCATTATGCTGGCTGGACAGTGTGCCGAGGGGGTTCAGTTCAATTGGGCGCAGTTCTTGTGCAATGAGTTCCTAACCAACTGTCAAGAAGCATAGGACAAAGGTAAGACATTTCACTATGCATGGTTGCTTTTGTCAATTCTCTTGGTTACAGGTGAACTACCATAGGACAGCCAGTTCCCCAGCATCACAGATGACCTCCCTGAGGCAGTGCGGTATGTGGCGCTATGTGGTACAAGGGATGCGACAAGGGTTTCTGCAATTCGAGCATTTTGGACTTCTATGGAAGGAAAGATAAGGACAAAGATTGCTCGATGACCGCGAATGTCTCCCACGATCTATAATAATTTCCAGAGCACCGCCGAGTTTAAAGCCGACATGCATCACTTGTACATCCGAGTGCGGAAAGATCCGGAACAATCCTGGGTCACACTCCCATTCATGGCAATAGATGAGGCGATCTACGTAGTTTTGGCAGCATGGCCACTCAAATGGCACGCCCCAGATAAGGTCATCCTTGACCAACTCGCCGCGTAGTAGCAGAAGAAGGACCGACAACAGCGGCTCATGCACCTGGCAGAAAAGGCACGACAGGAACAACAGTTGGCCTCGCAACAAGAGGTGTCTAAGAACCCGCCAGCAGAAGAGATCATGGCAGAGCAGGTATTGGAGTCAGACCGAGAAACAGAGACGTAGGACCATGCGGCCCAGGTTAAGCGATCATGCACACAAGACTCACCAACTGCCCGGAAAAAGTCCAAAATAGCGAAGGCTTTGGAGAAAGAATTCACAACAAGTCCTACCACTACCAGTGACTTGCCCGCTCTCATTGCAGAACAAACAATTGTGTTGGGGGAGATCAGGATGCAATTGGAAGCAATACAGGTGAGCTCTCTGAGTAGAGTCCACCTCGTTGACAATACAACTGCAGCTGAGCAGATGGTGCACGCGCCCACACCGAACACTGTACCGTTGATAGCCGATGCTATCCTAGTTAAAGGCACCGGTGACGACCGTAGTTGGGAGTTAAATCTGGCTGCACTACACGGTGGGTTACTCTACCAACTGCAGGACGGACTCACTAATGAACTCCGGGCTAGGGAAAGTCGCGCCCTTCACACTTTAATGAAGCAGAAAGATGAGTTAGAGCAGGTAAATCTTCAGCACGCTACCTTGGTTGAATGTTATCGGGATGTCGAACAAGCCGTAACAGAAGCCTGCAGCATGGTTCTGGCGTCAGCTATCCCCGTGGACCTTCCAACCATTACCAAGGTTCAACACATGGCTGCAGGAGCTCGCACGACCCAAGAAGCGGCCGCGAAAGCCCAAGGGGAGCTTACTCGACAACTAGCAGAGCTCAGACTCCAGGCGCAACAACCATTGGTGGATCATGAACAATGCTGCGCGGAAATTCAAGCAGGGATGGAAGCAATAAGGTGTGTTATCCGTGAGTATTCGGGGCTCTTCGATCAGTCTATTGGTATACTTACATCCCTCCAGGAGGACCCTGCCATACAACACGTAGAAGCTGAGGCACGCGCTCTACAACAAGCCTATGATTCCACTCGCGAAGATGCACAAACAGTCGCTCTCACACAACGGCTGGCCAAGATGCGGGAGGCCCAGGCTCTCAAAGCCCAAATGGACGTTGCATGGCAACAAGAGGTAGAGCTTAAAGTACGCATTCAGCCATGGCTCGATGAATCCTTTGTTGTCTCTACCACGATTGAAGGCCAGTTAGCACATATGTAGGCTGTATGCGATTCTGAGCAAGAAAATCCAATTGACATGGATGCATCAGTAACTCAGGTGGAATAGGTACAATGGATTGCCACAGAGTTTGTTGAGGAAACACAAGTCATGCAGAAGGTATTAACCGACCTCCATGAGAAGATCGCCGCCCCATCCGAGTGACTCGGGACGAGTCACAATGATTGTGTTGGGGGACTGTTGGGTAGCAAAAGCCCCGTGCAACGAATAGAGGGCGCGAAGCTGGACATTTTGGGTAGAAGTTAGGGAAAAGACTCCACTGAAAGCGTGGAGCGTGAATTATAATAGGTTGAGACAAAGGGTATTCTGCCCGAAAATAATTTAAAGAAAGATAAATAGAGTCGGCTCGCGCAGGGATCATGGGCTAGGAAAGGGTATAAATAGAGCGAGGCTCTATGGGTAGAAGGGGCAGAATTTTGGGGATAGGAAATCTGGAAGATGAAATGTATTGGGTTCTTTAAGGAGATAGTCTGAAAGCATCTGTAAGTCTGAGTCGAGGGTTGGGTAGTAGGTAGAGGCTTTACAGTTGTGTGCGCAGAGGCCTGGAAATTCCGCAGCTGTGTGCACGAACCCCTGCAGCTGAGTGCGCAGGGTAGATCTGAATGTATTGGTGGAGAATAATAATAAAGATAAGTTTACTTATGTAAATTCTGTGTTAACGGTCATCTATCTTTATGGTTTATCTTTCTATATCTCGTTAATGTAAATGTGATAAGTGTATGTGAATCTAGGTTCATTTTGTGCGTGAATCGATTATGTTGGTTAGATGTTTGTTTAAAGACCCTATAAAATAGCTCTGAATCATAAGTGTAGAACAGCTCGGTAATAAGAAAAATATAATCACTCTGGATCAGTGCAAGTACCGAGTAGCACGGAGCTGTAAACCAGTGCGCGAACCTCCCAGACCACACCAAGACATCCCTAGGGTGTGGAAACCTAGTTCCAACACCCCTCCCCTACTACCTCGGGTGAAACCTCAGTCCGTGCCCCGCGGGCTATTGCCGAAAGCGCCGGTAGCTATGGGATTTGTTTGGCTAAATAATTCTTCCAAACCTGGATCAGGCCCATATAAGCCAACACTGGCTGTTGCACTTCTTCCTGAAAGGAAGGTGGCTTTATCACAACACATGCACCCATAAGTGCCATGTATCTAGTGTACCTCTTTGGTGACCTCCTCTATCTGCACTGAGAAGAGGGTGCTCCCACATTCTCCCATGCATCATCCAACAATCTGTTAGCCTCTCTAGTGCGCTTTCTTCCCTCTCTAGAAGACTCTGCCTGAGTGGATGTCTCCACTCCTGGAACCTCTGCATGTGACTACTCCACATCAATCTAAGGCTCCTCAACCTTAGGAACTAAAATTTCCTCCTCCACATGTAGCTCAAGCTCCCTCTCAAGGGATACTCGCATGGCCTTCTCCTCATCAAACTTGACATCCCTGCGAACCACTATCATCTGACTAGTTTGCATGTACACCCAATAGTTGTGGGGAGTATCAGTGTACCCCACAAATATCCCCAACTTTGTTGTTGGCTCAAGCTTCTTCCGTGCATATTTGGTCACATGCCAATAAACTAATGACCCAAAAATCTTGAAGTGACCAACATCTGGCCTCTTACCGGAATAAGCTTCCTCTGCTATTTTACTCTCAAGTATCCGATGTGGGATACGATTCTGAACATAAACCATTTTTCGCATGCCTCAACCCACAAGTTTAGCGGTAGGCCCTAATCATGCAATATCACCCTTGCTGCCCCTACTATGCTCCTGTTCTTCCTCTCGACAACCCCATTTTGTTGAGGGTTATGAGGTGTCGTCAACTCTCATTTAATCCCTTCCGTTGCATAGAAGTTCTTAAACTCATTGGAGACATATTCTCCATCGTTATCACTCCATAAAGATTTAACTTTCTTTCCTGACTCTTTCTCGACCAATGCTTTGAATTCACAAAATTTTGTGAATGTTTGATCCTTTCCCTGCATGAAAAATATCTAGCATTCACGAGAATAGTCATCTACAAATATAAAATAATACCTATGTTTGGTGGTGGATATTGTCGAGAATGGTCCACACACATTTGAGTGTACTCTCTCCAGAATAGACTCTGCTCGACTGTCTCTATCTCCAAAGGAAGACTTGGTGTATTTTCCCAAAGTACAACCCTTGCATGTATCAACTTGCTCAAGCATACCTTTGGGAAGACCGGTAGATATTTGCTGCAATATCTTCAAAGCCCCATGATGCAAGTGGCCCAATCACCTGTGCCACAACTCGCTGACATCTCGGCTTAACATCTTTTTCACTTTTGAACTCAAAGAAGTAAAATCCTCTACCTCTATCTTATAGAGATTCTGAACTCAAATCCCTATCTTCTTTACTTGACCCATGGCTATGTGTTGAAGGAACGCCTTTCCTTTCGAGAAGATCACATCATAGCCTCTACCCTCAAGCATGGCAATAGATACTAAGTTCTTCTTCAAACTGGGTACATGCATAACATTCTTCAAGATGAGAGGAGCCCCATGCCCCCTCTGAAAAGTAATAGTTCCCACACCAATAACACTATACTTACCGTCATCACCCATCTCGATATGCATCTTAAGATATTTCTCCCCCAGTTCATTGAATAACTCTTTGTCACCAATCATGTGGAAATAAGCTCCATTTTCTAAGTACCAAACACTTCCCATCATTGAAGACACCATGCATGCAATGAGGGAAAAGTCCAATTCGAATTGGGATGCTAAAGCCCCACCCGTCGCTCCTCCTGAGGACTTCTCCTTGGACTTCTTCAATGGACAATTTGTAGCAAAGTGACCCATCTTATGACAATGAAAGCATTTAACTTTCGTCATGTACTTCTTCTTATCTCCAGCTTGGGCAGCAAATCCCCCGTGTAACGATTTTGAGGCTTAAATCCCACAATTTTTGGTATTGATATTGTAAAAGTTCCACAAAGTGCGCGAAGCACGAATTATAATGAGTTAGGTCAAAGGGTCGTCTGCCCGAAAATAATGTAAAGTTAATATAGAATATGTCGGCCTACCCATGGTCCACAGACCATGGGAATGGATAAATAGAGTGAGGCTTTAAGGGTAGAGGTAGCTTTTTGGTGAATATCACAAGTGTTATGGGTTTGTAAAGGCGAGATTACTTCGAGTCTGTAAGTTCGTGTCGTGGTCGATAGTAGCTAGTGTAGGCTATGCAGTTGTGGGTGCAGAGGCTTGGTAGAGTCCTCAACTGTGTGCACGGACCCTTGCAGCTGAGTGCACAGGGCGGAATTGGTTTGTACTAAAAGGGGAGATTAATAAAGATAAGTGTTTCTGAATTATTGTGCGTCTAGTCACAGATCTGTATGATTATTCTTATGTTATGGTTTTATGCATTTCTTTAAGATTTATGGTTGCGCGTGCTGGTTATAACTATTGAATGCTTGATTAAGACTCTAAGAATTAAATCAGATCTATAATAACCGCAATAATAATAAGGAATCTAGGAAGTGCCTCGTCATAGAGCTACGCGAGGGCCAGACAGTTGTGCAGCGTAGCGCAAGTGCACAGATCGGTTCGCAACCCCTCCAGACCTCATCAAGACATCCCTAGGGTACGGAAACCTGGTTCTAACACCCTCCATTACTACCTCAAGTGAGACTTCAGTCAGCGCTCCGCGGATTGTTGCTGAAAGGGCCGGTAGTGCGGGATTTGTTTGGCTAAAATGCTTCCGAACCTGGGTCAAGCCCCAATAAGCCAACAAATGGTTCCGTTACCAAGACTAGGATCTGCCTAAGGGATGCCTGATGTCGGAACGTTGGAACCCTATGAAGAAAGAAATTGAAGATTGGTTGGATCAAAAGCTTCACGAGTTCGTGGTACAGGAAAATAAAACCCTGCAGATATCTGAAAAGAGGTGGCTGGATCGCTACGTATATACGAAAATCCATGAGATCTTCTTTGCGTCTTTCTCTTCAGAACTGTATGAGTGGATCGCAAAGCTAGCAGATAGCTAGGGAAGGTGCAAGCTTGATCAACCCATAGTGTGGACTCCCAAGTTGGTGCGTAGGCTAGAGGCATCTGAAGATAAGATCGCGTGGGCCGTAGATCATTGGTTGGATTGGATAATAGGAGGGTTTATCACTGAATTTGCGATAGACACGACTGTCAGCTACAGCAAAGCAGAAAGACATTTTCTCAAGGGACCGTGAGGTAAGTACATTGAATCGTTGAATACTTGGATTAAGATGTTGTTATGTGAAAAACGGGTGATGCGAGTCCATTAATGAGTGGAACTACGCAGAGCGGAAAGGCCTCCAAAGGTATCAAAGGGTTAGGAAACAGTGCATTAATTTCACCTCCGTGAGTGGGAGGGGAAGAGCACGCTTTAGTTTCTCCGAGGAGCGCGGTTAGTTTGATAGGGCAATGCATTCTGCAGCTATCATCTCCACTAACACTGCCACTCGTGTCACCTCCTTCATCCCCATCTTCGCCCACACCACCTCCACCAAACCAGTGGTTTAGCATGGTGAGCGCGATTAAGTTTCCTGTATTCAGAGGAGTAGGGAGCGAACATCCCAATCAGTTTTGGTTCATAGTAAGAGCAGTGTGCGAAGCACATAGAGTCACGGATGATAACATTAAGAAGGCCACCTTGGTAAGTGTGCTACAGGGTAGCGCGCTAACTTGGTATATCAAGCACTTGAATGATCCAAATGCTGGGATAGCAGAAATCTAGATTGCATTAAATAAAGAATTTAGCCGGCTGAAATCAGAGACGTAGTCGATCATCAAATTCAAGGAGATCGCGATGCTCCTAGGCGAAACCCCCTAGGATCTGGATCAGAGACTAAAGAGTACCATCCGCGAGGCTAATATGATGTTAATGGATGCACAGAACTGAGTGTAGTTTGTGGCGTCTTTGACACCACATCTGAGGACAACACTCTTGCAACAGAATCTCTCAACCCATGCGGAGGCATTGGAAATGGCGATGAGGTTGCATGAAACATTGATACAGGACTCAGGGTTGGGAGTCCAACAAATCCACATGCAACTACAAAACCTATGCTTGGAGATGCAAAGTTTGAAACAGGATAGGGCGCCCCAGCCAGAAGCGCGAGAAGAAGTGTGGTGCATAAAATGTAAAAGCCAGGGCCACAATAAGGATCATTGTCTGGTATTCGCGAACTATCTGGCAGGGGGGGCCAATGCCGTTGAGACCAGAGGTGCAGGCAAGGCCAAGTGAGGCATCCGCGCTCTGGTGCGCGATCTGTCAGGTGGGGGGAAATCACATGATGGACAACTGTCATCTATTGCAGAAGTTTACACAGACCCCCCAGCAGCTATTTTGCAATTTTTGTAGATCGGTGGGCCACGATGAACGAAACTGTCGGAGTTATGAATTGTTGATGGATCGAACACCTGCCTACAGGATGAAAACTAAGGCGCGAGATCAAGATCTAGCTGCAACAATAGTGTGCAGTGGGTTCCAGGGATGAGACAGGGATGAAGAGGAATGGGACTTGGACAAGGTCGTGGATAGTTAATCTGCTACAATTATGGAGGACCTTAGCACTACACGTGTGACTGTACGAACCTGACCAGAGTATCTTTTCTGTATTGTGAGCAGTTTGATCACGAGATGGTAGACTGTCCTATGCTGATCATGCAGATGCATGAGAAAGAGGTACTACGACCTACTCTGACCCAGAACATCCAAATGATGAGGGTTGAACCTCGCGAAGGAGACCCCAGCGTAAATATGGTACTCAGAAGCAGCGCGACTACAAGGGAAGATAAGAGGAAGCAGCCCAGAGAAGATTCGTGGGTTTCTGAGCTAGAACACGTGAAGGAAATGGTTAAAGAAGCTAAGAAGAGCTTCACGAAGGCCTCTACTTCAACTAGTAAGGATCAACCTGAGCTAGGAATGGATCCTTCTATGCTTACTACCCTTTTAGAGACATGTAAGAAGCTGCTACGTGACAATAAGGCAGTTAAGGGATTACAAGAGCTGATCACTAAGTGCGCAGGGTTAGGTGAGCCACGCGTGGTCTGGAAACTTGGAAAGCATGCTTTGTGTACCAGGTAGGAAATGCGATTGACGGCACAAATTGGTGAGTATGAGATGGATCAAGTCATCCTGGACTTGGGGTCAGATGTGAATGTCTACTAAAACAAATGTGGGAATGCATGGGCAGGCCCGCGCTGCAGTGTTCTCCTATTCAATTATGGATGGCAAAGCAACAAAATATCTTACCCATGGGAAGGTTGCAAGGGGTGACAGTGGACATTAAAGGTGTAAGTACGCAGATGGAATTTGAGGTAATAAAAATTGTTGATGACAGTAATCCATACGCCGTGTTGCTAGGAATAGACTGCGCCATGGACATGAATGGGGTCATCAACTTAAAAAGACGGAAGATGATATTCGAGAAAAAGTTGCTTCGTGTAATAGTTTCGCTGGACCCAGCCGAAGGAGTGCGCTACACTGAATCTATGTGCGATGAGGACAGTGATGATGAACTAAACTGCATCTACCAAATAACAACATAAGACCAGGATCAGATGGATCCGATAGTGGACAGGAGAATCTCATGGGAGCACAACAGTTCCTGCACATCAGATTCAAATGAAGAAATAGAGCGATGGCAGAACCGATTGCATGGAGTAACAACACTAAATTGTAATATGATGATTAGGTCACTGCGACACTTGATGACTGAATCAAGGAAATTGCCAGCAGATAATGGTGCAACGAACGGGAAGGAATTCGTAGACCATTGTGGAACTACAATAATAGAGCAGAAGTAGTGTTAGTGTCAGTCTTTCCAGCCTTCCTCCAGTGATCAAATATGCTCTTACAAAGTGATTTTAAGGTGACAAGGTCAAATTTTGTCATTTCAGTGAGTCTTCAAGCAAAATTTGGTCACTAGGCATTAGATCTAGGGTTTGCTTTTACTCCTGTCAAAGTTGTCCAAATGTTGGTCTATGTCACCGTTCAGCTGAGTGTACCATCATTCAGAGGATTTTCATCATCATGTCAGGTTCCAAAGGGCCATTTTGCACCTTGTTCATGCTTCATTTGTGCCTGGGTAAGGTCCATTTCCCTCTCCTAGGGTTTTGGAGGTAATTTCTCTTGGATGGTCAAATCATCGGCAAAACTTGTATCATGATGTTCATACATCTTCCCCTATCCTTAATGTACCTTATTAAACACTTCCCATCACTGAGATCCCCAAAATTCCTCATTTTCGCTCAAACCCTAGTTTCTTGCTACAACTTGGCAATTTTCTAGGCTAGGCCTGTGTTTTGCCCTTTTGCACCCCTTCCCCTCACTCAATCTCTGAAATTCTAGTTTCTCCTTTTTCCTAACATCCCTCCCCACCTAGAAAAATTTCCTCAAGAATTTAGAAGCCCCCTATCCCCTTCATTTCGCTTCATTTCAACAAATCCATTGTTCCACACATCGGGGTAGGTTTTACTCAAAAAAAGTTTCTGAGCAGGAAAAGATGAATTTTCGAAAACTCAGAGAGGTTTTTGTCCAAAACAGTCCAAATAAGAAAAACCTCCTTCACTTTTTACACAGGTGTCATGGTTTTGGAGAAATGTCAAAACTACAGTTGCCTCGGGAGAATTGATGCACCTCTGAAGTGACCTTGGGAAAATCAAGTTTTCTTCTAGCTTGGTTGTCCAAATGACTTGATTGATGAGTAAAATTATAACTAGACACAAATATATTTCCAATGAGCTATCATGACCTCAATTTGTAGTTGAGGAAGGCATCCAAAAGTTGACTGTAACAGCACTCTGCCTTTAGGCAGCCTCATTTGGCACATTTTGACTAGTCTTGGGAGATTTGACTTTTGATAGGGCCAATGAACTCCAAATTGAAATATTCTGGTTGGGTTGGAAAGTAGACTCAAATACCTTTCCAACAAGCTATCCTATGCCCAATTTGGACATCGAGAAGGCCTCCAAAAGGCTCCTGTAAAAAGGCACGGCACACTGGGAGAAATTTTCCAGTGTAAATTTACACTGGCGCGGCACACTGGGGAGGCGCGGCGCATTGGGCTAAAAGGCCTAAAATTCATTGAAATCTTCCTCCAAATTGAAAATTCTTCATTCCACAAGTAGGTAGAGCCTCCATTTATGTGTTTCATCCAAGTTTTTGCTAGGGTATGGTGGTTGATGGATGCTAATGATTGAAACAAAAATTCAAACCCTACCATTTTGAATTCCTCACATGTAAACTGTTGCCTAAGGTTTCAAAACTTTTTTGCCACCAAGGTTACTCTTTTTCATTATTTCTATTGTATTTCATTCCCTTTTTTCCTTGACTCCATTTTTCCCCATCCCCTAAAGTTACTAAACCCCTATCCTAAATTCTCTTTCCCAAAACTTTCAAAGGTGAAACCCTAAACCCTATCCCACACATAAAACCCCTCAAACCCTCCTACATTTCCCTAATAAAATTTGTCCCAATAGTCCCTAATCCATCACTATTTTTCCCTCCCCTTACTGTCCCTCATGTCATTTTTTTCTCTTGGTGACAAAGGTCAAGCACATCATCAAAGGCATTACAAGAAAGTGTGACATATCAACACCTATTTGTCCAAGACAGTTTGTCCACCAGCAGACATGACATTTGATCCATCATATGATCATGAAGAAGAGACACACAGTGATTCACCAATAGAGGTACATGCACCCAGGAGGCCTCATAGAGGTGGCAAAACATCCGTGAAGACCAGCAGGCTGCCCAAAGAAGCCTAAATGAGAGGACACCCATTCAGCAGGAGATAGAGGTTGATCGAGAGATTTGGCTCGAGAGGATCAACATCCACTTAGATAAGCTCTTGTCGAAAGAAAAAAAGGACAAGTACATGCTCAGGCACATGAAAAACCATTATTGGGCACAAAATCATGTTTGCAAGGCACGAATAAGAAATTTAAAGCCAAACCTAAGGAAGGCATCAAAAAGGCAAAAGAGGCAAAAAGAGCATGATCGACTCTGGATATTGGCCGAGGCAATCCTTGTCCCACCATAGCTCTTAATGAAGAAGCTCTAGCCCAAATTTCAAGAAATTTGGGGCATTTTTGGCATTTTGGCAAATTTTTGTACAAAAAACAGGGTTTTTCTCCCTATGTGTCGTGCCACGTGGCGCGCGCTTTTGATAGGAAGCTCCAAATGGCAAAAAGTTTATAGTTTTGGATTTTTCATGAAAAATCATGACTGCTAGTGCATGGCCAAGAAGTTTGGGTAAGCTTTGAGTCCTCAGGAGGTCAAAAACACTCAAAAAATGACCTCACTGCCCCTATTTTGACACACAGGAAGCAGTCTTGGGAGATTGAAGTTTTGGAGGGGCAAATGAGCACTAAATTCAGAAATTCCACTTGGGTTGGAAAGTAGACAGGAAGGGCTTTCCAAAAAGCACACTTGGGCTCAATTTTGACTTCAGAAAGTGCCTAAAACTCAGCCTCAAAGTGGCGTGATGCACACAGATTTTGGCGTGACGCACAGAGGATTTTTGCTCAATTTTTCACCTTCCAACTCAGAAATTCGGCTAGTTTGACTAGTTTTGCTTTGTGATGTAATTCTTGATCTATCTTGATGTAATTGGATAAACATGATGTAATTTTGGCACTTATTTACTTGTTCTAGAGGATTCATTCACTAAAAAGTGAAAATTTAATGAATGAATCAGTTTCCTACCTTATAGAGGCAAGTTGTTTTGATTGCCTAGATTTTAGTGCTTTGTTTAGAATTGGTTGAAACAGCTCCTAGAATGATGAGATCAACCCCTAGAGGCAAGGGAATGGGTTTGGCTAGTCTATATCATGTAATTTCTAAGTCATTTTCAGGGTTGGACACTTGGGATTGCTTTGGCATATCATTGTACATTCTATCTCTGCATTTTTGGCTAAGGAAAGACCAGGGTTTTGCAGCACTGTTTTGGATCCATATGGCTTTATGTTTTGATGGTGTGCTTCTCTGAGTAATTGTAAGTTCATTAGTGTTATGTGTATCATTTTCCTCTCTTTTCTTCTGAATTTGAACAAATGAGTGATTAATGTGGAATCCATTAACTGTTATGCTCTGCCTTTGAATTTGTTTAAATTTCCATGTTTTCATCTGTTTAAGGAGAATTCTTGAGACTTTCTTGCTCTCCTTAGCTCCTCACCAATCTGATCTATCCATCTCACTCGCTTTAAAGCATCAAAACAATTACCTTCCTTGCCCCAATCAGAACTCTGCAGAAACTGTGCCTCATCCTCGAGCCCAATTTGCCTTTCCCTGTTTCCAACACAAAACCCCAAAAACTCACAACAAACCCTTGTACTTCATACCTAGCTTAAAATTAGCTTTTATTTCAGTCATCTCGAGCCCCATCGCTTGTCTTTTGCCGAGATCGACCCGGAGAGAGCCCTCTCCTGTCCTCGTAGGGCTAGCTACAAGGCTGAGCGTGGTTTGATGTGGACCTAGAACCTTGTCTTTTCAGCCTGAGGCAAATCTAGGCTCTAACATAGTGGCGACCATACTGGGGAAGAAAATGGTTTGCTTGTTGATGTCATTTGTTTTATAAGCTACAGACAGAGCCTGAAGTTATGCCAAGTAGCCTTCGAAACGCTTTTGCTTTGCATTAGCGCAAGTAGATAAACGTTGCTTCAGTCAATCTCTGGTCTAGCTTGTAATCGTAACACTTGAATTGTTAATTTCCCCAGTAACATGTATCAAGTTCAAATCTGATGGTTGATGGTGGACAATGATCAGACATAAGAAGGCTGAAATCATTCACCTGGTGACTCCTATAGAGACTCCATTGGAGGACTGACTCTTGCTCTGAGAAAATGGAAGGTTCTTACATAAAGTTCAGGTATTCAAGTTGGAATTGCATCCAAGACATTTTGTTCTTTGTTATAAATTATTTCTTCTCTTTTCCCGAGAATGTCAAGAATTCTTTGCAAAGTATACTATATTTGAGAAGAGATCCTCGGCCTGCAGTTGATTCTTTCCCTTTGAAGATTGTGAATACCAAAGATTTGCATGCCTTTGAGCTTGATCAAGACCTTTCTTCTGAATTTGGTGATGACTCTCTTCAGCGTGATGAGCCTAAAGAAAACAAACCTGATCCTGTAGCTCTTGTATATACTCCTACACCTTTTATAGTCCCAGATAGGTATAAACCTCTTGTTTTACCTTTTGTTCTTCATGCTTTCCCAAAAAACTATGATCTATACCGAGGTTTGATGGTGAATGTAAGAATGTCAATGCTGAGCAACATGTGCAGAATTTTGAGTCTTTTCTAGACCTTTTTGAAGTTGATGAAGAAGATGTTAGTATTAGGCTTTTTTCTCTTTCTTTGTAAGGCAAAGTCAAGAGTTGGTTTAAAACCCTGCCTGATGCAAGCATCTCAGATTTCCGGTAATTCGTCAAAGTTTTTCTCGACAGGCGGATGATCGGACAGAACCTTTTCCTTATTTTAGAAGAGTATAACCAGCTGAAAAGACTACTAGGGGAGACAGTATAACAATTTTCTGCCAAATTTAATCAAGTTTGTTATTCAATTTCGGTTGATATAAGACCTCCTCCTAGATCTGCTCTCTTGCACTATTCGGGTGCCTTTGATCCGGAAATGGAGTTTCAGCTGAGAGAAAGGAATCTTGCAACACTTGAAGAGATACAGAACAATGCAGTAAATGTAGAGGCTCATCTGTTGATCCGAAGGGCAAGGTTGAAAGAAGAAGAGACGAAAAACATAGATCCGGAGAAATCGACATCTCTAGAAGTAAAGCTTGACATTTTGGTAAGTGCAGTGGAAGAGATGATGCAAAGGATCATCACAAGGAATGAGAATAATGTTCAAGCCCATGGCTCGCTGATTGAAGAAGAACAAGTTGTTGATCCAAAACATCTTCTTTCTTATCCCAATTGTTATAGATCTGATAATGATTGTCTTATAGATCATCTTGGAGAAGAAAGATCTGTTGATATGACATGTATGATTGATGATGCGTTTTATAGTGATGATTTGCCTCAGTTTGATCAGTATGATGATGATGATTATGTTCTCCAAATAGAAGCTAATCTTGCAGACAAATCAGCAGCTAGTTTGTGGGAGGAGGAAGAAGTTCACTTACAGCAGCTCGAATACAGTGATCAACCGATGCATATCAGCTATGACAATGATGAGGAAAGTGCAGCAAATTTTGAAGTAAGTGAAGGATCTTTGCCTTTTTGTTTTGATTCATGTCAGTTCATCAGAGACAACTTCCATGCAATCAGAAATCAGTTGTCAACAAGTCTTGATTTGGACCATCTTGAAGGCAATGAAAACCTTGTTCAAGACTTTTCATATCCAGATTTGCAGCCCCCGAATGCCTTTGATTGTCAAGTTGCAAATAAAGACTTGGAAGCTGGAACATATGCTCAGATGATGCAAGATGATTCCATACCATTTTGTTTCGAATCATTTCAGTTTTTGAAGGGAAAATTGCATAGTACATCTTCAGTGAAGAATGAGTAGCATGTAGGCAATCATGTAATCATATTGGAACCAATAGAAAATGGGTTGCAGTAGTCTTTTCAAGTTTTTCATGATCCAATAGCTGATGTTTTGGATGAGGTTTGCAGTCAAAGTATTTCTCCATTGACTACATGTGAGCCTAAAACGTGTACTGATATAAACTTGACCCGGCAGCTGGTTTCTTTGTCATTTTCAGTAGGAGTTTTGTCACAAAGTTCAGATCAAATTTTGCATTCATGGTATGAAGAGAAGAGAAGTAATCTATTAGATGAGCTAAGTCCCAGCGTCCACGAATTTCAAGATCCTTATCCAGTGTTTTTGGAGGCGGATAGAGAATCCATAGCATTCAACGGATCTGTTTCCAAGTTGTCATGGGAGTTTCCTTTTAGTAGTTTCCTCTTTTTGTTCATAAGCGAGCACTTGTGGAGAATTCAAACAGCAGATGGAATACTTACTTGGTTGCATTGGTTGTTTCATTTCACTTGATCAGGTGATGAATGAAACTGTTAGAGTAGGTTTTGATGAATAAGCTCCAATTTGAGCATCATTTCTAGTTTGTCGGTTGTGTTTAAGTGTCGAGTCAGTTTTTAGTTGAGTAAGAGTCAGTTTGTGTCGTCAAGTCGTCAGTTTTCAGTCATACATTTCAGCTTGAGTTTTGACTCCATTGCCCAATGGATAAGGCATTGGTTTGCTCTCCCAAAGATCTGCTGTTCTTGGCACCTCCTACGAGCTACCATCCCCATTGGAGCCAATGTTAGTTTCAGTCTTTCCAGCCTTCCTCCAGTGATCAAATATGCTCTTACAAAGTGATTTTAAGGTGTCAAGGTCAAATTTTGTCATTTCAATGAGTCTTCAAGCAAAATTTGGTCACTAGGCATTAGGTCTATGGTTTGCTTTTACTCCTGTCAAAGTTGTCCAAATGTCGGTCTATGTCACCATTCAGCTGAGTATACCATCATTCAGAGGATTTCCATCATCATGTCAGGTTCCAAAGGGCCATTTTGCACCTTGTTCATGCTTTAGTTGTTCCTGGGTAAGGTCCATTTCCCTCTCCTAGGGTTTTGGAGGTAATTTTTCTTGGATGGTAAAATCATCGGCAAAACTTGTATCCTGATATTCATACACCTTCCCCTATCCTTAATGTACCTTATTAAACACTTCCCATCACTGAGATCCCCGAAATTCCTCATTTTCGCTCAAACCCTAGTTTCTTGCTACAACTTGGCAATTTTCTAGGCTAGGCCTGTGTTTTTCCCTTTTGCACCCCTTCCCCTCACTCAATCTATAAAATTCTAGTTTCCCATGTTTCCTAACATCCCTCCCCACCTAGAAAAATTTCCTCAAGAATTTAGAAGCCCCCTATCCCCTTCATTTCGCTTCATTTCGACAAATCCCCTGTTCCACACATCGGGGTATGTTTTACTCAAATGATGTTTCTGAGCAGGAAAAGATGAATTTTGGAAAACTGAGAGAGGTTTTTTCCCAAAATAGGCCAAAGAAGAAAAACCTCCTTCACGTTTTACACAGGTGTCATGGTTTTGGATAAATTGCAAAAATACAGTTGCCTTGGGAGAATTGATGCACCTCTCAAGTGACCTTGGGAAAATCAAGTTTTCTCCTAGCCTGGTTGTCCAAATGACTTGATTGATGAGTAAAATGATAACTAGACACAAACATATTTCCAATGAGCTATCATGAACTCAATTTGGATTTTAGGAAGGCATTCAAAAGTTGACTGTAACAACACTCTGCCTTTAGGCAGCCTCATTTGGCACATTTTGACCAGTCTTGGGAGATTTGATTTTTGACAGGAAAATGAACTCCCAATTGAAAAATTCTGGTTGGGTTTGAAATTAGACTCAAATACCTTTCCAACGAGCTATCCTATGCCCAATTTGGACACCGAGAAGGCCTCCAAAAGGCTCCTGTAAAAAGGCACGGCGCACTGGGGAGGCGCGGCGCACTGGGAGAAATTTTCCAGTGTAAATTTACACTGGCGCGGCGCACTGGGGAGGCGCGGCACATTGGGCTAAAAGGCCTGAAATTCATTGAAATCTTCCTCCAAATTGCAAATTCTTCATTCCACAAGTAGGTAGAGCCTCCATTTTTGTGTTTCATCCAAGTTTGTGCTAGGGTATGGTGGTTGATGGATGCTAATGATTGAAACAAAAATTCAAACCCTATCATTTTGAATTCCTCACATGTAAACTGCTGCCTAGGGTTTCAAAACTTGTTTTCCACCAAGGTTACTCTTTTCCATTATTTCTCTTGTCCTTAATTTCCTTTGTTCCTTGACTCCATTGTTCCTCATCCCCTAAAGTTACTAAACCCCTATCCTAAATTCTCTTTCCCAAAACTTTCAAAGGTGAAACCCTAAACCCTATCCCACACATAAAACCCCTAAAACCCTCCTACGTTTCCCTAATAAAATTTGTCCCAATAGTCCCTAATCCCCAACTATTTTCCCCTCCCCTTACTGTCCCTCATGTCATTGTTTTCTCTTGGTGACAAAGGTCAAGCACATCATCAAAGGCATTACAAGACAGTGTGACATATCAACACCTATTTGTCCAAGACAGTTTGTCCACCAGCAGACATGACATCTGATCTGTCATATGATCATGAAGAAGAGACACACAGTGATTCACCAACACAGGTACATGCACCCAGGAGGCCTCATAGAGGTGGAAAAACATCTGTGAAGACCAGTAGGCTGCCCAAAGAAGCCTAAATGAGAGGACACCCATTCAAGTAGGAGATACAGGCTGATTGAGAGATTTGGCTCGAGAGGATCAACATCCACTTAGAGAAGCTCTTGGTGAAAGAAAACAAGGACAAGTACATGCTTAGGCACATGAAAACCCATTATTGGTCATGAAATCATGTTTGCAAGGCACGAATAAGAAATTTAAAGGCAAACCTAAGGAAGGCATCAAAAAGGCAAAAGAGGAAAAAAGAGAATGATTGACTCCGGATATTGGCCAAGGCAATCCTTGGCCCACCGTAGCTCTTAATGAAGAATCTCCAGCCCAAATTTCAAGAAATTTGTGGCATTTTTGGCATTTTGGCAAATTTTTGTACAAAAAACAGGGTTTTTCTCCCTGTGCGTCGCGCCACGTGGCGGGCGGTTTTGATAGGAAGCTCCAAATGGCAAAAAGTTTATATTTTTGGATTTTTCATGAAAAATCATGACTGCTGGTGCATGGCCAAGAATTTTGGGTAAGTTTTGAGTCCTCAGGAGGTCAAAAACACTCAAAAAATGACCTCACTGCCCCTATTTTGACACATAGGAAGCAGTATTGGGAGATTGAAGTTTTTGAGGGGCAAATGGGTACCAAATTCAGAAATTCCACTTGGGTTGGAAAGTAGACAGGTAGGTCTTTCCAACACGCACACTTGGGCTTAATTTGGACTTCATGAAGTGCCTCAAACTCAGCCTCAAAGTGGTGCAACACACACAGATTTTGGCGCGGCGCACAGAGGATTTTTGCTCAATTTTTCACCTTCCAACTCAGAAATTCAGCCAGTTTGACTAGTTTTGCTTTGTGATGTAATTCTTGATCTACCTTGATGTAATTGGATAAACATGATGTAATTTTGGCACTTATTTACTTGTTCTAGAGGATTCATTCACTAAAAAGTGAAAATTTAATGAATGAATCAGTTTCCTACCTTATAGAGGCAAGTTGTTTTGATTGCCTAGATTTTAGTGCTTTGTTTAGAATTGGTTGAAACAGCTCCTAGAATGATGAGCTCGACCCCTAGAGGCAAGGGAATGGGTTGGGCTAGTCTATATCATGTAATTTCTAAGTCATTTTCAGGGTTGGACACTTGGGATTGCTTTGGCATATCATTGTACATTCTATCTCTGCATTTTTGGCTAAGGAAAGACCAGGGTTTTGCAACATTGTTTTGGATGCATGTGGCTTTATGTTTTGATGGTGTGCTTCTCTGAGTAATTGTAAGTTCATTAGTGTTATGTGTATCATTTTCCTCTCTTTTCTTCTGAATTTTAACAAAAGAATGATTAAGGTGGAATCCATTAACTGTTATGCTCTGCCTTTGAATTTGTTTAAATTTCCATGTTTTCATCTGTTTAAGGAGAATTCTTGAGACTTTCTTGCTCTCCTTAGCTCCTCGCCAATCTGATCTATCCATCTCACTCACTTTAAAGCATCAAAATGATTGCCTTTCTTGCCCCAATCAGAACTCTACAGAAATTGTGCCTCATCCCCAAGCCCAATTTGCCTTTCCCTGTTTCCAACACAAAACCCCAAAAACTCACAACAAACCCTTGTACTTCATACCTAGCCTAAAATTAGCTTTTATTTCAGTCATCTCAAGCCCCATCGCTTGTCTTTTGCCGAGATCGACCCAGAGAGAGCTCTCTCCTGTCCTCGTAGGGCTAGCTACGAGGCTGAGCGTGGTTTGATGTGGTCCTAGAACCTTGTCTTTTCAGCCTGAGACAAATCTAGGCTCTAACAAGCGGCACAGTGCGCAAAAAGGGGCACTGTGCATGACAACTGTACAGGTGGGGAGTACACCTTAGAAGAATAGGTGGAATTGGCATGAATGTAGAAGGCAGCTACGTGTAGAGTTTAGAGGTCCCCAACGCTAAACGTGATCTGGGCAGCAAGGATGAAGCGGTTTGAGCATCCACCTACGGCGAGGGATGCAGAGTTATACTGTGTAACCACCTCCCCAACTAAGAATCAAAAATCAAAACCCGACGTGGTAGTAGGAAAGGCGACGCCTTCTGCCAGCCGTTCACAATGGAGCATTCAGAAAAACATGCAGGATCCTGAATAGAGTTCGTCGAATAAAACAAAACAATTGGAATCTGCGCGTACCAAGGGTTCAATTGGCCTATGGGACCATAAGCAAAAAGAGGTGTGCGAAGATGACCCTATTAGCGATCAGACAAGATGAAACCAGGGAGATGAAGAGAAGTCCCCCGACCATAGCCCCAGTAGCTCAGACTGAACGCGAGGACCTGGGTAAGGGAATTCAGTAGTTACAGGAATCCATTCGGCGCGAGAGCTTGAAGCTTCACAAACTCAATGAAGAATGGGCACGGATGAGGAGGAAAAGCATGATATTGGACGAAGAAATCAACAAAATGAAAACCAGAGTCGTAAGATTAGACTGTGCAAATCTAAGAATAAGGAGATCGGGCCTGGCTGGCCCTTATACTGCATTGGAATGAGCTGTGACCCTGCTATCATGGCTGCGATCGCACCTTACTAAACAAGGGAGTGTACCATACACAGAAGAGCATGATGCACTACTGGATACAAAGGTACTCGAAGGGTGCCCACAACCCAGGCTAGCAGGAAAATTGAAACCCCGAACCGGGGGTGCAACCACCTGACTACCCATCGGAAGCCCAGTCTCAGCACTCCAAGCAGTTGGAAGAGGGCATGAGACTCTAAAGGAGTCTGTAAGGAAGTTACACGGCTCGGACATGGCGCGCAAAATCAGTATGAAGCATAGAACGCGTCTGCGTATAAGGGATTGCGCTGCCACGTGGGTAGGATGGAAGGTGATTATTGTAGATACTATTCATGAAAATATGTCCAATTTAAGACACTGATGAGCAGATGACGGGAAATTAAGACACAGGGTCAGAACTAGGGTTGAAAGGATCTACCACCAAAACCGCATTAATGAGCCACGAAAGGGGGGAACGGTCGAATTTGAATCCAAAGAGGCCTATAAAGCACAGGTGGCCCATCACCAAACAACCCTTGGCATGTTTAAAGTGAGAAGTTATCAAACAAGTGAGAACCTAATGAACTTGGAAATCGTAAAAGCAAGTCCGTGGTTTGAAGCGTTGCCAAAGGATACACAGGAGTCTCTGCTCAAAATAATGACAACAACCAGGGGAGCTGCTCAAAGTTCTACACCACTGGTAGGTGATACGCCAAAGATCCCTAAATCACCCCAGATGCTGAGGCCCAAAAAGGACCCACAGACAGAAGGACCAGTCTGCATGTCTCCACGAAATCCTTGGTTTGGCAAAATGTCGATGGAAGAGAAAGGTAAAACGGTTAATATTGAAAGTGACGATGAGGAAGAGGACCCTCCAACCTATGTCGAAGAAATGGAACCAAAGGAAGAGATAGAAGAAGACATCCAGCCAGTACGTGCCACAACAAAACTACCCAAGTAAGTTCCTCCGCGAAAAGGGAGGGCAAAGGTCCCTAAATACTTGGACACTGTGACGAGCACATTCAATACCCCATTCCTCCCCGAAGGGGTTCTATTTGAAGGTAGGGCTGTAGGCTGCATGCCCACTATAAAGTTTGAATACTGGGATCTCGCGGATACTGAGAAGTTCCTGCATTTAGAAACTAGCGAGTTGATGGAACAAAGCACGAAAGAGGCAGTCACCTCTCTGTAGCCACAGGCATGGCTGCACGGGGTGGAGGAGGCTGGGCTACTCCACCTCCTATCAATTCCCCACTTCCATCGGCCCCAATTACGATATGTTAGGCTTTTCCTGGTGCATGATGGGTACTTGTGGCTGGAGGAGCCCATTCCCATCACAACAAAGCTCATTCATAGGATTTCTCAACTTCCCTGTTCAGGACGGGACCCCGCAGAAATTTCCAGCCTCGGGGGGGACTTGACGCTTGCGGAGGCTATGAAAAAAGAAATATAAGCTGGAAAAGAAGCATAGGGGGTATGTTATTACTAGTATTCAAAAGAAATAAGTCCGCATAGCTACTCAGTTATTGGCAAGAAAGGTGATGAGAAAATGCAGGGGCAACGAGGTACCAACCATAGTCATCACACTAGCTAAGCAATGCACAGAAGGGGTACAGTTCAATTGGGCGCAATTCCTCTGCAACGAGTTTCTGAAAAACTGCAGGGAGGCCCAAGAACAGGGTAAGAGCTTCCACTACGTGTGGTTGCTCTTATCCATCCTATTGGTTACCGGTAAATTACCTGAGGATAGTCAGTTTCCTCCCCTTAACCAGGACTGGCCAGAGGCAGCAAAATACACGTCGCTGTGGGCAATGAAGGACGCTACACGAATCAGAGAAACCAATATCTTCTGGGTGCTAATGGAGGCAAGCATACGACTATGGATCAACAAATGGCCACGCCTATCTGTCGAAGTATACGATAGTCTCAAAAACTTTGCAGACTTTAAAGCAGATATGCACAATGTATATATCAGGGCACGAAGGGATCCAGAGCAAAAGTGGACCACACTCCCCTTCATTACCATTGATGAAATTGTCTTCGTGGTGGTCGATACATGGCCATCGAAATGGTGCACACCAGATGTGGTAGTGCGTGATGAAGCAGATATTTAGAAACAAAAGGTTGCTTCCAAGCGGCTAGCCCAACAAAAGTGCAACGAACAACTAGCTGTGGAAGTATGGGTGTCCTAGGAGGTAGCGAAGGCTGCCACAGAAAAGACTGCAGCAGGAGGGGCCACTACGATGCAGGAGGGAAGACGCCCGAACATAACAGCAAAGCAGGGGACAGATGCGACAACAGAAGGCACGGACCCAAGCACCACCTCGGCACAATTGAAATGCCCGTGCGTGCCAGAACGCACTGGGCCACGGAAGAAGACCAAGGCTTCCAAGCTGGAGGGGGAGCCTATTACACTGACTGAGGGTGATCTATACGACATCAGAAACACATTTCGTGAAGCCACTAGGGAAGTAATCCAAGAAGAAATGATGGAGCAACAGAATGTGTTGAGGGCACTCAGGATCTTCAAGTGTGGGCCCCATAGCAGGGAATGGTCGCCACCCACAGGATCACGGGTACATCAGCAACCGAGCAGTTGCTACAAGCCAAAATGGCTAATACTGTCGTGCTACCGGAGGGGGCACTGACAACAGATAACCTGGAGGACAGAGCCATGGTAGGCCGGCTCAAGGGCCTTGGTCTAAACTTGACCACCCTTCCACGTGAAATATTATACCAGCTGTAGGATGGAGCCACATCAAAAATTCATGCTAGGGAAGGACACGCAGTATAGATGCACAGTGAATAGTGGATCAATATCGAGTAGTTGATCCTCCAACGTGACGAAGTGATAGCTCAGACTCAGTATTTGGAGCAGATCATCGAGGAAGCATGTCATCGCGTCCCCGAACTCGATATTACAGCAGACTTACCAGTGGGTATACAAATCCACAAATTAGCCAGTGGATTCTGTGAAGCGAAGGAGGAAGCCACAAGGATCTAGTTGGACCTTGAATTGTAGATCGCGGATCTGAGACTAAAGGCGCAGCCCTCTAAACCACCCGAGGTCAAAGAGTAGTAGCAATGCACCATTCAATCTAGGCAAGAAGTAATATCACGTGCCATGCAGGAGTGCACCAGCTTGTTAGATCAGTCACTTCACTACAGGAAGACTCAACATTACATCGGTTAGATATAGAAGCACGGAAGTTGCAGCAGGCCTATGATAATGTCCGGGGGACCATGCAGATGGTTGTCATTACTCAGAGATTGGCCAAGATGAGGGAGGCCCAGGCTCTCAAGGCACAAGTCGACACCGCTCGATAGAAAGAAGCAGTGCTTAAAGAATGCATCCAACCTTGGCGTGATGAGGCATTCATGGTCACCGTCAATATCGAGGGAAAACTAGCACACATGTAGGTAGTATATGAACTCAGACAAGCAAGTGAAACTGATAAGGACGCATCGGAGGCTCACACACAACGGGTACAGTAGATGGTGGAAGAATGTGTTGTGGATGTAAGTGAAGCGCAAAGGTTGATGGATGGACTCCAAGCGAAGATCATCGCACCAGCCGAGTGACTCGGGACGAGTCACAATGATTGTGTTGGGGGCCTGTTGGGCAGCGGATCCCCCGCGTAATGGTTTTGGGGCTTAAAGCCCACAATTTTGGGTATTGATATTGTAAAAGTTCCGCAAAGTGTGCGGAGCGCGAATTATAATGAGTCAGGTCAAAGGGTTGTCCGCCCAAAAATAATGTAAAGTTAATATAGAATATGTTGGCCTACCCATGGTCTGTGGACCATGGGAATGTATAAATAGAGCGAGGCTCTAAGGGTAGAGGTAGCTTTTTGGCGAAGATCACAAGTGTTATGGGTTTGTAAAGGTGAGATTTCTCTGAGTTTGTAAGTCTGTGTCATGGTCAGCAGTAGTTAGTGTAGGCTCTATAGCTGTGTCCGCAGAGGCCTAGTAGAGTCCAAAGTTGTGTGCGCGAACCCCTGTAGCTAAGTTTGTAGGGAATAATTGGGTTGTACTAAAACAGGAGATTAATAAAGATAAGCATTTCTGAATTATTGTTCATCTGGTCACAGATCTGTATGATTATTCTTATGTTATGGTTTTATGCATATCTTTAAGATTTATGGTTGCGCGCGCTGGTTATAACTATTGAATGCTTCATTAAGACTCTAAGAATTAAATCAGATCTATAATAACCGCAATAATAATAAGGAATCTAGGAAGTGAATCGTCGCAGAGCTACGCGAGGACCAGACAGTTGTGCAGTGTAGTGCGAGTGCGCAGATCAATTTGCGACCCCTCCATACCTCATCAAGACATCCCCAGGGTGCGAAAACCTGGTTCTAGTACCCTCCCATACTACCTCAGGTAAGACTTCAGTCCGCACTCCGCGGATTGTTGCCGAAAGGGCCGGTAGTGCAGGATTTGTTTGGCTAAAACACTTCCGAACCTGGGTCAGGCCCTAATAAGCCAACACTCCATGATAAGAATCTGATTTGGGACGAGAAATTTTACCTTTCCCCTTCCTTGCCTTAATTGCTAAGGCATATTTCTCTTCATCATCAGTCTTTGATAAAGAGCCATCCCTGTTGTTCCTCCTAATCTCATCCTGCATCAAATCTGACCATAGTCATTCACAATCTGGTAGCTTCTCTCAACCATTGGCAGAGTCCTGATAACTATGCCAACTCTTTGGGAATCCAAGAAGAGAAAGGATCACCATATCCTCCTTGGAAAATGTGATTCAAACACTTCCAAGTTCATCCCGACATTGAGTGAACTTGGTCAAGTACGTTGGAATCATCTCACCTTTCTCCATCTTGATTTTACAAAGTTTATCCTTAAGTGCCAAATTCCTTTGATCATTGTTATTCTGATACAAGTTCATCAATGTTTTCCACATAACATGTAGAGTTTCCTTGCCATGGAGACTCAACACAATGTGGTCTCGAACTCCCTCAAGGATTACCCGCCTTGTCTTCGCCACACACTTCTTCCATTCAGCTAAGTTTTGTGCATCCGTAGCTACTGGCTTGGGGACTTCTTGATCAATGAATTCCTTTAAGCCATTATCTTCTAGCACATCCTCCATCCTATCCCTCCAGGCTATAAAATTTGAGCTGCCCTTCAAGGCATACTCAAGCCTCAACCCATGGAATTCCATCTGTCGATCCTGAAGTATGTATGCAAATTCGATTTTCACCTGTAACCTAGAAACTCAAAACTTCGAAATCTCCTCTAGAGCGTTGATTTTAAATCAATGATATCTCCCTCATACGAACTCTGATTCAGCTATTTTTTTTAATTTGGGTATCTTTTCCCAAGGAATCCAAATATACAATTTGGTTCTGAAATTTTTTCATGGAAATTCTCAAAATTCTCTGCAAACTCGCGGCCCAAAAAACAATCTTGCTTCGATACCATGTAGAAAAACCTGTAGATTCACAAGCTCATGTAATCTACTAAAACAAGAGACAAGAATCTACTTCTACTCTTTACAATGGAAGCCCATAAACCTCCACCAAACAATAATCAATAGAGGAAGAGAATAAAAGGCACATAATGCAATAAATGTCCAGGGAAAGCCACAACTCAAAACCCCACTATTTGTTTTGTATTAATCTGGAAAATCAAGATGAAATTACAATGCTTGGTCTCTCTAGACCAATCCCAGCACTCAGAAAATTCAATCTCCAACTCATAAGCAAGTTCAAGGCCAAATATTAGCCAATTCACAAGGTCTCCAAGTCTCTATTCCAATGTGTAATTCCTATGAACGATAACTTGTATTTAAAGGGAGATAAAACCTCTAAAAATAGCGCAATCCCTCAAGGATCACTTCCCGATTGCATGCACTACCATTACAACTCAAAAAAATATAAAACAAATAATAAATTGTCCCTGCACTCCAGTCTCAACTGGGTCTTTCTCATAATCAACATGCATGAGTTTCTGATGGTGGAATCTTCAGTTACAGAGTAACACTAATTAGGTCACTAGTGTCCCAACTCACTGTTTACTCACTATTAGTTCTTGAAACTGATTGGAACTAATTTAACTGGACTTAACTCAATAAACTGATTTAACTAATTACAACTCATTCATAACTCATCCTGAACTCCTATAAGTTAGGGAGAACATATACATGTCTTCTAAAAGACTTCCAATTCGAATTTCCTAAATTAATTAAGTTAATTAAACTTAATTAATTATTTTCAAATTGCTATGAGAAAAGAATTCTATTTTAATTCACAGTTTAATTCAAGGACAAATTAAACTGGAATTTCTTGTTGCCATTTCTCAAGCCAACAATTGCACTAATCAAAGAAAATATAATAAGGAATTCTTACATGTCAATATTGTTTAGGTTGGGGAATTGCAAGTTTGTTGAGAAGATCATAACCAATGAATGAGTTTTGAATAAGAAATATTGCTATATAAAGTTGGAAGCTAAAACAAACCCATGCAAAAACAGGAAAAGCATGAAACAACTATGAGAAGTGGCCCTAAATACAAGAGAACCAAAAGGTACCAAAACAAGAATATAGACATAAAATTCAAGATCTTTTAAAGTTATGCATCAACTATAATTTCATATTTCCCAGGATGAAACAAAACCCAAATAATAAGACCCATCCAAGCTATGATGATCATAAGAATATCCAACTGAAAATTTCTTGCACTCATATAGGTAGGAAAACACTGTAAGGTATGGATCATAGTGGGTTACATAGATTCTCACTAAGCACGAGAGCACAATAAAATATTCTTGATATTTCCATCGTGATCAGATTGGCAACTTCCTCGCTCTGAGAGAGTTGAATTATTTCTCCAAATATATATATATGTATATATATATATATATATATATATATATATATATATATATATATATATATATATATATATATATATATATATATATATATATATATATATAAGAGTCATTCAAGATTCAAAAAGCTAAATAAAAGCAATTGAACTAGAGATGCAACAGACATAAATTTTGAAGGGGGTTGTTGATCAAAAGAAAATGGAGATACAAGCATTAAAATCTGATAGAACAAAATATGAGCAATGGAAACAAGGTCAAAAATCCTCACTTTTGTCTATAATAAGTCATCAAGACAACTTCAAAAAACTATTAAAAATAAACAATAGCTCAATTTTTTTGGTGAGGATTTGTGGGGATTTCCTGAGCTCCTAAGCCAAATTCTCTAAAATATTAAAAGGTAAGAATTTGAACCATGTAATTTTAGGCAAATTAGGGAAATCTTCAAGTTGATTTAGTTGAGTATAAGGAATTAAAGCCAAAATATACACACTATATTTTCAACGCTTGTAAAGAATCTGAATCAACATGACCCTAATCAGCAACAATATCAATGTAGGTATCAACCTAGGAGAAATTGACTAAAGTATCAACAATAAATATTTCATGTGTCTTCTTTATTGTATATTTCCTTTTTTTCTAACTTTTTAGCATCTAGCAGTGCTATGGACACTCCCATAATCTATAGACAACTGGTTGAATTTTATAGTACCATTGAACTATTTCTTGTTCCTATGTTGGATATTAACAAGATTATTTTATCTTATTTCCCATTGTTATGTAACAGGTTCCAGTCATTTATTTTTATAATATATCTGTTTGTCAAAGTCTTAGATTAAAGTTTTTTCAGTGTGGTTTGTAATATGTTAGCTATTTTGATTCCTCGGACAAGAAAGAATGTTGGAGTATAAGGAAGACAATTGGAAGATTTAGACATTGACACATAAGTTATATCTCAAAATTGATCAAAGTCAACAAACATGGCTTATGAATAAAGGTTTATTGTTAGACAATTTAAGGCACATCCTACCACTTCTCTTGTATAAAAGCATAAGTTGATCATAACCAACAAGTGTCCATTTTTACCCATTATTCTATTTAATATTAGGTTGATTGTGCTTATTTCTCTTGTACATCTCTAGCCAGCACATTGGGTTACAATTTAGTATATGTTAATGTATCCTCCTCTAAGCAAAGTTTGGTGTCTTTTTTAGGCATGGTGATTCAACGGTTAAAGTAAAAAGACATATAGAAACTAGAGACTAGGTGGAAAACAAAGAACTAAGAAGTTTGCATAGAAAAAATTAGAAACCAACATTGAGCATGGAAAGTTAGAATTCAATGCATCACATTGAAGATTCTCATAAAATCCAACATGCCACTCCATTGATAAACAACTCATAAACGAAAAAACCTTTCATAAAAGCATACACTCCAAAAATACAAACCTGAGAAATGAAATACTCCACAATTTCACGTTGTGCAAGAGAAAATACCTGTCACATTAAAAAACTAAAAGTGCTACAGCTAAAAAGGTGAAAGACTAGGATATAAGATAGACTGAAGTATTCCACATAAAAAGCTAGAAATATGCTCTTAGAATAAGGCTTGTAATTCAATGAACTAGCCATTTTGCATCATGCCTAAATAGAACTACAAAGAAAAACATATTGTTAGTGTTCAAGATATTCCTGACCGGGGTGAACCAAGAACTTCCCCTTCTTTAATGAGGTTATTTAGTAAGGCCTCGAAAAAATTTCCTTTTGTAGAACCACCAGTTGCTCCATCCATTTCTTGAAGCAATTGATGTAAGGAGCTCCAAAATGAAGATAAGTTGGTTGGGAACATAATTCCTTATGTTTCTCCACATACAATGGCCCTAATACAAGAAACATATGAAGGCGTATAAAGTTGGCCGCCTTCCAATTTCCCCTGTACCTGAATACACACATAGCTTACAAAACAAAATCACCAAAGGAATGCCCACAACAATTCCAAGATAAATTTAAAACAGAATGAAAAAAAGGTTTAAAATCCAAATGGAAACAGTGGCACCCCCTCATCTAAACACTCACACAAGGACAAGCAATACAGACATTGTCCAATTCCTATTTGATTGCAAAGAACACAGGTAAAAAATTGTTTCCCAACAAAAATAGGGTGTGGACTAGCTATGGTCCACACAGTGATGCTACA
Organism: Pinus tabuliformis; assembly: GCA_031772625.1. Lineage (NCBI taxonomy): Eukaryota > Viridiplantae > Streptophyta > Pinopsida > Pinales > Pinaceae > Pinus > Pinus tabuliformis. The sequence continues at coordinate 627,985,027 of CM062805.1, read as the reverse complement.
GTCCTAGCTTCCCATTGCTATTACATTATATGGTGACGAATCCTTTGAAACTAACTTCACTACACCATTAGCATGTCCATGCATATATTAATATCTGTTTTTTGGAAAAAAAGTAGGGTGAAAGGAAGTAATTTGGAAAATATATATTTTAATGAGGCAGAAAGGCACATGATACTTTTGAGAGACCCTCCCTTTGGATATATCTAAATTTGTAAATCAACTCCATCCCATGAATGAGAAAACAATAAAGACATGGAGGGACTCCATTATGGAGGGAGATGAAGGGGAGGGTAGAATACTAGAATTCTTAAAGTGGGAGATAAAGAATCGGTATATTGTGAAGACAACCATTTTCACTAATAGAGGCATCACATGTAGACTCACATGCTGAAAAGGCCAAACATTTTACAATTTTTTGCTACAGTTTACATGATTCAGTGGGGTAAGGATAGACTTGAATGGTTATTTATCTCCTTTTATGTGCATCAGGATACTATTGGATGCTATAGATGGAGAGTTGGAGGAAATGAGACAGAGTAGGTGATTAACTTTAATTCATGCATAAGACCTTTAATGACTTACAGTTCACACACTGGAACATGAAGGGCAAGAGATTTGGCCACTAGCCCTCTTCCATGATGGAGGTTGCAAGCTCAACAACGGTGTTGCAAAGCTTTGTTTAAATTATGGAAATCAACATAGTTTGATTTCCCTTGGTTTCTTCTTGATTGGCACTAAATTGGAAATCTAGGAAGAATGACAAACTTTAAGATGATATTCACATCCAAAGTTTTTTCAATTCTTTCTAAATCAATGGCTCTGATGTGGGATGTACCTTTCTTAATTTATGTTAGATAAGTTTGACATCTTCTTGTAGGGAATGACATGCTAAATTATCCTTGTACCATATGCTCTTAGAGCTTCATAGATCCAAGTGAAGACATCCCTATATTGTTTGAACAATTGCATCTAAGCTTGTTTTTTTGCTTCTTAACAACAAGTTCCAAGGTTGATGTTCTAAATATATTTTTTCTATGCCCAAATTAATCAGCTCATAATTCATAGTAGAATTATTTGTTTTGACATTTACAGATTTTCTAGATCTACTCCTTTGGGAATTGAATTTTGCCTTAAATTTCCCATACCATCTTGACAAATCTCCATAGCTTTTGAATTTTCTTCATCGTCTATTACTACATGCTTAAACATGCCCTCACTAATCAAAGAATTGGATAATCTATTGATCATCATTGAACACCCACAAGTTAGTGACATTGTTTGGGATTAAAGGCTTAAAAAGGATTTCAATAGAAATATGTTGGTAGAATATCATCTAGTGAAGCTAGCCTAGAAGCAACTTTAGCTAGAGTGTTCACAACTATAATGTTACATTGAGGAATGGACACAATACTAAAAGCATAAAATTCATTAATCAAGCTCTGTACCTCAGATTGGCAATTCTCCAAATGTAGAAAAAGAAAATGGATGGAATTATTTACCTTCCATAATATTATTTTCAAACCAAAACTTTTAATTTTTTCACGTTCAAATCAAAAAAAAATTCAAGGCCTATAGGAAATAAGGGTATGGTTTTTCTAGGGATCAATTAATGTACAGTCTTCCCCTGCATCCTCTTGTAACATAGAACCATCATAAAACAATGTCTAGAAGTTAGTTTCTAATTAGGTTATAAGATCTAGCACTATCTATATCCACTATCGTACAATTTTCATCTTCAATTTCTAAATATAGGTTAGAATATCTAGCACTATCTATATCCACTATCATACAATTTTCATCTTCATTCCAAATGTAATGAAGGAGTTCAAACTTTGTATCTGATTCTTTTGATGTATAATTCTTGAAACCAATCTCAAGAGAGTAATTCTCTAGAATTGCCTATGTGAACTCTATGGGTTCATTTTATCCCTCAAGTTCAATAAACATGTCTTTCATGTAGGCTTCCTAATCAATTCTTATTTGATTTGACTATTCCTTCCATGGTAACCGCAAATGAGAGTGATTGGTGGGGAAGTATCCCTGTAGATTTTGAGAGAAATCCCTTCTGAGAAATAAATCATAAGTCCCATGAATGTCAACAACAATATCTATAATTTGACAAATTTTCATATTAGAAATCATTCTCATCAAAACATCCTTAAATCCACCCATGAATTTTACATCTGAATTTTCTAATTGAATAATGTGGGTATAGTTTTTGGTAGGAGTAGCATTAATCTTTTTGCAAACAGTATTGGGCATTACATTAGAAGATGCTCCTTGGTCCACTGAACAGTTCCACACAATATAATTAAATATTTTCAATGTTAAAAAAAGTAGGTGTTTGTGACTTTGATTGTTTGCTTACAACAACATTTATAGTAGCTTTCTACTTTGTTTTAGACACCTGTTTTCTATCAGATTTCTCCTAGGTTTCTGCATGTTTCTATTTTACTTCAAATTAGCTATTGTTTTCTGAAGTGAGCAAGGTAATTTTTTTAAGGTATTCTCTCTAACAAGGAATGCTATAGATATCATTCATGAAGATGTTTGCTTTTGTTTTCATGTCCTCAATACCACTAAATTCCATGGCCACTCTTGTTGGCATTATGATACAGGTATGATACAGGTGTTGTCCTTGATGGCAACTCACTCAGATGACAGATCATAGTACAGCTAGAATGATCAGAGAGGTATACGCAGGTTCGCTGTGACAAGGATGCGTATACATGCGGGTTCACCATATACCAAGTCGCGTATACGTACACACGCACATTTATAGAAGGAAAGGCGCATACATGTTGGAAATCTAAGTTTTGGTCCGTGGTATTTGCTCCATGGTATTTTGGTATTTGGTCCATGGTATTTTGGTATTTGGTCCATGGTATTTGGTCTGAGGTATTGACCCCAGGTATTGGGTCCAAGGTATTGATCCTACGTGGTTTTGGACCATGGTATTAAGAGAGGCCTAAACCTATATAAGGAGAAGAAGATCATTAGGCCAGAGTGCAAGTGTGCAAGTGATGAATATCTGATGAAGTGTGAGATCTAGTATGTTGGTTATGGGTTTGTGATGCTTTGCTCGATCTGAACCAAGGAGGCACCTATGCGGTTGATAAAGGTTGATGGACCGGGATCATGAAGACTAAAATGCATTATCATTATATCGTATGATCATGAATAGTTCTAAATACTGACACATGTCTTATCCTTTATATTTTATGTTCTAGGTATATCTGAAGTTGAAAATTGCAGTGAAGGTATAAGTAATTATTTTCAGATCTGTACGCGGGTTCTCTCTAGTGAAAGGGTGTATACGCGCTGGTTTGACACAGTGAAGTAGCATATACATTATGAGATTTGATATTTGAGGTTGCTATTGGCTCTAGTGGTTGTTGCAGAGTTCTGGGCTCTCCTCTATGTTCTGGTGACTGTGTTTTGATGACAGGGTTTCAGCGATTCAGTTGTTGGGTGATTCAGAGATAATGATTGTATTGCAGTGGTGATTGTTTTGTATTTATGGATCCAGTATGAAAATTTATGAAATGTGGTCCCTGGAAGAAAAGAGAAGGTTGTAGCCTTCTGTAGGTCAGCACCTACGTACTAGTACATCAGCTAGTACAAGAGGTAGGGGGTTGTAGCTCCTTTCCAGGAGAAGATGGAGAATGAGAGAAGGTTGTAGCCTTCTGCAGGTAGAAGCCTACATACTGGTATAAGACTGCACTAGTACAAAATATTGTAAAAAGAAGTTTCTTATTAAAAGAAAGATAGAGACAATTGCAGCAGGTGGTTTTCACCCACATTGGGTTTCCACCTTATATCATGGTGTGATGATCTGTTCTTTTTTACTACACCTGTTTACTATTTATATGGTTAATAATGTTCTGATGCACTTATTAAAGATCAACTAACTGAATCATAAGTTTACTAGATATACGCTAGTTGCATTAAACACAGTTGCGTTTACATGCGGGTTGCCTTAACTGAAGTAGCGTATATGAATCTAATAATGGAAATGAAAAGATTATTGATTTTCTAATACTAATTCACCCCCCTCCCCTCAGCATTATTTCCAACAATTGGGATCAGAGCAGGTCCTTCAAAAGAAGCTTGATTGCTTGAAGGAAGATCCATTAGGATGAGTAATCAAGAAAGAGAGGGATCCATCAAACCACCAATCTTAGATGGGAGAAATTTTGTCTACTGGAAGGTAAGAACCATAGCATATCTACAATCACTTGGAACAGATGTTTGGGAAATCATGGAAGGAGGATATGCATATCCATCAGTAATCCGTATAGATGCAACAGATAGAAAGCAATATGAACTCAATGCCAAAGTTGTTACTATCTTATTGGGAAGTTTGTCAAAATCAGAGTTTGTCAAGGTCATGCAGCTCAAATCAGCCAAAGAAATATGGGACAAAATCATTCTAAGCTACAAAGGAGATGATCAGGTAAAACGTGCTAAGCTTCAAACTCTCAAAATACGGTATGAAACTCTTAAGATGCATAGTAATGAAAGCATAGCTAATTACTTCCTGCGTATAGATGAGATTGTCAATTGTATGAGGAATTTGGGTGAAGAAATTAAGGAAGTTGTCTTAGTTGAGAAAGTTTTGAGATCCTTGTCTGCTAAATTTGAATCCAAAGTGTCTACCATAGAAGAAAAGGAGGATCTGCAGAAAATCACTATGACGCAGCTTCACGGAATCCTAACTACTTTTGAAATGAGAAAAGGAGGACCATCAGATATGAGAGAAGACGCATTTAACATATCAGCAAAACTCAGTGAATCAGGATACATTTCAGAAGAAGAAAATGAGGTAAATTTTGTCAAGAATCTTGAACGGGGATCTGGAAGGTTCAAAGGTAAGCTACCTTTCAAATGCTTTCCTTGTGGTAGAGTTGGTCACTATGCTGCTAGATGCCCTCATAACAAAGGAAAGATGTCTGAAGAAGGTAATAGAAGTTATTATACTCATGATAAAATTAATTACTCATCCAATAGTGATGAAGACATTATACTTCTCATGGCATATGAAAATAAGGACGTAGAAATAGAAGAAGTTACCAGATTAAAAGATCAGCTGGAGACAGTAACCAGAGTAAGGGAGTAGCTACAGGATGTGTAAAAGATCAGAGCATAACAATTTAGAGACTTGAATCTAAGATCCTCTCTCTAAAATAAGATATTGAAGAATCAAAGAAGTAGAATAAAGGAGCTCTTCAAGAACAAGAACATGAAATGCTCGAATTAAGGCAACAAGTGGAAGAAGGAAGAAAATCTGAAGAAACATAAAGAAGCAATATCTGGAAAAGGAAGAACAACATCAGGTTGAGGTAAAAATCTTAAAAGGTAAATTAGAAGAAAAGAATAAATTGTTACGATTTCAGGACAGTACTAAGATTTTGGATGATATTCTTAGTAGTCAAAGATCCCTTGCTATCAAAACTGGTCTTGGTTTTTATGAAACTGTTGAAGGTGAGTCTAGCTCACAAGGTAAGGGAAGGAATTCTAATGAAAAATCTGAAATGATCAACAAGAAGATAAATGGTCAACCCCAACAGCAACCAAGGAAAGAAATTTGTCAAAGAAAATCTTTTGCTCCTAACTATGGAAGTGATAGGCGGTTATTTCCTCCGATGAGTAATATTGAATGTTATGAATGTCATAATCTTGGACATGTTGCAACCAGATGTAGAAGAAGAGTGATTCAAGACCGTCACACAGAAAGATCATCATGTTCCAGGTACTTTAACAGATATTGTTTTGCTTGCAATATGTTTGGTCACAAAGCTATTGATTGCAATAAGAGGAATATGAAACATGTAAGATGTTATGCATGTAACAAGTTTGGACATAAAGTAAGGGAATGCAGGAGCAAAATTCAGACACCAAAGCAAAATGATCATACATCATCGCAATTCCGGGTATTGAAGAAGACATAATTAGAGTTAGAAAGAGGTGGCATAACTTAGTTAACAGACGTAATAGACACAGGGGAAACTGAAAGTGTAGACCTTTAGTATTCCAATTTGCCTACGCTTCTATTATAAAGAGAAGTCACGTATATACGCGAGTTGGAGGCTTCAGAGTCGCGTATATGGAGCTCTGAAGAAAAAGCAACAGAACAGGAAAAGAAGTCTGATATGGTGGTTGGCATAGGTTGAGGGGGAGCATATGCTTCAAATAATGCATTGTTGGCATTATGGTAGAAGATTTTGGTGATAATGCTTATGTGGCTAAATAATACATCTTGCTACTTACTGTTGGTTGGTCAAGAAAATGATATTGTAGTTTACAGGTTGCTGATGTTTATGAGAGATTCTTATAGTGCATATCATATGACGTATGATAGTTGCTGATGACTATCATGATCTTGTTTAAACTTAATATGTGCTCACAGGGAGCATGGACGGAGTGATACATCTTAGCATATACAAAGGGGAAGCTCAATCAGAGATTTTAGCATGTACTCAGGGGGAGTATGGATAGCAGAATGTATATCAAGGGAGAGAATTTTCTTGGTCCGCCCTTTGCCATTGATGTCAAAGGGGGAGAGTGATTTGGTGTGGATGTTGCCATCAAGTCCAAAGGGGGAGATTGTTGGCATTATGATACAGGTATGATACAGGTGTTGTCCTTGATGGAAACTCACTCAGATGACAGATCATAGTACAGCTAGAATGATCAAAGAGGTATACGCAGGTTCGCTGTGACAAGGATGCGTATACACGCAGGTTCACCATATACCAAGTCGCGTATACGTACACACGCATGTTTACAGAAGGAAAGGCGCGTACATGTTGGAAATCTAAGTTTTGGTCCATGGTATTTGGTCCGAGGTATTGACCCCAGGTATTGGGTCCAAGGTATTGGTCCTACGTGGTTTTGGACCATGGTATTGAGAGAGGCCTAAACCTATATAAGGAGAAGAATATCATTAGGCCAGAGTGCAAGTGTGCAAGTAATGAATATCTGATGAAGTGTGAGATCTAGTATGCTGGTTATGGGTTTGTGATGCTTTGCTTGATCTGAACCAAGGAGGCACCTATGCGGTTGATAAAGGTTGATGGACCAGGATCATGAAGACTAAAATGCATTATCATTATATGGTATGATCATGAATAGATCTGAATACTGATGCATGTCTTATTCTTTATATCTTATGTTATGGGTATATCTGAAGTTGAAAATTGCAGCGAAGGTATAAGTAATTATTTTCAGATTTGTATGTGGATTCTCTCTGGTAAAAGGGCGTATACACGCTGGTTCGACACAGTCAAGTAGCGTATACATTATGATATTTGATATTTGAGGTTACTGTTGGTTCTAGTGGTTGTTGCAGAGTTCTGGGCTCTGCTCTGTGTTTTGGTGACTGTGTTTTCATGACAGGGTTTCAGTGATTCAGTTGTTGGGTGATTCAGAGTTAATGATTGTATTGCAGTGGTGATTGTTTTGTATTTATGTATCCAGTATGAAAATTTATGAAACGTGGTCCCTGGAAGAAAAGGCTGTAGCTTTCTGTAGGTCAGCACCTACATACTAGTACATCAGCTAGTACAAGAGCTAGGGGGTTGTAGCTCCCTTCCAAGAGAAGCTAGAGAACGGGAGAAGTTTGTAGCCTTATGCAGGTAGAAGCCTACGTACTAGTATAAGACTGCACTAGTACAAAATATTGTAAAAGGAAGTTTCTTATTAAAAGAAAGGTAGAGACGATTGCAGCAGGTGGTTTTCACCCACATTGGATTTCCACCTTATATCATGGTGTTCATGTGTGCTTCTTATGTGTGATGATCTGTTATGTTTTACTGCACCTGTTTACTATTTATATGGTTAATAATGTTCTGATGCACTCATTAAAGATCAACTAACTGAATCATAAGTTTACTGGATATACGCTAGTTGCATTAAACACAGTTGCGTATACACGCAGGTTTCCTTAACTGAAGTAGTGTATATGAATCTGATAATGGAAATGAAAAGATTATTGATTTGCTAATACTGATTCACCCCCCCCCCCCCCCCCCACCCCCTCTCAGTATTATTTCCAACAATTGGTATCAGAGCAGGTCCTTCAAAAGAAGCTTAATCGCTTGAAGGAAGATCCATCAGGATGAGTAATCAAGAAAGAGAGGGATCCATCAGACCACCAATCTTCGATGGGAGAAATTTTGTCTACTGGAAGATAAGAACCATAGCATATCTACAATTGCTTGGAATGGATGTTTGGGGAATCGTGGAAGGAGGATATACATATCCATCAGCAATTCCTACAGATACAGCAAATAGAAAGCAATATGAACTCAATGCCAAAGCTATTACTATCTTATTGGGAAGTTTGTCAAAATCAGAGTTTGTCAAGGTCATGCAGCTCAAATCAGCCAAAGAAATATGGGACAAAATCATTCTAAGCTACGAAGGAGATGATCAGGTAAAACGTGCTAAGCTTCAAACTCTCAGAATACGATATGAAACTCTTAAAATGCATAGTAATGAAAGCATAGATAATTACTTCCTGCGTATAGATGAGATTGTCAATTGTATGAGGAATCTGGGTGAAGAAATTAAGGAAGTTGTCTTAGTTGAGAAAGTTTTGAGATCCTTGTCTGCTAGACTTGAATCCAAAGTGTCTGCCATAGAAGAAAAGGAGGATCTGCAGAAAATCACTATGATGCAGCTTCATGGAATCCTAACTGCTTTTGAAATGAGAAAAGGAGGACCATCAAATATGAGAGAAGTCACATTTAACGTATCAGCAAAACTCACTGAATCAAGATACACTTCAGAAGAAGAATATGAGGTAAATTTTGTCAAGAATCTTGAACGGGGATCTAGAAGGTTCTAAGGTAAGCTACCTTTCAAATGCTTTTCTTGTGGTAGAGTTGGTCACTACGCTGCTAGATGCCCTCATAACAAAGGAAAGATGTCTGAAGAAGGTAATAGAATTTAATATACTCATGATAAAAGTAATGACTCATCCAATAGTGATGAAGACATTAGACTTCTCATGGCATATGAAAATAAGGATGTAGAAACAGAAGAAGTTACCAGATTAAAAGATCAGCTGGAGACAGTAACCAGAGTAAGGAAGCAACTGCAGGATGTAGTAAAAGATCAGAGCATAACAATTCAGAGACTTGAATCTAAGATCCTCTCTCTAAAAGAAGATCGTGAAGAATCAAAGAAGCAAAATAAAGGAGCTCTTGAAGAACAAGAACATGAAATGCTCGAATTAAGGCAACAAGTGGAAGAAGGAAGAAAAGATGAAGAAAACATAAAGAAGCAATATCTAGAAAAGGAAGAACAACATCAGGTTGAGGTAAATATCTTAAAAGGTAAATTAGAAGAAAAGAATAAACTGTTACGATTTCAGGACAGTACTAAGATTTTGGATGATATTCTTAGTAGTCAAAGATCCCCTACTATCAAAACTGGTCTTGGCTTTTATGAAACTGTTGAAGGTGAGTCTAGCTCACAAGGTGAGGGAAGGAATTCTAATGAAAATTCTGAAATGATCAACAAGGAGATAAATGGTCAACCCCAACAGCAACCAAGGAAAGAAATTCGTCAAAGACAATCTTTTGCTCCTAACTATGGAAGTGATAGACGGTTATTTCCTCCGATGAGTAATATTGAATGTTATGAATGTCATAATCTTGGACATGTTGCAACCAGATGTAGAAGAAGAGTGATTCAAGACCGTCACACAGAAAGATCATCATGTTCCAGGTACTTTAACAGATATTGTTTTGCTTGCAATATGTTTGGTCACAAAGCTATTGATTGCAATAAGAGGAATATGAAACATGTAAGATGTTATGCATGTAACAAGTTTGGACATAAAGTAAGGGAATGCAGGAGCAAAATTCAGACACCAAAGCAAAATGATCATACATCATCGCAATTCCGGGTATTGAAGAAGACATAATTAGAGTTAGAAAGAGGTGGCATAACTTAGTTAACAGACGTAATAGACACAGGGGAAACTGAAAGTGTAGACCTTTAGTATTCCAATTTGCCTACGCTTCTATTATAAAGAGAAGTCACGTATATACGCGAGTTGGAGGCTTCAGAGTCGCGTATATGGAGCTCTGAAGAAAAAGCAACAGAACAGGAAAAGAAGTCTGATATGGTGGTTGGCATAGGTTGAGGGGGAGCATATGCTTCAAATAATGCATTGTTGGCATTATGGTTAGAAGATTTTGGTGATAATGCTTATGTGGCTAAATAATACATCTTGCTACTTACTGTTGGTTGGTCAAGAAAATGATATTGCATGTTACAAGTTGCTGATGTTGATGAGAGATGCTTATAGTGCAGATCATATGACGTAAGATAGTTGATGATGACTATCATGATCTTGTTTAGACTCGATATGTGCTCACGGGGAGCATGGACAGAGTGATACATCTTAGCATATACAAAGGGGGAGCTCAATCAGAGATTTTAGCATGTACTCAGGGGAGTATGGACAGCAGAATGTATATCAAGGGAGAGAATATCTTGGTCCACCCTTTGCCCTTGATGTCAAAGGGGGAGAGTGACTTGGTGTGGATGTTGCCATCAAGTACAAAGGGGGAGATTGTTGGCATTATGATACAGGTATGATACAGGTGTTGTCCTTGATGGAAATTCACTTAGATGACAGATCATAGTACAGCTAGAATGATCAGATAGGTATATGCAGGTTCGCTATGACAAGGATGTGTATACAAGTGGGTTCACCATATACCAAATCGCGTATACGTACACACGCACGTTTACAGAAGGAAAGGCGCATACATGTTGGAAATCTAAGTTTTGGTCCGTGGTATTTGGTCCATGGTATATGGTCCAAGGTATTGATCCCAGGTATTGGGTCCAAGGTATTGGTCCTACATGGTTTTGGACCATGGAATTAAGAGAGGCCAAAATCTATATAAGGAGAAGAAGATCATTAGGCCAGAGTGCAAGTGTGCAAGTGATGAATATCTGATGAAGTGTGAGATCTAGTATGCTAGTTATGGGTTTGTGATGCTTTGCTCGATCTGAACCAATGAGGCACCTATGCGGTTAATAAGGGTTGATGGACTGGGATCATGAAGACTAAAATGCATTATCATTATATGGTATGATCATGAATAGATCTTAATACTGACGCATGCCTTATCCTTTATATCTTATGTTCTGGGTATATCTGAAGTTGAAAATTGCAGCGAAGGTAAAAGTAATTATTTTCAGATCTCTAAGCGGGTTCTCTCTAGTGAAAGGGCGTATACATGCTAGTTCGAAATAGTCAAGTAGCGATACATTATGAGATTTGATATTTGAGGTTGCTGTTGGTTCTAGTGGTTGTTTCAAAGTTTTGGGCTCTGCTTTGTGTTCTGGTGACTATGTTTTCATGATAGGGTTTCAGTGATTCAGTTGTTGGGCGATTCAGAGTTAATGATTGTATTGTCGTGGTGATTGTTTTGTATTTATGGATCCAGTATGAAAATTTATGAAACGTGGTCCCTGGAAGAAAAGAGAAGGTTGTAGCCTTCTGTAGGTCAGCACCTACGTACTAGTACATCAGCTAGTACAAGAGCTAGGGGGTTGTAGCTCCCTTCCAGGAGAAGCTAGAGAACGAGAGAAGGTTGTAGCCTTCTGCAGGTAGAAGCCTGCGTACTGGTATAAGACTGCACTAGTACAAAATATTGTAAAAAGAAGTTTCTTATTAAAAGAAAGATAGAGACGATTGCAGCAGGTGGTTTTCACCCACATTGGGTTTCCACCTTATATCATGGTGTTCATGTGTGCTTCTTATGTGTGATGATCTATTATGTTTTACTGCACCTGTTTACTGTTTATATGGTTAATAATGTTCTGATGCACTTATTAAAGATCAACTAACTGAATCATAAGTTTACTGGATATATGCTAGTTTCATTAAACACAGTTGCATATACATGTGGGTTGCCTTAACTGAAGTAGAGTATATGAATCTGATAATGGAAATGAAAAGATTATTGATTTGCTAATACTGATTCACCCCCCCTCTCAGTATTGTTTCCAACAACTCTATTCCACTAGATTCAATATCATGGTGACCTTTTTAGCTATTGTAATGGATTCAAAGATAATAGAAATTGAATGAACATGTGTTTTTCCATAAGCCCCATTAAAAAGGTAAACACAATTTTTGTTTCAATATTTCAAGTTGGGAGTAATTAATAAAGTGAAGTGGCAGAAGTGTTTAATTAAGTCATGTATTTTTATGGTTACATAAAGGTGGTTGTGTAGCTTATGTCTCTCTTATGAGGCATAACATTTATAAAATATTGAGTACAATGATGTTTTGAGTATATATCAAATATTTGCTTTATCTCTACAAATGTTCTGCAAAGGTTATCGAAAAAAGCATATTGTTGAAACTACAGTTGTTTGTATTTTACAATTAATGATTTTATCCCTTAGATTTTACAAATTAATTTCTGTGGTTTTTGCATAAATACATCATATTTTGAACCTCATGGCCTAGTAGTATAGTAATTTCAAATTTACAAAATAAAAGGTTTTAAAAATAGGAAAACAAAAAAAATTGTCTTTTGAACGTATCTAATATGGTATACCATTACAAAAAAAAAAAATATATCAATATTAGCCTATTCAGCATTATACTTACTAGAAATTAAATCCCAACCATGTAATTGTTATAAACACTAAGGAAGTCAGCATAAAGAAGAACATTTCAAATTAGAAGAGAACACAAAGGTCTGCATGGCTTGACTAGATGCATTTTTCCTTTGCCCGTCAACTTGCAATTTAAAAAGACGAAGCCTGAGTCTTCTGACGCAGACATTCTCTTCTGAGCTGTAAATGCGCCATGAAGTTTAGGAATGGCATGTAGCTGGCATTTATGCAGTCAACAAACCAAAAATTGTGTATTATTATTTATCAAAGCCCAAGTATATTAAAATAGAAAAAGAAAATCAATCGAAAGACAAATTTTCCATTGCCTAATAGAGAGATTTTCCATTGCCGCATACGAAGTCGACAACACCCTCAATGTAACAGTTTTGAAAATAATGCCTCCCACTTTCGTCTAACAAGGTGTCCTGATACCCTAGAAATCTGCAATTGTAAAATGCACAACGATCTCCCGAAACCCTCAACACCACAACTTGATCGTTCACATTCTCATCACCCTGACCATATGAATTTTGCACAACTATATTTTTTTAAAGGTAAAGTCATCTCATTATTTACTATGATTATAACTAACCACTCTATGGTATCAATTTTTTTTTCAAAGAGAAAAACATTGCTTTCTATTATAAGAGAAAGTACATGAGTATGGGAGAATGATTCTCCATTACTATCCTAAATTAGAGAACAAAAGGAAAAAATGCATACAGTCTATCCCTTAGCAGAGTACTGGAACTGGGGTTGCTCATTCGAGCTTACAAAACTAATTTTTCCTGGTGCTGAAATGATCTGATGAAATAAAAAACAAGCAGCTTCAAAAATCAACACTTACAAATGTTGTAGAGGGACAAAATCCACAGAAAACCAGAGGAAAAACAGGGGAGACAGAGTATCCTAGCAAGTAGAGTGTTCATTTTAAATAGGAATGACACCTTCCCCTGTCAGCATCCCGAGATCAAACTGGTTGAAAATAATCTGATCCAAGACAGAGCTGCAACCCTATTTTGAAAGACAAAAGTCTTCACTATTTTGTGTTCTAATGATGTGCTGAAAAGTTAAATGATGTAAAACCATTGATAGAGCTTTGATGCGAGCCTTCCATGATTCAAGAGCAACATATTTTAAGGAGGCCCTGTTGTTTTCCCGTTCAATAAGCTAGCTTTAAATTCCAGCCAAAATCACCTAAGGCTTAACCGAGGATGGCATAAGGACACAAGGGCCTGGTTAAACTATTGGGAGATCAATGAGAATGATGCTTTGCAAAACATAAATAACATTAAAGATATTGTTACTTCTAAGTTCAAAGAAAAATTGTGGTGTGAGAAAGATTTAGCGTCTAAAAGAAAATTAAGTTATTATAAGAAGGTCATCAACCCCACCCTTGAAGATCAAAAGTATCTCTCTATTCTAACTAGCTCAAAAAAGAAAATTAATATAGCAAGGATTAGAAGGAATTCTCATGAGCTCCATAGTGAAACTGGCCGCTGGGCAGTTCCTAAAACGCCATGGATGGAAAGGATCTGCCATATTTGTGAGAATAGGAGCATCGAGGATGAAAACCACTTCCTCTTAGAGTGCCCTGCATACAACCACATTAGATCTCAATTTCACAACCTTTGTTACAATACTGACCTTCCTAGCCTTTTACAATGCCAAAATTATAGTGAACTCGGGAGGCTTCTCTCCAAGCTTTTTGAGCATAGGAATAAAATCTTAAATCAAAATAAATAATTTGTCTTTTTAGGTCCGATAGATCATTATTTGGTCTCAGCGGACGTTAACCATCATCATCATCATCATCATCAACTTATTTAGAGTCTCCAAAAACATAGAGGGACCTGAGATCAAGCCAAGTAGCACAGTGAAGGACTGCACAGAGAGCAAGAAGTTCGGCCCGAGTATTGGTGCCCAAGCCACAGTACCAATAGAATCTGTAAAAGCGCTCAGGGTTGATGTGGATGGCCATGCCACATCCACAAGAGTCAAAAGAGGAGGCTCCATCGAAAAATCCCATAGGATAGGAAGACCAAAGGTCCTTAGGAGGAGAAGGACAAAGTTGTTTGGATGTCAAAGGAACCAGAAATTCATAATAGTAGGAGAGGATGCTACAACAAGTTCTCCAAATATTCAGCAAAATGTGTTAAAAATGAAGGCATTTCTAGACTTCCAGATACCCCAAATGATAAAGAAAGCTAGAGTATGATGAGGTTTGTGGTCCAGTGTCCATCGACCAAGGCAAGAGGGGACATCTAGACCCTCCCAATCAGCTAGATAGTTTATCATATGGAGCACCCCATTCCACACTGAAGAGGCAAAGGGGCATAGAAAAAAGAGGTGGAATGAATCTTCTCTAGAGGAGAGGCAATGACTACAACGACCAGGGCCATGAAAACCTTCTTGCACAAGATTTCCTAGGTGAGGATGTGATTGTGGGAAACAAGCCATGAAAAACATTTGAGTTTCAAAGGGAAATTCCATTTCCAGGCCCTGACCATCCACGAGTGAACCCTCATCTGTCTAGGGGGCATAGAGATAAGATTGTATGCTTCCTTTACATTTACTCTCCCCTGCATTGATCCCCCATACCATATCAACCTGTCATCTTTGGGGGATAGGACTATCCCAGAAAGTTTTAGATTGGAAATGTAAACTTTCCATTCTGGAATCATTATCTCAGGAATCTCCAACTGTAGCTCATCTTTCTAGTGGGTATGAAAAGAAGAGGAGAGGGAAGCAATTGCTAAATCTTTGATTGCAAATAATCCCATGTTATTTAAGAAGATGATGAGATCAAGAGATAGTAGGTGTGGGCCATTCATACCTGCAAGTGAATCTAGGCCAATTTGTGGAATGGATCTGGAGCCAACTACCCATCTGAGATTTCCAAAATACCAGTGTTTTGTGGACAAAAGGTTGCCCATCCAGAGAATGAACTCCCAATTTTGTAAGTATTTTGCATGGATAACTTGTTGCCAGAGGCCTTCATTGGTGACTGCTCTCCAGAAGTTTTTTAGTAAAAGAGCCAAGTTGAATAAAGCGATATATTTTGTCCCCCATCCACCCAAGGTAGTGGGAAGGTTAATCAGTTCCAAACTTGCAAGGTGAATTTTCCACTCTCTTTTAGTGCCTGCCCACAGAAAACGAGATGTGATTGAATTTAATTTCTTGATCACACCCTTTGGGAGCTTGAAAATATGCATCCAATATATGGGGATGCTATGTAGGACTGATTTAATTAGAACAAGTGGGCCCCCAAGTGAAATCCATGTGTGAGCCCAATGACTAAGCCGCTTCTCAATTTTCTTAGTGAGTCAATCCTAGTTTTAGATTTTGTAACCATTTGGTTTCAAAGTGAATACTAGGTATCTGAAACCAGCATTCATGTGAACAATTTTGACCCCAAAAGCGGTAATGAAACTTTCATAGAGCTATAATGCTTTCTGCAAACAAGAAGAAATTCCTGGATGGGGAACAATCCATGCCGGTTCATTTCCCATATGTTGTACAAAAACCTTCGGTGGAAGGGGCTACTTCCCTGTTTCTCAGTCGCGTTTTCCAGGTTACATCTTCATTTGACCACTAAGCTCAGTTATGACCAACCAATTCTCTGCAGCTGGACTCTTCTGGATTCACTCATGATCCATATAAATTCTCCCCTTTTATCTACCAATCCACATGAAAAAAACTTCTAAGTTCAATTTTTTGTTCTCTAGTTTAGTGACAGCTCCCTCTACACCATCTCACAACCTCTCGTAGTTATGTTTGGGACTTGGGTTCAACATCCCAACAATCTCAATGTCCAGTTCTTTCCTCTCATTCATAGGAACATGTATGCCATAACATAAAACTACACAATGCATACCTAATATTTAAAACATGCTTAAGCGCACACTCCACAACACCAAACATCAACATAAACTAGCATACACTGCACCAGCACCATCTAAGACAACTCCTCCATTGCTCCATTGTTCAAATTTCTCCCATAGCTTTATTTCATGCTAAAATTCATGAGATCTTATTCGGTAATGCTGCAAATTGTGGAGAATGTGCTCGGCGATGTGAAATTCCCCGTCTCACTCCTGATATCTGGAATGAGTTATTGTATGGGAGCTTGGTCATAGGAGGCACAAATCTCCATGATTGCAACAGAAAAATGAGTGTGTATGTGGTCTCAGCTAAAAAAAAATCTCATCCAAGCTCGTAATTTGTTTTTTCAGAGGAGAGAGGCATATGGCAAAGTAATAAACAAGAGAAAATCAAGGCACTGAAGTTCGACCCAAGCATAAACTGGTTGTTGGAATATGACTTCATCAAAGAATCCCTGTTGCGCCAAGTGGATAGAGAATAGCAAAACACTCGGTTTCAAATCTAGCAGACCCCAAATGTTCGAGAAAATTTAATGGAAATACGTCGAGGGTGGAACACAAGCCGTCCAACATGGAAATTTGATGGTTTAATGACAAAAAATGAATGAGCGGTATCAACTTATAGTAGGGATCCCAATTTTTTTCTAGCCAACTTATACTGGGGAGCATCGTGGTCGCATAATAAGTGGATGGACAGATCAACTAGCCATCCTTTCTCACTCAAATACTAGGGATCCCAATGTTTTCTCTGATTCCTACATTATATTTTAATTATGTATTTTCATATATTAATAGTTTGAATGTTGGATAAGAAAACCACATTGTTACATATGCCAATCCAACTAAATATTGAAATGATCATGATCATGTTTATGGTAAACTGAACTTGATAAACGAAGGGAAATATGAGAGAAAATAAAACGCTTCTTAAATTATTCCTTTTGTTTTGCAATATTCGTATCCATTATCAATTCGTATGGATGGTAGCGAGCCCATAATATATAAAATTTCCGAATATTGAAGAAATGGAATGAGTATTTAGCATATTAGCTAACTTTGTCATTTTTGGAGACTAAGATTAATGGTTTCTTTGCAGTATTTGAATCCATTATCGATTCGTATGGATGGAAACGAGACAATAATAAATAAATTTGTTAGGAGTAAATAAATGGAATGAATATTGAACAGAGTGGTTAAGTTTATAATTTTTTGAGACTCTGAAATTAATACGAGATGCAACACAAATGGAAAAGGCGAATGTAGTCTGTCATTTTAGGCTAGAGAACCAAAACCAATGAAGATGAGGGCAACAGGTTAGCACTCCTTGAGAAATTAATATAGAATAGATGAGTGGTGTCTCCCAAAATTAAAATTAATGACATTTAAGAACAATATAACAAGAATTTCCATCATAATGTGTATATACTATAAACCACTCCTTATGAGGATTCATATGACGACAATGGTATAAACCACTCCTTGTTAGGATTCACAATCTTAGAAGTCAACAACAATTAAGATAACTAACCTCAATTGTGAGATATCTTGCTCTGAAATATGAAGCGAGCACTATCATTGTTCCCGAGTAATATGTCCCACCACTCGATTTTGCTTTCACATTCCATATGATGACGATGTTTTTGGCAACCTAGCTCCTGAGAGTTATGAAGGGATTCTCCTTAGGAATAGTCACCTTCTCCCTATGCAGTACATAAAATAATGAACCATCATAAAAGCTTCCTATCTCGACAGTATTTACTCCTTTGATTTCATCAAATATCATATTGATTTTTAGAAGATAGAAAACATTCCATGACTAGAGGTATGACAAAAAGTTTTGCAAAATTATACCTAAATCTAACTTCATTTGGATTGCAAATTTCTGAAATATCTATAAGTTGAATACAATTTCTAAAATCTGCAATCAAGATAAAAATAATGCAACCATACACAGGGATAGCTGTGATTCGGTTTCTTTTATTTCTCTTCTCGCATAGTTCTAATAATATTTTGGATTCAACCCAAATGACTGTGTGAAATTTAATATGAAATTTTAGCTATTTTCTCAGTTATAGTTTATTTGTTATGTGTTTTGGGCATATTTTCTAGTGTAATTTGTCTAGAATTCAATAGGAATTATTGGAATCATAAGTGTATTTTGTGAACTTTTGGAAAATAAAGTATCTCCATAATTTTTCAGAGTATTGAATCTACCTATAAAGTCAGAAATTCATTAACTTATTTTTAAAAACAAAGATATAAATTTAACCCAAAAAAATTTACTCTCCCCCAAAACTTTAGACAATGCCATTTTCTTTGGGGAATTAAACTCACTTCCAAATAAGCTATTCTAAATTTTCTTTCATTGATTACTGACCTATAAGTTACTGCTTTCACATTAATGGTGACATGATTCTTATTATTATATGGAACTAAATCGATGGCATCCTGGACCATTGTGAAATCACCCATACATTTTTTCTTATCCACTGTAATCACATGTGCATTGACATACTTGGCAAGAAGACCGATCAGTTTTCGAGACCAACTGTTGAAGAAATCCGGAAGTGGGCCTTGATGACGGTCTGTGTAGGCAGTTCCAATCGTGGCCATAAAAATGTCTTATCCTATGTGATTTTCTTCCTCAGGAGAATCACATTCATGGCTTGGATTTCCAACTGCACAGGTGACTGTAGGACGTGATCGATCTTTAGGGCCATAGCATCTAGGTTCTTCTCCCTGCAACATCACCTCCACCTTCGCTTGGCCTCTCTGCTCATTGATGGCACTCATGAGGTGCATTATCAGAGCTAAACATCAAACGAGCCAAACATAAAAAAGGCTTTTTTACAAACCCCGCCTGCATGCTTAAATCTAAGTGCGCCAAAACCTAACACAACATAGGCTAAAGAAAGAATATAATATTTTCATTGCTTACAGGGTTTGGCAATATAATGTAGCTCATTGTTATAGGTTGGGCATCTGTGAAAACCATCATAGAGTGTTTGGCTATGATAGCATCCTTATTTCGTTTTGTCGTCTTTGTTGGGGCGTTCTTATTAGGATCGAGATGCTTTCTTATTAGGATCGAGATGCTTGAGCCCTGCAACTAGAACTAGAAAACTTACGGAAACATTGTTGGTGTATAATATCAATTCCTTTGCAAATGAAGCCTGCTTGTGTGTCATGTTTGGCGAGCTAGTGATAAGAATCAGTGCCATAAAATATGAATAGACACACGACACAATCTTGAATGTAGTTTAGGCATATATTTTGCTTGGCAGAAAAGTAAATTACTATATCTTCAAAGTAGGGCATTGCTCTTTGGTTTTGTGCTTGAATAAGATAAAGAGTAATTTTCAAATTTTCCACACAATTAAGGATGTAGTACTCTTGAATTATAGTTGATTAACAACTTTACCGGTTCACTTTTATGGGTAGTTGAGGTAAAGGGCTCTTTGCAAGTTTGGTGCTTGAAGAAGATAAAAAGAAATTTTAAAATTTTCCACACAACTAAAGTATTACTCTTGAATGGATGGTTGATTAGCAACTTTACTTGTTCACTTTTATGGTTATAAGTTGGGGTAAAGGCCTTTTTAGGAGACATTTTTTTTTAGGTGTTTAGGAGTCAACAATGGTCATCACAATTAATGTAGGGAAGAAATTATAGATAAATTTATATATTTATTTTCAATTTTTCATAATTATTAAAGAGTGAAAAAGGTATAAATATTTTTATAGGTGGTGTTGTTGTTGTTTTTTTTTTTGTTTTTTTTTTTCTGCAATGTTAAATTAGGTGTTAATCTAATATTGAGGAAGGTGGTTTGTTTTACCATTCTCCATAATGTATTCTTCTCTTTACAGGTATTATTCATAATATATTTGACTTAGTAGTGAGCCTTTGAATTTAATTCCTTATGAATGTGATCAAAGGATATACACGGGAAGGTTATAATCAACTCCGTAACTCTAATCATATATTGATCCGATAAAGAAATGTTCAAGGAAGTATAACCTTTCGGCCAATTTATAATAGCCTTTGAATCCACTATCACCTGTAAGTTTAGAATGTTGAAGTAACACAATTAAAATGACTAACATAAATTACTAACTTTTATTGTTGTAGTACTTTTTTACTAGTCGTATTTTTGTTCCTAGACTAAATTAGCCATTCGTGCATTAGTCATTTTTAGTTGCATTAATTATTATCTAGTCATATATTTTAACCCAAGACAAAATTAGTCATTTATGTTAGTCGTTTTTAGTTGGGTCACTTAAGATTTCTCATTTTTGGTAGTATTTCACTTGGAAAAGTTGTGGTGACTAACGTTTTTAGTCATATGCTCACTAATTTCATCATTTTATACTAGTGGTGAATTTTTGTGTAGCTAAGACTAGATCTCGACACATTGCCTCTTTAAGATGTTCAAAGTCCTTATTTGCTTCTCAAGTCCAAAAAAATGCATTTTTCTTTAGTAATGTTGTTTTCACATAATTCTTAACAAACTTGTAATAATACCCTACCAACTGAAGAAATCCTTGAAGATGCCTTAAGGTTGTGGGGATTTTCCATTCCCTTATGGATTTAATTTTGTTAGGGTCTACCTTAACACCCTCATGAGATACATATAATGCAAATATTCCACTTCTTGTACCCCAAAGAAACATTTAGAAGGTTTTTAATACAATTGTTTCTCCTCCACTAGATTGAGCACCCTATTAGCACGTTGAACATGATCTTTCCAAGAGTTGTAGATCAATATATCATCAAAAAATACTAACACAAATTATCTAAGGGTGGGTTTGAAAATGGAATGCATCAAACCTTGAAATGTGGAAGTTGCATTAGTACGGCCAAAAGGCATGACCAAAAATTCATAATTACCGTCACAAGTTCTAAATGTTGTTTTTCGAATGTCTTATGTCTTCATTCTAGTTTGATGATATCCTGAACGAAGATCCAACTTGGTGAAGTAAATTCCTCCAAGTAGGTCATCCAACAATTCATCAATGACAAGAATCGGAAATTTATATTTAATAGTGATTTTATTGAGCTCTCTATAATCTAGACACATACACCATGATACATCCTTCTTTTGCATTGATACTACTGGAGAAGAGAAAGAACTTTGGCTAGGTTGAATTATACCCGGCTATAACATTTCTACAACCATATCTTCAATTTCACTCTTTTGGGAATAAGGATATGTGTAAGGTATGATGTTTGGAGGAAGACTTCTTAGAATCAAGTGAATAGCATGATCACGATCACGAATAGGTGGGAGATGTTTGGGAGTCCCAAATACATTAGAATGATTGTCAACGACTCCTTGGAGATTTAGAGATATGGATGAATTAGATGTTTAGACATCTAGTGAGCATAATTGTGCAATTTCCCCTCATTGTTCCTTCTTCAAAATATTTATCATGCCATTAGAGTTGATTATCTTCCTAGTTTTCCCTGTGATACCCCTTAATTCAATTTTATTTCCTTCCAAGAAAAAATTTCAAGAAACATTTTTTAAAATTAAAAGATATCATCCCTAAAGATTGCAACCATTGGTCTCCTAATACAACATCAACACCACCCATTGGAATGGAAAGAATTGGACTATTCAATACATATTTCCTCATGGTTGGATTGATATTATGGCACTTCCTTGAGAAATTTATAGTTCCTCCATTTTCAACCATCACTTGACACTCTCTTGTTGGATATAGAAAGCAATTAAAATCCTTGGATATCTTACAATGAATAAAATTATGGGTATTGCCTGAATCAATCAACACTATTTACCTTTTTCTTTTTGATATATCCTTCTATCATGAGGGTTTGAGGTAATTCTTGCCAATGCATTACAATATATGGCAAGATTCATTTCTTATTTTTCAACCCCTAGGATTGGTTCCTTCTATATATCTTCTTCTTTTGATGTTTCTTCTTCCTTTTCTTCCTCATTTTCATAATTTATGTAAAATAATTTATTCTCAGCACACTTATGACCTTTAGTGTATTTGTTATCACAACTATTACAAAGCACTTTGCCTTATTTTCCTCAAGTTTTTGTGGCATTAACCTTGTAGGTTGTGGGAGGTTAGGAGCAGAAACACTTCCATCATTATAGTTGTGAGTGGAAGACCTCCTTGTTGCCATAATTTTCCTTTCAACTTTTTGTGCCACCCTAAATGCATTCCCCAATGAATTAGGTTCTCAAAGGTGAACCACATGTTGGATGTTATCCTGTAAAGTCCCTTGGAATATATCAATCAGTTGATCCTCTAGAATATGTTGGCATTATGATGCATGTGTTGTGCTTGATGGCAACCCACTCATAGAAGAACATCTCACTTATATATATAACTATATGAATCCACAGAAGAGATATCAGTTGTGATTGAATGCATGGGATGTCGAACAACTCAAAGGAATCAGATGAAAGTTCTCAGTATGACAAGTTAGCTTTGCCATCAAGTCCAAAGGGGGAGATTGTTGGCATTATGAGACAAGTGTTGTCCTTGATGGCAAATCACACAGATGACAGATCATAGTGCAAAGGCTAGTAGCAAGGAATTGATGATCAAACTACAAGAATGAAGGAAAATATATATACGCAAGTTCACCTTGACGAAGCCGCGTATACACGCGGGTTAGACGTTACAAATGTGCGTATGCATATACACGCACTTTCATGCAAGGAAAAGCGCGTACATGTTGGAGAACTTACTTTTGGTCCGTCGTAGTTAGTCCTTGGTAATTGAACCTACGGTTTTGGGCCATGGTATCTAGTCAAAAGTGTTGATCCCAAGTATTGGGTCCATGGTATTGATTTGTTATGGTTTTGGACCATGGTATTGAGTAAGGCCTAAGACTATAAAAGGAGAAGAAGATCATTAGGCAAAAGGATGGAGAAAGTCTTGAATATCTAATGAAGTATGAGATCCAGTATGCAGGATATGGGTTTATGATGCATTGCTTGATCTGAGCTAAGGAGGGATCTCATCGGTTGATGGAGAACAAGATCTAAGCATAGATCGGGATCAAATGGTTTGAAATGAACTATCTCTATATGGTTGATTATGCTTATTCTAGATCTGTATTCTGATGCATGTAATGTTCTGAACTGGGTATAATTTAAGTTTGAAATAGCTGCAAGTCATGATTGAATATTTATAGATCTGTACGCGGGTTTGATTCATCGTAGTAGCGTATACATAATGAAGTATGATGTTTGAAGTTGCAGTTGGATCTAATTGTTATTGCAGAGTTCTATTTTCTGCTCTGTGTTCTGGTGACTGTGTTGTTGACAAGGTTTCAGTGTTTCAGTGATTCAGAAATTGATGATGCTAGTATTGATTGTTTTGTGCTTCAATGATATTGATGGGTCCAGTATGAAAATTGGATGAAATGTGGCCTTCAGATTATAGTGTTGTGCTTCAAGAGTATCCAGTCTAAAAATGTATGAAATGTGGTCCCTGGAGGATGAAAGGAGATTGTAGGCTGACGCCTACGTACTAGTACATCAGCGAGTACAAGAGCAAAGGGGGTGGTATCTCCCTTCTAGTAGCAACTAGAGAACAAGTGAAGATTGGAGCATTCAGTAGGAAGGCACCCACGTACTAGTAAATGGATCAGCTAGTACAAGAGCTAAGGGGTTGTAGCTCCCATCCAGGAGAGTCTGGAAAACGAGAGAGGGTTGTAGCCCTCTGCAGGTAGAAGCCTGTGTACTCGTATAAGACTACACCAGTACAAAACTTTTGTAAAATGAATTTTCTTATTAAAAGAATATAGATACGACTTGCAGCAGGTGGTTTTCACCCACATTGGGTTTCCACCTTATATCATGGTGTTCATGTGTGCTTCTTGTGTGTGATGATCTGTTCTGTTTTACTGCTCTTGCTTACTGTACATATGGTTAATGAAGTTCTGATGCACTAACTAAAGATCAGCATTTAATGGATTAACTAAATCATAAGTATTCAGATATACGCTAGTTGCATTAGACACAGTTGCGTATACACGCGGGTTCCCGTAATTGAAGTAGCGTATATGTATCTAAGTATGGAAATGAAAAAGTTTTATTGATTTGATAATACTGATTCACCCCCCCCCCCCCCCCCCCCCCTCTCAGTATTATTTCCAACAATTGTTTTCAGAGCAAGTCCTTTGGTAGAAGCTTGATCGCTTGAAGGAGATCCGTAGAACAATGGGAAAGAAGCTCAAGAAGAAAGCACCTAAGAAGAAGAAGACATCTCAGAAAGACTATGACAGTGGAAGAATCGATTGGGGGTTATGTGGAAGAAGCACTTCAGATTCAGAATCACTTCAGAATGAAGATGAACAAGATCTATCAGGTATGAATTTGTTATCCTCTAGTGATACTGTTATCTATCCATTTGGAGATGATGAAAGTGATAGAGAAACAACTGAATGTGCTCTTATGGGTGAGCAAGAAAGATATCAAATAGAGGTAGAATTTAAAATGCTCACAGACAAAATTAGAGATCAACAAGATCTTTTGAACAAAAGGGAATGTGCCTTCAAAGAAGAATCTACCAAACTAAAAGCTCAACTAGAGGAAGGAAACAAGGTAAGGTAGCTATTCAAGGAAAAATGTCAAAAGTTGCAGGATGAAGTGACATCATTAAGAAATGAAGTAAATGAAAGGAGCACAATAATCAAGAAACTCAGAGATAGATCCAATTACTATGAAAAGCTTGAAGCTACGATCCTCTCACTGAAGGAAGATCTTGAAGAATCAAAAAAGAAGAATAAAGAACTACTCCAAGCTCATGAAAAACAAGAAAATGAAGTTATTGATCTAAGACATCAGTTGGAAGAAGGAAGAAATGTTGAAGAAAACATGAAGAAGGAGTATCTTGAAAAGGAAGAGCAACATCAAGTTGAGGTAAATATTCTAAAAGATAAATTAGAAGAAAAAGATAAGCTCTTACGATTTCAAGATAGTATTAAGATCTTGGATGATATTCTTAGTAGTCAAAGATCTCCTGCTATCAAAACTGGTCTTGGTTTTCATGAATCTATTGAAGAAGAATCTAGTTCACAAAATAAGACAAGGGAATATAATGCAAAATATGAAATGCTCAACAAGGAGATAAGAAGTCAACACCATCAACAACCAAGGAAAGAAAATCTTTTACTCCTCTGATGAATAATGTTGAATGTTATGTATGTCATAATCTTGGACATGTTGCAGTGAGATGCAGAAGAAGAATGGTTCAATATCATCACATTCCAGGTACTTTCAGGGATACTTTTTTTCTTGCAATATGTTTGGTCACAAAGCTGTTGATTGCTACAGAAGGAATATGAAACATGTAAGATGCTATGCATGTAACAAGCTTGGACATAGAGCAAAGTAATGCAGGAACAAAGTACAGGGACCATACCAAAAGGAGAAAACATCATCACGCTTAAAGATATGGAAGAAGAAGGAAGTACAGTCAGAAAGATGTGGCACAGCACAATATACTCAGACACAGCACAACACAGACATAACAGACTCAAGGGGAGCTGAAAGTGTAAAACTTCAGTGTCCTAAATCTCATACGCAAGTTTCATAAAGGGAAGTCGCGTATATACGTGAGTTAGACACTGCACAGTTGCGTATATGTCAGTCTGAGGAAAAGCAGAAGGGACATGCTCAGAAAAAGGGTGTGATATGATTCAGTCCATTAGTTGCTCTATTTGATAATGGTTACAATCTACTGATGATGTGTGGAAATGTCTTGATACCCATAAGATGTTTAGAAGTGTTTTTGATCCTAACTTGATGATGATGATGTCGTGATACTTCTTGCTGATATATGAATGATCATATCTGACAATAGACAGGATGGCATAGGTTCAGGGGGAGCATATGCTTTTAAATAAAGCATTGTTGGCATTATGGGTAGTAGTCCTTGGTAATGATGTTTATATGGATAAATGATACATTTTGCTATGATATGGTTATGAGTTGTCCATGACAAAATCTCATATGATTCTTGGGGCTACATAGTTGATGTTCAGATCAGATTTGTGGGTGATTCTCTGATGATGCATATATGGTGCTTACATGGTGATCTTCATAAGGATAAGGAGAAGTACAAAGCTTGAATATACATCTTCATTACTTGATGATGAGTCACTACTATGCTACTATCGTCATATGCATAAAGATCATGTAACATAGTTATGTTGCAGGATTCCTATAGTTCTTGGTGCTCATGTGGATGAGGATTGATGTTGTTGATGATATCAAGATACACAGTGCTATGATGGACACATGGATGATTACTCAAAGTTGCATTGTTGGAGACACGATGATGATGAGTTCTTACCTATATGATGATAGGTTGATACTTACATATGTTGATTGATGTAGATATTCCCAAGTGATGATACATGGATGATATATAAGATCATCTTGTTGATGAGATGGGACATTTACAGGTTGTTGATCTAGAAGTTGTTGTATGCGATTTTCATGAGGAGGATTCGCGTATATACGCTTGTTTCTGTGGATACAGTCGCGTATATGTCATTTTGAAGGAAATCAGTGGGCCAAACTCAGGATGAGAAGAGTTTGATATGGGCCTGACAGAGACCATCTGGCACAGATGGAATAGGTACAGAGGGAGAACATGATTGTTGGTCTAGATGTTGTCGACAGATGCTTATGGAGCAGATCATACATTGTGTATGATAATTGCTATTGACTATTATGGTCTGATTTAGATGTTTGGTCTCATATCAAGACTCATAATGTAATAGTGTGTCTCTATCTATTGTAGTCATTTGATGAAGTCTCTTCTGGTCACATGATGTAATTTGTAACCCCTCTATGCATAAGATGGATGATGAAATATTTCAGTCATGTATTTCTTTTATCAAGGTCATGTAACGGCCTATGTTGGTTTCCCCACTATGCCTGGGATGAATGATGTTATACTCTTGTATTATCATATGTAAATTTCTGATGTATCCCCACTTAGTTGGGTGGATGATCCCCACTTGGCTGGGTGATGGATGTATGTATAGAGTCTTTTGGTGATAGGAAGGTCTTTAATGATGTATAAGTCATGGTTCTTCTTGAAGAACATCTTTTTGCAGATCTTGCCTACAGTCAGGGGGAGCATGGTCAGCACAGCAGAGCAGAGATTTCAGCATGTACTCAGTGGGAGCACAACCCTTTGCCCTTGATGACAAAAGGGGAGAATGACTTTGAGGATCTTGGGGTTGCCATCAAGTCCAAAGGGGGAGATTATTGGAATTATGATGCATGTGTTGTACTTGATGACAAACCACTCATAGAAGAACATCTCACTTATATATATAACTAGATGAATCCACAGAAGAGATATCAGTTGTGACTGAATGCATGGGATGCCGAACAACTCAAAGGAATCAGATGAAAGTTCTCAGTATGACAAGTTAGCTTTGCCATCAAGTCCAAAGGGGGAGATTGTTGGCATTATGAGACAAGTGTTGTCCTTGATGGCAAATCGCATATATGACAGATCATAGTGCAGCAGGTCAGTAGCAAGGAATTGATGATCAGACTACAAGAATGAAGGAAAATATATATACGCAGGTTCACCTTGACGAAGCCGCGTATACACGTGGGTTAGACGTTACAAATGTGTGTATGCGTATACACGCACTTTCACGCAAGGAAAAGTGCGTACATGTTGGATAACTTACTTTTGGTCTGTCGTATTTAGTCCTTGGTAATTGAACCTATGGTTTTGGGCCATGGTATCTCGTTAGAAGTGTTGATCCCAAGTATTGGGTCCATGGTATTGATTTGTTATGGTTTTGGACTGTTATAGACATTTTTGTGCCTTACAGCTCTAAGCATGAAATGTCCATAAACCAAGGGATCCTAAGTCCCTAAAAGTGTTGTTCCGACCCCTAAAGGAACAAGGTCAACAAATTACAGCTTCTCCCAGAAGTTCTCCACCTGAAACTGCTCAGAATCAGTCAAATCAGGACCATTTCAACTGCTCCACTAGCTAGCTGCGTTGCATAGCGCCCAAATACACTAGCTAGGTGAATTGCAATGCACCTAAATGCACTACCAGGGTGCATTGAGCGGGAAATGACAAATGGCAGTGTCATTCTGCGAGGTGGAAAGACAATGGAAGCTTCCAGAATCTTCTCCAATGACACTTGCCTCACTGAGTTCGACCAAGGATGAGTAAGAGGCTCTCAGTCTCCAAGTGGAAGCAAGAACCGACAGAGAGAAGACACTAGTCAAATCATAAGCTAACTCATACTCCTTGCATACATCTATATATGGATCCCTCATCCCAGAGATCCAGAGGCTGGAATTTTGTACATTGCAAAGAATTGCTATTGGTTTTGAGATAGATATCAGAGTATTGGGTGATTTATGCTTTGTTGGAGGTGAAGAGGGGCTTCTTTGCTGGGAGGTTGATGCTGGATCAGGAATCATCGGTTGTAACTCCTCCTGGATCTTCTTGTTATGTTAATAAAACTATTTGAGTTTCTCCTACATGCTTGTGTATCATTGATGCTTGTTACATTTGTATGTTTAGCTTAAATATGATCCTAAGCTTTTTATGAATATAAACCCATGTCTTTGTATAGTTTCCTTCTTCCATGATCTTACAGGAACTTGGTGAAGTTGGGCAAGTAAGGAAGCAGGTAGCTGGAAGCTGTCAAAGAAGAGAGAGATTGGATCAAAGGACTAGCGCAAGACACAGGTTGGTTCATCCTATTCCTCTTTGTTTGTAGTTCATAAAGAAGAATACAAAAGTAGTTTTCTCTGTTTGTTTCTAAGGTCACTGTCACACCTTAGTGGGATAGGGTCGTTCTGAATAGACACTTTTCCCGTTAACAAAATGGCGACTCCACTGGGGACGATCGTCTAGTTAGTTTGTTTGTGTTTCTCTTGTTGTTTGTTTCATAAACTTAGAAGTAGCAATCGAACTGCATTTGCCATTAACAAATGCAAAGTAGACATCTACTACTTCAATCCATTCATTGGATCTGTTTATGATTTGAACAGCTGATTCACAAATGATCTGATTGACCTTTGTGATAGCTCTTAGACCTTCTTTAAATCTACCCTCTGAAAGTGCATTACTGATTGCTTTTACTCGGCCAAAAACCATAGATTAAACTGCAAACCGTGACCCAGAACCCGGATAGAATTCTTGTTTCTACCCCAGCGCAGGCACTGTGAAGAGTTCCTGCATTTCAGCGTAGTTCCCGAGAGGGTAACCTGCGCTGCAATCTAGTTTCTCTGTGTTACAGGTGCGCTGATCAGCCTAGCCTTGTGCAGCTGAGGTTCTTTGCTTCATTTTTTCAGTTTTGTCTCTGATTTTTGCAGCCTGTGATCAGTGTATGTGTCTGTTTAAAAACCCCTTTTCCTTGCTGTAATTCCACCTCCTTTGTACAAAAAGACTGTAGATGTTTTTGTGTGTTTGTTACGTCATTTACAGTTTTCCATTACAAAAGTAGAATAGGCATAATGTCGTCCTTTGATTTAGATCTGTCGCAAGTGTCGATTTTGATCATAGGAGGAAGTTTATTTGTTGTTGACAGTCGATTATGCTTTTACTTTTGCCTTTGGTTTGAATTTGTAACTTTCTAGTGTCGAAACGAGTATTTATTTCAAAATCATAAAGTGTCGTAATCATCTCTACCTTTTGATTTCGAAAAGAAGCTTGTTTGTGTTTATCACTTGAAAGCAAATTCAGATTTGTACATCAACTTTCTTTTTAGGCATCAATATTAAGAAAGTGAAAAACAAATACATGCACATGTGCATTTGCATATTGACAGTCTGTTTGGCTTGATTTAGGAAAGTGCATTTACAGTGTACTCTTTGCTCTTTGTGAAAAGATTGTGTCTTTCTTTTCCCCTTGTAGCTATGATTTTCATTGCTGAAAAGAGATAAAAGTTTGCTTATCATCTTTAGATTGCATTTTAGGAATTACATCTACATCTCGTGGTGAACCCAAAAGGAAAACTTCATAAGAAAGATCAACTTAAAATAAATTCAATGAATCTAACAACGCTTTGGAACTTAACGCACAACATTTAGAGGTCTAGGCTAGAGACGTATTCCGGCGTCGTAAAGCCTGGTAACTGTTGTCCTCACTGATGGTTGGGTGATTCCTCCACTTTGAGACGATAAGTGCCAGTACGGACTTATGCTCCCACGTACCATCGAGTATATATTGGGAGACCCCTATAGGCTTAAAACCTTTTATCCATAGGAAGTCCTGTCGGTCGCCCTACTGATCGCAATGCACCGAACACAGCATTTGGGGAGATTGACTGTCGTACCGTAAAAATTATTCTGCAGTTTTGCGATTGGTTTGGTACTCCCTCTACCTAGATCTCCAGAGCAGTCCCTTTCGTTCCTTTTCAGACTCGTTAATGGAAAAGGTCCATCTGAGCACTTGTCACTTCAGGCTCATTAAAAATCGAAGGAGACTAGAGTCATCTTTTGTTTTTTCTCGACTCTTAAAAACTGAAAAAACAAGTTGTGTCAAAGCGTCTAAAATTTTATTTTAAACGGAATATTCATCACCCCTTTCCTACGTTGATCTTAGGTTGAGAAAATGGAGTCTACCAACCGAGGAATTCCCCTTGGTGGAAATCCTAGTCCCTTCTCCTCTTGGGGAGATGTTGGTGCACCCCATATGGCCACATTGTCGCTTTCAGGACTGACAATTGGCTTGCCGGTATGGCTCTTCTCAACCAATGTCGTTCAGAACACCACTATTCCTGAACAATCGAATCAGCAATTAGATGAGTCCAGAGTTGCCCACCAACCTTCTACTTCCTCTAATTCTTCCTCTCCTCCTTCCTCTTCGCTTGGTGGAATTGGTAAAGCTAAAAGCCATGTTCCTAACGAGAAGAAGGAAAAGAAGAAGAAAGAGAAGAAGAAGAAGGAGCCAAAGGCGAATGGGGGAAAACGAGTGTCGTCTAACGAAAATCCACACACTGCACCGACCAGCGCCATGTGTCATTTGCAAAGGAGACCACTTTCACAAAGATTGTCCTTGCATCCCCCGGATACTAAGGGACTGGTCTCCTCGTTTGCACAATCCGGTGTCATCAACCTTTGGTGATCATGTTGAAAGCACACTGTCGACTAGTGAAAGTGAAGCCCCAGGACAAAAAGGGAAAGCTAGATTTTCTTGTAAACTGTGCGAAGGCAATCATGCCATCCACCGTTGTCCCTTCTTAGACGAAGCTAAAAGAGTTTTGGATGATCGTCCGGTTTCACCGTTACGACTTCTTCCTGGATATAAAAAACTCTTGCCGAGTCCGTCACTAGTTGAGAATCTAGCTGGCCCGCTCAGGTGGTCAGCTGAAGCGCCTATCATTGAAGACAAACCAACTAAATCCATACCAGACGAAATTCAAAAGGTCGAGGCGACAGTTGACCCGGTATTGCCTTCAGAGGTTTTATCTTCAGATGATACAGTCACTGAAGAGAACAAGGATGACACCGTCCAAATTCTCTTCATAAACACAGACTCCGACGAACATGACGACAATCTACCCATTCCTTTACCGCAGGAAGGAAGTTTGTCAGAGCCATACCCGGTCGTCTACTCGGTCCCACCTCCAAGCAACCTAGTTGTCTCCTTCGACTGGAATCAACTAGGCAGACCTCGTTTACCAGCAAGTGTACCATTCCGAATTATCGTTCAAATATATAGAATGGTCATGGCTGGTACCATCATAGATGAGGGGGCTTCTGTGAGTATCCTTTCCTCTACTGCTTGGAAAGCGCTTGGTTCGCCATCACTTTTGCCTGAGATGAGAAATCTGACAGGCTTTGATAAAGGAACCAGTCGACCTTTAGGGATCCTTCCCGATGTGCCCATAACATTAAGAGGGAAGACAGTTCGCATGAACGTAATGGTAGTTCAAGGACCCTTGGATTATAATCTACTCCTTGGACGAGACTCTATTTATTACATGGGAGCCATCGTCTCCTCACTCTTTAGAGTAATGTGTTTTCCGCACGAAAGAAGAGTGGTCAACCTCGTGGACCAGCTTTCATTTCTCGAATCACGCATAGAAAATAGTCATATACCGTCCCTAAATGGTATTTTCACGCAAGAAATGTCTCAATCCCCGGTCCGTCCTCCCGATGAGCGCAAGTAATTCGGAGGGATATGATTGAAACCCAGGGGGCATGCATCCTGGTCTGCTTCGGCAAGAAAACCTCGGGTATAGGGTAGGTTTCCGCGGGAGAATATGACTAGTCTGGACCCCATCCGTTAGTGGAAGAGGGTTTATTCTAGAATAAGATTCTCTTGCCAAAGTTATGTGAGTTGGCGAGCATCGTCGCTCACCTTTGTTTATCTCGGTAGACATCGCCGAAGAAGTGTTTTGTTTGCACCGCGAATAGAACAATCTTTGGGTAACCTGTAAGAGGTAGGCCTCTCCTGATAGAACAAATGTTTTGTCTGCAAATTGAGGGGTAACCTTGAAACCATATTTTATACCTGGGGGCATGCAAACCTTTTGGAGTGCAAGCAAAGAGCGATTATTTATCTATTTTTTGGATTAGTCGTTTCCTAACTTGCATAAAGAAAGGATGTGGGGCAAAAATCTAAAAATTGCCATTTTTATATGAGACATTCTTATCATATGACTGGATTAATCGAGCAGTTTTAGCACATAGTTCAAGCTCGTTAAAAAATAAACATAAGACATGAGCAAATGTTTCCACCCGCGTTTAAGCTCGTTAAAAAATGAACTATTCCCTGGTAAATAACCACCGTGAATGTAGTACTTCAGCCATTAAAGCCTTGGTTGTGTTTGCACCGTCACCTCCACTTTTCCATTGGCCGATCATTCACCTCCATTTGATTGTTTACCCATTTTGAGGAACAGCTGTGAAGAGTGATTTCACTAGCCATCCTTGTAACACTGCCGTGATTGGAAAATTCCAAACCTTACCTGGAATCAGCTTCTACCCATTTTATCACTCGTTCCTCAAAAGACGAGTCTTCTTTAAGCTCTTTTCAACTGACTCGTAAAATATGAAAAGATTGCCGAGTTTTGGCCTTCCAGCTCGTTAAAGCGATGGGAAGTGCTATCCCTCCTCTAGATTTTAATCTTTTTGGACCTGAGGGATTATTGCACAAAAAGATCGAGCGCTTGTTTTGTTCGGCTCGTTAAAACTATCGAAAATTCATCCCTTCTGTATTGTTTTATACTTTTTCGGACTTAAGGGATTAGATGACGAAAAAGGAATTTTGGAGTTACCTTTACGTAACTTTTCAGACTCTCTGAAAATGAAAAGGACTGAGTTATCTTTGTCGTTAAACTCATTAAAAAGATTAATAGCGACAAACTTGTCTTTAGACGAGAACGAGTTTCACTATCGCTAGGCTCGTTAAAACATAGCGATGGGTTTTCCCGAAGGGCAAATTATAGAACAAGCATATGTTATCCTCCTCAAGCTTGACAAAAATAAAGAGGTACTGGTCAGCAATGACTGGGGAAAAATTGGGAAGAAAACTCAAAGAATCTTTATTGGTAGCAAGTCGCTCTTGAACATGACACTTCCACTCCGTGTCCGAGTCGGGTTGGGTTGTTTCATTCACCAGTCACATCACCATGGTCACGCCATACCATCCACATTTGGGGTAAATGCTACCAATCCATCACATAAGTGTCGCCAACATGTTCAAGAGAAGTCATCCAGAGAAGTCACCTGTGTCCCATCCACTACCATACATTATACTTCATTCTTTCATGACCGCCATCCTGAACCGTATATCATCAGATTGTTTTCACCTCCATCGAAATCATTTACTCCATTCCGTGTCATTGATGTGGGATTCCTTAAGGCCCTCCTTTGACGGATCGCTTCTTGTCGACATCAGCTCATTATCCAAGAAGTTGATCTAGGAACACCCCATTCAGTACTTTGAAGCTTGCATGCCTCAATGGCAAGTTTCTCACTTACGGCGACAGGTATACATCAATGACCTGCGACCGAAAGATTTTGCGTGGTGTTCGACGCCAAGTCCTTTATTCACACCACATGAATTGTACTGCAGTACCTTGAGGGTCATTATCATTATCGGTGATTCCTCTCGTGCTTGTTAACAGTTTACATCATTGACTGGTAATCAAGCGATGTCTTTCCATGTTCGACTTCAGAACATTTCTCACATGGATCGACTTGTACTTCGAGTGAAGATCGGACGAGATTGAAGACCCCGGATCTAGTTTCATCCATCCGGGCTGCGATATATATTCAGGAAAATAAAGACATTGAAATGTACAGCATTGCAGCACAGATAATCATCCTACCAAAAGGATGATGGCTCTATGAGAATCATCAGTCTACCATCAGACGATTGTCTGTCCTATGTACATGAAAATGAATTTATAAAGCTGAGCATGGGAATGCCCGCCTCAGCTAGATCATGAAAACAGTATGAAGATAATGTATTGTATTGTATCTTATTATAGGTCTCCTCCCAGCATTGAAAGAACTTCGGATCCTCCTAATAAAGCATTTCACCTGATAAACGGCCTCATACTTTAGGGGGCAACTGTTATAGACATTTTTGTGCCTTACAGCTCTAAGCATGAAATGTCCATAAACCAAGGGATCCTAAGTCCCTAAAAGTGTTGTTCCGACCCCTAAAGGAACAAGGTCAACAAATTACAGCTTCTCCCAGAAGTTCTCCACCAGAAACTGCTCAGAATCAGTCAAATCAGGATCATTTCAGCTGCTCCACTGGCTAGCTGCGTTTCATAGCACCCAAATACACTAGCTAGGTGCATTGCAACGCACCTAAATGCACTACCAGGGTGCGTTGAGTGGGAAATGACAAATGGCAGTGTCATTCCGCGAGGTGGAAAGACAATGGAAGCTTCCAGAATCTTTTCCAATGACACTTGCCTCACTGAGTTCGACCAAGGATGAGTAAGAGGCTCTCAGTCTCCAAGTGGAAGCAAGAACTGGCAGAGAGAAGACACTAGTCAAATCATAAGCTGACTCATACTCCTTGCATACATCTATATATGGATCCCTCATCCCAGAGATCCAGAGGCTGGAATTTTGTACATTGCAAAGAATTGTTGTTGGTTTTGAGATAGATATCAGAGTATTGGGTGATTTATGCTTTGTTGGAGGTGAAGAGGGGCTTCTTTGCTGGGAGGTTGATGCTGGATCAGGAATCATCAGTTGTAACTCCTCCTGGATCTTCTTGTTATGTCAATAAAACTATTTGAGTTTCTCCTACATGCTTGTGTATCATTGATGCTTGTTACATTTGTATGTTTAGCTTAAATCTGATCCTAAGCTTTTTATGAATATAAACCCATGTCTTTGTATAGTTTCCTTCTTCCGTGATCTTACAGGAACTTGGTGAAGTTGGGAAAGTAAGGAAGCAGGTAGCTGGAAGCTGTCAAAGAAGAGATTGGATCAAAGGACTAGCGCAAGACACAGGTTGGTTCATCCTATTCCTCTTTGTTTATAGTTCATAAAGAAGAATACAAAAGTAGTTTTCTCTGTTTGTTTCTAAGGTCACTGTCACGCCTTAGTGGGATAGAGTCATTCTGAATAGACACTTTTCCCGTTAACATGGACCATGGTATTGAGTAAGGCCTAAGACTATAAAAGGAGAAGAAGATCATTAGGCAAAAGGATGGAGAAAGTCTTGAATATCTGATGAAGTATGAGATCCAGTATGCAGGATATGGGTTTATGATGCATTTCTTGATCTGAGCTAAGGAGGGATCTCATCGGTTGATGGAGAACAAGATCTAAGCATAGATCGGGATCAAATGGTTTGAAATGAACTATCTCTATATGGTTGATTATGCTTATTCTAGATCTGTATTCTGATGCATGTAATGTTCTGAACTGGGTATAATTTAAGTTTGAAATAGCTGCAAGTCATGATTGAATATTTATAGATCTGTACGTGGGTTGGCTTTGGTGAAAGCGCGTATGTACGCGGGTTTGATTCATCGTAGTAGCGTATACATAATGAAGTATGATGTTTGAAGTTGCAGTTGGGTCTGATTGTTATTGCAGAGTTCTATTTTCTGCTCTGTGTTTTGGTGACTGTGTTGTTGACAAGGTTTCAGTGTTTCAGTGATTCAGAAATTGATGATGCTAGTATTGATTGTTTTGTGCTTCAATGATATTGATGGGTCCAGTATGAAAATTGGATGAAACGTGGCCTTCAGATTATAGTGTTGTGCTTCAAGAGTATCCAGTCTAAAAATGTATGAAATGTGGTCCCTGGAGGATGAAAGGAGATTGTAGGTCGATGCCTACATACTAGTACATCAGCTAGTACAAGAGAAAAGGGGGTGGTAGCTCCCTTCTAGTAGCAACTAGAGAACAAGTGAAGATTGGAGCATTCAGTAGGAAGGCACCTACGTACTAGTAAATGGATCAGCTAGTACAAGAGCTAAGGGGGTTGTAGCTCCCATCTAGGAGAGTCTGGAAAACAAGAGAGGGTTGTAGCCCTCTGCAAGTAGAAGCCTGCGTACTGGTATAAGACTACACCAATACAAAACTTTTGTAAAATGAAGCTTCTTATTAAAAGAAGATAGAGACGAGTTGCAGCAGGTGGTTTTCACCCACATTGGGTTTCCACCTTATATCATGGTGTTCATGTGTGCTTCTTGTGTGTGATGATCTGTTCTGTTTTACTGCTCCTGCTTACTATACATATGGTTAATGAAGTTCTGATGCACTAACTAAAGATCAGCATTTAATGGATTAACTGAATCATAAGTATTCAAATATACGCTAGTTGCATTAGACATAGTTGCGTATACACGTGGGTTCCCGTAATTGAAGTAGCGTAATGTATCTAAGTATGGAAATGAAAAAGTTTTATTGATTTGATAATATTGATTCACCCCACCCTCTCACTATTATTACCAATAGAATATCAGTTACCTTGATATTCACTCTTTGGAATTCCTCAATGTGCTTTGCAATTGAACCCTTTTGTTTGAGATTTATCAATTGGCTAAATAAGGTATTACTCTTTGTATCCTCATAATGTGCTATCAATTCCTCCATAAACATTGTCCAAGTGATAATTGATTTATGAGAACAAATCCATTGATACCACACAACTGATTGGGTTCTAAATATAAAGATGCAATGCATACCTTTTGTATGTGTTTCACATCATGTAGATCAAAGAACTGCTCCATATATAGTATCCATGTTACCAGATCCTTGTCATCAAACTTCCTCATATCGATCTTTGGAATATGGTTGGTCGTCAACCCAAAGTTAGAGTCTCCAAAATCATGATTGGCATTCCTTTTGTTCTCATCATGAGTTTCATGGACTAGATGTCACCTCTAGGAATGTTTTCTTGTAATAGCTTTGTTAATCCTTCCTTCAAACCTTCCATGTCTTCTTTTAAACCTTCCATGTCCCATTTTATGTCCACTTTTATGTCTACTTTTAAACCTTCCATTTTTTCTTCTAAACCATCCATCTTAGCTTCCAATTCATTTTTGGTTGCTCTTTGTGATAATGAAAATTCTTCCACTTGTTCCCATAATTTTGATATATCATGTTGCATTTCTTCCTCTTCTTCATGTGTCTTAATGGAGCTTTCTGAGGGCTTAATGGGTGTATAATTTTTTAGTTTGGGTGGAATTTTGTAACCAATTAATGATATCTATGCTTCACTAATCTAATTCATCTTCCTTGATTTGTGGAATTTCCTTCATGTTAAACTATACTACTATGTTGGTAGTTTTCCTTCACTATTGGGTGCCATCTTATATGCTGAAAACAACACATAAATGTTAGCTTAAAAAAATAGATGATATTTTTCAACATATTTAATTGCTTTGGCCACATATGCATTGGACTATAATGGTCTGAGATTGAATCTCTTCTTCAACTACAAGCCACACTCATATTTTGATTAGTATTCCAATTATGAAAAGAAACTTCCAAAACTCATTAATCTAATTTAGTAATTTATCATAATAATCATTTTCTCTTTATGCAAACATGCACTCATTCGAAGGTACACGACCTTGCTATGCAAGATAGGTATCCAACCTATTCACAACCACACACAAGAAATTAAATTCATTGCATTTTCGTCCTTTAATTATACTTTGTTTATTTCAAGATCAACATCAATTATAGGAGTTCACACTCCTTTCAATAGCCTTCCACAAGGAATAAATTCTAAAACGTGGCTCTTTTCAAGAGAGTACTTGCTTCATTTAATTGCTCCAAATCAAATAAAAAAACTTTATTCAAAGTTAAATCAAGGTAGCACTACTACCATCAAAACATAACTAGCAAGATCTATATATTGCTCAACTTCATCTCTAGTTGTAACATAGCTCCAATGTTTGAACCATAACTTGACCTTGCTAGCACCAATCTTACCTTCTACTCCATACTTACATCATCATTCAAGCCACTACCATGCAGAATACAAGATACTCAAGGGCACCTTTAGGTATGCTCTACATGCATTCCCATACACATGCACACTCAGGTATATTACCTCACACCCAATTCGTTCACTTAGGTTTGCTTTCTTCTCACTTATTACATAACAAAGATTATGGCTCTTTTTTCCAAGAAAAAATTATCTTACACACTTGCATCCATTGGCACGATGTACCACATAGCCTCCCACTAAGGCAACCCAAGCAGTACCATACTTGCCTAAAAAATCTCGAGCAACCTTATGCTTGCTTACAAGCTCAACTAATCCATGCATCTATCCTTGTACATTCCTTTTTTTCTTTTTATTAGGAAATGTATCTCCTTATGTGTTGGAATAACACACAGAATTATTATAGTTAACAATAGGCACATCAAGTTACCTTCAATATACCAACGCTAGCTTAAGTTGGCCTGAAACATAAGTTAAATAATTAGAAAGGTTTAAAATCAACAAGGTCATAAGAAAAAAAGATACAAGATTAATTATCTCTACTTCAACCCTACTCATCCCAAATGTTGAACCCTATCTCTCTATAATAGAGCGGAAAAAAATATTTTTATGGTGCATCTCTAGCCCTCTAGGCCAAGTGTTTGAACCACATATTTTCTAATACTCTAATTTATTTTTCTAAGTCTGGCCCATCTAGGCTTAGTTTTTGAACACCACTATAATAGAACTTTGTATTAGAGCTCCAAATTCTTTTTTGATAATTTTATACCTCCAAATCCTTTTTAGTTTGAGTGTTGCGCTTTAGCTCTGATACCACTCTGTAATGCACCCAACCCCATAATGCCATATTAGGGCTATAGGGAATAATTAGACCCAACCTTAAAGGTTTATTATGAATATGGGGTTATAAAAAGTCCTCTTTCTTTCATCTTCTCACAATTCTAATGCTGCAATATTCTACTCATCAAAATATTTACAACGATATAAATTTTATCTCATTCCGATATACGACACAAAGTTATTCCCAATTGAAGTTTTTCCCCTCAGAACCACATCACCATCCATACATGTCCATGTGGCTAGCACATGGAAAAACTTTTCCTCGCATTTGTCCATGTCTCCAAGTACACATGTCATACCAAAACCTCACCATTTCGACGATTTCCATAAGCCCACATTGGTCCATTCCTCCGGGGTTTTGATATTCTAGTACACCAATGTCCTAGTACATTCAATATGCCAATATGGTTAGTATGTGTAGTCATTGATATGATTAATATGACCCATATGATGATATAAGTTGTGTTCTCAACCTCACATGTGTCGATAATATGATATAGTGTTATTTCAACATGGAATACTAGAGACTCGGTGAAAATGTTATAACGGAAAAACCCCCACAAAACATTGATAAGTTGATATGCCCATGGCCAACTTAGCTTGTCACCTCATAACTTCGATATCCAATCA
The DNA here is from genome assembly GCA_031772625.1 of Pinus tabuliformis. NCBI lineage: Eukaryota > Viridiplantae > Streptophyta > Pinopsida > Pinales > Pinaceae > Pinus > Pinus tabuliformis. The sequence continues at coordinate 627,944,585 of CM062805.1, read as the reverse complement.
CAACCCTCCATGTGTTGAAAGCTTACATGTCTGACACGTGGCTTGACTGAGATTCCTTGATATCAACATGTTTTCCAGGACATAGTACTCATGAACTCCTAATATGTCAATATTCTAATATGATAGCTCAACATGCCACATCAATCCTCATGAACTCCTAATATGTCAATATTCTAATATGATAGATCAACATGCCACATCAATCATAGACAACCAATCACCACGTGACATGTGGAACATGTTTACGTGTACATTGTCACATGGCACTACTGATGTATACCACATGTCACTCGTATTTGTACAGTTGACATACCCAAATGACCAAATCTAGGCAGCATGTGTCATATGCATGGCATAGGAACATCATCATCCATAGCAACATCCTAACATCACTCCAAATCTTCCAGTTACTATGATAATTTGAGGTTTCAAAGTCCCAATGTCATCACTTAACATGCCTAGTTAATAGATCTATTGTTTCCAATCGATGGCATGTCACATGGGACCACACCATACTAAGGAATTTCCATAAGGATGCATTTCGAACTCTTTTTTGGTTCCTGGCATGCTCTTGGTCCTAGATGTGACTAGGGGCTATAACCAAGGCTCCCAAACTCCAATTTTCTAAAGGAACTTAGGGATCTTTATCCAATTTCACATCTAATAACATAGAAGTCTTCAACTACATTTACCAAACACCCCACCATGTTAAACTAGATGAATAGCATAACATTAGATGAACATAACAATAGTAGCCACATAAAAAGATATTCATTTGGAAACATGTAGCTTAAAATTATTCCCGCATAACATAAGGGAAGGCTTACATAGTATACAATACACATTGTTGGAGAGGTAAATCCCCTCTACGGATAGAGGTGATCCCTACTAGCCCAGAATGGGTCTAGCAACAATCAATCAATGCTACTGTGCAAGTTCCTAATTGCAATTAAAAGAAAGGCAATGAACACCTACTTGGATTCCAACGCTATTGTTTGATGAAGAGATGTCGCTCTCGCTCCTTCGCTCTGGCCGGTCACGATCCTCCACGATCTCCATGAATAGATACCTGCACACACGAAGAGAAAGACAAACACAAGCGTGAAATCTAATAAAAGCAATTATACATCAGTCAGAAAGGATGTAATTCACATTAACCATTATAAAGACAAATGAGAATGGAACCATAACAGTAGTCATCTATTATTAAATCAATAACAGAGAAAGGTACAACCAAAGTTCTGACGCTGAGTCCTTCTCTAGAGGGTCCAGCCAGCAAGTCTCTTAAGCATTCACCCTTGGAGGTAGATTCTCCCAACACAAAAGCTCTCTCTCACACAAGCAATACTCACAACCTTCCTTAAGCTTCCTCTAGCAAAACCACACTTGTCACACCAACTACCTACTAGCAGCAGCAATCCAAGCACTATGAATTCCACACTATCCAAAACTAAAAAACTATCCAAAAACTAGCTGCTCATGGCCATGGTAGAGGCTTAAATAGGAGAAGGAGTCTCCATGAATGGTGGGAGGATGAGCTTATCTCCAAGGAAGGTGGCTCAAATGACGAAACAAACATGCCAGAGAAGGGAGGGTGACATTTACAAGACCAACAACCAGGTCTGGAGTCATCTGGAAGGCCGGCTGTTAGAACAAACTCGCCCAAACTGGATCAGCGCGGGTCCATAACTGCACTGGAGCGCTGACATCGCAGCTGAATAACAAAGAAGGTCATGTCAACACGATCAGATATGAATAACAAACGCGCTGGCTCATGAAATTCGATCAGCGCGGGAAACATGTGTGCTTCCGCGCTGGAAACGCATTTGGTCTGTTATGGAGCGCCCATCAGCGCGGTTATTTTGCCAAAAGTCGCGCTGATAGCAAAAACTTTGGCAAAGTGGGTCATTTGGCCAGTTTAGAGAGCATGAGCATGATTAACTTGATTTCATGACACAGTAGGGAGACTGACAGAGAGACAGTGACAAATTACTGTGTAACAGATGCCCCCTAAAGCATGAAGTTCGAGAGAGTGGGAGGGGTGAAATGCTTTACAAAACTGCTGAACTGGAACTCCACCAGGAAGGACCTGCACGTATGTACAACTGATATCTCGATTACATGTAGTCTAGGCATGGGCGCAGCCATCCAAAAGACATACGAAGAAGGTCTGTGGTATGGACGCAGCCACCCAGCCGAAGAGACCATGATGATAATAAGGGTATGGTCGCAGCCATCCATGAAGACTCAGGTATGGGCGCAGCCATCCATCAGTGAGTCACGTAATGATCATAATAATCCACAAAATCGCAGCCTGGATTTCAATAGACAAAATCCAGGGTCTTGCGCTCCATCTCGACCCGAAAAAAGTACAAGTTCAGGCATGTGAATACATGAGTTGAAGTCGAACATGCAAGAACATCGTCTGATTACCAGTCAATGATGAAAACTGTTAACAGACGTGAGAGGTACCACCAATAATAACAATGGTCCTCAAGGTACTTATAGGTACAATCCGCGGCGTGTGAATCAATGAGCTGGTGTTGAACACCCGCAAAATCATCCGATCGGAGGCCAATGATGAAAACCTCACGTCGAACACGAAGAACCTGCCATTGAGGCATGCAGGCTCTAAGGCACCTGAAGGGAGTCTCTAGGTCACTTTCCTGGATAATGAGCTGAAGTCGAAAGGAAGTAGCCTTGATCGAAGGTGGGCCATAATGTTTCCCACATCATCGACATGAGACAGAGAAGGATAAAATATTTTGTGTGAGACATCAGAGGGAGGTGGTAAGCTTGCAGAGGCCAACTTCTCTTGAACATATCGGCAGCACAACAGCGGATTTGGCAGTAGCTGACATCAAATGAGCAGAGGTCATGGTGACAAGGCAATGAGCAGATGAGAGGTCAAATAGGATAACCCAAACCCATGGAGGCTAGTGTAAAACAAGATGAGAAATCCCCACCCAGACACGAATGCAGATGAGTGCCATGTTCAAGAGCGACATACTACCGACACGACAATTATTATAGTTCCATTTTCCCCACCATTTCTGGCATGTACACCGATTATTTTTGGATGACAAGCTTGACGGGGATAGCATATGCTTGGAAAGCGTCATTTCGACTGTGTTCGATGTCATTGAGTTTTAACGAGTCTGACAAAGGAAGAACTCGGCGTCTTTTCTTGTTTAGAGAGTCTGAAAAGACAGCAGAAAAGGAAACTCCAGGGGGGTCCTTTTTCATAAAGTTGTGTCTCTCGAGCCCGAAAAAGTATAAAACAATGCTCGAAAGAACTGCCCGACCAATATGATCGAGGAGTACTTTTCGTAAGTAGTGACTTTGACCCGAAAAAGTAGAAAAGCGGTCAGAAGTATGTCATTTTGGAGCCAATAACGGACGCGAAACGACAAACACCCGACAATCTTTTTAGTTTAAATGGTCGAAAAAGAGCTTTAAAGGCGACCGCCTCTCATTCCTTTTAACGAGCCGAGATGGGGACTCGGCCATCTTTTCTTCTTTAAACGGTCAGAAAAGAGCTGAAAGCAGACCTCCATTTTTATTCTCTTTAACGAGTCAAAAAGGGAAAATACTCGGCAACCTTTTCATATTTTACGAGTCAGAAAAGAGCTTAAAGGTGACTCGTCCTAGAGGAATGAGTGGTATAAAAGGTAGCAATTGGTTCCGGCAATGGTGGAACTACTCAAAACATGTAATGGTCAAGAGGTTGGCTAACAAAACCACTCATAACTGCGGTCCCTCAGGAAAGGTAAAATAACCAAGTGAAAGCATATGATCGGCCAAAGAGATGGTGGCGATGGAATTAAAACAACCAAGGCTCATCTAGCAGAATTCAGCGGATAAAAATGGTAATCACGAGATGTAAATCGAGTATGGGTTCATTTTTACACAAGCTTGAACCATGGAGAACTCTGCTTGGATTCGGTTTCATTTTTACACAAGCTTGAAACGAAAAACTATGCTTGTTATAAGTTCGCATGCCCCCTAGCATAATAACACAAATCGAGGTACATGACCCCCAAGCTTCATTGCATTCAACAAAGTGGATGGAATGAAGGTTCACTCTCGAGATCTATGAAAGACTCGACTTGTATTTTACGAGATCTTAACCAAAGACTCGATTTGGAAAAGGAGGAGTTTCATTTTTTAATGAGGTTGACACAGTAAAAGAACTATCCTCATAACCCTTGTTTCATTTTTTAATGAGCTTGACACAAGATCGGGAACTATGCTCGGGACACTTTGTTTCATTTTTTAACGAGCTTGACACAAGACGAGGAACTGTGCTCCAATACCTAGTTTCATTTTTTAAGGAGCTTGACACCGGAAAGGAACTATGCTCCAAGCCAGACCCAATTTCATTTTTTAGGGAGCTTGACATAGGAAAGCGAACTATGCTCCAACCAGACCCAATTTCATTTTTTAGGGAGCTTGACATAGGAAAGCGAACTATGCTCCAACTAGACCTAGTTTCATTTTTTAAGGAGCTTGACACAGGAAAAGAACTATGCTCCATCCAAGCCTAGTTTCATTTTTTAAGGAGCTTGACACTGGAAAGGAACTATGCTCCACCCGAACTTCATCATAATGAATAGGAAGTCGGGGCTTCCAAGATTGCCACTCCCGGTGGAAGGGAAACATCTTGGAAGTCAGGGCCCAATGCCCCCAGGACACTATGCACGACGGTGTCATCACTGGATACAGGCACGGGGTAGGTGGCCACGTAGTTGATACGCGGTGGGGCAGATACAACTGGTGGATAAAAACTAGGAGGGGACGACAACGTCGCAGGAGGCATTGGGGGACTAACGAATGACAATTGATCGATAGTCACAATCCTTCCATCGTGTGGAAAGCAAACCACACGGAAAAGCGAAGAAACGAGGGCCCCCATGGCGTAAACATAGTCGCGACCAAGGAGAAGACTAAAGTCTAAAACACCTTGGGTAGCCAAGACGTCTATATAGACGGTTTTGCCTCCCAAAGTAATAGGGAACTTCGGGAGAACTCCTAGAGATGGACAGGCTCCTCCGTCGAAGGCCAACAGATTCTGAGTGACTGGCCCAAGCTGCGAGGAACCTAAAGCTTGCCAAGTAGTGTACGGCATAAGACTGACAGACGCCCCTTCATCCAAGACAATGCCAGGGACTGCCTTAGCACATGCATGTACTGTGATCTGGAAAGGCATATGGGATGGAAGGCGACCGACGATCAAGCGATTCCAATCAAAGGAAGCGACCAGACTACTTGGTGGGGGAATCGTATGACTGCCCCCATGTGCTAAAGGAACCGAAGGAGAACCTTCGGGAGCAGCTGGGTTAGGAGAGTCATTTCGAGACTCAGGAGAATCTGAAGAGACGAGAAGAACATGGGCGTGATGCTCGTCCGAAACAGAGTGATCGACGGGCGGACTCGAGTCGACACTCTTTCCGACCAATGGTTGGTCTGGAATAGGCTGGACACAGCCGGGTTCGGGAAGAGGGGCCTGGACAAGAGAAGAATATGAATCAATCTCTTTGTCGGGAGGCGGATGATCTGCAGCTGCAGAAAGACGTTGATATCCAACGGGGAGTTGGGGTGAAGGAGCTGTAAGACTTGCCAAAACACTGGAGGCTTTATCCATGAGCGGACAAGGTGAAGGGGATGATTGCCTTTACAAAGTCTACAGGGGATTCGAATCTTCCCTTTCTCCTTACCTTTGTGAGTTGATAGGGGAACATCGCCGTGAGCCTCAGAGGACGATGAGGGGCGGGCCGGATCACGAGACCATACTTCTAGTACCCTGGGAATGCCAGGACAATCGCGAAGAAGATGGTCTTCCTTGCATAATCGACAAGGAAACTTAACTTTCCGCGGAGGAGCAGAAGGTGGCCCGACTTCAAGTGTACTCGAGGGAGTAGCAGTTATACTTGTAGCCTCTCCCTTAAGAGACTTCTTCTTCTTGGTCTTCTTCTTCTTCTTCTTAGCCACCTGGTTATTCGAATCGAGACTTTCACCAGGCGAAGTACAAGAGGAAGACGTAGAAGTAGGCGTCGAAGGGGAGAGATCCACCTTAGGATCAACATGATGTTGTTCAGGTGGAGGGACTGATGGACTAGCAGCCGACACGACAGGGACCAGAGAGGTTGAAAACAACCACACAGGCAACCCGACAGTTAACCCTGGAAGGGATAACGTTGCCATATAAGGAGCACCAACATTCCCTAGAGGAGGGAAATGACCAGGATTCCTGTTAGGAGGGGAACTTGGGTTGGTGAACCTTGGAAAAGTTGCCATGGCAAACGAAAAGGAAACTTATTCAAGCTAACACAAGATTTAACCAGGTGATGTTATCGTGGCCGAAAAATTTGTAAGACACAGGAACTAAACTTGACCTTTTCATGTTTCAAGAGTCGAGAAAAGGACGAAAAGATGACTCTAGTCTCCTTCAAATATTTAATGAGCACGAAGTGACAAGACGCTCACTGGCACCTTTTCTTTTAGGGAGTCTGAAAAGGATCAAAAGTGACTGCTCTGGAGATTCTAGGCAAAGGGTTTACCAAGCAATCCGTAAAACTACTTATACACCTTGGTAATCGTATGAGAACCAAGGACTTTCCGTACTGCAGTCAATCTTCCCAAATGCTGTGTTCGGTGCGTTACGGTTCGCAGGGCGGCAGACTCGGCTTCCTATGGATCAAGGATAAAAGCCTAGTGGGGTCTCCCTATATACGCGACGGTACGTTGGAGCACAGTCCGTGTTAGACCACTATCGAGTCACAGAAGGAGGAATCACCCAACCGTAATGTGAAACAATAGTGACTATGTTTAAAGACGCCGGAACACGTCTCTAACCTAGACCTCTATATGTTTGCGTTAAGTTCCAATGCGTTTTTAGGTTTATTCAGTTTATTTTATGGTTGATCTTGAATTAAGTTTCGGTTTCAGGCCTTATCGTGTGATCTCTCATAATTACCTAGATGCAAACTACATGCCAAAGAATACTATTTCGTTCAATGAATTCTAACTATGAGAGGGTTAAGAGTTTTCAATCAAACAAAATGAACTCAATCAATCAAACAATCTAATGTAGCTAATGACAAAGAAATGAAATCTTTCTTTTGAGAACACAAATCAACGAAATGCTCTTCTTTTCATTAACTATTGAATGCAAAAGACATTAGTTCGATTTCTTTTTCAATGGCACCGTGCACTTAAAATGAATTTTGAGAGACAGCAACACCGAGTAAAGAGAAATAAAATCACTCAATGAAAAACACAACAAGCGTGAAAAGAGCCGATTGAACCCAAGCAACTGTGATCTGTGTCTAGGTAGTGAAACAATCCGAGGACTGGTCCAACGACAATCACCTCAAACAACCAAGCAAAGAAAGCAAAAAGAGGAAGGTTTCCGCAAAAGCAAAGGCAAGCAGCAATGAATATTTGTGAACGAGTGATAAAACAAGGTCAATCCAGTGAAAGCGGGATGATGGCACTAGGTCACAGGACACAAAACAAGATTCGTCCGACAAGACTTCGCAAGCAAGTGTTTCACAATTCAAACAATAAAGATCAAATCATAAACCAAGTAGAAAGAGCAGGAGATAGTCAAACCAACAGGCTCAGGAGGCAAAATTGAAACAAATTCAATTTTACAGGATCAGCGCGGGTAGCGCTCAGCAACAATGCGCTGACAAAAGGTCACGCGTAGCAACTAGGTGTTGTCAGCGCGGAAGGACACGACTTAAGCGCGCTGGTTCGATTTCAGAACCATCGCGACTGTTTTACGTACAAGCGCGATGACAACGGGGTCAAAGAGACAGCTATGCGCTGTCAGCGCAACTGTTTTGATATAAGCCGCGCTGAGGCTAAAAAGGAGGCAGAATCAAGCCAAAAAATCCCAAAGAGACAAAGGCCAGCTCCACAGCGGAGTCGCCAAATTGTTGGAGAGGTAAATCCCCTCTACGGATAGAGGCGATCCCTACTAGCCCAAAATGGGTCTAGCAACAATCAATCAATGCTACTGTGCAAGTTCCTAATTGCAATTAAAAGAAAGGCAATGAACACCTACTTGTATTCCAACGCTATTGTTTGATGAAGAGATGCCGCTCTCGCTCCTTCGCTCTAGCCGGTCACGATCCTCCACGATCTCCGTGAATAGATACCTGCACACACGAAGAGAAAGACAAACACAAGCGTGAAATCTAATAAAAGCAATTATACATCAGTCAGAAAGGATGTAATTCACATTAACCATTATAAAGACAAATGAGAATGGAACCATAACAGTAGTCATCTATTATTAAATCAATAACAGAGAAAGGTACAACCAAAGTTCTGACGCTGAGTCCTTCTCTAGAGGGTCCAGCCAGCAAGTCTCTTAAGCATTCACCCTTGGAGGTAGATTCTCCCAACACAAAAGCTCTCTCTCACACAAGCAATACTCACAACCTTCCTTAAGCTTCCTCTAGCAAAACCACACTTGTCACACCAACTACCTACTAGCAGCAGCAATCCAAGCACTATGAATTCCACACTATCCAAAACTAAAAAACTATCCAAAAACTAGCTGCTCATGGCCATGGTAGAGACTTAAATAGGAGAAGTAGTCTCCATGAATGGTGGGAGGATGAGCTTATCTCCAAGGAAGGTGGCTCAAATGACGAAACAAACATGCCAGAGAAGGGAGGGTGACATTTACAAGACCAACAACCAGGTCTGGAGTCATCTGGAAAGCCGGCTGTTAGAACAAAATCGCCCAAACTGGATCAGCGCGGGTCCATAACTGCACTGGAGCGCTGACATCGCAGCTGAATAACAAAGAAGGTCATGTCAACGCGATCAGATATGAATAACAAACACGCTGGCTCATGAAATTCGATCAGCGCGGGAAACACGTGTGCTTCCGCGCTGGCAGCGCATTTGGTCTGTTATGGAGCGCCCATCAGCACGGTTATTTTGCCAAAAGTCGCGCTGATAGCAAAAACTTTGGCAAAGTGGGTCATTTGGCCAGTTTAGAGAGCATGAGCATGATTAACTTGATTTCATGACACAGTAGGCAGACTGACAGAGAGACAGTGACAAATTACTATGTAACACACATATTCATAAAAGACTTTCCATGCAGAATTCAAGCAAGCCAATTTAATTATTTAGCACATTGATCATATAGTGATCATCATCAACATAAGAGAAATGGTTCTATTTTACACATCACTTGAAAGAATGCATATGAGAATTCAAGCTACTCATGCTAAATACTCAATTCACTATCATTCATACTTATTCAACTTAATATTTCAATATCCTTTAGCCTATTATTACGTACATACATAGTAAATTCTAGCATAACATTCAAACATAATGCATTGAACATCATTTCCATTTCAATCACAAGGGAGGAAAATACACTTATCTATTTTTCCTAAAATTACTAGAAACTGAAGAAGGGACTGTCATTCTCCACCCAAGCGTAGGCATAACTAAACTAAAAATTTCCTATAGTTGACCTCCCCTGATCTAAAGGATGCTTCATTCATTAAATTTTACCAAAGGTTCAATTCATGGTATAGGGTATGAAGGTTTTTCTCCTTCACTTACAAAAATAGGAAACATGAAACATGAGTGTTTCCTCCCAAGCACTAATTTTTTGTTATTCACATAGCAAAGTAAGGTCAATAGGGGCTTGCATAGCACAAAGGGAGACCCATTCACCACTTCCTACAGTTACCTCAATGATCCTACCTCTTTCCAGTTCTTCTCATGCTTAAAATATACCCATAGTTCATAAATTACTAGTTCACAGTGGTTCAATGATCACCAATCATAGGTGGAACCCATGGGTTCCTTTGATTCACATTTCAAATGGTCTCCTCCCATCATCTCACACATTGTAATTTCCCATTCACTACACAATATCACCCCCATAAGTGTTTCCTCATGAATGAGGGATCTAATGTCCCTTCTTGGTCTCTAGAGTCAACCCAAAATTTGTTGCATGGTATGTAACCCATGCTCGGTGGAAGTTTGATACCTCCTACCCCATATCTCTCATAATTGCTTTGGTAGTTGGGTGGTTTTACTTGAACATCAGGACTCAAAATCATTAAATGTAGGGAAGATAGGAAACTTCCCAATCACCCTTACTAAATTCCTCAAGAAAGTTATCCTTTCGAACCTTGGGATCCATATAGGCTTTCCTTCTTCTTCAACTTTAATAGTTTATAATTAAATTAAATAGGATATTTACATTAAATAGTCTTGGTAAGACATCCATGTTGGTCCCCAAACATTATCACCATTTAATTAAATTACAAAACTTTGGGGTTAGAAAAAGGGATGTTACACTAGTGCTTGGCTATGTGCAAGTGGTGATACTTTCAACTTTCATTGTGGGATTACATCCCACGACATACCCAAGGAACTCTACCTGAATTCTCATTCAGCTAAAACATGTTAGTTTATTAGGCATAAAATCCTTTTATTATATCATTTACTATTGAATAATGTTGTCATTGACTTCAAAGTAAGGGGGAAACCCAAAGTTGTGATCTAAGGCAAAAGTATGATCTAAGGCAGAGACATGAGTGGAAGCATGAGGAAGATTTGAATAAACCTCAAAATTTTGAAGAAATTTCAAAATTATTGAAAGAAACCTCAAATTTTCATTATAGCATGAAATCCCCACAAAACCAAAGACTTTGAACCTCTACATCAGTTAACGAAATGTCAAAATCACAAGCAATTGATGGCCTTTCTATAGGACCTTTAACATATTGGTATTTTAGAAAGGAAAAGTTCTACAGATTCATTGATATCCCATTATGGAGTGGCCCTTGGTCACAACCCCTGGTTAGAGGGTGATTAAGGTTTAGCCTCTGAAGGCTAAGTTCCCTCAACACACCACCATATCAACATTTTAGTAAAAAGGGACAAGCTCATGAAATTTTTATGTTATAACATATTTTAGCTCCTAGACATGCCCCTAGTTACAAAGGTGCTAAGATATAACACTTGAGAGATTAAGCCATTAACATATTGGTATATCGACAAATGCACATATTCACAAGATTTTCTGATATTCTAGTATAAGGGCTCTTGGTCATAGCCCTTGGACATAAGATGCTTAAGGTTTAACACTCGAGGGATAATCTCCCTAGACATATTACCTTATTGATGTTTATCAAAAGGCATGGGTGCATGTATTTTTTGATTTTTCAAAAGTCTGGAGCTCCTAATCACAACCCCTCGATGTGTGGTGCTAAAGTTTAACACCTGAGGGCTAAAGGCCCCTTATCATATCAACACATCAACTTATTCATTAAATCATTGGCACTCAAAATTTTTGGTATTCCAGTATACAATAGCTACTACTTATGCCCATGGCCATGGAGGAGCTTTGTTATATCCCAAAGGGATTAAGGCCTTCAACATATCAATAAACTACCATATCAGTGTTTTCAATAATGGCCTAAATTATATAATATCTCAATATGACTTAGCACTCAATTCCAACCCTTGATCGTAGGGTGCCTAAGATGTAGATCTAGGAGCTAAAGGCTCTTGAACAAATTGGGTTTTGTAAGTGATTTTAGAGCTAAAAATTTTGGGGATTTCACTGATATATTGATATAACATCACCTGGTCATGTTTATGGTCATATCAAGTGGTTCTATGGCACATATGCACTAAAATTTTGAAAATTTGGATTGAAGGAAGTGTCAAGAGTTTAAAGAGCATTAAGATCTTACATAACACTTAGTTATATGTGTAAGTTCCAAGTTTGGAGGGTTGGATCAAATGGAGCATCTATATATGAAGGCATTATAAGGTGATGCTCTGTTACTATAAGAACTCAAGCAAAACTCAAAGGCATAGTTGGAAGCACTAAGACTATAACATGATTACAGGCAGCATAAAGTGCTCGACTTTGTAAATATTGGTCTTGAAAGGTGGGGCTTAAGGAAGCTCATGGCTATACTATAGTTTTCATGAAGGAACATAGGTTTAGAAGTTGGGACTGAAGGAAGTGCCAAACCATATGGTATTACATTAATAAAGTGTAGTTTTTAACAAAGATGTGGCTGAAAAGAGACAATTAATACAACATGGGATTTCAAAAGTTGGTATTTGAAGGAAGTGCATGTTTCAAAGCAATAATTTATGAAGTGATTGAAAAAATTTAGGAAAAAAGAGAGGACCGAAGGAAAATATTATAGAGCATATTTCAAAGGTGATTGGTGTCTCATGTAGGTGGGTTCCTACAAAGCAGCAAAATGGATTGGTGTCTCTTGTAGGTTGGTTCCTACAAATTATTTTAACAATAGGTTGGTGCCTATAAAGAACCATCATTTAAAGAAGTTTTTTGGTTTTCTCTTGTAAGGGTTTCCAAGTTTATCGTGTGTTTTTTGTTCTACTTATGTGATTGATGTCTTATCGTGCTTCAATGTTTAAATAAGTAAAAAATGTATTATACTAGTTCACTCCCCCCAAATACACCTCTTAGTATATTTGTGAATCCAACATTTATAGAAGCACAAAATTTGTTTTGAAAACTGTCACATATTCAATCATTCAATCATGTTTAGATACATACCAAAAAAATTAAAAGGAAACTTCAATACACTACATAATCATCCCATATCAACACAGTCATTTTAGAAAAAATATATCGCAATCATACTTTTCAAATGTTGATTCAAAGGGCGCTATTAACATAGCAAGATATGGCCACCATGGGCTGGAAATACACAAAAGGAGATCCCTTCACTGTCTCAGTAGTAGTTTGCCTTCACTGTCTTAGTAGTACTTTGGTGTTTCTCCTTTGTTTTTCAAAGTCTTACATGTTTGCATGGTGCAAAAAGGGAGCCCTTTATGTCTTCACAATACTTTAGTTCTTCTCCCTTTTTTCTCAATGTCTTATGTGAAGGGCTCCCTTCACTGTTTTAGTTGTACTATTCTCAAGCTCAAAAATAATGATACAATTAACTCATAGTTCTACACACACACACACACACACATACATAATGATAGGGATTCACAACGTCATTGTTCTCTATAGGAATAACCATTACACCTACTCAACATCCCTACAACATCAAACATCCAAGCAATATAATTTCAAGCTACAACAATGCACATAGAACTATACAGCAATGTAACCACACCAACTCATCCACACATATCCATAGATATTTGATCTAGAAACTTGAACTCTTTTATTCATTTGTGTATAGAATTAACACAATGGATCTATGGCCACACATTAACTTACATAAGTCATTGAGTTTCCAAATCCAAGTCCATAGAAACCTCAACCATTAACTTGTATCACTCTCATGATCCCATCTCTTCTTCTTCAATCCACCTCTATTCTCTTTGTTGGCTACTCTTCTTACCTTCTTGATGTTGTATTTATTTACCTTTAATAAACTATCTTCCTTCTACTTCCAAATGGTTTCCTCATGTTTCTTCAACTACTAATGCTCATGCTCTTTCATATTCAATTTATGTCTTTGTATTTCCATCTAGGAATCCATCTATCACAAACTCCTCTTCGACAATGACCTTCTAGCTTCCACCTAGTAACATGCTCTTTCTTCAATGTTTCCTTTGGACTCCCTTGTCACATACACATGCATTCAAGTATTTTAACCTTTTTTATTTCTCTCATGCTCTATTCTACAACATTTATTATCATAGTCTATAACACTATCACATTTATAAGTCATTATTATGTTCTACAAAATCATTGTCACATTTATGAGCACTATCATGTTCTGCAACAACATTTTCACATTTATGAGCACTATCACATTTTGTGGCACTTCCATTTCATAAAATCTTTATATCGACATATTAGATTTACTTTGATGCTCCTACATCACCTAATCTCTTGAATATGGGAAGGAATATGTGCTTTATGGGTAAAGGTATGCTTGCACTTGACAAAAGAGGAAATTCATTTAAACACTTGAGTTTGAAGCAAAAGGGGAGCAATATGAGTATCAAGAGAGGATCACTTGTGTTACCAAAAAGAGTGCAAGTGAGAAAACAAGATGGTATTTGAGGAAACACTAAGTGTTTAGATACTAAGAAAAGGAGAGAGGAGTGATTTGCATGGAAACAAATACTCAAAAATTGTAAGGAAACTTTTCTTGGAGATAAGGCAAATCACTCTAAAGCCCAATAAGAAGCAAAGAACGGTTAACATGAACATCAAGCACTAAATAAGACATCCACTATGTAAGGGATTAGATTTCATGGATAGCAAGGTGTTGGCACTATTTTTTAGGCCAAGGAAACAACATGGAGATTTTGTGGCACAAGGAACAACATGCAAAGTTCAAGGATTAAAACCTAATAGAGAAGGGGGCATCCAAGATCTAAGGAAAATTGAAGGCTTATGCAAACTTAATAAAATGTGAAACACCATGACAAATCATTTGTTACTTCCAAAAAAAACATTAAATAACTCTATCTCGGAACCTAAGGAGGAGAAGGGAAAACGCCCATTGGGTAAATCTAACTAAGGTTTTGGCCTAATGTAGTCCATTTAGAAAATCATTAACTTGGAAGACTTGGGGAGATGGAAATACATTAGGGTGTTTTGTGGGGCCAATTTCTCTTTCTTAAAACTATAAATGAACACAATTATGACAAAAAATCTATGAGTAGTTGAGTGCCTAATCATTAGGATGCAAAACGAGCTCTACCACCCCAATGAGTTGTAATCATTTCTTGAATTCTTATTCAACTTAAGGTAGAACCACAAAGAGATGAGGTTAGTCATTATAGTTAAATGAACTAAGATTTTAGAAAGTAGAGAGAGAAGCTAGCTTATAGCCACAAAGCTTTTGAACCCACCATCCATGAATGAAATTAATTGCAATGTCTCCCTATGAATGCAAATCACAAACAAAGAGAACTTATACTTTTAAGAAATTCTCCATTTCCATGTAAGTTAAAACAAATTTTGGATTTTTCCCCAATAAGGGTTATCTAATTAAAGTCATGTTCACATTGTGTAGAATTCTAACTATGTGATCACTTGATAGTTGAGAATCTCTTGTTTAGTGTTTTCTCATTTGAGTCATAGTAACAAACAACATGGAATAAAACCAAAATAATACTTAAATATGTTTTACCTTGAATCATAATATATATACAAATGATTCTTACACATATTTTAATTTACAGATCAAATATGAAAGCACTCCCTTTATAAATTGTTATAATCATATAATTGATTAGTAATATTTATACAATATTATACTATAGTTACACTATTTGACATTACAATATTTTACATTAATTAGGTTATATAATTAAATTTTATTATAACTAATTTTATAATTTAAAATTTTAATGATATTTTACATGATTTTAATTCATGTCACTTTTATAACTTATTAATTTATACCCAAAAAAAATAAATTTAAACCTACATTAATAATACTTCATATATCTCTTTTAATTATTTTAATCTGATTCATAAATCTATTATATACTACATTCAACCTCTTCCTTTCCTTTACATATTCATAATTCTATGATATGCTACACTCAACCTCTTTAGTTACACAACCCTATAATTTTTCCCGGCATTTTGCTCTGCCATTATGGGATCACAACCAACTTGATACTTCTATACAACTTCACATAATTCATAAACTCAACTCATATTTTTCATAGTTGGAGGCACTGTGGCCTTATAGTAATTGATCTTATGTAGGCTCTAATTCATTTACAACTACTTTAATTTTGAGTATTTCTTATTTATAGGGATATAAGTTTACATTATCTTATTAAAATTATATTATTTATCATAGTTTTTATAAAATTATTATGAACTTAAAACACTATACAAAGTATAAAAAATAAATCTCAGTGTTTGTTGTTGTTGTTATTATCATCATCATCATCGATTGTTATCATTAATTAAGTCATAAAAGTTAAATGGCTAGTGAATTGAGATAAATTTAGAACATAGATGTAAGAAAAAAGTAATTATAATAAAAGATTTCACAAAAGTTTAAATTTTAGAGTTGGAAGTGAGTTATATTTTCTAGTCTAATTTGTGGTAGGGATTGGTTAGAATCAGGAGTTTGAATTATAAGGAGTTTTTTACGGTGTTGAATTCATATATGTAAGAAAAAATTCATTTTTAACATCAAAGATCAAGATTTGACAAAACCATATAAATAATTAAAAATCCACATTTATAAAATGTTAATAACTTAATAAATGTATTCTTTTTAATTAAATCTTAAAGAAATACATGATATTTGTAATAGAAAAAATCTAAAAAATCACATCTTCTTTTCAACATAGATATATCATAACTAGAATACAAATATACAATCTTTGTCAAAATTGTAATTTCCTAACAACAAAAATATTTATTTATTTATTTTATTTATTTATTATTATTATTATTATTATTATTTTTTTTTTTTTTTTTTCTTTCAGAACGAAAAAAGTTTTATATTATATGAGAGATATAAGAGTCCAAATAGTAGATACATCAGAGATGGTCTAAAAAAGTCCATATGTCAAAATAGACTTAAGCTCCTAAGATCTGCATGGGGAGACAAAAAAACTAAATACAACATATGTCCTATAAACTATCACGGTTCACATAGTATAGAGAGGCTATATGTAAATACAAAAAAAAAAAAACATATGCAGATTGAGGTAGAATATGTAGATCATTAGAGACTAGAAGTCGGGACTTCTAGTCTCTAATGAACAAAATTGTTATTTTCATTATAATCAAAATCCTAGAAATACCCTGCTACAATTAAATTACGTAATTTTATATTTAAGAATGACAATTCCACCCATTCAATATCATTGTTATTAAATTTCAAACTAAAATATTAATTTCCTTCCCTGTTAATTTAAATGACAAAAAAAATTTCAATTTATAATACATTTAATCTACACTCTCTAAAATATTTTAATATATTCATTAATAATCAAATTTATTATTAAATATAATGTATCCTAAAATATAACCTCCTATATCATAATATTAAATGTTAAATTTCTACCTAATAAAAAAATTTCAATAAAAAAATTAAATATTACACAATAATATTAAACAAATACTAAACCTTATCACACGTACTTTGTACTCAGTGCATTGAATCATTTTCATTAGCTTGCTGGAATCCATTGAACCTCAAATTCAAATAGTTATCTTTTATTCTCAAATCTTACTTGAATTCTATAATATCTAATATAAAAGAATTCTATAAATCCAATATATACGAGTAGGTGTGCTCATTAAATATTTTTACAATAAAAAAGTAAGTTTTATTATTAACTCTGAAATAGTAAGTCCCATCATCAACTCTGAAATTTTGAAATTTAGAGTAAATTTATCAGAATTTTATCAATATTTTCATTTTTATTTTTTTTAATTATTTTAATTTTATTTTTAAATTTCAATATAATTATTAAATTTTTTTGGGTTAATTATTTAGGTACATGATTAAAGTGTATTATGATTTAAATGAGAAAATTAAAATTTATTATGATTTAAATGAGGAAAATGGCGATTTTCACGTGTTTGTTAAAGCCTTGTTTTTTTATTATTAAAATATGGGTTCTAACTTTACATCTATGGTTTTATACAAAATTTAAATATAATAAAAAATATTATGAACTTATCTATACAACGAATAACAAATATATAAAGAAGTTATTTATTTATTTATATATATATATATATATGTCGGGGCATTCTAATCTTTGATATGAGCCAAGATGTTTAGCAGAATAAAACAATAAAGCAGAAAGATAAAATATTGTACGAATCTTTACAGATAATGAGTATTAGGTGCAGCCATCACATCGCTCTCCAAATCGGATGCTTCTGGGGACCTACCATTCATTCTATGGTGGATGACCTCATACTTATCATTAATGTCTACCAATAGAGATATAATATCACCTTGCTTCATTTGAGTCACATGAAATGATTTTAACATTTGAGGTAAAGAAGTAAGTCATATGAACCAAATTGGATTTCCACTTGATTTTAATAGGAGTTTAGTATTTTTTTATATGTGGGAAAATTTATTATAATTTAGTAGCAGTGAGGAAAGTTATATCTAGTTGTTAACAGTGAATGCAGGGTGACTCATCATGGTTATTTAAAGAAAATCACACCACCTGAAATAATCCGTTGGTAGTCTGTAAAGGAGGCGTGCCAGGTTCTTGGGTCGTTAACCTATTTCCTTAGGTCCAAGGAAAATGAGCTCTTAGCCAAACAAAATTAGTTTGAAGGTATACTCCATAACTGCTTCAGAAGTCATATCATGCAGTCTAATAAATTTATATTTTGAGTATGATCTAAATTTTGAAAATTTGAATAAGGTTTAAAAAAAAATTCTCAATGATTTGCATATTAATTTTGTGATATTTGAACATGATTAATATTATTTTTGTGATTAAAAAATAAAATTGCATGAGACTAAGAGCAAAGATGATAAAAGAGATAATATTTATGATAGTTGAGATAGATGATAGAAATATTTTTAATTTGGAGAAAAATATAATAATAATGGTTATATATATAAATCCAAAAAGTATGTTTTAGAATTTTTTAACATTCTCATTCATGAGTATTTTATGGATTTTTTCTAGAAATTTAAGATTAAAATAGAGACATTGAATAGCTTAAAATTATTAATACTCGAGACAAAAGAGTGCAAAATAGTCATAACCTTTGTAGCATTATATATGAAGAATATCAATAGAAATATTTAGCTAAAAGAATGAGAGAATGTTACAATAACTTACCAAAGTTACAATCACGGAGAAAATACAATGCATACAAGAAAGTGATAATTTGACACAATATCCAAGTGATAAGAAGGTGATAAGAGGGTAATGAGGGGTTATTTTTTAGATCTAATGAGAATAATATGTCTCAGCACATGTCCATTTTGTTGATATTGTTTTTTCCTTAACTTTAATTTTTTTTATCTTAAAAATAAATTACATATTGTAAGTTTGAAATGTCAATGTCAACTTCTCAAACATATTAAATCTAGAAATATTTAATATTGATATACTACATTGTAAAAGCTTAAAATATAAAATAAATTCATTTTGTTTATTAAAATTCTACTTACCAAATCTCATATTTATATCGTAGAATCAACCACACAACTTTATGGAAAAGGTTAATCTTACAATAAACATCATGATATAGAAGATGAGAATACTCACATTCTCTGCAAAAAGGTTAAAGCAACATAACCTTATTGATTTGGAATTTAAAAATGTGATACATATCTAAATGTCAATGCAATAAACAACATGCCATATATATCTATATCTATACATATAATTTATAAAATTTGGTGGTATCTACTATCTTAGGAAAACATTGAAAGCTATGGAATTAATGTTTTTTGAAATTATTTGTTTATTTATGTGAATTATTTTTCATGAAATTTGAATATTGTAAATGGTGTAAGGTATAAGGATGACATCATCTGTAGAAAAAAAATTATGATAATAATGACATCAAACATGATAAATTTTTATTTATTCAAAGTTATTAATAACAATTTTTTCCACTTATTTATATATAAATTAAAAAACAAAAAATAAAAAAGCAACTTTATTTAACCACAATAATATTTTAAATATAAATCATGCATATTAGGTCAACCTTAACTTTTTTTTGTTAAACATTTCTAATAAAGTAACAAAGGAAAAATGATCACAACTAGAAAGTCAAAATCCTTTCATATTTGAAATAAAGCTGCTTTAAGAAGGAAAATAGAAGATATGAGATTTTAGAGCATATTTAAGAGGGAAATGAGAAGAAATAAAATATTTTAGAGTGATCTAGATTATTCTAAGAAACCAAATGTTATATATCTTAAATCCGATTATTTATTAATCATACATATATTTAAGTAATATGTCATTTTTTATGTCAAAGAATAATTACAAATGATATTGATTTTTTTATAAATATTATTTAGTTGAAATTGTTTTTAATTTTGGAATAAAATTCAAAACTACTTTTAATTGGGAAAAAGATTGTCTTTTTTATACATAAAGAAACATGTTAAGATCTTAAGACCTAGAGACATGGCAAATATGAAAGTTTACCTTTTTTCCTTGAACAATATTAATGAGTCACTTTGCTAATAATAATTGTCTCATATGTATAACATTTTTAAGAACATAAATATCTCTTTATTAACCCTTAAGTATAAAATAAAAAAATTTCTTAAAAGTAAAAAAATATTTAATAATTAAATTAAAAAAATATTAGATTTTATTCTTATACATCTGCACAATATATCACTTTTCTTGTTAACCATTTTATATAAAACATCAACTAAAAATGTCAGGCATGACATATTCAACTATTTAAAATAAAACATATAACAAATAAAGTAGAAAAAGATGAGATGACATGACATGTTAAAAGGGAGAGGAGATTGTATTTAAAATGTTGTATAAACTATTTTGAAAAGCAAAACATGATGTATATCACTCATAATTATGATATATATTATTTATATAAATATATTCAAATAATATATGATATTTGTTTTTATATAAAATTATTTAATAATTTATATTCAAAATGAGGAGAAATAAGTAATTTTAAATTTATAAAAAATATTTTAAAATATTTAAAGTCATAAATTTTATGATTGATTGATTTATTATATATTATTTATATATATTTAATTGATAAAAGGATAATTATATTGATAATAATAGTATTTTAAATAATTTAACAAAAATATATTTAAGCTATATATTTTTTATTTGTAAGTTTTTTTAATGTTGAGTTATGTTTTTATCACGATTAATTTGTAGTTTGAGTAGCAGTGATTTAAGGGTATCTAAATTGTCAAAATCACCTGGGATTATATATGGTTAGATTTTTATTCAGGAAATTTAAAATCTATAACTTTACACCATCAAATACTGTAATATAACATCCTCTCACCATCTATTTTACCCACCTTAAGCTAAAATATCAAATATTCATAACAATGGTATTTAAAATAATTTAACAAAAATATATTTAAGTTACATATTTTTTGCTTGTAAGTTTTTGTGAATATTGAGCTATGTTTGTACTACGATTAACTTGTAGTTTAAGTAGTAGTGATTTAAAGGTATCTAAACTGTCAAAATCACTTGAGATTGTATCTAGCTAAATTTTTACCCAAAAAATTTAAAACCGATAACTTTACATCATAAAATATCGTAACATAACATCCTATCACAATCTATTTTACCTACCCATATATAAAAACATATATTTTTCTTAACAACTAACACAAAAATTAACACAAAGTTTGATTAATGTTCTAATATTTGTATAATAATTAAAAATACATTACAGTTATACATCTACATTTCCCACTAGGAGAATCTACCTCACAATCATTTCAGTGAGCATTTAAAATAGAATGGGGCTGAGGGGTTAAGATCTAGAATGTTCACAAAAGTTGGGACATTCTCGTGTTACGTATAAACATCCACCTTTAAAGGGAATGTTATCGATTAAAGTGAAATGAAAAACATTTAATTATTTCTATCACTTACAAACCACAAGTTGCTAACCACCAGAGGAAACCCAGAGCTTATCGCCCCTCAATGGTTTTCACTCCCACACGTCATTGCGGGGAGACATGGCATTGGTGGTAATGATTGTGAAAGCGAGTCCGCTAAAAGGAGGATAAACAAATACGCGAGTCCCCCTAAATTAGAGGCTAAATTAGGGGCAACCAAATCTAAGATAAATATGGCTGGGAACAGACAAAGCCTTTAAACGCCTTTTGCTAAAGGCGACTTTTAGTGGGCATATGCCTAATGGAATCAGGTGGGGGAGATAATAAAAGCTTTTGAGTTGACTCCACTTAAACATTTATTTATTTATTTATTTATATATTATAACATAGACATTTATTTATTTTATATTAAAACATTGTGGATTGTTATGTGGAAAAACCAATATGATGGTTTGGAATATCATTGAAGTCCGCTGAGTTATCAGAGTTGAGCTGTTTTCTTGAATCAAGGCGAGGTTCAGAACTGGAAATTGGCACGGATTCTTGCCCGGAATTAAAGATTTGGAGCCGGGACAGTTCTTCTTCAAGTCAATATACTCGTTAACTCGACATTTCCTGTGTAAATTTCATACGGCGAAACCCTTCGACATCTTTGCTGGTGCGCTTTGATGTTTTTAATCGCGTCAAACGGTGAGTTCTGCCCCGAGAAGGCTGATTTGGTGTGTTTACTGAATTTTCTGAGGTTCAATGGTGGATTTGACTGAATTATTTAGCTCTACCAACACAGAGTCTACCGAATTTGCAAATTTAAGTTTGAAGCCGAATTTTTAGGTTTCGAAGATGTACAGGAAAATAATGGTGAAAATTCACTAGTTTGGCAAATTTTCGAAGTGATTTTGAGCCACGCTTTCTAAACAAAATATTTTTGAATCTAAATTTGTTTTGAATAATCCAATTTCTGGCGTTTTTTTCTTGGAAATTGAAGTTAAAAACAGGCAAATCAATTTGTCCTTATTAGGGGTTAGGGAAATATTGATTTACGGTCAAATATCCACGAGGAGCATATGGACAGCAATTTTCAAGCGTGTTCATGACTTTTTAGCGGTTATTGTTGAAGCAACTAGCCTGAATTTTTTTAAAACAATGGATCACGAGTTTCGTGGAGAGTATCATATAAAACTGGAAATGTTAGGCCTAAAGCCGTGCAAGGCATGATCCACGGCGGTTTGAATTCTCGGCGTGTTTATTTGTATCTTTTAGTACCTGTTTGGCTACAAAGTGGTACACGAGCTGAAATTTAAGGTAGGGAAGAGTTTCAAAGCTCAAGAGTTTGTAGATCGCATTCAGCATGGCCGCTGCCGTTGAGTCTGGTCCGAGTCCGAGCTCGGAAAATGGAACTTTAACAGGGTGCAGACTCTGTGCATTGCCGTGGTGGCAAAAAAAACCTGCGGAAGGGCGTCAGGATGTATCTGAGAATCACAGCACTCGGCGTCCCCCTGTTCAGAATGGGCAATCTTTATTAGCATCTGCAAAAGCGTCGCTGTTAACCAGGCGCCGCCTCCGACTTGATCCAGACAAAAAACTCTTCTTCATGTGTAAGTTTTGGTTTATGAAACCCCAATTTGTATAGGAGTAATTTATTCGACAACGATGTTTGTGGTTCAATGCATTTTATTCCCATCCATGGTAGGTAGCTTGTTGGCAGGAGACCACGAGAAGTTCATTAACTATTAGAATCAAAAACAGAAAAGAGATCTGTAAGTAAGATCGAGTATCAATGACGATTTTGATCGGGAATGGACTCAAATTCAATGTTTTTTAACTTGCATCAGTGCTCTTTCTTTTCTATCATTTTCGTTTTCAGAATAAGTGTACGCTACATTAATAGATACCGGATCAAGCATTGCCAAATCTGAAAAGAAGTTTACGAGAATTAGGGGAAACTGATTGCTTTCTTAGGTTTTAAGTCCCACGAAACTAGGGGCGCGTATTGATAGCTCGTGTAGTCTTCTTGTAGTTCTTATTTTGACTTGAAACCTGAAGCCATTTTTATCGTTGTACAGATGAACCTGGAAAGCAAGCTTCCAGCGTTGTGAAGATAAGGAATGTCAGCAGATCGTCTGTAGCCTTTAAAGTAAGTATGATTAGCCTTAAGTTAAGCTTCGTATCATGCCAGAAGAGTTCAATGGGATTTAGGAAGTTATGTATACGTTGTCAATCCATCCAAATCTCATTCAAAGGAAGTTGCCTATTGTTTTGCTCTGTTACTAAATGTTTTTGAATGATGCTTGCAGTTCCAGACAAATGCTCCCAAAAGCTGTTTTATGAAACCTCCAAATGGTATCCTTGGTCCAAAAGAGTCCATAACTACAACTGGTAAAATACAAGTCCTGGTGCTATGAAATACTTAGTTTTACTTTCTGAGCTGGTACTTGGGAGCATGCATCTGAACAGTACCCTTTTTTTAATTAAATCAATGCTATGTTTGAATGTTATCTGTGGCTTCTAAAAGAGGTTTTCTGACAGTGATGATAATTTGGTGCAGTTGTAAAATTTGTAGAGCAGCCAGAAAACTCTCAGGAAAGGAAGAAGACGAAGGATAAATTCAAAATTGTGAGCTTGAAAGTAAGAGAGGGCGTTGAATTTACTCCGGAACTGGTAAGTGGAGTACTATTTTAGAAACTCTGAGAACCAATGTCCACTGCTTCCAACCCTTTTGATTCAGCAGGAACATACTGTTACTATACCTTTCAACCATAATTAGCCATTCTTGTCATGACTGGGACATTCATTAAATTTCTTTATCTTTAATTTTCTGAGTGCCCTATTCTGATTGATTTAAGAATAGCTCTTTTGTGTGGATTCTAGATTTTTTAATATTGGTAGAAGCTTACGTAAACTGTGGTTTTGGCATTTATTATTATTATAATTTTGATATTTTCTAAGATGTACTTAGAATCTGTGAAGTTGGATCACTGTTTTATCCCTTTGTAAAAGTAGAATATGTTAAATAATAATTATTTTGTTCTTTCTGTGGATTTAAGGCACTGAAAATGAAATGTTTATTCTTTTGTCATCAAAACTGAAACATTCATTGTCTTGATCTGAAGTTTGACGAGAATAAGGAGTCACTGGCAGTGGAGAAAGTATTGCGTGTTGTATTTCTTGATCCACAACGCCCATCCAAGGTATAATTTATGGCTTTTCACAAGATGGGCTCATTTTTTATTCAGGTCATTCAAATTAAATTGTTTTTACATTTATTTTTGTCACTCTAAAACCCTGAAATGTTGGTTGTTTCTACAAGGAGCTGGAGAAATTGAAGAAGCGTATAGCAGAAGCAGAAGCTGATAACGAAGCACGCAAGAATCCTGTAGATGACAAGGCTGCAAAACCTCCTGGTCCTACAGAAGGCATCCTAGATGAATGGGTAAGGATTTTGTTCTTTTGAGTATTATTTGCTTTCAAAGCTCTTTCCACGGATTGAATGACGGTAATTTTTCAATGAGACTTTGTTGTGCTGCTCATTCTCTGTACCTTAGATTGTTTCTTGAAGTTCATGTAACTGTTATTTATTCAGAGGTTAATAAATTCTTTCTATGTTGTAGAAGGTACGAAGAGAGAGATATCTGGCAAGACAAGCAGCTGAAGGAGCAGACTCTGTGTGAATATATTAGATTTTTCTGAGGGAACAGCGTGTTTGTTCTGTTAGGAATCTTTTGATGCTTATTTTCTTTGGAGGTTTAATAGCATACAGGGGAAAATGAATTTGGACATTGTAAAATGGATGCCACAGTACAACATCCTTTTGCTATCTGTCAACATATGCAGTGCTGTTTGAGGAGAATCTTTCTTGTACATATAGTTTGCCATTGCAAACTGAGGTTCCTATTTATTGTAAGTATTAATTCCACTGTACTAAACATTGCTCCACTATTGTTCTTTAGCTTTTATACTTCTGGAGGTATGCAATTCGACTCCATCCAAGCACGTTAGGACTCTGCATTCGCATTCAGTAATTGTATCTCAGAGGAAGGAGACGGTCGTCAAATTGAGTTGATATCAACCTTGACAGTTTTGATCGGATGACAGAGCCTCTACGTAGGCTCGCTATTTCTTTCTGCAACTGTTTGACATGAATTGAATATATTCTTGATTTCTTCAAATTCAATTTAGTTGTTAAGACCATTTTATTTGAAGCCAATTTGGAAAAGATGCCAATTTGGAAAAGATGCCGTGTCTTGCCAGTCTTTTTTTGTTGAAAAAAGCTCGAGTCATTTGATTTATAAGCTAATTTGGAATCGATGCTAGACGATGCATTTTTGTGTTTAATGGATAGCTAATTGCTTTTGCTTGAACTATGGGGAGCTCTGAACTCCAACTTTTACACTTTTTACATGGCTGGGGTATTCATGAGATTTGATCTTTGGACCTCTGTGAGTTTGTTTCTATTACCAGGGAAATGACATTTAGTATACCCAGCGGTTTCTATGCTCTTTATGGATCGACATTTCTACCAAATATGAGCTGAAAGTTTAATAAGTTTATGCCAACTAAATTGTTTTATATACATATATGTTAAAAATTCAGGATACAGCAAACAAAGCCCTCAGACGAAGAAGAAGATGAATCAAGGGTACCGGCAAGTAAAGGAGGGGGTTACTGTTTGTCCCATTCGAGGAAATTAATTTCTAGTGGCAATCAACCATCTTCAACAAGCAAGCAGGGCCTGTAAAGGTAAATGTGATCTTAGTTGAGGCAATATTTCCGAAGCTGAAAGTAGTGTCACCCTCCATTCCTAAACAACAAAAACACAGCAGTACAATTTGTTTGACAGAAAGTCAAAGGGGTCTACCCAATTTGACAGGCATTTTCGATTAAATTGTAGATTGAAACTTGACCAGCGGAGAAATGGGCATAGCAATGCAAAGTCAGTGTCCTTGGAGGAATCCTGGATCACGTTTGGGTGCTAATTGATATAATTCAGACAGGGAGGCAGTGCAATGGTGGATTCTGTTTTGGAAATTTTCTTAGATCTGTCAGGAAACACAAATCATACTTGTTGGGTAGGAAGAGAGAAAATATGGGAAAGTGATTAATATTTTTGCTCGAGTTGCGATGATTATTTGTACTTTTGGGGGTTTCATTTCCATGATTCATGCCGTGTAATATATTTTAGTCTTGGGTCTTATTTGTATTTAGGTACAGAAGTCAGAGTCACAAAGGGTAGGTCTTATTTGCAGTCAGGTACACAGTAATGAAGTTGGACCATATTCATCTTTATTACTTACCAAAAAGCAATGTCCAACCATGTCAACCAGTTTTATTACATACCAACTTAAAAGAATCTTCCAACTACTTACCACCTATCAAAAGGCCTGGACCACCTAACAAAAGGCCTGGGAATGTGCTCTGTGGTCATCATAATTATACGTATGACAAATATAAAATCTAAGCTTATGACCCAGATAAAATCTAAAGATTGCACCAACAAACCAAAACCTTGGAATTTGCTGTCAAGTCATCATAATGATAACATGACAAAGAAATATAAAATGGAAAGATTCCACCCAGCAATATTCAATTAATCATAATAATTGAAAAAAACCCTCCCCACCTTTATGAGTTCCATGGCTTTATTTGTATATACACCACCAAACATGCATTATCCCCTTGGTGGTGAGTTCTATGGCATTTTTTTTATATACATCACCAAAAATGCATTATCGACGTGCAAACTTGAAACCTACACAAACCTGAGAAGTACTCAAATCTCGAAAGTACAAAATAGGTATGATTAAAAAGATCAGAAGGGGTTTTTTTGATTGGGAATGATATTAGGGGAAAGAAAGTGTGAGAGTAAGTTATATTGATGTCTCAATCTAAGTATTTTGGTCTTAAATCCCCTTTGGAATTAAAGATATAGAGTTGAATAGGGAAAGGGGTTTTACAAATATAAAAATTCTATCTATGGAAGATCCTCAATGTTAAGCATACTTGTTTAGTGAAACATCCTGGAATGCTATATTATATCATACTTGTTTAGTGAAACATCCTGGAATGTTATATTATATCTTTTATCCTGGAATGTTATATTATATTTTTTATACTATATTTTTTTATACAATTTAGTTTATTTTATTTTTTATACTATATTTTTTATATTTTCAATAGTAGATAATTTATACAATTTAGTTTAGTATGGAGGTGGTTAGTTCTCATTTAAAAAAATAAAAATATTTTTGATTTATTAGTTAATTTTATATATTTTTTGAACATACATGTAGTCTAATTACTAGTTTAGATTCATGATAACTTTGGATCTAGTTTAGATTCATCATAATTTTGGATTGGATTTGGGAAGAGATAAAATCTTTTTACACTTTATAAAATGTTTGTACCTCAAAAGATTTGATCCTTTTAGACACTTGGTAGATTCTGAGTTAAAATGAATCTAGGTTAGTTTAATTATTAATTATATTTTATTTTTTATTTGAACTTTTTTAATTTTAATTTTAGTTTTATGTAATTTTTTTGGTTGGCTAAGTTATGTGAGCCCTAAGATGTAGGTATATTTAAGAGTTGGATTGAGAAATTGCAATCGACGCACATGTAAACCATCAAAATCATGTAAACCATCAAAATCAACTAAGAATTTCACTTGACTTAGGCCATACATCTCAAGCTAATTATTTTACATTATTTTTTAATGTGTTATGACTTTTAATTTTCTTTCATTGTATTGTCCCAACATTCTATCATACTCATCGAGCACACTTATAATTAGTTTGATGTTATGCCAACATTCTATCATACTCATCGAGCACACTTATAATTAGTTTGATGTTATGCTTTATGTTGATGTTATCGTGTACTCAATCCTTAATTGATGTGTGTTTTATTCTTCCATATCGCTGTTGCAGGTAGCGCCTTCCTATCACCCACACACTTTTCCATCTAATTGAATGTTCTTTGTGATGTTTATTTCTTTTGCACTACATGCTCTATCCTATCATGTGTTCGCTGTGTTGGTAATTTGATTTTTTTAGATGCCCATCATCAATTGCACCTTAAAAAACCATTCTATCTCCATGAATAATTTCTTCCTTCTATATTGATCTTTTTATTAATATTTTTCAAAAAAAAACCGAGGCATTATTTTTGTTTTACTCTATCCTCAAACAAATCATTAAACAAACACTTGGTCTCTAATTGCATGATTCACGTGTTCCCTATCCTTCAACGCTCGTGCCAAATTTGTCAATTTTTATTCGCTAGGCTCCTTGGAACTTGTCACAAAAAAATAAAAATAAAATAATTAATAAAACAGCATAGTCTCTTCATAGGGCTCGTGTCCACAGTCTCATTAATTGCTCCTTAAAACTAATATCAAACTAGTGAATCTAAACATGCGTAAATGTAAATGCCATTTAGTGGTAAGGTTTAAACACGTGAGCTAAATCGTACTTTGATTAACAAAATTAGCTAGGGGAGACCAATACAATAACATTTATAGTATTTCTCATACAATAACAATACAATATTTATAGTATTTTCCACTTGCCATGGGTTTGAATATTTTTTTTTTTATAGAATCTTGATTAGAGCTATAATATGACAAGATTATCCCAAATTCCAAGTAACTTTGAAGTAAAGTTTTGTATAAAAATATTGATTAGAGAGCTATAACATGATAAGGTTATCCCAAACTCCAAATGACTTTGAAGTAAAATATTTAAGGTAATAAATATCCAACTGAACAAACCAAAGGAATCTAGTGAGTAACCAAAACATATAGTATTTACAATTCTATCAATCTACATTCAAGACTTCTATGTCATCGTTTTGAGAACTCATTCTTGATCCTAATAAGATTTGAGTTATTAGTGCTATTTGCTAATCACTTATTTACAAAGATAGGGATAATCTTTATTTACAAAGATTAGAATAATGTTGGTGATGAAGTTGCCTCTTGTTATTTAATTTTTATAAATTTTAAAATAAGATATTAGAAAACAAGTTTCTTCTTCAATAATATTATCAATTTAATGAAAAATTTACTAAGTTTTATTTTTTCAGAGGTTGAATCAAATCATGATTTTTATGTTGATTTTAAAAAATGGTGATGCAACATCATTTTTTTTTTCATTTTAGGATTAAAATTTTAACATATTCAATTTTGGAAATAAAACCAAGTATAATGAAAAATTTACTAAGTTTTATTTTTTCAAAGGTTGAATCAAATCATGATTTTTATGTTGATTTTAAAAAATGGTGATGCAACATCATTTTTTTTTTTTCATTTTAGGATTAAAATTCTAACATATTCAATTTTGGAAATAAAACCAAGTATCATGATTATAAAAGACATAAAAAAACCATGTCTAAAAAATTGGTGATGTCATCCCTTTTTTTAGTGTTAAAGTTCAAATATTTTCCAACCATCACATTAAAGACCAAATATCATGAGTAAGAAAAACCTAAAAATCAACCCTTAAAGTTTGTCCACCTTTTTGTTTTGTTTGTTTTTTTAAATGTTTATTTTCAAGTGTTTTTCAAAGTTGTCAAGATTTTATTTTATTTTAAGGACTAAAATTACCAATTAACATAGATTTGGACCTTGACCTTTATACCATAGAACAAAAAAAAAACATAAATTCAAATATAAATCTAAAAGTGGGATTACATAGTTTTTGTTTAATTATTATTATTATTTTTTAAAATTAAAATTATATATATATATATATATATATATATATATATATATATATATATATATCTTAAGAAAACATTTTAAACCAAAAATAAGGAAGTACACAAAAAAAAAGAATACCAAAAAAAAATCAAAATTAAAAACAAGGTCTAGTTTAATTAAATTAAGAAATAATAAAACAAAAATTTCATCCCAAAAATACTAATAAAATATTGTATTATTGAATGTCATCACTAATTATATATATGTGTGTGTTAATTAAATTTATTAAAATATGTTTTTAATATGATAAGAAGTTATTTTCAATTGGAAAAATAGACAAAAAAAAAAAAAAACTATAATTCATGAAAATGAAAACAACTGAAAAAGAAAAATGAAAAAAAACCCAAAAAACAAAAAGTTAAATGAAAAAGAAATAAAACTAAAAACTAAAAATTAGTAACTAATAGAAATGACAGCTACTAAAACCTCAACCAATCTCCTTACAAATAAATAAATTTAAATAATAATAAAAAATAACAAAAATTGAATTCCTAGTATTAAACTATGGATAAACTACATAAATTTTTGGTCAAAGACAAACTAATAGGCAGTGCAAAAGTAAAACAATAAAATAAAATAAAATTAAAACTAAGAAAACATTTTAAACAAGTTTAATATGCAACCTTGCTTCTTAATACCTGTCTTTTATGAAAATAGTAATTGATAGCAATAATTGAATGCATGAACAAATTCACAAATCTAATAGTGAAGCACATGAAGTAATTAATGAACTGGATAACTTTGGAGCAAAATAGAGATAGGTGCATAGATAATTTTGGATAAAACATTAGCTCCGACATCATTATTTGCTACAAAAGTTAAGAGTTTATTGAAATGTGCTTGTGCACATTTTATTCCATCTTTATCTTATGTGACCATATAAAGAGGAAAAATTACAATAATTGATATCTTTTTAGTAAATAATGTATATATCAACGTTTTTAAAAACTAGTTATTGTAACACACTATTTATTTAACTTCAAATTTATACTCATCATAATGTAGCCCAAAATAAATCTATGGTAAAATTTCTATGTCGAAAAAATCAAATATGAAGTATCATGTGGTCTTAATTGCACAATAAAAAACAATACAAAAAAATATGAAGAAAACCAACCAGGAAAAACAGTGTAATATGTAGTATTGCTTCTTTTGTTTTTTAAACTGGTTAGTTTCCATGGTTAGTAAAAGCTCTAAACATATTGAAACTATTTGTTTTTGGAAACGAAAATATTAATTAGGAAAAAATTCCTAAATTTGGAAAAAAATTGATAATTAATTTATGAGGACACTTGCGATTATAAGATTTTTTTTTTTTTTGTTTTTTTTCTAACACAATTTTTAATTCTAAAAATTTGATTTTAAACTACATAAAATTAGTCATCCACCAATAAAAAATTAGAGTTCAAAAAATAATTTTCAATTTCTAAAAAAATAAGCTTAACATTTAATTTCACAAAAACTTTAATAAACTTTGAAAATAGTTTCTAAAAATTTACAAATTAATTAAGAGCAATCGATTTTTATCCAAATTGATTACAATGATTACAATATACTCTTAGGAAAGTATAAAAATAAAATAAATAATTTAAAAGCAAAAAATAATAATATTAATTTAATAAAAATTACTAATTTATTTTAATTTTTTTATAAAATAAAACTAAAATTTAAATTTAAAAAATTAGAAAACAAATATTTAAAATAAAAAATTAAAAAATATAACTATAATTTAGAGTTTAAAATATTATAAAATATATTAAAAAGAAAAAAAAAAATTATGGGAATGAAATGGAAATAACACAAGTATGGCCAAATGTGTGGGGTAGGGTGATGCTTTGCATCACCCTCTATTCATGAGATAAGCCCAATAACTAGTGCACAACCTGCTTCAGGTTGTATGACGTTGTATGACATTGTGTAGTTGGAGGGGTGATGTCCAACATCACTTTTCCCAAGCACAATGTGCCATAGTTGTGTTATGTTTGTTTTATATATATATATATATATATATATAATTTAGCTGTTTTTTTTATAGTTTTTATTTTTTGATTTTTAATTAATTTTTATTGTTTAGAATTCCCCCATAGTATATGTCAGATCCTGTTGTGTGTCGCAGTTATGAAGAGGACAATTAGAATTGATGGCCACCTAGACCCTCAAGCATTCTCTTCTATGCACTGGTACATCACGTTAAATTCTCATGCGAGGGGAGATTTAATGTGCCTCAAGTGGGTGCATGCCTTTGCTCATCTAGCTCATTGGTTAATGATTTCAATTAATTATTATCTAGAGGGGTTCCTTGCATTTATGGTAGGTGGTGGCATCATGGAGTGGTGACACCCTTCTTTAGATGCGCCTTTGTTCCTAGTGTGCATTATTGTATTCCTGTCATCGTGGATAGTCATCCTTGCCTTTGGTAGCCATGCCTATGGTTCTCATCACTGCCATGCATCCCTTGGTTGGTTTGACTCTCGACGTTTATTTGTTCTCTCAAAGATGGAGAATTTGTGTTTCTCTACATTTCTTGATGGGTTCTTATCTTCCTCCTGTGTTCGCATGGCCCCTTTTGGGCTTCAAATGGCCTGCACAATTCACTATAATGGCTCATCTCTTTTGCAAAGTTTTTTTTTGCCTCATATCAGTCTGCATATTACTCTAGCCAAGGCTTAAACTCAAACTTTCCTATGGATGACAACCTCCAAAGGTTGGTTTGCGAAAATTCTAAGTGATAATCACCCTGTGCTTCAACTTCAGTGTCCCTCTCAGAAGCTCACTTCTCCCAATAGTTGTTTGATTGGCTCTATGTCAGTCACAAACACTACAAGCGCTGCATGTTATGGTTGGCAAGCAGGGGTTCAATTCATCGGGCACTGGTTTAAAGACTCAGACTCACGGGTTTTTCTAGGTCGTGGCTCATGAGTTTGTGGTCAGTTATTGAAGCTTCTAGGTGTGGCTAAAAAGCTCAAGTACTCTAGTTGGTATTTGTATGCAACCTGGGATTCATGGCACCAGGCGACTTGTAACTCATCAAAAGGAACACCCAGCATGGCTAGTTATCATTCCAAGGCATAATGTGGTGACTCTTTAAGCTAAGTGTTGTTTATAGAAAATTTCCTTTTTCATATTAGCATATGGAAGCTCTTTTTTTAAGTTTGTATGGGTCGGTAGAATAGGGCCTCTGTGCCCACCACTTATTTGACACTCTTTGTTTATTTTGGCTACACTTTCTTTTTGTCTGATGACCTGGTTAAGCATGACCTATGTAACCTAGATATTCTCAATCTATGCTACTAGGTTGGTTTCCCATTGGGAAAGCCAGTAGCACATAGTGCTCTTACTTGTAATGCTCTATTTAGTTAATAAAATATCAAACCTTACACAAAAAATAAAAATAAAATTATTGTTAAAAAAATAGATTAAAAAGACTTTTTTTTTGTTAAATTATTTAATTTGTGGTTTTTTTTATCAAAATTTTCATGTGTTTAATTACAAATCTAAATTTTTTGCATTATGTTAATTTTTAAGAGTATTTTTCATAATTTTGTGTACATTAATGATGACTTTATAAGCCATGGTTTAAAAAATATTGCAATTTTAATGCCCCGCTAAAAATAGGTCCGATTTTCTTAGGCTAAGATCTCAAAAGAGCTATACTTTTAGCATTTAAATTCTTTTTCTCCACTTTGTAGAACGACTCTTTGATTTAGATGTTGACTTTTAACGTTTGTTTTTTTATTTCATGATATTTGGATTATAATTCCATAATTGAAAAATGTTGAGATTTTAAACTATTTTTTACTTGTGATATTTGGTTTTAATTCCATGGTTGAAAAATGTTAGAATTTTAAGGTTTCAGAATCATGTTGTGATCTTTAATGTCATGGTTGAAAATAGTTGGAATTTAAAGTTTTCCATGAGAATTCTTTTGGATTTTAATGACATGGTTAAAAAGTGTAGGAATTTTAACCATAAAAAATGGGTGGTGCAAGATCACTGCTTTTTTTTATTTTTTATTTCAAAATGTTTTTTCACAAATTTTTTGCGAAAGTTCTTGTTTTAAGATTATAATTCTTATTAAGTTGGTTATATTGTTCTTTAAGTATACAAAATTTTAAGCCCAACAGTGAAATTAATAAATGAATAGAAGTAACCTTTTCTCTCTCCCATATAGTACACATATGGAATCATTTCTACATAGATTTTCACTTAACCCTTGCTAATTGTCATACATGTTTTCCCTGGGATTTTAATAAGTGATTGTGTCCGTTATCTTATTCAATAAAATCATGGACTTATTTCCCTCCACTACATCATAAAATATAAGCATTACTTAATAAACTAAACACAAAACTTATGGTGCCCTTATTATAATATCATTTATTTATGGTAAATTAAAGAAACATTACTTTATGCATTTCTATTTATATTGTTCAAGGCCAAATTTGAGATACTACATTGCCTTCCTTTGGGAATAATATGGATCTTGGTGTAGATTTATTCTTCAAACTGACATGGCTATTGCTTTTGCATATCATCCTCCATTTCCCAAGTTGCTTCCCTGGGCTCATAATAACTCCTTTGGGTGTTTCTCTAGGCAATGGAATTGTTCTATAACATTACAATCTTTTCATTGAGGATGCACAAATGTTCTATCCATAATCCACCATCTAGTTTGACTTGAATCAAGTATTAACAAAGGAGATGGTTAGGACCAGATACACATAACATAGCATACACCCTAAAACTTTTTTCCAACACAAACATATATCTAGGTGCGTCATTCTATCCAATATTTCAAAAAACCCATGATATCCCATTATAATCTTTGGAAATTTCTTAAATTTGAAAAGTGATCAAAATGGGAATAAACCTTGGAAGCATAAGATCCTTGCTTGCAAATTACTTTTGAATCCCTTGATCTTCTTCATAGATATTTTAATGGTCTTGAACAACCTTTAGACATGGCTTGAATTTAAAACAAATTCTTCCATATCCTTAAGCATATTAAGCCTAATCAAAATTGTGTTTAGTAAATGGTTAGAACTAATTTGAATATCACATTTTAACATACCCCCATCTCTCATTAGCCCATACTAAGGGTAGAAGAAGGTGTTACTATGATTGACCCAACCTCCAATGTCTTGTTAATGGGATCTAAACAATTTTCATTTTTAAAACTCCTCAAAACTGAAACTAAACACCACCATTACATCCATATCATTGAGACCTTTCCAATGATATAAATTTTTCCTCAATCTGACCCTTAGATCAAAAGATATGGCCATTTAAAGTTTGGTTAGTTAATCCTTGCCATATCATCGACTCTGCCATGTGGCACCCACATGGTCCCCACGTGGCACTTCACATCTCTTCCATGTCACACCCCAAGTGGGTCCACTTCACTTTCCTTTTCATGGATTCCACTGTGGCCATGTCATCTCATTCAGGATAAGGGTTTGCGGGACTAGCTCGATGCTTGCAAAAACAAGTTTTATGTTATAATGATATTAGGGTGTATAAGGCCCACACACATGGAAACCCACATCCCTGCTCGACTTATGCCTTTTTCTTAGCCCCAAACCTTTATAAACATAAGCACATTCCCTCCTTTTAAATTTATTTGGGTGGGGATAAATTTTCAATTGCCGTTAGGTGCTGGGAAATTTCTCATTCCTCAAGAGATAAAATCCCCAGGCCTCCATCGTTGTCCCCCTTTTGAAATCACTAGGGCGACGTCAACATTTAAACTCCCTAGGAAAAAATCTTCTTATGTTATATGCTATACCATCTCTATTCCCCAAGATAATTACCCCTAGTCCTTTATCACAATGCTCCTATAGAAACCTCCGAGGTGACGTTAGCATTAGGATGATGTCACCTCCCCATCATGATGATGCCACACCATCCACATGACCTCCTCCATGAGTGCCACATGTCACCTATATTGGGACACTTTGGACCTACCAACAAATCGCTAGTGCTTTCCACGTGGTGACCCCTTGGGTGCCATGTCACCCTTAGTCTGCGTCATCTGCCACTATGGCCTGACCCCACTAGGTATCGAACTTTTGCAAAACATGATTTTCGGTTATAAAATAAATTGGGAATTTTAATGATTTGTTGGCCTCGAGGCCTTAAATGGTGATTTTTACATCATTTGTTGTTCCTCCCTTCCATTCCCTGGCCCCATCTCCCCAACCAAAATATTGTGTGCACAAAGGAAAAACCCTAGGATCCATCCATTCGATGAATCTTATGGCTCGAGGAACCAACTATTTAGATTTAAGAAAACAATATTGTTTCAAAAATCGCCAAGGTCTGAGATTTAGCACGATCATTATGACCCCTGGATGCATGGACCCTCTCCAATAGAACTAGTGTTAACACATGAACTCAATACTTCTCCCATGTCTCTCGGCCCTTTCTATATGAAGATGCTAGAAATTAAGCCTCTGTGCAACACTTTAGTTGTAGATCAACTTTTCTCCCAACTTGAGTATGTGTAAGGTCTCTGCCACAACTCCTCGCACACAATCATGATGTCCGTCCCTTATGAGCATTATAAGGCATGAAGGTCTATCCCTCTCGAGCTTAGCAAGGACTCAGCATGTACCATTTGATATACACACATGAAGCAATATCTCTCCCTGAGCTTTCCCCACTCAACCTAACTTGCATTCATATGAATATGTATAAACCCAACTATCTCTCTTGAGATTTATGGTGCAAATAAAGGCTTGACTTTCAACTTTATTTCAATGGAAAATGGCTAGTGACAAATATATACCAATCTCTTTCATGCTCTAGCATCTCAGAGAAAATTCAGGCTTAGGTAACACAAAGATTCAAATATCTGTTGTATTCAAGCCATTATCTCGAGTTTAAGCATATGAAATAGACACAAGAATTAAACCATTCCTCTGGAATTTCACTAGATATTAGTGTTACAAGAAGTTATGTTCCTTGGCATTAACAAATGCATTTTTATCATTACTTAGAAAATACATGGGAAATCAACAATCCCCTTTTTACAGGAACTCATGTTCCTTAGTGTTAATATGAGAAATTCATCAACACAATAGGCATGTATGTAATATTCAAATGCATGGAATCATGAATAAGAACTATTACATGAAACATGTAGGAACTAAACCACTCCTCAAATCACAATGTAAAGAAATTTTTTTAGCATTATTCCATGCATTTATCTCAAAATTTGCATTTATACTACAAACCCAATTTCATGAGATTAGAACAGAACATATCTTATAATGAAGAACCTAACAACTGAGTTTGGGACTCTAACTCTTTGATCAAACTCAGATTGACCTGCACTGTAACCTTTCTTGCAGCCAATCACCCCTGATCCAAATTCTAGATCTTGAGAAAAAGTGCTCAATGAAATAAAATCAATGTTTCCAACTAAAATAGGGTCTCTCAAGGCTCCACCACCTCCACCCACCAACTAATGCAGAAGTTAAGAAACTACTACACTATAGGTCCTTTAACTAGACCCACATCAATGCGAGGGATTCTTACAAGCATAGAGAGCCACCATTAAGTCACAGGTGAAGAGCTTAACATGGAAGGTTCATCAGTTGGACAAGTTGATATCAAGATAGTAGGTTCGTCTGTCCACAAGCTTCCCTACTCTTTCTTTGCATATTATTTTCTATGCCCATTCCTTTCGTGAGGAATTCTAAAACCATCACTTACATACAATAAATAAGACCCGTTGTTTCTCAAACGTTCTCAACATCTCTCAACTATCACACCACATAGGCCTTCCATGTTGTGCAAGCAATCCTTTCTGTGGACAGAAACGATTCCTCTAGTCCTATGGGAGGATCTAGCAACAAACTAGACAAATATGTGTAAACTTTCCTAACGTATACCAAAAAACACAAAGGTGGATAGATGACCTACCTCACTCTGATGTTAAAATCCATTGGTGTCGTCCTCGATCTTCTCGCTTCCAAGTTCGTTCCTCTCTATGCCATTGTGGATGAATACCTGCAAGGAAGATCTAACAGAGACGACAAGGGCATACATATATAACACAATTCATTCTAACATAAACTATTTGATAGATCAAGGAGTATCACACTAAATAAGTAATGATTTACACACTTATGGAAAGAAAACACATAATGTATTATTAATAGAAAGTAAGGGAAGCATACAGCCACTTAAGGCTTGATGTTGGAAGCCTCCTTTGGATGAGTTTCCAAG
This sequence comes from Pinus tabuliformis, assembly GCA_031772625.1. Classification (NCBI taxonomy): domain Eukaryota; kingdom Viridiplantae; phylum Streptophyta; class Pinopsida; order Pinales; family Pinaceae; genus Pinus; species Pinus tabuliformis. The sequence continues at coordinate 627,906,032 of CM062805.1, read as the reverse complement.
TCCTTGCCAAAACCTTCAAGCACTCCTTTCTCCTTAGAAAAATGGGAAACATTTAGGCATAGTTTTAGCACTAGGAAGGAAACCAAGAAATATCCAACCATTTGTGGATAGTAGGGATCTCATTTATAGGGAAGGAGAGGGAGTTAAGGATCCATAAAAGGAGGGAGAGGTTCCACAACTCAAGGGAAATATCCATGAAATTAGGATCAAGGACAAAGAATGGGAGATGTCACTCTAATCCTTATTCACCTGTAACCAGCTCATCGTTCTTGAGACTTCCAGTAAGAGAAGCTTCTCCTCCACTTTAGGAAAATATTCTTGAAGAGGATCAATGCGGGTTTTCCTTATAAAAGGCATGTTGGCAATGCTAGGTCATCGTAGTGCAACAAGTTGCCAGCACAGGTCACCAAAACGCATTGATCCTAAAAACTATGTTTATAACAAGTTTTCTTAGAAACTCTTTCAGTGAAAGTTTTCTTCTTTTCTTCAGGGATGATTTTGTATATGTTTCATGGTGAATACACTAACATATTTCGTCATTTTTACGCTTCGAAATATGGGATGGGAAGTGTGACACAATACTGTGTAACATTCCATTTATTCAACAATGTTACATGGTATTCAAGCAAGCACATAGAATCATAGTTCAGTTATTGAAGGAGAGATTAACATGGGAAGTTTCATCAACTGGACAAGCTGCAGTCAGGCTGTTAGTTTCATTAGTCCATAAGTTTCCCAGTGGGTTCATTAATCCTAAGAAAAGCCACTTTTAGTGGGTTCACCAGCCCTTATGCAAGCCATTGCGAACAAAAATGATCCCTCTAGTCCTATGTGAGGATCTAGCAACAAACGAAAACAAATATGTGCAAACTTTCCTAGTTTATACTAGAAAACAAAAAGGAGGATAAATGACCTACCTCACTCTGATCCTAACATCCGTTTGTGTCATCCTTGATTCTTTAGCTTCCAATCTCAAACTCCTCTTCATCTTTATGGATGAATAGATGCAAAGAAGATCAGGTGGAGACAAAAAACACATACAAAGAAAAATTCATTCCAATATAAACAATGTAACAGATCAAGGAGCGTTACACTAAATGAGCAATCATTGACACATTTATGGAAAGTAAACACATAATGTATTATTAATAAATTATAAGGGAAGCATACAACCACTTAATCCATAATCGTGGAAGCCTCCTTTGGATGAGTTTCCAAGTCCTAGCCAAGACCTTCAAGCACTCCTTTCTCCTTAACAAAATGGGCAACATTTAGGCATAGTTTCAGCACTAGGAAGGCAACCAAGCAATAGCCAACGAGTTGTGGATAGTAGAGATCTCATTGATAGGGAAGCAGAGGGAGTTAAGGATCCATAAAGGAGGGAGATTCTCCACAAATCAAGGGAAAGATCCATGAAAGTAGGATCAAGGACTAGGAATGGGAGATCTCGCTCTAATCCTTATTCACCTGTAACCATCTCACCTTTCTCGAGACTTCTAGTAAGAGAAGCTTCTCCTCCACTTTAGGAAAAAATGTCCGAAGAGGTTCAACATGGGTTTACCTTATAAAATCTGTGCTAGGTCAGCATAGTGCAATAAGTTACCAACACGGGTCACCAGTGATGCAAGACACACTGATCCTAAAAACTAGATTTTTGACAAGTTTTCTTAGAAACTCTTTAAGGGAAATTTATCTTCTTTTCTTCAGGGATGCTTCTGTATATGTTTCATGGTGAATACACTGACAAATTTCGTCATTTTTATGCTTCAGGACATGGGATGGGAAGTGTGACAAAATAATGTGTAACATATGCACCCTAAAGCATGAAGGTAGTATGAGAAGTGATGGGTGAAATGCTTTACAAGTCAAGGAAATGACCTAGAGAAATGTCGTTAGGAGACCTAAAAATCAAACATGATACAATATATTTGACATAGTTGATGTAAGTATGCCTAATAATACATCTTTGAATAAGCGTCTAAAAATACATGAATACATGACATGGATGTAGCCATCCAAATATAAGGGATCATGTGTATGGATCCACGACATGGACACAACCATCTAAAATAGAAGGGATCATATGTATGGACCCATAATGTGGACATAGACATTTGTATAGAAGGAATCATGTGTACAATCATGAATAGCTAATAAATCCATGCAACCTAGATTTATAAGATGAAACCTCGGGTCTTCATCTCTGTCTCAACCCAACCAAAGTATGAATCCTAGCATGTGAATAAACGTGTCAGAGTTGAACATGGTAGAAAACCACCTAATTACTGGTCAATGATGTGAACCATTAACAGGCATGAGAGAAACCACCAATAATGACAATGGCTCTCAAGGAACAAAAACACAATCCATGAGTGTGAACAAGGAAGATGAAGTCGAACTCTCACAAAATCTTTCGATCGAATACCAATGATGTGAACCTATCATCGAATGCAAAGAACCTACCATTGAGGCATAAGAGCTTCAAGGTACTGAAAGGGAGTTTCTAGACCGTCTTCCTAGATAATGAACTGGAGTCGACAGGAAGTGATCCATTGAAGGAGGGCCATAATGTTTCCCACATCATTGACACAAAACATAGGATTTAGCAGAGTTGGTAAGAGTGATTCAGGATTGCTGTAGAAAAATAAAATAGGGTATCAGTGGTTTTAATTTTAGATGAGACTTATCTTGAACATATCGGTGGCACAACTCCAAAATTTGGTACCATTTGACTCAACATAGGATCAGAGGTCATGATGACAACAGGATATAATCAAATGAGAGGCAAATGGATTCCCACAACCCAGTAAGGAAAGTGGCAAAGTGAGGATAAACCAAACTCGACACGAGATACAGACATGAGTCATGTTCAAGAGCGACATGCTTCCTTTATACAAAATACAAGATATATGTTTACTTCTATTTTCCCCCACTATTTCTATCAAGTACCTCATTATTTTTAATCTCAAGATTGAAGAGGGTACCATATGATTGTCGTATAAGTTCATCCTTCAAATGAATCCATCCTAGTAATTTTAACGAGCCCTAGGAAGGATTAGCTTGGTCTCGTCATGGTGACAAGTCCTTCATTGTTTTAGTTTTACAAGCCTGATAGAGGGGTAGATCAACGTATTTTTCATGTTTAGAGAGTTTGAAAAAGAGGAAAAAAGGAAACTCCAAAGGGCCCTTTTCATAGATAGTCTCTCGAATCCGAAAAGGTAGAAAACAATATTCAAGAGAACCTCTTAGCCATGTTTGACTAAGGTAATCCTTTTTCGTAGCTAGTCTATCTTAGTTTGGAAAAAGGGTTAAACTTATACTGAGTAGATGTCTTTTCATTAAATTTTTTGAGTTTGAAAAGACAAGTGCTCAAAAATCTTTTCATATTTTTGGAGTCTGAAATGAGCTAAAAGAGGACTCCACCTGGAGGAACGAGTGGTATAAAATGATAGCGACTGGTTCCAGTGATGATGGAACTAAAAACATGTAAAGGTCAAGAGGCTAGATAATAATACCACTCATCGTAGCTATTCCCCAGGCAAGGGTAAAACAACCAAGTGAAAGTGTATGATCGACCAATGAGATGGTGATGATGGAATGAAAAAACTGAGGCTCATCTGGAAAAAACACGCTGATAAAAATGGTAATCATGAGAGGTAAAGTGGGAATGGTTTCATTTTTACACAAGATTGAAACATGGGAAACTATGCTTGATATTGGTTTCATTTTTACACAAACTTGAAACAAAGAAAAACTATGCTTGAGATCGGTTTCATTTTTATACAAGCTTGAAACAAAAAAAAATATGCTTGAGATAAGTTTGTATGCCCTCAACATAATGACTCAATTCGAGGTACATGCCCCCTAAGCTTCATTTCATTCACCTAAGTAGACTATTGGTTACTAACAAGTGGATGGAATTAAGGTTCATTTAAGAGATCAAGTGAAAGACTTGACTGGGAATTTACGAGATCTAATGAAAGACTTGAATTGAAAGAGGATTTGTTTCATTTTTTAACGAGATTGACATGGGAAAAGAACCATGCTCATGACACCTTGTTTCATTTTTTAACAAGCTTGATACAAGTAAAGGAACTCTACTTGAGGAGCCTTGATTCATTTTTTAAGGAGCTTGACACAAGTAAAGAAACTCTACTTTGACACCTTGTTTCATTTTTTAAGGAGCTTGACACAAGACAAGGAACTCTGCTCTGGGAACCTTGATTCGTTTTTTAAGGAGCTTGACACAAGACAAGGAAATGTGCTCCATGACCTTGATTATGGCCCATAATAGGCCATGGATTCCAAGAGGTTCTCATCATATCGGATAACAATGCTATGTAAGGGATACATGTTAAGGGATCTAATGGAAAGATCAGGATCTAATGCCCCTAGTACATGATGCATTATATCACTAACTAGATCATCAATAGGCGCGAGCATGGAATAGGTTGCCACATAATTAAATTGTGGTGGGGGTGATACCACTTGCATAAAAGGACTAGTTAGGGAAGATGGTTGATTTGGAGTCAAATTAGGACCAACGAACGAAAGATGATCAATGGCCACAATTCTTCCTTCATGCAGGAAACATACGATACGAAAGAGAGAAGAGATAAGAGCTCCCATGACATAAACATAGTCACGACTGAGGAGTAAATTAAAATCCAAAGGGCCTTGGACAACCATCACATCGATATAGATGATATTTCCTCCCAAATTAATAGGCAACTTAGGAAGGATCCCTAACAGTTGACTAGTTCCTCTGTTAAAAGAAAACAAATTTTGGGTAATGGGCACAAGCTGCGAAGAACATAAAGCTTGCCAAGTAGTTGAGGATATAATAATAACAGATGTGCCTTCATCTATAATTGTGCCAGGTACGGGTATATTATAAGCCTTTACTGTGATCTGAAAGGGCACGTAAGAAGGAAGAAGATATCCTGTCAGTGGACTCCAATCAAAGGAAGTGACCATACTACTTGGAGAGGGTGCTATGGGAATAGGAGAACTGCCCCATGGCATTATGGGAACTGGAGGATCACCTTCTTGTACAGTGGGAACAAGAGGATTTCCCCCCAATTCATTGTAATCTAAAGAAACAAGAAGAATGTGAGCGTTATGAGATCACTCTCTACGGGAAAGGTATGATCAACTGAAGGTGGAATCGAGTCAACCATTTTCTCAACCAATAGTAGGTCAGGAATGGGTTCATGGGATTCACATTCATAGAGAGTGGGATTTACTAGAGATGAATTTTGATCAATCACTTGGTAAACTAATGGAGGATCAGGGGAAAGCTTTCAATAACTAGTCGTAAGATGAGGCTAAGAAGCTGTAAGTTTGTCCAACACTTTTGAGGCTTCATCCATATAAGGAAAAAGGTGAATAAGATGATTCCCTTCACATAAATTATAGGGAAATTTGACTTTACTCTTTTTCCCGTGGACCTTACTATCACTAGTTGAGGGTCTATCACCATCATGATCTCTAGAGGATGAGGATGAAGGCTTATGTGAGCCTGTAGACCACACTTCTAATAAATTTGGAATACCAGGACAATCTATAAGAAGGTGGTCATCCTTACAAAGCATGTAAGGGAATTTAACTTTGCGGGGTTGATTGGAAGGTTTATCAACATCAATTGCATCAGTAGAAATGGTTGTTTGGTTGCCACATTGCTTATTTTTCTTCTTCTTCTTATCCACCTGGTTACTAACTTGTAGGCTTTTGCCAGACAAAGAGGAAGAAGAGCAAGAAGACCAAATGGGCAAATAAGGCAAAGAGTCAAATTTAGGATCAATTGGAGGTTGATACTAGTTAGGTGGAGGAGAACCCAGTTGAAAAGTAGTTTGGACATTTGGAACCATTGGGGTAAAAAACAACCAAACTGGCAAACCAAAGGTAAATCTGGGAAGGGACAACGTTGCCATGTAAGGAGCACCAACATTTACAAAAAAATGAAAAGACCAGGATTCCTGTTAGAGGGGTATCCTTGATTGGAGGACTTAGGAACTATTTCCATTAGTCTCAACCTAAGATCTACTAAGGAGTTTTTCCATAGGAAGGATGTTGTTTTGCGGTCAATTAATTTTAGAACATTACAAAAAATAAAGAAAAAAGGGTAACTAGGCATAAAGGTTTACCAAGCAATCATGAACTGCAATATACAACTTGGAGAAATAAGGACTTAACATATGGCAGCCAATCTCCCCAAATTCTATGTTCGGTGTATCATGGGATACAAGGTGGTAGACTTGGTTACCTATGGATGGATAACAAACTATAGGGGACTCCCAAAATATACGCAACGATATGTGGGAGTGTAGTCTGTAGTAGTGTTGTCTAATGCACAACCGTTCGATGAAAGTGTACCCATATAATTACCATGCGTGGAGCACCTCTGATATACCTGAAAGTACTGGAGAATGGTCCTATACACTTCCATATGTGGAACGCGATTTCACCCCTGGGATGCAACGCTGGAAAATAACAATAACTCATACGTTTAACAATGCCATAACACGTCTCTAGCCTAGACCTCTAAATGATTTCGTTAATGTTCCAAATGATTCTTAGGTTAATTGAGGTAAATATTAAAGTTGATATTGAATTAAGTTTCAGTTTCAAGGCTCAAAAATCAATGTCACCTGAACACACCTGCGATCCAAATAATATGAAAAAATGATTCTTTTCATTTCAATGAAGGCTATCTAGCATAGGAAAGAAGTTTCAAACATTGATACAACAACCAAGTATGCAACAAACAAAGCTTCCTAACTAGATCTTTCACTTTCACTATTCCAATGCACCCACCAAAAGTAAAATGAATTTCAATTCACTAAAATGCACCTACATGAATTTTTTCATTTTTTCTTTTCAATGAACTAGAATTCACTTTTCAACCTTCAACACTAAGCAATGTAATCTATGCTTAATGATAATCCCAAAAATGACTTTTCAATGCAATGTAATCTAATCCAATTTCAAAAAGTAAACTTTGAGATGAAAGCTAAGCAAATGAAAATGCCATTTCTTTTATGGTTTCCAAAAGAACTAATAATGCTTTAACCAAAAAACAAATCAATATTCCTTCCACACATACAAGCAACAAATAGTAAATTAAATCAACCCAAAGAACTAAATACCCAACCAAAATCCAATTTCACTATAAACAATGAGATGGGATTTTGAAAACTAATAAGAAATCAACAAAAATAATGGAAATTTCTATGCACATAGAGCAGGATAACACTTCATAGATCAAGACACACTAGAAATTTCTGGTAGAAACCCAAAAAAATTCTCATTTTTGGATCAACACTACTTTTATGGTAAAAATATGTGCTGATAAGGAGGATCAACGTTACTTTTATGGTAGAAACTCGTGTTGACAGGTTGACAGGGTCGTTAGCGAAACTGTAATGAGAACAATTAGTGCTGAGAGCACTACTGTTTTTGATAAAAATCATGTTGAGCGAGAAAGGATTAGGAAAATGAGGAGAAATCTAAGGAGAGATCTAGACTTAACACTCTAAAGAATGTACTACTCAGAATGCAAACCCAGAATGACCCTAAATCATAGATCACTAAGAGGTTGGATAAACTAATAAAAAAGACCAAACATAAAAAGGAGGTTTGAAGGGCTATAAGGTCCCTAGTGGAGTCACCATTTTGTTGTGCAAGAAATCCTTTCTGCGGATAGAAACAATCCCTCTAGTCCCATGGGAGGATCTAGTAACAATCTAGACAAATATGTGCAATCTTTCGTAGATTACACTAGAAAAAAAAAAGGAGGATAGATGACCTACCTCACTCTGATGCTACGAATATGTTGGTGTCGTCCTCGATCTTCTCGCTTCCAAGTTCAATTCTCTCTATGCCTCTATGGATGAATACCTGTAAGGAAGATCAAACCAAGATGACAATGGCATACATAGCATAATTCATTCTAACATAAACTCTGTGACAGATCAAGGAGTATCACACTAATTGAGTAATGATTTAAACACTTATGGAAAGAAAACACATAATGTATTATTAAGAGAAATTAATTGAAGCATACAACCACTTAAGCCTTGAAGTTGGAAGCCTCCTTTAGATGAGTTTCGAAGTCCTAGCTAAGACCTTCAAACACTCCTCTCTCCTTAGCAAAATGGGTAGCATTTAGGCATAGTTTCAGCACTAGGAAGGAAACTAAGAAATAGCCAACTAGTTGTGGATAGTAGGGATCTCATTTATAGGGAAGAGGAGGGAGTTAAGGATCCATAAAATGAGGGATAGGTTCAAAAAATCAAGGGAAAGATCAATGAAATTAGGATCAAGGACCAAGAATGGGAGATCTCACTCTAATCCTTATTCACCTGTAACCAACTCCTCATTCTCGAGACTTCTAGCAAGAGAAGCTTATCCTCGACTTTAGGAAAAAAATTCCTGAAGAGGTTCATCGTAAGTTTTCATTATAAAAGCCACACTGGCAGCACTAGGTCAGCATAGCGCAACAATTTACTAGCATGGGCCACCTGTGATGCAAAACGCACTAATCCTAAAAACTAGGTTTTTGACAAGTTTTCTCATAAACTCTTTTTGGGGAATTTTTCTTCTTTTCTTTAGGGATGCTTCTGTAATATGTTTCATGGTGAATAAACTAATAACTTTTGTCATTTTGACGCTTCAGGATACGGGACCAGAAGTGTGACAAAATTCTGTGTAACATTCCATTTATTCAACAATTTTACATGGGATTCAACAAGCACACATAATCATAGTTCAATTATTGAAGGAGAGCTTAACATGGGAAGTTTCATCAAATGGAAAAGCTACAGTTAGGCTGATAGTTTCATCATTCCCCAAGCTTCCCAGTGGGTTCATTATTCCTAAGAAAATCCACTTTTAGTGGGTTCACCATCCCTTAGATAAGCCATTGCTCAATCACAGGAGGGGATCTTAACAAGGGAAGGTTCATCAATTAGACAAGATAATATTAGGTTAGTAGGTTCACCAGTCAATAGGCTCCCCAGTGGGTTTATCAATCCTAAGGAAAGCCAATCTTGGTGTCTTCATCAACCCTTAGGCAAGCCACTCTGTGTTCCTCCTTTCAAAATTCTCTCTCAATCTTGGTTCGTCCCCAAAATATCCTATGATTTCTCTCCCCTTTTTCTTAGTTGCTTCTTTTCCCTTATTTGTTTTCCCTCTATTTCTTCCACTGATGCACACTCCTTTGCATGTTCTCTACACTGAATTCTTCCCTTGAGAGTGCCCAAAATCCAAGTCTACGGTCCCTTCCTTGCTGACTGTCTCCATGTCCTTCTCTTGTCATGAATGAATGAATCCAATTTGAATGAATTCCCCCTTATTCTTCTATTTTTGGTCATTTTGACTTCCAATACGCTGGTCCAGTTTGCTACTACCACCTCGTGGCTTGTTATGCACCTCGTTTATGCCCATCCCTACATCACACATTATTTTTCATGCACCATGTATGGTCTTGGACTGATGGTTATGTTGTGGAGTATGGTCATGGGGATGGCATTATGCCAACTCCCTATGACACTCTTGTAGGTTGTTCTCGACCTTCTCTCTCTCTACCAGAGAAACTCCTCTTTAACAATATGTCCCTTTTTTGCTTGTAAACTTCCCCAAGAGGGGCATCGACTCCTCCATATTTTCCAACTAAATTAAAAGAACATAGTCAGTCAATTAAAATCACACTAGTTAGCCTCTATGATTTACATTTAAGACAATTAGGCCCTTTCCAATTTCCCATGCAATATCTCTCTCCAAGCTCTAAAATTTGTGTTCCATTTTCCCATCCATTTTTTAATTACAACAATATGATTTTAAATATTTACAATAGGAGGATAATTAACTAGGGTCTATCACAAACCCCAACCCCTTGAGGAACATCATCCTCTATGTTCTAATATTGAATGCAATTGCAAAAACATGCTTAATCCCAAGCACAAATTACTATGAAATTTATAAATATAGCTCAATTTACAATTACATTCTATATATAAAGTTTATTTCCCAACAACTCAATGACCATAACATTCATTACTCAACCATCTTTCCATAACTATTTTGCAATTCATGGTGCTTATGCTACACCCAATCCAACTTGATAACTTTACCTCTTCTTACATTATTTATCTCTAGTGCACTGCTACACACTCTAATATCTTCAATCTACTACTGTTTTTCTTGCATCCAACTCCATTCACCTAAACTGGGAAATTACCATGCTTTCCTACATCATGGAATATAATATCTCATGAGATTCATCATAAATAAAGTGAAATGAACTCAAATTATGCCTCATTAGCATATTTTTCCATGAAGCGAACCCCACAATTTTCATTTTCTTCCTATCACATCAGAGTCAATCAGTCCATAATTCATGTAATCATAACCTAGAATATTAAATAAAACCAAATCATGGAAGTACTTTAAAATTTCATTACATCAAATATAATACTTAGACATATCTTTGATTTTCTCTTTTCTCCTTGATGTACATGCATTGGATTGGTTTCCAAACCTAGTAGGCATATAATGGTCTTCTCTCCTATTCTTCTAGTACAAACACTATATCATTTGAAAAACCCAACAAACACCCAATGGCCTTATCCTCTCTTCTTCTCACACACATTAAATTAGTTACCAAAACCAACAAGCACCTAGTGCTAGAGGTTCTCCACACAATCTTTAGTTTTCAACCCCCACACACTGGATCAGCTGCCAAAACTGATAAACATCCAGTGACAGATATATACTCCAAATAAGCCCCCCCATCTCACTCACTTCCCTACGAGTGTGGGAACTATCAATCCTGGTAGTCTTTTATTGACAATAATATTATTTACCATCACAACTTCCATCACAATCCCAATATCAGGTAATCCCTAATCATGGTTAGTTTACCTATACGTTGTCAGGATTACAACAACCTTCTTTTTATTTTTTGTACATAAGAAAAAAACAAAATCCCTAAATGATTTTTTTATTGTTTTTCCTAAAAATACAAAAAAAATGTTTAAAAGTATTAGAAAATCATAAAAAGATAGTTTTAGAAGTCAGAGGCCAGAATCATAAAAAACCTTTTTAAATTCTCGACCACCCGACCTGCTGACCTCCTGACTAGCAAGTCGGACCAATTCACAATCTTCTTGAACATTCTCACTCGACCTCCCACTACCTGATGTATGATCAACACCTGAATATTGTGTAGTCGAGGCTAGGTAGAAAGAAAACTTCAACAAATAAAAGAACTCCCGACCACCCGACCACCCGACCACCCGACCTCCTGATTGTTTGAATTCCCAAATAAAATAGTATTTCTTTCTTTGATTTGCATGAATTTTGTTTTTATTTGATTGAAATGAATTTATTTGAAGTTTCGACATTTCATGCTTGATGTATTTGTTTTGATATTGATAATATATTTCACGATACTATCTCGATTTACAAAAAAAATAGTTGGATCACATAAATTCATGGTAGCATATCTAGACGATATTATAGTTTATTCAAAGAAAAGAATTCAACATGTTGATCATTTGAGAAAAATCTTTGAAAGATGTCAAAAATATGGAATCTCATTAAATCCCAAAAGGACGATATTCGTTGTCACTGAAGGTAAATTATTGGGATTCATAGTTTCTAAAACAGGTATTGCCATTGATCCAGATAGAATCAAATCAATATTGCAAATTATTCTTCCTCATACTAAAAAATCTATGCAATATTTTTAGGGAAGATTAATTTTGTTTGAATATTTATACCAAGTTTCGCTGAAATAGTAAGACCAATGCAAGATATGATTAAGAAAGATCATGTTTTTAAATGGGGACCTCTACAAAAAGATGCTTTTGAAAAAATCAAAGAATCCATTTTTGTTGTTCCCGCATTAATTAGTCCAGATTTTGATAAAGAATTTTTACCATAACATTTACATCTGATATTTCTTATGCCACAATCCTCACTCAAAAGAATTTTGAAGATACAAAATTTCCTATTTATTTCATGAGTTTTGGCTTTCAGGGTGATGAATTAAATTACCCAGAAATAGACAAACAAGCGTATGTTGTTTATAACTATGTTAAACACTTTAGACCCTTCTTACTGAATTCTCACACTAAAGTGATTTTTCCCCACCCCGCGATTAGAAACTTATTAGTTAAAAAAGACTTAGGAGAAAAAGGAGCAATCTGGAAGACTACTTTGTAGGAGTATGACTTACAAATTAAACCATATAAAGTCATTAGAGGATAATTTCTATGTAAATTATCAGCTAAAGTAGAAGGATATCACCCATAAGAAGGTTAAAGTTCCAATTCTGATGTAGGATGGTACACCAAATTTGAAATGAATCAAGAATAACTACTGTAAGTACATGTGCCAACAAATACATGATATGAAAATATAAAACATTTCTTAATTCATGGCACTTCTCCTAACCATTTATTAATTAAACAAAAAGTAGCTTTACATTTTAAATGTTCCAAGTCTCAATTAATTGATGACATTATTTTTAGAAGGAATTATGATGATGTTTTACTAAGATGCCTTGAGAAATTTGATGTAGAAAAAGTCTTAGTAGAATTACATGACAAACCTTATGGTGGGAATTCTGGAGGAGAAACCACTGCACATAATGTCTTACGAGTAGGCTATTACTGGCCCACTCTATTCAAATATTTCTATTCATATGCAAGGAAATGTAAGGAATGTCAAACAACATTAGGAAAAGAAAAAATACTAGCTCTTCCTCTTCAAATTGTTGAATTTAAAGGACCATTTGAGCAATGTGGATTAGATATCATTGGTGAGATTAATCAAAACTCCTCAAAATTACATAAATAAATTCTTACAACTATTGATTATTTCACAAGATGGACTGAAGCAATTCCTTTGAAAGAATTCAACAATGAATAGGTACTAACTTTCCTAGAAACTCAAATTATCACAAGGTTTGGAGTTCCATTATCTTTTGTATTTGATAATGCTTCATATTTTTATTCTCTTAAGATGAATAAATTCTACCTAGATAAAGGTATCAAGATTAAATTATTTGCTAATTATTATCCTCAAGATGCCATATATTTTCCCTAAATTAGTTATTGTTAAAAATTAGTTTAATTTAATGCAAGCAACTGAGCCTTTGTTCCAGAGAGTATATGACCATCTAAACAAAAAAGAATTTAATTTGGACCCTGATCAGGCAAATACTCATTTGTTGCAGGAGGAATTCTTTTTCCTGTCAACACTATCCCAATATCATCCTAGGTAACCCATAATCTGGGTGGGTTACTCGTATGGATTATAAATGATTGCATATGTGTCCGTCCCATGCTTTACTGCATGCACCCATAGCCAAATTCTCGGGTCTGTGGTTCCACCAACTTGTTCATACTTGTCCCAACATGTCGCATATCATAGTGCTCTTTATCTGCTAATATAACCTTCAACATGCCATGTTACAAACCATGACATAGAATGAGTGTCGTAATTTTATAAAATCATAATTCAGCTAGGGCTTCCTCTTTCCCAATTGATTCTTCACACAATCAGGAATCTTATTTGGATAAATTTATTATGTTATCCCAACAAGACATTTACATATGCATCACATAAATTTAAACAATCATTCTTCCCCAAGAATGATCCCTTATGAGAACTTGTTAGTCAAAATGGCTTTACTCATATTCATTTAATCATCAAGATATTTATAACACATATTCACATATGACAAGTAAGATCAAGGTTAATAGAACCTCCTTTTTGTGCCATTTTCATGGCTTACATATCACCACCCATTACTCCCATGGACCCAACGAACCCACTTGGTTGTTATATTGTTGTCCACTTATGCATGGACATAACACACATTAACATCTCTCAAATAGTTTCAGGGTTTAGAAAACTCTCTTTATTTATACAGAGCATGTATAAAATTTCAACAACAATTGCCAAGGAATTATTTATCCAATTCCTCTCTTTTACCATTTTACCTTGTTGTCACATTCAATAGCGATGTTCCCACATACAATAGTGATGGCATTTTCCTGGCCCATCAACCCAACTCTAGTCCTTTTCACCTATTATAGGCCATTTTGTCACATCCGACCAATACGCCTCCTAATTAGATTAGTTAAAATCCTATTCCCCCTTGTCATCATCATTGCACAAATCCCTAAGCATTTACCTTTCATTTCCCATAATTTCTGCCCTGAACTACATCACCTGATCCAGTGTTAGGAACAATGCTCCCTGGCCTCCTACTGGACAGTGTTGACAACCATCTTGCTCCATTGTGGCTTGTGTTGAGCACCTACAGGTTGCTCCGCTTTGCACCTGTGTTGGTTCTAGGAATTCAAGAAAAAGAGAGAAATTATGGAAGCCTCCTATTCCAAAAGCTTCTAGAATTTGTTACAACCATTTAACCTTAGATTAATCATCTAGATCCTATCCTACCCTAATTTGGAGTTTCCATCCCTTATCCTTTGATCCCATCCTCCCATCAAAGGTGGATATCAAACCTTATATTGGTAATTGGATAAGAACTCCCAACTTACCCCACTCCTCTATATATTTACAACCTTTCATATGCAAGGGGTTGGCTTTTGGAGAGTGATTTTAGCCTTATGTTGCTATGGTGAGAGGTTTCATTTTATGCATTTAAGGTGATTGGAGGTGCAAATTGTGACAAGGAAAGGACAAGTCAACCTTGGAGGAGCTCTTCTACAAGATCAACACCTTTTTATGGTTGTAAACTCCTTCCATTTATATTAATGCAAATAATTCTCTGTTTTCCTATACGTGATGTTGTTAATTAGGGGAATTTTGATGTCTAAAATGGGCGTCCTAAGAAAAATCTACAACCAAAATAAACTTTATAAAACCAATAGGATTCAAGATGATGATGTCAACCATGGGGGATGATTCACCATTTTTGGAGTAAAAAAGTAAAAAGATTAAAAAATAATAAAAAATAAAACTACTTTTTCAACTTGTATTTTCAACTTATCTCCCTAAGGTTTTAATCAAATTTTGAGCATGAGTACTTGTTGGATGTGAAATGTAATTCCTCATACAAGGAGTACCCATGTTGCATACTTTCGATGGATAATGCTACATGAAAAAACATGATTGCAATAACGATTTTCATGTATTTCTCATTTTTCATGTAGTAGGGTCCATCAAAAGTATGAAACATAGGTACTCATTGGATGAGGAATCAAATTTTTCATCCAACAAGTGTTTCCACTTGAAATTTGAGTAAATCCATAGGGAGATAAGTTGAATATACGAGTTCAAAAAAATAGTATTTTCTTTTTTGCCTCTAAAATTTGATGATGTAATCTAATCTTATTTTATTATTTCCACTATTATTTTATAATTTCCTTAGGTGGCCCATTTTATACCTCAAAATTCCCCTAATTATTTCATATATTTCAATACCATGTTGATCTATTTAATAGAGTATATAGATGATATTGCATATATCTCTTAGTTTCTTGGCTTGTGTCATATGACTGTCCAAGTTCTATTTTGGAAACTGGAGCTGGAATTGGAGCAATCAAGCTAAAGGAGGAGAAAATCCTGTGACAGATTCCTCACAGGCTTCATACTGTCTTCTATTTACTTTAAGGAAATCATTGTATTCCTTGTCTCTCTTTTGTTCTAGTTTAGCCACCAAGCCTAGGGGAGATACTTTTGTCCGCAATCGTAAATCCTGTATAACAAATTGGCGACAATAATAGGGAACACTGTATTCCCTTGGTGGTTCCTTTGTCCATTATCTTTGATTACCTCCTTGATATGCCTTTGCTGCTTTACCCAACCAAGAACAGACCTAGGAAGTCATTTCATTGAGTCTCTTTTACAATTTTTATGTCAGAATCCTCTATTCCTGGACCAATGCACCCCTAGTGCCTCTAACATAGCATTGCACCTCATCTGGGCCCACTCTATACCTACTTGCAAATCATTGATGCCTCTTCTGCACCAGCGTTGGACCTGTTTTGCACAAAACTTGCCCTTATTTTTTGGGTCTCTCTTTGATTAACCTACATCCATCTAACCTTCCCTAAGTCTTGAGTGTCTTGTGGTCTCTCTAAAGCCTCCATTTGGTTTTCATTTGCGTTTCATTGCCTTTGTTAGTAATTGGTTTTGATTTTTCTTTGTTCTTATCATTTGGTCATTGATCACTTGGATGAATTTTTGTTTTAGTCCTCATTCTGAAAAGTGCATTTGAATCAATGATTAAACATTTGTATCTTAGTTTTTCCTCATTTCGAAAATTAAGTGTGTTGAAAAGATTTTTTTTGCATTTTCATCTACTGTTTTGTGTGTGAAATTGGAATTCCCTAGTGTGAAATTGTGTGTTTTTTCTTACAATTGTGCGGAAAAAATCCCCCCTCAATTTTCGGGTGGGGGGATGAATTGTGTGTGAGTGTTAATCGCCTTTGACTTCTAGCTGATCTTTTGATTTTTGAAAATTTAACCCAATTTTAGTCTGAGTCCTCTATTCATGAAATCTCAGATTATGTTTGATTTCTTTCGAATCCTCTTGTGTTTGTTTTGAATAATTCTCTTTCAGAAATCTCAATTTCATAGTTATAATTCTCATTTTCACAGCAGGAAAGGAAATTGTGTATAGATTATATTTGTAGAGTTTATAGGGGAATCATGCATAGATTACATTGCAAGGTTTGGCATCTTTTAACACTTTGAATTGAATTGGAATAGAGAAATTGAAAGGTCTAGTTAGGAAGCTCTTGTTGGCTGCATATTTGATTATTTCATCATTGTTTTTACCTCTTCCCTACATTAGATAACTTTCATCGAAATTGAAAAGAGTTATTTTTCTCATCTTAGTTGCATCATAGGTGTGTTCAGATGACATCAAATTTTGATCCTTGAAATTGAAATCTAATTCAAGATAAACTCTAAAAGTCACCTTAATTAACCTATGGAGCATTTGAAACATTAACACAAACACATAGAGGTCTAGGTTAGAGATGTGTTTTGATGTTGTTAAAAGTAGGAGTTATCGTTGTTTTCCCGCATTGAATCTCGGGGGTGAAATCCCGTTCCACATATGTGAGTGTATATGATCATTCTCCACGTACCTTTGGGTATATTGGATGATGCTCGATGAACGTAAAGTATATGGGAACACTCTCATCAAACGGTTACAGATTAGACAACACTATTGTGGACTGCACTCCCACATATTGTCGAGTATATTTTGGGAGTCCCCTATAGGTTGCTATCCATCCATAGGTAACTGAGTCAGCTGCCTTGTATACCATGATACATCAAACACAACATTCGGGGATATTTCCTGCATGTATGTAAAGTCTTTGGTTCAACAAGTTGTATATTGTAGTTCATGCTTGCTTGGTAAACCTATATGCCTAGTTACCCCTTTGTTTTGTTTGTGTCTTTAATTTCTAAAATCAATTAGTTGACCACGGAACAAAATCCTCCCCATGGAAAAAATCCTAAGTTGATCTTAGGTTAATACTAATGGCAATAGTTCCAGAGTCTATCAATCAAGAAAACCCCTTTGACGGGAATCCTGGTCCTTTTCCTTCTTTTGGAAATATTGGTGCTCCTTATATGGGAATGTTGTCCCTTCCCAGATTTACCATTGGTTTTCCAATTTGGTTATTTTCGACCCCTATGGTTCCGAATGTCCAAACTGCTTCTCAAACGAGTTCTCCTCCACATGAATAACATGAACCTCATGCTGATCCTAAAGTTGACCCTCTGCCTTCTTCACTTATTATTTCTCCATCCCTTCTTTCCTCTTTTCCTGGTGAAGGTCTTGATTCTAGTAACCAAGAAGCTAAGAGGAAGAAGAAAATGATGATGAAGAAGAAGAAAAATAAGTAGGGGGCAACCAAGCAACCATTACTACGGGCATAATTAGTATGAACAAATCTTCCAATCAGTCTCGTAAAGTTAAATTCCCTTGCATGCTATGTAAGGGTGGTCACCTTCTTAGATATTTTCCTTATATTCCCAAGGTATTGGAAGTGTGGTCCACAGGCTCACATTGGCCTTTGTCATCAACTTCTGGAGATCATGCTGGTGACAAACCCTCAACTAGCGATAGTAAGTTCCATGGGAAAAAGGGTAAAGTCAAATTTCCCTGTAAGTTATGTGAAGGGAATTATCCTATTCACCTTTGTCCTTATATGGATGAAGCCTCAAAAGTGTTGGAAAACCTTGCATCTTCTCAACAACGCCTTCCAGTTGCTTACCAGAAGCTTTCTCCCACTCCTCCACTAGTTGATGAAGTGATTGATCAAAATCTGAATCTAGTCAATCCCACTCTCTCTGAAAGTGAATCTCATGAATTTATTCATGACCAACCATTGGTTGATAAAAAAATGGTTGAATCAATTCCACCTTCAGTTGATCGTACCTTTCTCGTAGAGAGTGAACGTCATATTTCTCAGGTTCTTCTCATTTCTTTATATTCCAATGAACTCGGGGGTAGTTCTCTCGCTCCAATGGAACAGGGGAGAAATCATCCCATTCCCACCTAGCATACAATGCTAGGGGTTATTTTTCCCATCCCTATGAAACCCCCTCCAAGGAAATAGGTCCTTGCCTTTTATTGGAGTGGATTGAAAGAACCTCGTCTCCATTCTTACATGCCTTTTGAGATAATGTTAAAGGCTTATCATATGAACATACATCACACTGCTATATATAAGGGAGGTTTTGTTATTATTCTATCCTCCATTTCTTGGCAAGCTTTGGGTTACCCACATCTTGTGTCCACCGCTCCGAATTTGTTATCCTTTAACAGAAGAACCAGTCAACCATTAGGGGTCCTTCCTCAGTTTCCTATTACCTTGGGAGGAAAAACTGTATGTATTGATGCTATGGTTGTCATAGACCTTGGAATTCAATTTTCTCTTGGGGTGAGACTATGTTTATGCTATGAATGTTGTTGTATCCATGCTCTTTTGAGTGATGTGCTTCCTACATGATGGACATATTGTGGCTATTGATCAACTTTCATTTGTTGGTCGTGAATTGACCGCTAATCATCCTACTTCCCTAAGTGCTCTGAATGTGCAAGTGGTATCTTCTGAGCCATAGGTTAATTATGTGGCAACCCAGTCTGTGCCCGCATCTACTGATGATCTAGTAAGTGATGTAGTGCATCAATTACTGGGGGCATTGGAGTCTGACCTTTCCATTGGATCCCTTGATATATATCACTTCTAGAGTGTTTTTATCCATCTGATGAGAACCTCTTGGAAGCCGTGGTCTCTTGGAGGCCATGATCTAATTTTGGAGCGCAGTTATTTTTTGTGTCAAACTCATTAAAAAATGAAACAAGCTCTTTGGAGCAGAGTTCCTTTTCTTATGTCAATCTCCTTAGAAAATTAAACAAGGTCCCAAATAAGAGTTCCTTGTCTTGTGTCAAGCTCGTTAAAAAATGAATCAAAGTTCTTTGGAGGAGAGTTCCTTTTCTTGTGTCAAGCTCATTAAAAAATGAAACAAGGTCTTGGAGCAGAGTTCCTTCTCTTATGTCAAGCTCGTTAAAAAATGAAATAAGCTCTTATGAGGATAGTTATTTTACTATGTCAACGTTGTTAAAAAATGAAATAGGCTCCTATGAGCATATTTATTTTCTTGTGTCAATCTCGTTAAAAAATGAAACAAATCCCCTTTCAGTTAGAGTCTTTGATTAGATCTCGTAAATTCCTAGTCGAATCTTTCACTTGATGTCGTAAATGAACCTTCATTCCATCCACCTATTAATAACCAATAGCCTACTTAGGTGCATGAAATTAATCTTGGGGGGCATGTACCTCGAATTGAGTCATTATATTGGGGGCATGTAAATTTATTTCAAGCGTAGTTTTCCTATATTTCAAGCTTGTGTAAAAGTGAAACCAATTTCAAGAATAGATTCCCATGTTTCAAGATTCTGTAAAAATGAAACCATTCCCATTTTATCCATTCTTATTGTTATTTATATCAACCTGTTTATGCCAGATGAGCCTTGGTTTTCTCATTCCATTGTTACCATCTGCTTGGCCGATCATACATTTGCACTTGGTTGTTTTACCCTTTCTTGAAGAACTACTGCGATGAGTGGTCTTATTAGCCAACCTCTTGAACTTTGCATGTTTTGAGCAGTTCCATCACGACTAGAACCCATTGCTACCCTTTATACCACTCATTCCTCCAGGAGGAGTCCTCTTTTAGCTCTTTTTAGACTCCCAAAATATGTAAATATTGTCGAGCACTTTTCATTTCGAGCTCGTTAAAGTAAATGAAAAGACGTATACTCAGTATAAGTTTAACCTTTTTCCAGACTGAGATAGACTATCTACGAAAAAAGAATACCTTAGTAAAACATGGCTAAGAGGTTCTCTTGAGTATTATTTTCTACCTTTTCGGACTTGAGAGACTATCTACGAGAAGGGACATATGGAGTTTCTTTTTTTCTTATTTTTAAAACTCTCTAAACACGAAAAAGATGTTGAGTTTTACCTTTGTTGGACTCATTAAAACATCAAACAAAGATGGACTTGTTGAACATGAAAATACTGAACCACTCCTTCTCTAGGTTTGTTAAATATAATTTGAGGGATTCATCCAAAGGGTGAGCTTACAAATCAAGTATATGATATCCTCCTCAAGCTTGTTAAAAAGTAAAGAGATACTAGCCATTATGGTTGTGGAAATTGAGAAAATAATGTATTCCATTAGCTAATGGTAGCGAGTTGCTCTTGAACATGACACTCTTCCACTTCATCTCCATGGCTGTTGGGTTGGGTAATCTGCATGTGTTTTGGTTATCATAATGTTTTCAAATCCTCCATTTCATTTTTGGGTCAATGCTTCCAACTCCATTTAGTGTCACCCGTGTGTTCAAGATAATTCATTTAGTTAATATCCATTACAATACTATTAAACCTTCATTCCATGTTTTCCTTTCCTGATCTAGTTCTGTATCAACATCATTCTGTCTCAATCATGATACCCATTTCATGTCATTGATGGGGGATACATTAAAGCCCCCTTGCGATAGGTCACTTCCTGTCGACATCAACACATTATCCAGGAAGTTGACTTAGAAACACCTGTTGGTACCTTGGTGCTTGCTACATCAATGGAAAGTATCTTCACTCTCGGTGACATGTTTACATCAATGGCCGTCGACCAGAAGGCTTTGTGTGGTGTTTGACATCAACTAATTTATTCACACCATATGGATTGTACTAACATCATCGGTGGTTTCTCTAACATCTATTTACATCATTTGCCAGTAATTAGATAGTGTCTACCATGATCAACCTCACCTCATTGATTCACATGGTTAGACTCATAAATTGGTTGGTTGTGTGAAGGAGATAGAATACCCCAGATCTAGTTTCATCCACCCAACCTGCGATTTCAGGATTATACAAAGATCACGAATGTATGATGGCCATGATCATATACACAGTCATCCGATCATGGGCCCACCACTTGTCATCTGTGGACACGTCTTTTGAACATTGTACATGTTATGTTAGCTTATGTGTTGAGTAAGGGTATGCATGCCTCAACAAAAAATATGTCATTATGTAAATGTATTGTAACAGATGAAGCTCCCCAGTTGTTCTTTATCCCGACTTTTCACAAGGTAAAGCACTTCAATCATCAGTCATCTTTTCTGACTTTGTGCTTTAGGGGGCACTCTGTCACATGCCATTTTGTCACATCCAACCAATAGGACTCCTAATGGGATCAGTCAACATCATATTCCCCCTTGTCATCATCATTGGACAAAGCCCTAAGCATGTACCTTTCATGCCCACAATTTCTGCCATGATCTGCATCATCTGAGCCAGTTTTAGGACCAACGCTCCCTGGTCTCCTACTAGACAACATTGACAACCAGGTTGCTTAACTGTGGCTTCCGTTGATCACCTACATGTTGCTCCCCATTGCAACTGTGTTGGTTCTAAAAATTTAGGAAAAAGAGAGAAATTCCGAAAGCCTACTATTCTAGAAGCTTCCAAAATTTATTACAACCATTTAGCTCAGATAAATCATGATGTTCCTATCCTACCCTACTTTGGAGTTTCCATCCCTTATCCTTTGATCTCATCCTCTCATCAAAGGTGGATCTAAGACCTTAGATTAGTAATTGGATAAGAACTCCCAACTTACCCCACTCCTCTATATATTTACAACCTTCCATATGCAAGGGGTTGGATTTTGGAGAGTGATTTTACCCTTATGTTGCTGTAGTGAGAGGTTTCATTTCATGCATTTAGGGTGATTGGAGGTGCACATTATGACATGGAAAGGACAAGTCAGCCTTGGAGGAGCTCTTCTACGAGGTCAACACTTATTTATGGTTGTAAACTCCTTCCTTTTATATAAATGGAAATAATTCTCTGTTTTCCTATATGTGATGTTGGTATTTTGTATATTTCAATACCATGTTGATCTATTGAATAGAGTATGTAGATGATACTGCATAGATCTCGTAGTTCCTTGGTTTGTGTCATCTGACTATGTAGGTTCTATTTTTGGCAACCAGAGATGGAATTGGAGCATTCAAGCTAAGGAAGGAGCGAAGCCTGTGACGGATTCTAAGTAGGCTTCCTACCGTCATATATTTACTTTAAGGAAATCATTGTATTGCCTGTCTCTCTCTTATTCTAGGTTAGCCACCAAACCTAGGGGAGATATGTTTGTCCATAATCATAAATCTTGTATAACATCACCCTTCACTGCTCTATTTGTTTATACACAGGGTCTTATCCCTATCACATAACTCTATTGGGTTCCCCTTATCGCTTTCTCAAATCTCCATGGCTTCTCGCCACACCCATTTTTTTTCTAAGACCCAAAGTATGAAAGACAAAAGGAAAGGTCAAATAGAAAGAGGGAAACAATAGAAACCATGACAACAACATAAGTCATAACCAAAAGGTAGTATGGCCATGCATTCAATCAACAATCAAAACAATAAAAAATAAAATAAAAATAAAGATAAGAATCCAACAGAAAGGCACAACACATATGATGTAGAATTTTGTAGAATTTTTCCTACAAATCAGCTAGCTATGATACCATGTAGAACTTTTTCTAGAAATCAACTAGCTCTGATACCATGTAGAAATTTTCCACCTGTAGATCAACTTGGTAATGCAATGTACTAAAGCAAAACACTTGATCTAATTCTACAAACAATTTAGTGGACACTTAATCAACCATGAGTAACATTAATAAGAACACATATAACCGTTAAGAAGGAATCAATCACACATAACACAGAAGAATTTACCGAGGGAAAGCACCTACCTAAAACCCCATCTCTGTATTATCATACAAGTGGAAATATAGTCCGGATTACATAAAGCCTTAGCTCGGAAGCTATCCAGCTCTCAGTACAATGCCTCTGCTGCTCATAGACAACCAAAGGCTTCTCACAAACCTTTTCCTCAACCCTCCAAGCCTCCTATTTCCTTGTACAGTTTCCTTGGGGTCCAGTGCTGCCACCTGTGTGAATTGGCCTCTTCACATACTCACTAACCTCTGATTTAACTGCACAAACTTGAAGGAGATAAATCCTCATCATGGATGAGCTTCCTTTATAGGAAAAATATTCATCCAACTGATAGTACACTGTCCCACATCTGATCTCAATTGGGTCTCTGAAAGAACTGACATGCATCATTTATCCATGAGTGAATACACAATTATCTAAAAATAACAGTTGTCACATGCATGCAAGCATCAACAAACTGTATCTCATTAATTTAACAACTTGTTAAACTAATCTAACTAAACTTGACTAAGTTAAACTAAGTCAACTGATCCTCTCAATATAGAACTCATCCTTAATTCCTCAATCAATGGAGAAAATCAAGGACACATTCCCCAATTAGTGGAGAAATAATTGCATGTTCTCACAAAGACTTCAAGTTTGCTTTTCCTTAACTAATTAACTCATGGAGAATTAATTAATTAATATTCAAACTACTGGTAAGACCAAATTTGAATTTTACTTCCTATTTTAGACCAGGGATTGTCTAAAAATAGGAATCCAACTTGAACCGCTAAAAATAGAACTTCTATTTTTAGCACTTCCATTTTTCATTCCCTGTTGCCCAATCCAGCACTAATGCCCAAACTGCTATTTTTAGCACTTTTATTTTTAGCAATTTCTTGTTGCCAATTTTCAGCACTCCCTCTCATCAAGAAAGGCTTCCTCTTGAACCTGATCTTGTACCTCTGGAATGTTCTGCATGCAACACATCTACCAACAGTGGTTGCTCCAGCAACTCTCGGAACAAAAAAAACTCCCAATTGACCACTCTGTTGGGCTAGAAACATACTCTGATGCTGAAGCTCTACCTGTTGCTGACAAGTGCTCCCTCTCTGACCTCTACACTACTACAACATCTCCATGCATCTCGCACCATTGCACCCTTCTCTGTGCTACCATGCATAGTGTAACACACTTGTGCCTCTCGCATTGCTGCAGCTTGCATGCTCTGTGCTATTCTGGGATTCCCTGCACTCTAGCTCTCTGTGCCGCTCCATCCACATCTGTCTCTACCCAATCAGTCAGTTCCTACTAATCCACATTGGGGCTCCTATAACAAGGTCTCATCCAAGAGGTTAGGTACCTCAAGGATCCTGCCGCTCCTCCATGGGACGATCACTCCACATCGCTCCACCTCCTACCTGGAGGTATGGCTGCATGTGATCCCTCTGCCCACCTGGCTCGAAGTTTCCCCCCACTAGAGGTCTCTGCATGAGTAAATGTCTCTACTTTATCTCCTCTCAGCTTCTCCTGTTATGGCTGCTCTACAACCTCCTGAAGCTGCTGCATCAATTGTGGCTCCTCCACAATTGTCTAAGACTTCTTCTGGCGCTGCATGTTGAGAGGTAATATACTCTCCCTCTCAAACACCAAGTCTATAACCTTGTCCTTTCTCCTCAAGGATTTGCATGCATCTTGTACCTTAGGTTCTTGGCTAGCACACCAATCTATTTCCACTTTCTCGCCGTCATGAAATTTTCTAGAAAAAGAGCTGATTTTAAATCAGCGATATCTCCCTCATCCGAACTTCGATTCAGCCGATTTTTTTTTTTATTTTGGGTATTTTTCTGCAAGGAATCCAAATCTGCTATTTAATTCTAAAAATTTTGTACAAAAAATTTCAGATCTACTCTGCAAACTCTCGGCCCAAAACTCAAAACTTTGAAATCTCCTCTCAATATAATGTTCTTTCCTTGATCACCTGTGCTCTGATACCGTGTAGAATTTTGTAGAATTTTTCCTACAAATTAGCTAGCTCTGATACCATGTAGAATTTTCTCTACATATCAGCTAGCTCACTGATATCATGTAGAAATTTCACCTGCAGATCCAACTGATAGAAGCAATGTACTAAAGCATAATACTAGATCTACATCTACCATAAACTTTGCGGAAGCTTAATTAAACATGAGAAACATAAATAAGAACACATATAACCAATATGGATAAATCAAACACACATAACATAGAAGATATAACCAGGGGAAAGCACCAGCCTAAAACCCCATCTTTGTATTATCATACAAGTGGAAATATGTACAGATTACACAAAGCCTTAGCTCGGAAGCTATCTAGCTCTTAGTACAATCCCTCTGCTGCTCATAGACAGTCAAAGGCTTCTCATAAAACTTCTCCTTTGCCCTCCAAGCCTCCTATTTCCTTGTGCAGTTTCCTTGGGGTCTAGTGCTGCCACCTGTGTGAATTGGCCTCTTCACACACTCACTAACCTCTGATATAACTGCACAAACTTGAAGGAGATAAATCCTCATCATGGATGAGCTTCCTGTATAGGAAAAATATTCATCCAACTGATAGTACACTGTCCCACATCTGATCTCAACTAGGTCTCTGATATAACTGACATGCATCAGTTATCCATGAGTGAAGATACAGTTATCTGAAAATAACAGTTGTCACATGCATGCAAGCATCAACAAACTGTATCTCATTAATTTAACAACTTGTTAAATTAAACTAATTGAACTTGACTAAGTTAAACTAAGTCAACTGATCCTCTCAATATAGAACTCATACTTAATTCCTCAATTAGTGGAGCAAATCAAGGACACATTCCCCAATTAGTGGAGAAATAATTGCATGTTCTCACAAAGACTTCAAGTTTGCTTTTCCTTAACTAATTAACTCATGGAGAATTAATTAATTAATATTCAAACTACCGGTAAGACCAAATTCAAATTTTACTTCCTATTTTAGACCAGGGACTGTCTAAAAATAGGAATCGAACTTGAACTGATAAAAATAGAACTTCTATTTTTAGCACTTCCATTTTTCATTCCCTGGTGCCCAATCCAGCATTGATGCCCAAACTACTATTTTAGCACTTCTATTTTTAGCAATTTCTTGTTGCCAATTTTCAACATATGAAACATCCAATGCTCCCATACCAACATGTTCCCATGAACTTTGGTGTTTTCAATGTGTCATGTGTAAAAGCTCAGCTTGAGACCTCTCCAAATTTTTATGTCAACATTTTTTGAATCTGCATTGGCCCTCCAATTTCCTCAAGGAGGCATTCTTTAATTCTTATCAAAGGCCCTTGATGGAATGCACCCTACTCCTCCTTTCGTTTCTAGCATTATACACTACTCATCTAAGTGCTCGAGAGATCTCACAAGCTAGTTTTCTCCTCTTTTACCAATTTTTCCATGCACTACCATACTTATTTTGTTGCTTGTGCATTAATAAAAATTTATATATATTGTTGGGATGGGGTCCTCTAGGGTCAATTTTGGGGCAAAAGCCCAAGTTTTGTTGTATAAAATGTAAAATCTCCGCAAGTTGTGGTCACAGAGTGTGTAGATAGTTAAAGTGTCATAAAGGGGTTTACCCTTCTTTTATGTAAGTTCAGTCGGCTTTTGTAGATCCACCCATGGTCTGTAGACCATGGGATTGTATAAGTAGGTGTGTCTTAGAGAGTCTAAGGAAGAGATATAGAATGATGATGACGAATGTAATGGGTCAGTAAGAGTAAGAGTGAAGAAGTCTTAGAATAGAGGGAAGGCTCTGCAGCTGTGTGTGTAGAGGCCTAGAGTAAAGTCCGCAGCTGAGTGTGTGGACCCCTGCAACTGAGTGCATAGAGAAGTCTTGAGTCTATAATCAAAACTGAAGTATCAATAAAGAGATTATTCTTGAAATTCATGTGTTTGTCTATTTACTTATGTTATGAATGAATGCGCTTTTATGTTGTGATGAATGATGGGTTTATGAGATAATACTGTATTGATGCTCGACTTTACATGATTTATATTGTTTTATGAACACAATTGATATTAACTATTTAAATGAAGAATATCTTGTTGCATGTTAAAGTTATCAAACACTTAAGTTGATTTGAGTAATTACAAGGTTAAAGGCAATCTTTGATGTGTGTAAGTAGTTGATCTGCCTATTCAGGGTCCGCGAAAGATAGTTGTAGACCTTTGCAGAGGTCTAGAGGCTGATTAAGAGAGTTATATCAATAAGCCATAAAGACTTATCGATCTACGCGAAGGCAGGTTAAGGGCATGAAACGACATTACACTAATCTTTGGGTGCAGAAACTTGGTTCCAACATCCCCCCATACTACTTCGGGTGAGACTTTAGTCCGCGCTCCATAGATTGATGCCGAAAGGGCTAGTAGTGTAGGGATTTGTTTGGAAAAACTAACTCTGAACCTGGGTCAGGACCCACTAAGCCAACAAATGGTTCTGTTGTCGGGACCAGGATCTGCATAAAGAGATGTGTGATGTTGCATCACTAGAATCCAACAAAGAAAGAGATTGAGGAGTGGTTGGATAGAAAGATTCACGAATTCACGATGCAAGAAAACATATATTCGCGCCTGAGGAAAGAACATTGGTTGGGTAGATATCTCTACACAGAGATACACACAATTTTCTTCTACACCTTCCCGATCGAACTATATGAGTGGATTGCTAAATTGGTAGACGACCAAGGAAGGTGGAGGCTTGACGGTCCAATAGTGTGGACCCTAGAGCTAGTGCGGAGATTGGAAGCCTCTGAAGATAAGATCGCATGCACTGTTGATCACTGGCTTGATCATGTCATAGGAGGATTCATGACAGAATTTGCGGTCGATACCTCAGTCAGCTACAATGAAGTAGAGTGACGCTTCTTCAAGGGACCGCGAGGTAAGTACTTAAGATCTTTGAATATTTGGATTAAGATGCTCTTGTGTGAAAAGTGGGTTATGCCATTACCTTAATGTTTGGGGCTACACGAAGTGGAAATATCTTCAGGGATAGAGGGAGAATAGGTCCTGAATATAGCCCTTTGATTGAACCTCCGCTGAGTGACGATGAGGGAGAAGCATAGGCCTCACCGCAGAGCGCTGTCCAGTTAATAAGACAAGGGTTTCTGCGAATACCTCATCTACCCACACCATCTCCACCTTCACCTCCATAGCATACAACTTCGCCCACACCACCACCACCTCCGCCACCATTTAATATGTCGAATACGATGGAGTTTATTGATTTCAAGGGCTTGGGAAATGACGACCCGGACCAGTTTTGGTTTGTTGCGAAGGTCATGTGGACAACACATAATATTACAAATTATCACATGAAAAAAGTGCATTTGGTTACTGCTCTACAAGATCGCTTGTTGACATGGTACATTAAGTACTGCACTGATAACCTGATGGTGTCACTAGCGGATACTTAGACTGTGCTAAACAATGAATTTGGTAGGCCTAAGTCTGAAACACAATCGGTAGTGGGATTCAAGGAAATTGAGATGAGAATCGGTGAAACACCCTGGGAGTTGGATCATAGATTGAAGTGCGGAATCCACAAAGCCAATATGAATCTCACAGACAGTCAGCACCGGGATTGGTTTATAGACGCGCTCCTACCTCACTTAAGAATTTCCTTGTCACAACAAAAGATAGGGACTCAGGCGGAAGCGCTAGAAATCACAATTAGGTTACATGAGACACCTATCCATGACACGATGCTGGGAGTTCAATAAATTCATGCGGAGTTGCAGAATCTTTGCTTGGAGTTTAAAATCTTGAAAAAAGAGAAAGCGGCTTGGCCAGAGGTGTGCGAAGAAGTTTGGTTTCTCAAGTGTAAGAGCCAGGGGCATGATAAAGATCACTGCCCTGTCTTCACAAACTATGTTACAGGTGGAGGGCCAATTACTCTAAGGCGAGAAGCTCAAGAAGGGCCAAGTACAGGGCCCGTGCTATGGTGTGCTATCTATCAGGTAGCTGGAAAACATGTAACATATAATTGCCACTTGTTGTAGAATTTTGTGCAGACAGTGCAACAACTATTCAGCAAATTATGTAAATCGGTGGGTTACGATGAGTGTAACTGCCGTATCTATGGATTGATGATGGAAATAACGCCTACGTATCGTATGAAAATAGAAACTTGGCCTCTGGATCAAGGTGTTGGGGGAACGTGAGGAGGATATCAGGGACGCAAACGAGGCCGAGGAGGAGGAGGACCTGCAAGAGGTTGAGGGCAAGTTATTTGCTATAATTATGGAATGCCAGGACACTACGCAATGGAGTGTATGAACCAGACACACTCATCGTGCTGGCATTGTACTCAATTTGACCATGCGATAGAAGACTTCCTTGTATTGATAACTAAGATGCAATGGAAGAGGACGCTTGCTACTCAGAACCTGCAGATGATGAGAGCAGAGCCTCGTGAAGAGGATCCCAATGTTAATATCGTGCTTTGAAGTGGGATGATGACTGGTGATGATAAAGGGAAACAACTTGAATAAAGTGAGTGGGTCCACAAGGCTACAGAAAAAGAGGTTGGGTTTGACTTGGAGCAAGCGAAAGAAACATTCATGGAAGTGAAGAAAAGCTTTGCTGAGGCTTCTACCTCAGGAAGTCAGGATAATTTATTTGAAGAATTTGACCGCTCTATGCTTACCACCTTTTTGGAGACCTTATGAAGCTACTACGTGATAGAAAGACTATGAAAGGGTTACATGAATTGATAAATAAGTGTGCCAGTAAAGAAAATGCCCCTAAAGGGCCTTGCGTAGTCAGGCAAGCGTAAGGAAAGAATAGGGCGAGAGATAAGGCTTACTACGCAAATAGGAGAGTATGAAATGGATCAAGTTATTTTTGATCTTGGGTCAGACGTGAACGTATTGCCTAAAAAAACATGGGAAAGAATGGGGAGACCTGCGCTGCAGTGGTCTCCAATTCAATTGAGGATGGCAAACCAATAGAAGATTATCCCCATGGGAAGATTGCAGGGAGTAACAATAGATATTGAAGGCATGGGTGCGTTGGTCGATTTTGAAGTGATAGAGATTGTGGATGATAGCAATCCATACCCCATGCTCCTTGGGATTGATTGGGCTATTGACATGAATGGGGTAATCAATTTGAAGAAGCAAACAATGTCATTTGAGAGGAAATCGCTCCGCATAGTAGTACCTTTGGACCTTGCAGAAGGACCACGCTATACTGAACCAGTTTGCGATTATGAGGAAAGTGGCGATGATTTGGATCAAATCTATAAAATAACCACATGAGATTAGGATTGGGTTAATCCAATAGTTGATGGATGTATTGCACGGGACTGCGAAAGTTCTTGTACATCAGATTCAGATGAGGAATTGGAACACTAGCATAATAAGTTGGACGAAGTATCTATGCTATGCTGTAATATGATGACTAAACCACTGTGCTGTATATCATATGAGGTAATAAGTTTGCCTTATTATGATGGTCTAACTGATGCAAATAAAATTTTGGATGCATTTGAAAGGGAAGTGCCTAAGAAGCATTGCTTCCAAGCGCTTTATTTGGCACTGCGCGCTACGCCCGCAAAGTGGTGGGGTACGCATAAAGACAATTTTGATGGGCAACACAAGTACAAAAAAATAATGAGATTACAGTTTGGTCAACCAAAATTCCAGCTAATAGAGAAATATAATGGAAGGAATGATCCATGCGATCATTTAGCAAAATAGACTGAGATTTATGGGATGGAGCTGCAACCTGAGTGGGTACATTTATTTTGTCACACTTTGGATGTAATACCAATGAATTGGCACCTGTAAACAGAGCTCCGCCATGACACTGAGGAGTGGGACATTTTGAGATAGGGATTATTGATGACCTTCAACTTTGAGGATGGGTTCGAATGCATTGATGAGGCACTGCAGGAGGTTAAGGCAGAATACGTAGGATCTTTTGGACTTGATTCAACCAGATTAGAGCACGCAGCTGTGCCATGCACTGGAGTGCTATAACGCGACTGTTGAAGAAGAAGATGAGGATCCAAGGAACATTAATATCCTAGAGGTAGAAGGCCACTGAGAAGTTGAGGGACCACAAATAGATAATCCAGACATCACCGTGCCACTGAATACTAGACAGGTGAACATTGGCACAGAGGAAGAGTTGAAGTTTGTGAATATTGGGGACTATTGGGATGATGCCACAGTAGGTAAGGTTGCTGAGTTGCTCCGCGAATATCAAGATTTGTTCCCTACAAAGTTCTCATACTTAAAAGGCATCATAGGTGATTTGGGAGTGATGAAAATAACTTTGAAATGGACATGAAGCCTGTTAAGCAGAGGCCATATCGCCTTAATCCCAAATGCAAGGAAAAGGTTTGCCTAGAGTTGGACAAGATGCTTGTAACATGTATTATTGAACCAGTGGAGGAATCTGATTGGGTGAGTCCAAGGGTAGTTTAGGAAAAGAAGCAAAAGGATGAAATAAGGATTTTCGGAGATCTCAGGGAGCTCAATGATGCTTATGTTCATGATCCTTTTCCAACTCTGTTCACTAATGAAGCATTGGATAATGCTGGCGGAAGGAGGCCCATTCATTCATTGATGGGTTCTCGGGATACCATCAGATAAATATCACACTAGAAGACATGAGTAAGAATACCTTCACGACAGAATGGGGATTCTTCCAGTATACCTTAATACCTTTTGGGCTTAAGAATGTGCCGATGATCTTCTCACGCGTAGTCATCGCGACGTTCTAAGAGTTCATTCACAAATTTTTGGAGGTATATTTTGATGATTAGACAGTGTTTGGGCTGGTAAAGCGCCATGTAGCCGACTTACGCTTGATGTTGGATACATGTCGGAGGTATTATATCACGCTAAACTTGAATAAATTCTTATTTTGCATCCCTTTCAAAATCTTGCTGGGTCATATAGTGTGTAGACAAGGATTAATGGTGGACCCTGCTAAGATTGCGGTTATCATTAATTTGGAGGTGCTAAGGA
Source organism: Pinus tabuliformis (assembly GCA_031772625.1). Taxonomy (NCBI): domain Eukaryota; kingdom Viridiplantae; phylum Streptophyta; class Pinopsida; order Pinales; family Pinaceae; genus Pinus; species Pinus tabuliformis. Next base: position 627,873,690 of record CM062805.1, on the reverse strand, counting down.
GTGTTAAATAGCTACGTGCAACAGTGGGCTATACATGATACTAACAGAATTTCATTAAAAGTTATGCTCATATTACTGCACCTATGGAAAAGCTATTGAAAAAGGATGCTACATTTCGTTGGGATGAAGAGTGTCAGTAGAGTCTGGATGTATTAAAGGAGAAGATGGTCACCACGCCGATCCTAGTCTTCCCAGATTGGAAGAAGGAATTTTGTGTACATGTGGATGCATCATGTATTGCACTAAGAGCAGTGCTGACAGAAGTTGGTGAAGGAGAACTGGATCAACCTATAGCATTTATGAGAAGGAAGTTGTATAAGGTTGAAAAGAATTACTCGATGACAGAGCGTGAAGGGTTGGATATGGTGTACACGCTTAAGAAATTTAGACATTACATACTAGGTATACATTTTAAGATGTATATATACCATTCTACATTAAAGTACCTAGTCAACAAGCCTATGTTGGGGCTAACAATATGCAGATGGCTGTTGTTGTTTCAGGGGTATGATTTCGAAGTAATTGTGAAACCTAGAAGGTTAAATGCAGGGCTAGATCATCAATCGCACATTGAAATGGGAGAGGAGCCCACCAATTTGCACGAGGGGCTGCCTAACATGCAACTCTTCACAATGTGCATAGCAGATAATCACTTTGCAGACATTATCCACTTCCTGACTATAGGAACAAGGCTAGAAGGATACACGAGTCAATAGAAGAAAGATTTGGTAGTGCGCGCGACTGACTTTTTAGTTATTGCAAGGAATTTATACAAAATGGGGTTAGATGAAATACTGCAACATTATGTGCCTAAATTTGAACAAAATAGTATCCTTTCTGAAGCTCATGGAGGAGCTGTGGGAGGCCACTATGCAGTGAAAGTGACAACGCAGAAGATTTTACGCGCTAGGTTGTGGTGGCCAATGATGCATAAGGATTCCAAAGCATATTATAGGGCATGCGATGCATGTTAGAGAACAGGCAGGCCATCACGGAGGGATGAGATGCCTTTGAATCCGCAAGTGTCATTGTAGCCATTTGAGAAGTGTTAAATTGATTTTGTAGGGCCAATCTAGCCTCCAGGCAAGAAGATAGGTGCATGGTATATCATCAGTATGACCAAATATTTGACCAGATGGGCAGAGACATAGCCTGTGAAGGACTGTACAGGGGAAACACGAATTTTTTTTTTGTTTGAATACATGTTGACCAGGTTTGGTTGCCCGAAGATTTTAATGAGTGATCACAGTACACATTTCCTTAATGAAATGATCAACACACTGACAAAAGAATTCCAAGTTTATCATCAGAAAATTACACCATATCATCCTCAGGCCAATGAGATAGCTGAAGCGTTTAATAAGATATGTGCTGACAAAGGTTTGCAATATACAGAGGAATGATTGGGACATGTGCATACCAACAATGTTATGGGCTTACCGAACTACTTGTAAGAAGCTTATTGGTCAGACACCTTTTAGGTTGGTCTATTGCATAGAGGCTGTAATGCCTATGGAGTACATTGTGCCCAGTCTATGCAATAACAGATTTTACAGGAATGGCGGACCACAGAGCCTTAGAAGAGAGGCTTGCACATCTAACAGAGCTCAAAGAAGATATATTTTTGGTGGGATTCCATGAGAAGGTTCAAAAGGAACGCGAAAAGGCATGGAACGATTGACACATCAAACTATGCACCTTCAAGGTAAATGATTTAGTTTTATTATATGACAATAAGTTTGATAAGCTTCTAGCAAAATTTCAAATGCATTGGCTAGGTCCATACATTATCAAAGAGATTACCGATGGTGGAGCAGTTCATCTTGTGAAGTTTAATGGAGATCCATTTACAGGAAAGGTAAACGGAAGCCGATTGAAGCCATACACCGGGGACCCAACCTTATGACTACATGATGGTAGCACTCCAGGAAGCTGCAAGGAGGCGCAGGACTATAAACTACACTGCCCAGTTTGTAGAGCTATGCGACAAGGGGTCTGTGCGAAATAAGATGGTGTCACAGTACCAGAAGAAGCATGAAGGTAGTTGTGCTATAGGGGGAGAGACCGCATAGTGCAGCTAGAAAGTGACCATTACCGTCACTGCTCATAATTTTACAGTGAGGAGATGGTTAATAGGAGTGGGGCGGAAACATTTAAGGCAATTAAGGCTGAATTTAAGAGTGAAATTTTGGAAAATCTGCCGCCAATTTAACATTTATGGATGGATTTTTGGGGGAACGGTCAAATTTGAATTCAAATTCACTTATAAATTACGCGTGGCCATCCAACGGAAAGCACTTTGCACTCGTATAATTTCTATGTTGAGATGCTTCTTGTATATGAGTCCTCAGGTTTATGCTGATTTGGTCGCTAGTTCTATTTTCAAGAAGTTACTCGAGGTGAACCAACATTTCATTCTCAGCATGATGTATGGACCCGGAGAGACCGCTAGTACTGGGGGAGCTGCACCTATGAGGGAGCTACTCCAAAGGTGATGAGTGTGGAGGTCCCTGCTGCAGTTCCTACAATGTCGAGGTCGCCTAGGCCAAATCCTATGTCGGTGAGGGAGGTCCCCAAACCTAAGAAAGATAAGAAAAATAAGTTGGTGCTGGTGTGTGAGTCACCATAGAAGAATTCCGCTACACAGGCCTAGAGGAAAGAAAAGTGAGCACGAAAGAAAAGGGGAAAGTGGTAGATCTGGAGGCTAAGGAGGGCGTGGAAGAGATAGACATTGAGGGGGTGGATCCCATATCTAAGTTACCGGTGTATATCCCTCCGCGCAAGGGAAAAGTAAAGGTCCTTAAGGACCTGGATGTAGGACTGTTCCTCCTCAACACAACCCTGTTATTGGAGAACATAACCTTTGAAGGTCCGTGCTTGACACAGATCCCGCACTTGAAGCTAGAAGATTGGGATTTAGCAGACCACAAGTAGTTCCCCCACCTGGCTACATACACCTACATGAAGAGGGTATTCTACAAAGAGTCTGGTGTCACTGCGCTGGAGCCTATGGAATGGATTAACGGGGTAAAGAAATCACTACTGCTGAACCTGTTGTTGGTTCCCAACTACCATCACTCAAATATAAACCTGATTGTCATTAAGAGGTTGCTGTTCCTGGTGCATGACGGGTGTTTGTGGCTGAACACTTTGATCCCCATCACCGATATGTTGATCCATTGGATCACGCTATTTCCACACTCAGGGTTAAATCCAGACAAGGCGTTTGGCGGAAAGACAAGCGAGCGTGATGTCACTGAGAAGATGAAGGACAAGTTTAAACTTGTGAAGAAGCCATGTGGGTACTCGATTACTTCAATTACTAACCTTGCGGTAAAGGTTTCCACGTAGATTTTGGCTGGCAAGGTTATGAGTAAGTGTCGTGCGGACAAGGTGTCGACACCAATGGTTTCATTGGCAGCACAGTGCGTAGAGGGCGTACATTTCAACTGGGCATGCTACCTGTGTAGTGAGTTCCTCGCGAATTGCAGAGAAGCACATAACGAGAGCAAAACCTTCCATTATTCATGGTTGTTTCTCTCGATTGTGTTGGGCACTTGGTTTTTGCCCGAGGATAGCTAGTTTTCTCCTATGGAGAAAGATCTACTAGAAGCATCAAAGTTTGCATCTATTTGGGCCACAAAAGAGGATGCACAAGTCATAGAGAGAAAAGTCTTTTGGGTGTTGATGGAGGTGAGCATTTTCACAACCATCAACTAGAAGCTGTGGTTGTCACCAATTGTGTTTGAACAACTTTTAGGGCATGCAGAGTTCAAAGCGGACTTACACCACGTATACATCTAGGCGCGGAAGGATCTAGAGAAAAAATGGTTCGACCGACCCTACCTTGCTACAAATGATGCTATCGAGGAGGTCGTCAATCACTAGCCAACAGATTGGCATTCTCCTTTCGACTTGGCTGCAGGGACTAGCAAGTACATGGAGAAGAAGAAGAAGGATGCAACCAAGTAGAAGGTTTAGCAGTTGGCTAAGAAAAGGAGGAAAGAGGCTGAGGAGAAGGCCCAGGTAGAAGTGGAGTGCACCCCAGAAAAATAGGTAGAGCAGGAAGAGCGCGGCTCCAAGTGGAGTGAGAAGTCCCGTTAGCCCCAAATGAAGGAGGAAGAGCAGTTAGAGCAAGGTAGCAGTGATCAGCAGGAGATCACTGGTTTCCAAGTGAAGCGGTATAAGGAGAAGGAAAAGGTAGGGCCATGGAAGAAAATAAAAGCGACCAAGCCGTTGTTGGATCTGATTACTTTGACGAATGGAGGACTGGATGAAATTGGAGACAAGGTGCTGGATACTACAACAAAATTGCTGCAACAGTTTGAGTAGCAACAATAGCAGGCACTGACTACTATCCAAAAGGAATTACATGACCTGTAGATATAGACGACTAAAATCCAAGGAGGTATAGGACAGATCAATGCGACATCAACCAGTTTGGCACCAGGGACCACTCAAGCAGCAGAGATGATTCAATCATTGGATCTATAGGAATTTGCATGTCTATATGGAGCTTTGAGCATGGAGGCAACCACTGAAAAGGCTATTGTTAGCTCTATGAATAACATTGGCCTCCAACTGGCTGCGCTCCCCAACGAGTTTCTTCACACACTGCAAGCAGGTGTGATAGCAGAGGTTAAGGCTTGAGAGTAGCATGCATTGAGCTTGAGAAGCGAGTATAGAGTCAATAACAAACAGATGTTCACTGAGAAGTCCGAGGCGCTGGAGGATCAAAAGAAAGTTCAGGTGCAGAATGCCCAACTTGCAGCCATGGTGGCTGAGGCATGCAGAACAATTCCAGAATTGCATATACCAGAGGAAGCGCAGTTGGAGGTGAAGATTAGGAAGCTAGCTACAGGTGTGTGCAATGCTTAGACAGAAGTGGCCAAGGTTCAATTTTAACTAAACCTAAAGATAATAGAGTTGGAGTTGAAGTCATAATCTTCAACCCCTCCAGAGGTCAGAGAATAGCTTGAAGCCACTATGAAGGATGGAGTTGCAGCAGTGGATACCGCGGTGGAAGATTTCACCATGCTTTTTGAGCAAGAAATGGAGGTAGTCATGACCCTGGAGGAAGATACCACCTTGCAGGCCTTGAATATGCAAGTTTGTGAAATCCAACGATAGTATTATGAAGTCAGAGCAAGGACGCACATCGTTGCTGCCACATAATGCCTTGCAAAGCTACAGGAGGTGAGGCAACTGCATCTATAGGTGGAAGCAACGAAGAAGAAAGAGGCGGTCCTCAAGGCCAGATTGGGGCCTTTGCTGGATGAGGCCTACATTATCTCTGCCAACATTCAGGAGAAGTTGGTGAGCCTATAGAGCATGCAACAAAAAATCATGGAAGACAGTGCAGGACCGGCAACAGAGTAGCTGGTGGAGCAAATCAAACAAGTAGCCACGCAGAGCGTGACTGAAGTGGCAGTGGCACAAGTAGAGTTGGGAGGTCTTCACAGTAAGATATAGCAGTGACTCGAGGGCAATTCACGATGTTTGTGTTGGGGGCCTGTTGGGATGGGGTCCCCTAGGGTCAATTTTGGAGAAAAAGCCCAAGTTTTGGGGCCAAAACCCAAGTTTTGTTGTTTAAAATGTAAAGTCTCTGCAAGTTGTGGTTGCATAGTGTTACATAGAATTTTGTCCCTGTCCATGTACTCCCTATTGCTTGATCCTGGAGGACTCCTATAGTCAACCCCGCATGCTTTTCCTTCATGAAGAAAATCCCATTATGTCCCTCTTCATGAGCAGATCATTTCCCTTTTGCACCATTTCCCCTGAAACTTTTGTTTTGCCCAATTTACAAGACCGATGCTAATGGACTTTGTCTCCCCCGCGCTGATGTGTAGAGAATAGGACTATTCCCCACATTGATCGGTGCGACTGAGTTGTGTTCTAGTCACGCTGGTCCTGTTATGTAAAGTTCTTAAAATTAGAGTTGGAGCTTCCATCTCTAGAAGCTCCATAACAGAAGTCTGGTAAATGGTTTGGTCAGATGGGGTCGAGGATGACAATTTGGGCTCCTTTCCCCTATAATGATGGAAGTACCTCAAGGGATAAGTCCTTCTCCCTTGAGAATAGGATCTATCTCCCATCCATATTTCCTGTATAAACCTCCCTTCTTCCCAAGCACAAGCTAGTCATAGTTAGAGTGTTGGCTGAGTGTGAGTATACTATTTTGATTTGAAAAGCAAGCTATTACTAGTTGTAGCCATCTAGTTGTGTGAGGGAGAAGTATGTTTGGTTTGGAGTGAAGCTTAAAAGGAAGAGTATTTAAACTATTATTGTTTGAAGCCATTATGAAGTGCTAGCAGAAGTGTGTGGGAACTTGGTCTTGTAAGAGGAAGACCGCGTCGTCAAGACGAATGGTTGTAATCTCTCTTTGATATTAATATATGCAAATATCGATTAATTTCATACATGTTTTGTAATATTACATATTCATGTCTTGATGCTTCTTGAATCATTAAGTAGGTTGAATTGAAATTTGTCTATTATTATGTTTGTGTGTTGTTGTTGTTTACTTGTTTCAGGAACTTGAAGAAGGAAGCAAGAGATTGCTGGAGCGAGCAAGCAAGGACATCATCAAGCAATATGAGCGACCAAGAGGTAGGCCCTCTTGATTGATTCTAACCTAAGGAAATCTTCTATAGAATGCACCTGTTGTGGCTAGACCCATTATTGGGCTAGAGGAATTCATTTGTGTCTGCACTTATAATTTTACTTCACCACAAATTGGTGACTCCACTAGGGAGTTCCCATCTTTTTGTTTGTTTTTGATTTCATGATTTCATGAGAACTTTGCTAGTTTCATGTTTTCCCTTTTGTTTTGTTGCTTTTCTCCTGCTTATTGGCTTAAGTCTAAAAATTATTGTAGCAGATCTGGTCTCTGTTTTGATTTTTTTTAATTTTTTCTTAGTTTCCTCAGAAAATGCATTTAATCGGCTGACAGTCGCACCGATCAGCACGAATTGTAGAGGAACAGTCATGCTGACTCACCTCTGGTGCTTGTTGTCAGTTAGGAAGTCACACTGATTCCTGTAAGTGAAGATTAGGGCTATATCCCAATCTTGGCCAGTGTGTTTTGCTCTTGTGTTTTTGACCTTGTGAGCCTTTTGACTGTTTTTCTCCCTGATTAGAAAGCTACTTTTCATTTGGTTTTTCTTGCTTGTAAGCTTGTCATCTTGCTATTTGATTGATCGAGTCATTGAGTGGCCGATGACACTAGGACATCTAGTTAGTCGTCCATTCAACAACTTGTGGACTCATCGAGTCTGGTTGTGGGTGTGTTTGCTCCTTGCATTTGTTTTGGTCCCTCTTATGACTTTGACCTCTTTTCGCACAAGATTGAAAAAGTTTTGTTTACTAGTTTGAACGTCTTTTTTCAGCATAGATTACATTGTCGGTCTTGTGTTTGGAAAAGTCAGTGCTTTGTCGATCTGAATGAACTTCTCTTTTCATGTTTTCATCTGCTTGAAGAGCTCATAGGCTCGAAAATTTTCTCATTGAAAGATTATATGCAAAAGTTTGTCTCTTTGTTTCATGAGAAAATATGAAATTCTAGCTTGTCATTCCATTATGATTCACATCTCTTAGAAACTAGAATTGCATCAGCATTTGAAAAGGAAGAGAAATTTTTTCATTTCGAAAGGACTAATCGATAAGTGCTTGTTAGGAAATTAGGAATTGGAATGTATTTTTCATTAATTTTTTTTCAAAAAAGTGAACTAGTAAAAAATCATTTCGTTTTCAGTTTCTTGATTGTTTGCATTTGATTGAGTAGATTCTACCCTCTCTAGTGTAGGCATTTCATCGAATTGAAAGGGTCTTGTCCCATTTAGTTTCATTTTAGGTTTTTGAGTAGCATCGCTAAGACCTGAAAACTGAAACTTAACTCAAGATCAACTCTAAAATGAATTCAATTTACCTAAGGTGCATTTGACATTAACGATCACATCTAGAAGGTCTAGGCTAGAGACATGTTCCGGCATCTGTAAACATAGCAACTGTAGTTAGCTTTGGCATTAGGCATCGCTAGCATGGATTTGTGCTCCCCGTACTGTCGCGTATATAACGAGAGACCCCACTAGGCTGCAATCCATTTATCCTTAGGAATCTAACTCGGCCGCCTTGCGAACGTGTTACACCGAGCACAACATTCGAGGAGATTGCCTACTCATACTTCTTGGTTCACCAGGTGGTATTTTGTAGTTCACGGTTGCTTGGTAATCCTGTTTACCTAGATCATCCAGAGTAGTCATTTGATCTTTTTGACTGATTAAACTTAAAAGATCATCCGAGCGCTTGTCCTTTTGAGCTCGTTTCCAATCGAAAGTGATAGAGTCATCTTTGTTTCTTTCTTGACTCTTTAAAAATGAAAGAACATCAGTCTTTTATCCATCTTAAATAATTGATTGCTCACGATCCAAAACATCTTGTTAAATTTTTTGACCAAATCATGAGTTCCCTTAAAAGGACATTTTAAAGCCTTGAAGTTATTTTTTCTATCAACTAATACAAGGTCATTGTGGCTGAACCATCTGGTTCACCCCTTTCCTCTTCCTCTTCTCCATCCGAAAGGTTGTCCGAGGAGCCACTTCCTGAGTTATCAGATCCATTCGAGGACCAAAGTGTTGAACTTGCAATTGTTTTGAGTGTTCAACCATTATCATCTCGTCCTCTGCCTGCTTTCAATTAAGGGTCATCTGCTGGTCTTGTTCCATAATCTCCAGATAATCCCGTTAGAACTCCAGATAACTTACCGATCACTGACAGTCAACTTGAAATGGTTATCTATCCTCTGAACCCTTTGTTTGACGCTATTGAGATATCACTACAGTGCCCTTATAGGCCGTACGATCAACTGGGTGTTCTTTTGGAACTATCCCCTAGTAAACGTTCGACTCTTCGTTGTCATTTGTTTCCAGACATGGAACCCGAGGGGGATGCTCCAATCACTTCTTCGGATGAGTCTGAAGTCTCAACTCCACACACTATTGAGGGAGAAGAATTGTAGCTGCAGTTCCCTCTCGAGGGTTTACCTTATTTTGAATGTATTCCTGCTAGCTTGCCACCTGGCTATGTGTCTTTAGGGCACTTAGTTTCGGGCACACCGAGTGCCTCATCACTCTACCATAACTCTGTTTGGGCATCAAGCGTCAGACCTACATTAGGTCCGTTCATCACGAACATGACCTCCCAACCAGTTGTTACTTCAATCCTGGTGTAACCTACTGTCTTGAACACTCTTGTACCATCAATCCCAGTTACGCGTCAGTCGCAACCGGCAGTTTCAAAGATTGTCTCTGCCAGTTCCTCTGTCCCGTTAGTCAGTGGCCAGATTGTGCCACCACCTGGGGGGCAGAATCTGAATGTCTCTATGGTGTTAGGTGCCACTAATGTGAGCGGCTCACAAGCTCACATGCTTGGTATAAACCAGCCCTCTTCTGGTATTATTTACAACCTTGCTGACCCTACTGGATCAAGCAATATCTAGGACCAATAGGTTCGGAATCTTGGTGGTTCATCTGGATCGAACAATGTTCAGTATCAGCAGCCTTATGGGGCTCAGGTCCAATACCAAAATCCTTACGTTCCATACGGTTCTCAAGGATTGGTTAATCAACCTTACACCATCCCGTCTAGGTAGTACATCCGGCCTAGCTACGAGAAGATTTGGTTCGGTAATTTCCTAGGCACTGTTCAAGTATCCTTGCAACAACAAGGAAACATTTTGCAACAACCAAGGAAACCTTTGTTGCAACAAGGGCTTTCTGTGCAACAACAAGGGTAGATTATCCCGTAGCAAGGTCACCTACAATAACCGCAAGGTCTGTCCTACCAATAGTTGCAACAAATCGCGTAGTAGCAGAAACTAATATGCTCTACATACCTCTCAACCCATACCCTCGCATGGTACACCTTTGCAAAACTAGGGAAAAAGTTTGCAACGGCAAGGTCAGCAAACCAACCTGGGCAACAACAACCCTTGTATACCTGTCAGCAAGGGTAACCCTTGCAGGGACAAGTTTAAGGTCAAGTCCTGCAACAACAGGCGCAAAATCCTCTTATCTAAGGCCAACATGTTCAGAATCCTACCAGCCAAGGGCACCAGGTATAGAACCCCTTCGTCTAAGGGCAAAAAGTGTATCAACCTTATGCCCAAGGACTGTAGGTCCAGAGCCCCCTTGTTTAGGGACAACAAGCTTAACAACTCTATGTTGCAGGACAATAGGTCCCATACCCACATGTCCAAGGTCAACAGTCTTAGCAGCCTTTTAACCCATACGTTGCCTATCAACAACCTATGCATGGATAGTTTCAAGGTATTCCTGGTCGAAATTCTTCCTTTGGTCAAGGTAACCCACAATGGGGGTAGCCTCAGATGCCATATGGCCAAAATCCCCCACTGTGGGGTCAAAATCCTTATCAACAAGGATGGGCTCCTCCTTATGGGCACACCTGTCGACCTCCCATGCCTTTTAACACTCAATTACCTTTCTTGGCTACACTTGGTTTGCCGGATGTATCAAGTCTTACGAATGATCCGATTCTTCATTCGCCATACCGGCATTTGGTGCCGTCTAAGATACCAAGTGATTACCCTAAGTTCAATGGGAAAGCTAAAGAAGATCCTCAGGCCCATGTGATGACATATCACCTTTGATGCTCATCAAACTCATATGTGGATGCAACCATTCATCTTTGTATTTTCCAACAAACCCTTATTGGTGCCATAGAAAAATGGTACATCGAGCTACCTCGAAGTACTTTTCATGACTTCAATTCGTTAGCCATGGCCTTTCTCACGCATTTTCAGTTGTTGGTTCATTATGAAATGGGCACCTATCTACTCACATCGCTCAAGCAAGACACTGCGACCCACATCTCTGATCATATCCATGAATGGAGACGTAGACGTCAACTTATCAAGTTCGAAATATTTAATGATTTGATTATTGAATGGTTTACCAAATTGTTCGTAGCCCTAATTGGTTGCGAGATAGCCATGGGTGGATGCACCACTAATGAGCAAGCCATCGCTCATGCCCAGTACTTGGACCTAGTCTACTCTTAGTTTGGCACCTTATATGGACCTAGTCTCAAAACCCTCCAGGCCCTAGTAAAACCTTAGAGGTCCACATTGTCCAGTCTACTGCAACGGACAAATCCTGGAAAGGAAAAAAGAAAGGCAAAGGCGAGGCTAAAGCCAATGTCCCGAAACAAGGTCCTCCCAAATTATCTATCGGTGAATCATCGTAACAGAAACCTAAGTATCCTTGCCTCATTTGCGAGGAGGATCACTATACTAAGGATTGTCCACGACGATCTGAAGTTATTTGATTGCTCAAGGGGACCCTTGCTATCCTCAAAAATCCCTTTGCGTCTCAGCAGACTCAAATGGTAGACTAAACCTGATTTGCTTCCTCTAGTTCTCAAGTGTTCATGATGAGCACACCCATTAATGGGGCTACCCAATCGAAGGATTATCAAACTCCAGCTCCTACAGCAGGGAAAGTAAAAGAAGTTCCACCTTCTTCTTCTACCTTGAGTTATGGCCCTCTGCAAATCGAGCACCCTAACCTTGATTCCGCTCCATGGCCACTCTCTCAAGGTGTGTTTAGGAAATCCTCGTACAATCCCAATGCCCGAGCTGCTCAACATTACAATATTGTTGAAGATTTGGCTCAAGCGCCGTCAGCCATGTCGGCTCTCGAGGTATTCCAAAGCTGTCCATCATAGCAGAAATCTTTGTTGTCCACTATTGGGGGCATCGATCCCACCGATTCTAATTTGATCTGTTTCCATCTAGAGAAACATGTTCCGAGACTCCCTCATCAGATTTCCTTTCTTATTTAGGTAATCATTAATGAAAATACCATCCACCACACTTTCATTGATGAAGATGCTTCTACCAGCATCATGTAAACTACGTGCTGGAAGGCGATTGGTTCCCCTGCTCTGAACCAGTCTTCGAACACATTGGAAACTTTCGATGGGTGTGATTTGTGACTCTTCGGTGTTTTACCCAACCTTGCCATCACCTGGAAGGCAAGACAGTGAAAGTTGAAGTAGAGATTGGTGACTCCAATCTCAATTATAATATTCTACTTGGTCGAAGTTAGACTCATGCCGTGCATGCCATGGCCCCCTCTTTATTTTGTGTGATTCGTTTTTCCCATCAAGGGAGGATTGTCACCGTTGATCAGCTATCTTTCTTTGGCTCTTCCTCTTATGATGGAAACATGCCATATGTCAATTACTCTAGTGCTCCCTTTTAGAGTGTGGGGGAAGGTCTCTTCAAAGATTCTGCCTTAATGGGGATTTTCCCACTCCCACCTCCTCATGTTGCTTCTGTCAACATGATCTTGGGCAAGTTTGATCCCTGGGTCATACCTGTGCCAGATATGGTTGATGGTTGGGGCGACATCATGCCGCTTAGTCCCACTGAAGTAAATTACATGGAAATTGTTTCGGTTATGAAGTCTGCATCCTTTGATTCTCATCTCTCGAAGACCTCTCTTGATATGTATTCTCAATCCCCCTGGCTTGGCACTTTGGAATCATCCGATCCCTTAGTTGAGACCTTCCTCGTTGATGACAGTATCATGGAAATCATGTTTCTCGAGGAACCGCCATGGATCGATACCCACCATTGCTCCTCGTTTATGCGTCGCTCGATGGTCATGTCTACTTCTTTCAAAGAGTCCTCTCCTCCATTTCCACCACCGATTGTTACTCATGAAGTATGGTCAAAAGGAAATCTGGGTAATATTACCCAAATGATGCTGATTAACATTTATATCAAACCCGGTATCATTGAACATGTTCATATTGGGGTATCTTGTTCTCCAGATGAGATCAAGACATATACTCATTTTTTTCAAGAATTATGTAATGTGTTTGCATGGTCTAACGAAGAAATGCCTTGGAATTGACCCCAGCATCGTGGTGCATGAAATACCAACATATCCGGATGTGAAACCTGTTTTCCAACATCTCTGTTCAGTGCACCCTAGAAAGGCCGTTGTTATTAAGGGCGAAGTTGAAAAGATTCTAAAATATGGATTCATTTATCCCATTCCTCTTGTAGACTGGGTGTCCAACGTTTTCTCGATGAATAAGAAACAAGCCACATCCATGTTTTCATGGATTATCGAGACCTTAATCATGCCTGTCCTAAAGATTACTATCCTACTCCCTTCATTGATCAAATCATTGATGAATGTGCCAAGAGCGAGATCTTTTCCTTTATGGACGGTTTTTCTGGTTACAATTAGATTGATATCACACCAGCTGACCAAGAGAAGACAGGCTTTATCTGCCCATGGGGTATGTTCACATACAAGAAGCTCCCTTTCAGCCTAAAAACTATTGGGGCCACATTTCAGCGGGCAACGTCCTATGCATTTCATGACATTCGCAACATTGTCCAACCTTACCTGGATGACCTTCCTGCTAATTCTCAAAAGCGACAAGATCACCCAAACCACCTTTGGCATATTTTTCTACACTACAGGCACTACAACATTTGGTTAAATCCACACAAATGTGTTTTCTGCGTAGAATCAGGACGACTCCTCAGCTTCATCGTTTCCAAGGATGGGATTTACCTGGATCCGCTAAAAGTTGAGGCCATTGTAAACTTACCCCCTCCATCTTCACTGCACCAACTCCAGAGCCTCCAGGGAAAGGCCAACTTTCTTCGTCATTTTATACCCAACTACGCCAGGCTAGCTACGAGATTTACCCAGTTGCTCAAACAAGGAACACCCTTTGCATGGGATGAGATAGCCCAAAAATCTTTTGATGATCTTAAGGTTGTCCTCATAAATGCTCCTCTATTGCATCCACCGGATTATTATTGAGATTACTTCCTTTACCTAGCCACAACCCCTAGCACCATAGCTATGGTGTTGGTTCAAGACGACGATGAAGGCACTGAACACGTGATCTACTACCTAAGTCAAAATCTCCTTGACACTGAAACACGTTATGAACATGTCGAGAAGTTGGCTTTGGCCACCGTCCATGCTGTTGAACATTTTCGTCATTGTATTCTCTTATGAACGACTACAGTGATTTTTGAATGCAACCCTATGATCTACATCTTGACTCGTCAGTTGCTGGGAGGAAAGTATTCTAAATGGATTGTTATCCTACAAGAATTCGATTTGGTCTTAACTATAGCCAAATCTAAGAAGTTACTTGTTTTCGTAGAATTGATCTGTTCCCTTCCCTCCAAAGCTCTCCCTGCTAGTGTAGATAAACAACTCCTAGATGAGACCCGTTTCCTGATTAGCACCCTTGATCCATGGTATGGTGATATCATCGTGTATCTCCAAACCTCCACGTTTTGGTCCGCATTGACCAAAGATGATCGTCAAAGGATTCAACATCATTCTCAACCCTACCGCATTATTGGTGATACTTTATACTGTGTTGGTGTCGACTTTGTTCTTCGTCAATGCCTCATGATTGAGGAAGCTAAAAGAGTTCTCAATGATTACCACTCTGGGGCATGTGGCGGTCATATGTTTGGTTATGCTACAGCTCAGAAAATCCTTCATGTTGGTTATTTTTGGCCATCCATCTTCAAAGACTACATTCTTGGTGTTTGCAAGTGTCATGAATGCCAAATCTACCAATGCAAGATGAGCTCCCCACCCGCTCCCCTACACCCCGTCATTACTGTTGGTCCATTTGCCAAATGGGGTATCGATTATATGACATGTAATCTTCGTTCAGCTGAGGGGCATGGCTACATTATTGTTGCTGTGGATTACTTCACCAAGTGGGCCGAAGTGATGCCTACATATTCGACAGATGGTAAGACGGTAGCTCAATTCCTTTTTAATCATGTTATTTCCAGGTTTGGTGTACCCCACGCCATTGTCACAGATCATGGCTCCCATTTCAGAGATTACATGATGGGAGAACTGACATCTGTATTGGGCTTGTGCCATGATGGCTCAACCCCATATTACCCTCAGTCCAATGGCCAAGTTGAAGCTGTGAACAAAGTTTGGGTCACCATGCTTCAATGTACTATTGGGATGCACAAGTCAAATTGGCATCTCATGCTTTTTTCAGCTCTGTGGGCCTACCGGAATTTAACCAAAGATGCCACTGGTTTCACACCATTCCAGCTGGTCTATGCTTTGGGAGAAATATTTCCGATCGAAAATGAGATTCCTTCACTTATGTTAGCTGTTGAGCTCCTCCCTGAAACATCACCTCAAGAGGAATGCCTCTTATATTTGGAACGACTGGATGAGACTAGTCGTTTCGCTGCCTTGGTCATCGAAACACAAAAGAAATGGGTCAAATCCCATTTCGACCAGTCAGTCTCCCCGTGTGCCTTCTCTGAGGGTGATTTGGTCTTGCTATATGACCAAGATAATGATAAGCTGGGGGCAGGCAAGTTTGAACCTATATGGCACGGGCCCAATATTGTAAAATGTGTTTTACAGAAAGGAGCCTATGAACTTATTGATTATGAAGGAAATCCTCTCGATAAGCCCTGAAATGGGCTTTACCTCAAAAAGTACTATGTTTAGGACATCTTGCATGGTTACTTATGTACATTAGTGTGTGATTCATTTCTGTACAATGTGGCTTTGTGTGGAAGTTTTCAAACAACTTTCCTATTTACTATGCTTTTCGTGCTTTGTAGATGTCTGTAGCTCCTCATGTCGGTTTCACCGATGGTGCTTGCCGAAGTACCCAGAACCTATCATCTGCGGCATGGGCTATATACAACCCTAACGGTGAGTTGATTGACCTTCAAGGTATCTGCCTATGTCGTACAACCAACAACATTGCTGAATACCATGCGGTCATCGAACTGTTATCAGAAGCCATCGCTCTGGGCATCAGATAATTGGTTGTCAACCTAGATTCACAGCTTGTAATCCTTCAACTCAACGGGAAATATTCTGTTAGGAACCCTCAAATATTACGAATGTATCTCCGTATCCGTGTGTTGGAAAGGCATTTTGATTATATTACATATCTTCATATTCCTAGACGCATGAATACATTAACAGATGCATTAGCTAATTACATGTTGGATAAACATTTGTGAAACATGTAAAAGATAAGACAAACCATTTGTACCATAATAGACAGGAAAATATAACATATATACATATGTGATAATGTTTGATACATCAAAACCCAAAAACATAATATGTATGTCTACGATAACATCCGTGGCACATAGGCCTCAAAAAATATGTAAGTACTGGACCTAGGAACTACTCAGCATGGTGGTCATGATAGCACGAGACAACTCGTACTATGTGACTCAGCAATCGGCAGATCCGATTTGAGACTCCCACTATGTGCCTCTGGTACCACCAAGGCATGTCTCCTATCCAAGCATACTCAGGGATACCATGAGTCAACTCCTCGAGGTTCCTCGCAATCTCCTTCTCATTATCGCTCCCTTCTTGATAAGGGGTGACATCATCAACAGGATGGGGATAGCGCCTAGCTATCGGGGACATCCCGACTGGCCGCTCTGGTCCAACATCTGCATACACAAGAGAAAAGTTATAAGCATGCATATACTAAAAAAAATTAAAAAACATCAAAATCAAAATTTGGTTTTGTTTTTTCACCTTCATCATCGAAGTCCTCTCCATCTGGCATGGGCATATCCGAGTCTCCATGGAAATTAGTGCCGCTATATGGCCAATCCTCCACGATGATTTTCTGTTGTCGTAGCCACGAAATGAATGCTGGTCAGTAGGACATCTGCTGACCCCCAGTGATCTTGGGCATCAAACAACTCCAGTGGACCATCTGCAGATCACGTGGCGCAGGATGATAAACCTCAGTCAAATGATACTGCAACAATGGCACTCGTTCCAAGAAAAAGGTCACAAGTACTAATCCAAAGCCAAATTGATTCAAATTTCCTACAAATGGCGCTTGATATTCATCTTCATAGCCTCTGCCCAGTTGAAGATCGTGGGAGCTATGCAGTCAATAATGTAAAGGAACTTCAACTTATTAGTCTCATGTTCCACCTGGGACCCTGCCACTATGTTGATGGTCAACAGAAGCACCCTCAGTGTCAAATCTTGTATGTTGGAAATCTCAATCTTCTCACTTTTGTATTTCAAGGCCTCAGGGCAATCCGTGGAAAGCAGGGAAGACATGCTTGCCTTGACCGGATGTGATCCATATAGATTCACTACCTCACCTTTGCGAGATAGCCTAGTGATGAAGTAAATGTCTAAAGTTGTCAGCTCCAGCTCCTATTCTCCAATGACAAAAATCTCATGATTGATGTCCCAAAAGCTTATCAAATACCATAGCAATTCGGGATGGGTCTGCATCCCTAGTGTAAGGAAAAATTTGAGGAGCCTGCAAGCCCTCAAATATTCCAGTAAATTTGGATCATTCATTGCCTGGGTTTCCACATCTTCATGTTCTCCTTCCTTCCAATCCACCATTTTCGATGATTTCTCTCCTGTAAAAGCCATTTATTTGAGTCAATAATCAATTTTGGTACATAAAAATCAAATTTTAATGGTTAGTTCTTGAGAAAATTTGTTTTGTTCCCTATACATGGTGCTGACGTGCCTGTTTTGGAAACAGTCACATCAGTAGGTGCAGATGGCATGAAAATAACCCTTGGACGGCACGATCTCGTCCATGGAAATCGCGCCAACCGAGGGTGAATTTTTTTCTCAAAAACCTCCCTAAAAATCCAAAAAAAAAATGGTTAAAAGAATAAAATAGTAGCATGAAAATGGAGCTCAGGGCTTCAATTATTACCTAGAATTTATGGCTCGTCAATTGGCCTGCTAGATCTCTAACAATCCGCTATGGGAAAACTAGGGCAAAAGTGGGTAAAAGTCTTCACCGCAAAGGTAAAAGGTAAATGATAAAAATATATTTACTTTTCCCCTATTTTTTTGTGAAAATATCAGGTTTTGTAAATATTTTTCACCTATTTTACTTCAGGGACTCGATAATACGCTTTGCCTTGCTTGTGTAGCAATGGGTGATGGACATTCGACGATGGCGATGGGTCATATTTCAGCTCTTTTCTCGGCTCATTAAATGCATATGACAGGATCGCCGAGTATTTTTCCGTTTTTGACTCGTTAAAGAGAATAAAAATGGGGGGTCCACATTCAGATCTTTTCCGCCCATTTAAAAATGAAAATATGGCCAAGCCCTTGTTGTTTCAAACTCATTAATGGATGCAAAACATTGTGCACCTAGTATAAGTTTACCCCTTTTCTGGGATGGGAGGCACTATTTACGAAAAAAGTACTCCTTAACTGAAATGGTCAAGTGGTTCTCTCAAGTATTGTTTTCTACCTTTTTGGGCTCGAGAGACACAAATGTACAAAAAGGGACCATGTGGAGTTTTCTTTTACGTGTCTTTTTCAAAACTCTCTAAACATGAAAATGATACCAAGTTACACCTTTGTCAGACTCGTTAAACTATTAAACGACATCGGATTTGTCACCATGACAAACACGAGCTTCTCCTTCCTAGGGCTCGTTAAACTCACTAGGTTGGATTTGTCCGAAGGATGAAATTACAGTGCAAGCATATGCCATCCCCTTCAGAATTGCGATTAAAAAATAATTAGGGTACTCACTAGAAATGGTGGGGAGAAAATTTGGAATTCTATCAAGTTGTGTCGGAAGCTCACTCTTGAACATGACACTCTTTGCTTCGTGTCAGGTTGGGACATCCTCCTTTACATCGTTGACCTTCCCGGGTTTGGGCCATTCATTTTTTCCTTCAATTTGATCTCTGCTATGTCACCATGCCCACCGATCCTATAGATCAAAAAGCTGCCAAACTTCCAGTTGTGTTGTCGACGTGTTAAGGAGTTGTCCTTCTGCAGTTACACTTACCTTTGATTCTCTATATCATCCAAAATCATTTTGCATCCTCACGTCTCACATCGATGATGTGGGATTCATTATGGCCCTCCTTTGACACGGTCTCTTTCCATCAACATCAACCCATTATCTAGGAAGTTGATCGAGAGACTCCCTTCCAGTACCTTAGAGATTGCATGCCTTAATGGCAAGTTGTTCGCACTCGACGACAAATTCACTTCATTGGCTTTCGATCGAGTGATTTCGTGGATGTTCAACTTTAGTTCTTGTATTCACATTCCATGAATTGTGCTGATAGTACCTTGAGGGACATTGTCATTATTGGTGGTTTCTCTCGTGCTTGTTAATAGTTTACATCATGTATTGGTAATCAGGCGAATTTCTAGCATGTTCGACCTCAACACATCTATTCACATGTTAGAATGTGTACTTTGATCGGGTCATGTTGGAGTGCAAGACCCTGGACTCTGATCACAAAAGTCCAGGTTGCAAAGTGGTGTGACATGGTTATGATGATATGCATGTCTCTATTAGATGGATGGCTATGACCAGACCATGAGTTATCATATGTGATCCTTCTCATTATTGGATGGTTGCAACCATACCTTGCTTTCATTATGATCATCTTTGACGGATGGCTACGCCCATACCTGGATCCATTTACATGATCATTCTCTGGATGGCTGCGTGCATGCCACGATTCATGTATCATTTGACAGAGATCTTAGTTTATGTATATGTATCCGTACTTGCTTGCAGGTTTTTCGATGGCAGACCGGATCCCCACACTGATTTATAAATAATTTCATCCCTTGCTCTGACTCAGCCTTCACGCTTTAGGGGGCATCTGTTACACATCATTTTGTCACTGTCCCTGTACTCCCCATTCCTTGATCCTGGAGGACCTCTATAGTGAACCCCACATGCTTTGCTTTCATGAAGAAACTCCCATTATGTCCCTCTTCATGAGCAAATCATTTCCCTTTTGCACCATTTCCCCTGAAACTTCTACTTTGTCCAATTTACAAGACCAACGCTAATGGCCTTTGTCTCCCCCATGATAATGTGCAGAGATTAGCACTATTCCCAGCATCGATCGATGCAACTGAGCTATGTTCTAGTCACGCTAGTCCTGTTATGGAAATTTTTTAAAATTAGAGTTGAAGCTTCCATATTTAGAAGCTCTGTAATTGAAGTTTGGTAAATGGTTTGGCTGGATGGGGTCGTGGATGACAGTTTGGGCTCCTTTCCCCTATAATGATGGAACTACCTCAAGGGATAGGTCCTTCTCCATTGAGAAGAGGATCCATATCCCATCCATATTTCCTCTATAAACCTCCCTTCTTCCCATGCACAAGCTAGTCATAGTTAGAGTGTTGGCTGAGTGTGAGTATACTATTTATATTTGACAAGCAAGCTATTACTAGTTGTAGCCATCTAGTTGTGTGAGGGAGAAGTATGTTTGGTTTGGAGTGAAGCCTAAAGGGAAGAGTCTTTAAACTATTGTTGTTTGAAGCCATCATGAAGTGCTAGTAGGAGTGTGTGGGAAGCTGGTCTTGTGAGAGGAAGACTGCGACTTCAAGATGAATGGTTGTAATCTCTCTTTGATATTAATATATGAAACTATCGATTGATTTCCTACATTTTTTGTAATATTACATATTCATGTCTTGATGATTCTTGACTCATTAAGTAGGTTGAATTGCAATTTGTCTATTATTATTTTTTTTCCCTCGGAAAAGGCGTAATTTTCATTAAAAAGATAAGAAAATTACATGTTGTATGATAATGCATATATGAACTACTATAAACAATAAGGGAGTACTAATTAGAGCTATTATAAGCTTTACAAAAACTATTATGATGCTTACTGATAATAAACTTCAGAGAAGTCCAGTAAGTTTATGAAAATATGTGTTTTGTCCAAAAATATACTGAAAACTAGACAAGTTATATACATGGAAGGAGAAAGAAAAAGAAAAAACTGCTGAATGATCTAGCGACCATTCAGAAAGGAACCAAACATGTCCATAAAAGGATGATGATAGTAACTGTAAAAATTGCCACGCCTGTATTCCCATATCTGCCATTAGCCTCTGTTCAGCTGCACTGCCTCTTTGGATAAACGATCAACGATCTCATTCCTTTCCTTGTGTATATGTGAGCATGCAAATGAATCAAATTGAGACTTTAGAGAAAGGATATCAGTCAAAATATCTCTAAGTGTGTTCAAGTGACAATGATTAACTTCATTTGTCCAGTTAATTATGAGCTACGAGTCTCCGAAGATCTGAAGTTGTTGGCAATTTTGTTCTTTTGCAAAAAGGAGAAGGTATTTTAGACTGCTCAGTTCAACATAGTTGTTGGTGCCCCTGCCAAGGCCGGCTTTGATTCTATAAGACACTATATTATCCATATGCAACACCACCTCACCACCATAGCCTTCAGCTTGTGCCGTACCATCAAAGTAGCCCTAGGTGGAGTTTATGTCTATGGATTCCTGGGTAATGATCTGAGGGGATCGGATGGCCTGGTTGTTGGGTCCCTATAATACTAGTGATTACCCCATTACTATTGTAGTTATACCCCTTATTTATATTGTTGTGCCCCTATTACCCCCATATTGTTATTTCTGTGCCCCATAGAATCCCTCTATTGTTATTTTTGTGGCTTTATATTATTAATGTTAGGTCGGCTGGATTATATTGTGACTCCTTAGACTCCTATATATAGAAAGGAGGTTTTGTCATTTGTATCATCCAAGAATTGTTCATTTATGTAATGTAAAGGAGGTTGCCCCCTCGAAGAGGCTGAATTCTAAGGCGTGGATCTCTCTTTTCTATCTTTTTGTGAGCTGGTTTCATAACATTTGGTATCAGAGCTTTGGATTCTAGGGTTTTGCTGCTCCAAACAGGTCATCATGGCATTTTCGCTATAATTTTTTTCTATGACGTTTCAGAAGTCGCAAAACAAAACCCATTTGAGAAGAATTGGTGCTGAACCTTGGGTCCAAATTTCAGAGCTTTTTGCACGATATTTTCGGAGATATGATCTGAGGAAGTTGGCCTTTTTGCAGACTCCTGAATTACATTCAAAACAGGTGACTTGGGGAAAATCGTCATAACTCCCTCTCTGAGGATCAAATTGAAATTTAGTAAAAAGGTACAGAAAGAGGACGGACTGTAGTTTCTTGTGTGTGTGTTTCAGATTCAAAGGTTGAAACAGTGACTCGTGGCACGTCGTACAAGTTCGCTCTACTGAACCAGTCTAAAAGAAAGTCATTGTGGGAGATTTCACATAACTCTTCCTTGGAGAATCCAATTTGGCTCAGACTTGTGGCATTGGAAAGAGGATGCAGAAGGCTACTACAGGTAGTAATTTCAGAACTAGATGATCCAAAATTACAGAGATACATCAGATTCAATATCAGGCTTCTATAAAGTGAAAAAAGGTGTGTAGTTTTTTTTTTTTTAAATTTTTGTGTAAGCTTGGTTTAACGGAATTCAAAGGGCATAGTAAAGCATTATTATCGGTAACTGATGCCCCGAGGAAAGAAAATGCAAACACCTAGTAAGGAACCTGAAAGCTCTAGCATGACTCATGAAGAAGAAGAAGAAATGCTACATGATATATCAAAATTACAAGAACAAGTGCAACAAATGTCACGCTCACAAAAGCTAACAGAAGCTAAGATAAGTGGCGTGGAATCTAAGATAAAGGGCATGGAAGCTAAGATGGATGATTCGAAGACAGATTTGAAGAGAGACATGGCAGATTTGAAGACAGATATGGAAGAATTGAAGAAGTTGCTACAAGAAAGGGTCACTAATGGTGAAAAGGTAGTAAAGGAAACTCATGATGAGAACAAAAGAAATGTTAATCATGATTCCATAGACGCTAATGTTGGATCGAAGAATCACCATATTCCAAAAATCGATATGAGGAAGTTTGATGGCAAGGATCCCGCCACATGGATATTACAGATGGAGCAATTCTTCGATCTCAATAATGTGCAAAATGCACAAAAGGTACGTATGGAAACTGTATATTTGGAACCAAATCAGTTTGTATGGTATCAATGGCTTTGCTCTCGTAAACAATTTATCACTTGGGCAATTTTTACGGAAGAATTGATAGCACATTATGAAGATACAAAAAGCAACACTTTTTTTAGCCAATTGATAAGTCTCAAACAAAAGGGTTCAGTAATGGAGCACATTGAGGAGTTCCAAAAATTGAACATAAGGGTAAAAGATATTCCAGAGGAGCATAGGATTGATGTGTTCATAGGGTCTTTAAAGGATAATATCCAACATGATGTTCGCCTTTGGGAACCTGATTCATTAGAGAAGGCATTCAGGTTAGCAAGAAAAATGGAAAGCAAAATTATGGCAACCAGGAAGCATACCACTCACAACTATAAAGACGGAAGTGTTGTTGCCCCTAGTCTTCCACAACCTATAAGGTTGACACCACAACAATTGGAAGAAAAAAGAGCAAAAGGGCTTTGTTACAGTTGTGATAGCAAATACACTAAAGGTCATAAGTGTGCTGAGAAGAAATTATTCTACATAGATTGTGAAGAGGAAGAAGAAAAGGAGCAAGAAAGGTCAAAAGAAGAAGATATACTCCAGGAACAAAGCCTAGATGAAGAACAAATAAATCCGACCATATCTTGTAATGCATTGGTGGGAATTACCACTCCTCAAACCATCAAGATAGAAGGACAAATCAAGAAGAAAAAGGTAATAGTGTTGATTGATTCAGGAAGCACCCACAATTTTATTCATTGTAGGGTAGCAAAAGAATTGAATTGCTTCCTATATCCAGCACCAGAGTGTCAAGTGATGATTGCAAATGGAGGAACAATAAATTGCTCTGGAAAGTGCCATAATATCAAGCTATCCATGGGAGAATATGTATTGACTAGCCCAATGCTTTCCATTCCAATGGGAGGTGTGATGTTGTACTAGGAGTCCAATGGCTACAATCCTTGGGTACAATAGCTTTTAATTTTCAAGAACTTTTCATCAAATTTTCTTCGGAAGGAAAGGAAGTTGAATTAAGGGGTATTGCAGGGAAACCAGGAAAGATAATCAGCTCTAATGGTATGACAAAGCTTCTAAAAAAGGAGCAAAGAGGTGTAATTGCACAATTATGTTCGCTAGATGTTTCCACATTGGAATCATCTATTTCTCCAGATCTCCAAAAAGTCTTGGACAATCATTCCAAGGTATTTGAGACTCCCAAGGGTCTCCCACCTATGCGTGATCATGATCATGCTATTCATCTGATTCTAGGTCCTCCAAACATCAGGCCGTACAGATATCCCTATGTCCAAAAAAGTGAAATTGAACGTATGGTTGCAGAAATGCTAGAGGCTGGTATAATTCAACCGAGTCAAAGTTCTTTCTCAGCTCCAGTAGTATTGGTGCACAAGAAGGATGGATCATGGCGCATGTGTCCAGATTATAGGGAGCTCAACAAGCTCACTATTAAAGATAAGTTCCCCATTCCTGTTATTGATGAATTACTGGATGAATTGCATGGATCAATTTACTTCACCAAGTTGGATCTTCGTTCGGGATATCATCAAATCAGAATGAAGATTGAAGACATTCCAAAAACGGCATTTAGAACTCATGAGGGTCATTATGAATTTTTGGTCATGCCTTTTGGCCTTACCAATGCACCTTCAACATTTCAAGGTTTGATGAATTCAATTTTCAAACCATTCCTTAGAAAATTTGTGTTAGTATTTTTTGATGATATACTAATCTACAGCAAGTCTTGGAAGGATCATGTTGAACATGTTGACAGGGTGCTACAACTATTGGAGGAGAAACAATTATATGCAAAAAGATCCAAATGTTTCTTTGGAGTCCAGGAGGTGGAATATTTGGGTCATATTGTATCTCATGAAGGAGTTAAGGTAGACCCTAGCAAAATTAAAGCCATTAAGGAATGGAAAATCCCCACATCCATAAAGCATCTGCGAGGATTTCTTGGGTTGACAGGGTATTATCGCAAGTTTGTTAAGAATTATGGGAGAATAGCAGCACCTCTAACAACATTATTGAAGAAAGATTCATTTTCATGGACTCCGGAAGCAACAAAGGCCTTTGAACATCTTAAAGAGGCAATGTGCCAAGCACCGGTCTTAGCTACACCGGACTTCACAAAAACCTTTATTGTGGAATGTGATGCTTCAGGAAATGGAATTGGTGCTGTTCTAATGCAAGATGAAAGACCCATTGCTTTTGAAAGTCGTCCAATCAAGGGAAAGTTTTTAAGCAAAGCTATTTATGAGAAGGAAATGTTGGCAATACTCCATGCACTTAAGAAATGGCGACCCTACCTAATGGGAAGACACTTCAAGGTAAAAACGGATCATGATAGCCTTAAATACTTTTTAGAACAAAGATTATCCTCTGAAGAGCAACAAAAGTGGGTCACAAAGATGTTGGGTTATGACTTTGAAATCATCTACAAAAAAGGGAAGCAAAATGTGGTGGCAGATGCACTCTCAAGAAAGGATGAGGATGTGGAAGCATTGTTGTGTGCCATTTCTATTATCCAACCAGATTGGATAAACGAAGCAAGGGAGGAATGGAAGAATGACGAAGAAGTGTGGGCACTTATTCGAAAGCTACAACAAGATTCCAGTACTTCTGATACATTTAGCTGGCAAAATGATTCGTTATGGTACAAAGATCGCTTATACCTCTGTAAGAATTCCCAGCTAAAACAAAAGATTCTTATGGAATTGCACACTTCTCCCTTAGGAGGGCACTCAGGATTTTTAAAAACTTACCACAGGGTTAAGAAGGAATTTTTTTGGGATGGCCTTAAATCAGATATTCAAAAGTTTGTGGCGGAATGTTTGGTTTGCCAGCAAAATAAAGTTGAAACAATTAAGACACCGGGTCTATTACAACCTTTATCCATTCCAAGCCAACGTTGGGAGGAGGTTTCAATGGATTTTATCACAGGTTTACCCAAGTCTGAGGGAAAGAGTGTCATCATGGTGGTAGTTGACAGACTTACCAAGTATGCACACTTTTGTGCATTATCACATCCATTTAAAGCCAGTACAGTTTCTACTGCATTTATGGAAACAGTTCAAAAGCTACATGGAAACCCAAAGATTATTGTAAGTGACAGAGATCCCATTTTCACTGGAAATTTTTGGACAGAATTATTTTCTTGTCTTGGTACTCAGTTAGCTCATAGCTCATCTTATCATCCTCAATCTGATGGGCAAACTGAGATAGTAAACAAATGTTTGGAAGGATATCTTCGTTGCTTTGTATCTGATAAACAGACACAATGGGTCAAATGGTTGCCTCTGGCTGAATGGTGGTATAACACTTCCTTCCATACAGCAACAAAAATGACCCCATTTATGGCACTTTATGGGTATCAACCACCATCCATCACATCATATTTAAGAGAAAATTCTAAGGTTCAGGCAGTGGAACATCACATCGAACATCAACAACAAGTCCTCCAACTCTTAAAGGATAACCTCGTGTTGGCACAAAATAGAATGAAACAACAGGCAGATCAACATCGCAGTGAAAGAAGTTTTGATGTAGGTGATTGGGTATTCCTACGGCTACAACCATATAAGCAAATGTCCCTAAAGCAAGCTAAGAAGGATAATAAATTATCACCAAAGTATTATGGTCCGTACAAGGTGTTGCAAAAGATTGGTACTATGGCATACAAATTGGAGCTTCCTGCAGCTTCTCGATTGCACCCAGTTTTCCATGTTTCATGTTTAAAGAAGGTTATAGGTGACAAGCTCCCAATTCAAACAATATTGCCAGAACTTGACGAGGAAGGAAAAATTATATTGGAACCGGAAGCAGTCACAGAAACAAGAACTCGACAGCTACGAAATCGATCAATTTCAGAGTATCTTATCAAGTGGAAGAACTTATCCGCTGAAGATTCCACATGGGAGGATGAGAATTTTATGCAGAAGTATCCAGAACTACTCAAGCGTTGAGGACAACACTTTTTTGAAGGAGAGGGGCATGTTGGGTCCCTATAATACTAGTGATTACCCCATTACTATTGTAGTTATACCCCTTATTTATATTGTTGTGCCCCTATTACCCCCATATTGTTATTTCTGTGCCCCATAGAATCCCTCTATTGTTATTTTTGTGGCTTTATATTATTATTGTTAGGTCGGCTGGATTATATTGTGACTCCTTAGACTCCTATATATAGAAAGGAGGTTTTGTCATTTGTATCATCCAAGAATTGTTCATTTATGTAATGTAAAGGAGGTTGCCCCCTCGAAGAGGCTGAATTCTAAGGCGTGGATCTCTCTTTTCTATCTTTTTGTGAGCTGGTTTCATAACACTAGTCCTCCGGGAGCAAGTTGTATATGGCCAATAACAAAATATTGGAGGCCTCTCAATCTATTTTGGAATTCATGAAAATGGATTTGTTCTTATTAAGCCATATTCCCCAGCAAATTAGTAGTGGAAGGCATCTAATTTTTTGTCAGTTGGCTTTTATCGACCATCTTTGCCAAGCCTCTTCGATATCTTGTCCATCCCAATCAATATGTAGGTTTAGTGAAGTGAGGATCCTTAACCAGAAGGATTTCGAGACAGGACAAGCAAGGAAGAGATGAGAAGTATCTTCCTCATACATCTTACATAGACAACATCTAGAAGGCCCGCAGTTTGCATGATGCTTCAGCATTAGTTCAATGGGAACCTTGTCTGTTAAATGCACCACATGAAAAGCCTAGATTTAGGAGGGGCCTTTAATTTCCAGATATGACTCCACCACCAAGAGAAATCACCAGTGTGTCTGGCTGCCATTGCATAAGCATAACCTGTTTTGGGGGAGTATCTGCCATGGGGATCCAATGCCCAAATGAGGACATCTTGATTGTTGCCTATATGCACATTGGCCTCCTCTAAAGAACCTATGAATCTCTGCCAATCTTCAACCCAAACTTCCGGAATGTTAAGCATTTTGTGGTCCTTCCAGGTCTAGTTTTGCCAACTGTCCTGAATAGCCACTGCTATATGTGATAAGTGGGCGTTGCCAGAGACTTGAAGGAAATTGCAAAGAGGATGGGGAAGAACATGGCCATTCCCACATCCACTCCATGTGTCCAAACCAATCCTCACTTGATCTCCATTGCCAACTTTCCAAGCCAGACCTCGCTTGATCAGAGAGATAGACTGAGCTATTGCTTTCCAAATTATGGAGGAGCCAGACAGAGTAACTAAAGGTCTACAGATCCATTAAAGAACTGAGAGCAGATAAATGTACTTGTAAAAATTTATTTCCTGCCAAGACTTCTGTAGTTTATAAGTTGCTAGCCCAGTTTTGTAGCCAAAGCCTCAGTGAAAAAATGCAATTTTTTTATGCCCCATCCAACTAGTTTTTTGTGTTTGTCAATGCTGTCCCAATGGACCTAAGCAAAGGTTCACCCTAGATTTTGTCTGTGCCAGAGGAAACAACAACATAATTGTTGAATTCTTTTTAAAATGCCTTTGGGTATCTAGGCCACCGTCATCTAGTAAACCGGAATAGCTTGAAGGACAGACTTGAGTAGGGTGAGCCTACCTGCTCTAGAAAGCCATCTTTGTTGCCAAATATTGATTCTGCTTTCAATCTTGGCTATAAGCCAAGTCTAATCTGCTATGCGATAACCATTTGGTTTCAATCTGAATCCCAAATATTTGAGACCATCATCCAATCCTTGACGTTCATATTAAAAAAATTGGCTGGCTAATTTTGCTTCATTCAGCTGGTAGGAAACTATGATAATAGTTGATTTTGTAATGTTTGGCTGCATGCTTGTAGCTAAACAAAAGAGATCTAGAATAGCCTTGAAAGCATATGAGTCTTGAAAGGATCCATTTAAAAAAAATCAGAACATCATCTACAAATAAGAGGTGGGTTATAGAGGACATATCTGATAGCGTGACTCCATGATCCAGGTGGATGTTGGTGGCCACCCACCTATCCCATTTGGACCCCCACAACTATCTCTTTCAGTTTTTCTATTTCCTTAATTATAGCACAGTTTACTATTTTTAGCAGTTTTTCGGGTCCTAAACTTCCGGAGCCGTTTTGAGGCCCTAAATGACGTTTTTTGGGAAATCCACCGCCAATGATTTTTCTGTCTAAAAATCATCTTTTCTGTCGTAGTCCTCGGAGAGATCTTTCCAACGGGCTATCATGCGCGTCAAACGGAGATAGTACGACCAATTCGCGACCCCGGGAAGTTGATGTACCAACTTACCCAAAAACGGGGCCCACAATTTGGCATTTCATCTTCTAGGGTTAGGTTTTGGAATGTGAAGGGTTTTCCATTGTTTCTCAACAATAAATAGGCCCTCGAGCCACATTGTAACATAGTTTTTGGAGAACAGTTCAGAGGCATGTAACCGACACATCTCTTCTCAGAGATAAGCTACCATCGCCCTAGCTGGGTTATTTCCATTTCTATTTGTAAGAATATTTCAGTATTTTACATCAATGAAATGAATTATTATTTCCGCTGCATATTTGTCTTTATGGTTATCTCTGTATTTTATTGCGTTCCTATTTAAATCCGGATCAGTGGTATCAGAGCGGTCTGCTTTTTCTCTGTTTTTCTTTGCATGTCCCCAACGAGGTCGGGATATAAGGAGTTAGGTCTGGAATTGGTCGAACCTTTGCAAGACCAGCCTCGCAAATCTTGACGACCTCCCATGGTGGATGAGAAGAAAAACGAGGGGGCAGGAGATCCTATCAAAATCTTGCTTGAAGAAGCCCTCGAGCGACAAAGGAACGCGATGATGGACAACTTTGCCCAAATCCTTCAGCGGCTACCTAGAGGCGACGCATCGGCTTCCAACAGCTACTCTGGAAATGCCACACCGTTTAAGGCACAAGTTAATTTTGAAATCCCCATCTTCAAGGGTCAAATAGACGCAGATTCCGTAGATAAATGGTTAAATCTGCTCGATGGGTATTTTTCTGTTCATGAATTTTCAAGTCGAGAAAAGATTGTTTTCGCTCTTCTCAAAGCAGCCCCCCACGTCAAGGATTGGTGGGAAACCTACTGTGAACAGAAGGATGAAAGTACAGGCTCATTGTTTTCAGTCGCACCCACTTGGAATGATTTCTGGGATGCCATCAAGGAGCAGTACTACCCTGTCAAAAGCTATGAGGACAAATACATCAAATGGACCACACTGTGGCAGGGACAAGACCAAGATGTGCCGGAGTTCACAAACATTATTCATACCCTTCGCACACAATTGGGTATGAAAGATTTTGAGCTGCATCTGGTACTCAAATACCGCGGCTGCCTACACAGATACATCCAGGAAGAGATGGAGTTCTTGAACATCTCCTCACTCGGC
Source organism: Pinus tabuliformis (assembly GCA_031772625.1). Classification (NCBI taxonomy): domain Eukaryota; kingdom Viridiplantae; phylum Streptophyta; class Pinopsida; order Pinales; family Pinaceae; genus Pinus; species Pinus tabuliformis. Next base: position 627,843,418 of record CM062805.1, on the reverse strand, counting down.
ACAGCATACCGATACGCTGTCAAAATCGAGCAAAAGTTCAAACAGAAGAAACAAGACTTTGTATCTGCAAATCCAAAGCCCAAAGGACAAAGCCAAGGCGGGGTGACCCAAGACAACCCTTCGAAGCCATAAGAAAAGAACAACACCACGAAGCCGAAGAAGGACACAGGAAAGTGGTGTGAGTTCCACAAGAGTCCCACTCATAACACAAGTGAGTGTCGGACCAAGCAGTCACTGGTGGCTGAGTTGAAGGCTTTCGAATCAGATGCATGTTCCGACTCTGAGTCAGAACCCGACAAGGGGAATGACAAAGGGAAGCAGATCATTGATGCGGATCCCAGCGCCACTATTGCTACCGCCAAGATCCAGAAAAATGAGCCTGAAGATCCAGAGGAGTGGGAATGTCTTTTCCACTCACAGATGTGGGTGAAGGGTTCGCCGCTGCAATTTATTGTCGACAATGGCAGCCAAAAGAACCTCATTTCAGCAGAGGTCGTGAAGCAGTTAGACCTACCAACTACACCACACCCACAGCCGTACATTATCGGTTGGCTTCACGAAGGACGAGATCTCAAAGTTCGCCAGCAGTGTCACCTTCCCTACAGCATCAAGCCCTTCACAGACGAGGTATTGTGTGATGTTACACCTCTGGATGTTTGTGATGTACTATTAAGCCAGCCATACTTGTGGAGGCGACATGCTGTGTATGAGTCAAGGCCTCGCGCTGTCATCATTTCTTTGGATAATTCATTATACAGGATACCGGAGGTAGCCCCACCTACCGCCACCTCTTTGATCACTGCTAAGAAAAGCAGCAAGCTCATCTCACAGACTAGGAAATTTATTTTCTGTCTGGTTCGCTCCCAAAGTAAGGGGAAGATCATTGCTACATCCATGACCCCCGCGAAGGGTTCCTCCACACAGCAGCAACAACAGAGGGATACAGTCGTGACAGAACACAGGAACAACTTCTCCTTACCTGGAGGGGTACCACACAAGTTTCAGGTGGGCGACAAAGTTTGGTTACATTTGCAGAGGGAGCGCCTTACCAGAACCCATCAGAAACTCAGACCACTTCGACATGGTCCTTACACCAGTAATAAGGCTACGGGAAAAAATGCTTTGAAGCACAACATTCCTCCATTCCTTCGCTTTCACTGAGTGTTCAATGTGGACCGTCACCGACCATGCTCCCCACCATTTCTGGACACATCAGAGATTGCAGAACAGCTCACTAGGGCCCAGCTCAGCAGAAGCTTCCTCATCTCAGGGAGGAACTCAACGCAATGGGGACCATTGCTTCCTAAGGGGGGAGGAATGATCCAGGTGGATGTTGGTGGCCATCCACCTATCCCATTTGGACCCCCACAACTATCTCTTTCAGTTTTTCTATTTCCTTAATTATAGCACAGTTTACTATTTTTAGCAGTTTTTCGGGTCCTAAACTTCCGGAGCCGTTTTGAGGCCCTAAACGACGTTTTTTGGGAAATCCACTGTCAACGATTTTTCTATCTAAAAATGGTCTTTTCCGTCGTAGTCCTCGGAGAGATCTTTCCAACGGGCTATCATGCGTGTCAAACGGAGATAGTACGACCAATTCGCGACCCTGGGAAGTTGATGTACCAACTTACCCAGAAACGGGGCCCACAATTTGGCATTTCATCTTCTAGGGTTAGGTTTTGGAATGTGAAGGGTTTTCCATTGTTTCTCAACAATAAATAGGCCCTCGAGCCTCATTGTAACACAGTTTTTGGAGAACAGTTCAGAGGCATGTAGCCGACACATCTCTTCTCAGAGATAAGCTACCATCGCCCTAGCTGGGTTATTTCCATTTCTATTTGTAAGAATATTTCAGTATTTTACATCAATGAAATGAAGTATTATTTCCGCTGCATATTTGTCTTTATGGTTATCTCTATATTTTATTGCGTTCTTGTTTAAATCCGGATCACTCCAGCCAAAGCGCCTTCCTCTCTGCCTTTTTTATCAGCCTGCTAAAACCTTCCATGATGAGGAGAAAGAGAAATGGGGATTGATGACATCCTTGCCTAAGGCCTCATTTCGCATGAAAAAAACCCGAAGTGCTGCATTGATAAGAATACTGTAGGATATTGAAGTAAGACAACCCATGATCCAATTGATGAAAGCAAAGGGGAAACCGATGTGAGGGAGAATTATCCTGATGTAGGACCAACAGGTATGATCAAAGGCTTTGGAGAGATCAATTTTTAGGATGACAGACTTTTTATGGATCTTCTTAATCGAGTGGAGAGCTTCTTGAGTAGTGCCAATTGCTTCATGGATCTGGCGATGGCTGAGAAAGGAAAATTGTTCCTTGGAAATCATTCTGGAGAGAAAGGGCTTAATACGAATGGCTATGGTTTTGGAGATGATTTTGTAAATGCTATTGCAGAGGGGTATGGGTCTGTAATCGTCAAAGGAGGAAGGGTTATCATATTTGGGGATAAGGGCCAGGAAAGTTGAGTTGAAGGCCTCCAAAATTCTACCAGACTTTTGGCTTTCTTCAATGGTCTGGATGAGATCATCTCCAATTAAATCAAAAAAGGAACTGAAGAATTCAACCGGCCACCCATCAGGACCCGGGCTCTTATCCTTTTGAAAGCACTTTAGCACAGCTTCAAGCTCTTCTCTAGTAACCTGAGAGTTTAGATCTTCAATTTCCTCCGGCTCGATAAATCTGGGCAGAGCTTCAGCAGTGTGAATGATGCTTGGAAGGGTTATTCCAATGGGGGCTTTGTAGATATTAGAGAAATGTCTAATCCCCATGTTAGCCAATTGCTCAAAATTGCCCACTTTCCTTCCTTCCGAGTCTTGTAATTCCCAGATTGTGTTAATGGCTTTCCGACCCCTTGCATATTGTTGAAAGAACTTTGAATTTTCATCACCTGCTTTGAGCCAGATTGCTCTGCTCTTGAGCCTCCAGGTTTCTTCTTTTAAGCGAAGAAGTTTAATTCTGTCTGTTTCCAGCTGAATCAGCTGCAACTTTTGTTCAGTCGAGTTCGATCTAGTGGGAATTGATTCTTCGAATGCTAATAGAGCCTTTTCAATCCTTTGTAGATCTTCATCTTCTTTTCTTTGTTTTAATCTGGCCTAGGTTATTGTTTTGCCTTTTAGAACTGCTAGATTTTTTGCAAAGAGCTCCCCTAGAGAGGAAGTTTCATTCTGAGAGCAATGGATCCAAGATGTCGAGACCAAGTTCCTAAAACTCGGCTCCAACAACCAAGAGGAGTTAAATTTAAAAGGTGAAGAGGGTTTATAAAGGTTACCCTTGAGCTCCAGAAAGATAGGAGAGTGATGAGAGATCCCACCACTCCCCACCCATTGATGAAAGAGATTTAAACTTTCCATAAGAGGGGCTTTGATCAAGAATCGGTCCAATCTTATAGCAAGGGCATCTACGATTCTTCCAAGTTGGCTTGATTTTAATAGGGTCAATATTTAGAAAATCGTGAGCATCTAACAAGTTTTCAAAAAAGGCTGCGAGTTGATCATTTTGACCCCTGAAACCCCAAGATTCTGCTGAACTGAGGGAGAAATTTAAATCTCCAACAATAACTATATTGTCTTGATTCATAAAATTAGCCTCCATGATTTTTCCCCAGAATAATTCTCTGTTCTCGTAGGGGCTGTAGATGTTGATAAGCCTACATGGTCTGCTAAGTTCCATAGACAAGTCATCTGCACCAAGAAAGCCTTCACCTCCCCAAACATTGAGGATTTTTGTAGAATGATTGTTAAACCCCAAGGCGCAACCAATTGAGTGACCCTTCACATCCAGAAAATGAAATTCCCAGGTTGGGAGAAAGCTTAAGAGAAACTTATTTATTTGGTGACCTTCCCCTAGAGTTTTTGAAAGGAAAATAGCATCCAGCTTTTCAGAAAGACAGAGCCTCTTGAGAGGCAACTTTTTGTCTGGGTTGGCTAAACCCCTATAATTAAAGGAAAGACAGATCATGGTGGAGAGGAGTGAGGGTTGCTCTTTGCTCTAAGAACCCAATCAATTGGGGATTGGACCCCGGAGGCTACTTCAACACTAGCCCTTTTAATAGCCTTAGAAATTTTTGATTGATGACCTCGCGGAGGTTTGAGAGTAATTGAAGGAGGGGGTTCTAGGCCTAGGCCTAAGACCGAAGAGGGTGCAGTAGGAAGGGATCTGAGGAAATATCGGTGCGGCCCACTTGATAGTGGGCGATCATCTAGCGAGCAGGTGGTCCTATCCACAGAGGGTTGAGGAATGGGGGAGGACAGTGAGGGAGGCACAACAGGAATAGGACATATCGTGGAGCATAACTTATTAATTTCAACTTGAGAAACTACATAGATCAATGAAAAAGATAAATTTACTGAACCTTCAATAGAATGAGAAAAGAGAGGAGGAGTAGAATATGGAGTACCCATGAAATCCATGTCCTGAGTTCTGGATTTTTCAGGGGGCGATCTGAAGCCTTTGCAGCTTAGTGAGCTACGGCCTGCTGCAGAGTCTGACTAGAGGGTGGGGTACTTTCATGGAGGTCCATTGGAGAACTAAAGTCTGAATCCTGAGTTTGAGTAGAGGTTGAGACCAATGCTTTGGATGAGATTCGATTTTGCCCTGAAATTCTTGGACAGTCTTTGTATAGATGCCCCACTTTGTGAAATTTGTGACAGTGGAAGGGAATTCCTTCATAATCTAATATTTTCCTCCAAGTAATGTTGCCCATCTGAAGTATGTAGCTCTCAACTAGAACTTCTCTGGTATCTATATGCACCAGAATATGTGCCAGTGCTAGGCAGCCTATATCTTGGTAGGTTCTATCATGGCCCAGATAGACGCCCAAATCATCTCCTATTACCTTTAAGATCTCTTCCCCCCAAAAGTGTAACGGAAGAGCAGGAAATTAGACCTAGATTGGCCTCGCTCAATGATTTTTCTTTTCTAGATCAAACATTGGCGACCATCACTTCAATAGCACTGGTGTCATCTTGATGTGCCAATATCGTGTGAGGACCCAGTCTACCTGGTCCGGATGAGCGAAAATTAGAGAAAACCAACCCCTGGAAAGCGAGAGGATACTTGGAAGCTGAACGAGGAGATTCCCCCAAATTTTCGCTATCCACTTTCGAAGGCGCATCAAAGAGTAATTTTGGCCTCTCACCCTTCCAACTAACACCGTGCTCTCCGTGAAGGCTGCTTGTGCCATGGAGATTCCTTCTAAAAGATTAACTTCCTGTCCCTTTCTCTGATTTTTGAATTCCTTGATTTCTTTATTTTCTTTGGCCATTCCTTGGCTGCTTGCTCTCCTTCCTTGAGGCCAATGTCTTCCGAATCAGAACCGAAGCTTGGTCCTATCTGGGAATGCCTATGAAGAAGCTTGAAGGAGGGGCTGAGCCGACTGGTTGGAATGCTGTATAGAAGGGGGCAATCCCAAGGATTCCTACTTGTTCAGGTAGCAATCCTTATGTTGTTTGTCCCAAATTACTCGGTCCTTCTCCAGAAGCACGCACACCACCTTGGGTATTTGTAGCTACTAGGAAGGCCTGTGACCATGTGTTCAGGTCCGACGGGGAAGGGATGGGTAGGAAAGGTAACTCCGGGCCTTCTTCTGGGATAAATATTCCTTCTGTAACTGTCAGGGGTGGAGTCAATTCTAGGGTCTGCGGAGAGACCTCCATATCTTCCATTATAATTGCCTCAACCCCTATGACCTGTAAACTGGCTATTATCAGCATAGTCAAAGCTAGAGCCAGTTGGGTGAAATTGACCCAAATATCCTCAGCAGCAAGGGAGTCATAAGTGTAGTCAAGTAGTTGTTCATCCATTTGGGAGCCAGCTGCCCAAGAAAATAGTGCGTCGTTCCTAGAATAGTAATAAGATGACTGTTGACCTAAGGCAAGGAGGCAGACAATGACGTCTCCATTTTGAAGTAACCCATAAAAACGATCTTACCACCGTGCCTTCCTGTTGGGGTTACACTCACCCGAGACCGCCATTTCTTGAGAAACCCTTGTAATCTGCTTCAAACCCTCTTACAAAAAATAGTCTTTGTTTTGACACAAAAAAAACAAGGGTTTATTTTAATGTGCCTGCCAGACTGACCCACACTCATGTAAGCTTCTAGCAGAAAACGCGTGACCACAAAAGGCCACCCTTGATTGCAATCCGAAACTGAAGTTAGAGTTGGAAGACAGAAAGTAACAAAAAAAACAGTTGTTTGCAACCTTCACCCTTCAAGTGTAGCCAATGACGCTCATCACCGTAAACTGTGGAAAAATACCCCTACGTATTGAGTACTCTAACCATGAGTACCCCAGGAAAAGAGCTGCAATCTCTTGGAGCTCTAGTCCCTCTCTTGGTTACTACAGATGGTCCTGAATTCCAACTGAGTCAGGACAATATGGCCAGATTCAGTTCGGAATTTCCCGGGCACTGTTCAAGTACCCTTGCAACAACAAGGACAAATTTTGCAACAACTAGGGAAACCTTTGTTGCAGCAAGGGCTTTTCGTGCAACAACAAGGGCAGATTATCCTGCAGCAAGGTCACAACAACCACAAGGTCAGTCCTTCCAACAGTTGCAGCAAACCGCACAGCAACATATGTAATATGCTCTGCATACCTCTCAACCCATACCCTCGCAGGGCCAACCTCTGCAAAACCAGGGACACATTTTGCAACGACAAGGTCAGCAAAACCAATTCGGGTAGCAACAACCCTTGTATACCTATCAACAAGGGTAACCCTTGCAGGGATAATTTCAAGGTCAAGTCCTACAACTACAGGTGCAGAATCCTCTTGTCCAAGGCCAACAGGTCTAAAATCCTACCGGCCAAGGGCACTAGGTACAAAACCCCTTCGTCCAAGGGCAATTAGTGTATCAACCTTATTCCCAAGGACTGCAAGTCCAGAACCCTCTTGTTTAGGGACAACAAGCTCAACAACCCTATGTTCTAGGACAACAGGTCCCATACCCACATGTCCACGGTCAACAGGCTCAACATCCTTTTAACCCATACATTGCCTATCAGCAACCTGTGCATGGATAGTTTTAAGGTATTCCTGGTTCGAATCCTCCCTTTGGTCAAGGTAACCCACAATGGGGGCAGCCTCAGAAACCATATGGCCAAAATCCCCCACTATGGGGTCAAAATCCTTACCAAAAGGGATGGGCTCCTCCTTATGGGCCCACCTATTGACCTCCCATGCCTTTTAACACTCAATAACGTTTCTTGGCTACACTTGAATTTTTGGATTTATCACGTCTTACGAATGATCTGATTCTTCATTCACCATAATGGCCTACGATGCCATCTAAGATACCAAGTGATTGCCCTAAGTTTGATGGGAAAGCTAAAGAAGATCCTCATGCCTATCTGATGACATATCACCTTTGGTGCTAGTCGAACTCATACGTGGACACAACCATTCTTCTTTGTCTTTTCCAATGAACCCTTATGGGTGCCACAGCAAAATGGTACATCGAGCTACCTCGAAGTACTTTTCATGACTTGAATTCGTTATCCATGGCCTTTCTCATGCATTTTCAGCTGCCAATTCATTATGAAATGGGAACCTATCTGCTCACATCGCTCAAGTAAGACACTATGATGCACATCTTTGATCATATCCATGAATGGAGACGTAGACATCGACTGATCAAGTTCAAAATAGTTGATCAGTTGGTTACCAAATGGTTTACCAAATCGTTAGTAGCCCCAATTGCTGGTGATATAGCCATGGGTGGATGCGTCACTGAAGACCAAGCCATCGCTCATGCCGATTACTTGGACCTGGTCTATTCTCATTCTGGCACCTTATACGAATTAATCCCTAATGCTCCATAGCCATCATCCGATCCCGTGACATCGAAGTCACCTGCTGTCCCTCCCGTTGATGGAGTTATTGGTTCAGTATCCTAGGCCCTTTCCAAAAATTCTTCCAAATAGAAGTCGGTCTCGAATACTGCTCCAAACAGTTCATCTTAAAACCCTCCAGGCCGTGGTAAAACCTGAGAGGTCCACCCTGTCCAGTCTACTATAGTGGAAAAATCCTCAAAAGGAAAAAAGAAAGGCAAAGGCAAGGCTAAAGCCAATGCCTCGAAACAGGGTCCTCCCAAATTATTTGCTGGCGAATCATCGCAATAGAAAACTAAGTATCCTTGCCTCATTTGCGAGGAGGAACACTATACTAAGAATTTTCCATGACGATCCAAAGATAGTCGATTGCTCAAGGGGACCTGTCGCACGGAATGGGTCGATCTTGCGGACAAGATCGACCTTCCTAGAATCTAAAGAAGAGCTAACGACAAGCAAACCAACCAGACACTATCTTTCTCTAAATATGCTTCAATAAACAATAGCAAACAAGTGTTTTTAGGGCCTACCTTTGGTCCAACGCAAGCTTGTGGATGCCCTCGCTCTTTTGATCCAAATGAGCTCCTCTTCGCGAATCTGCAAACACAAACAAGACAAACAAATTAAATAGCACCTGAAAAACCAATTGCATAAAACATATTTAACATGAAAGTCAAGGAGTCCATGAAACAAATAACATAAGATACTTGTTGAGAAAAATGAGTTTGATTGTATTAATTCAAAAGAAGAAGAACTTTACAACCTTTGCCTTGACGCTGTACAAGCTCCTCCCAGGGTCCAACAAGATGTCTCCTCTACTTTGACAAGTTTCACTCACTCTCCAACGGAACCAAGAGGTATGTGATCTCTCCTCTCAATCTCAACCAAAGAGTCTTAATTTCACCAGCATTTACCCTCAAAATGTTCAACTTCTAACCTCTTTAGTCCTCACCCCAATGCCTGTATTTATAGTGCAATGGAGGGAAGTTACTAGGTCCTCCTTCAAAGGGATAAAGCCCTCCTTCAAAGGGATAGCTCCTTTAGTGAAGGGATTAGCTCCTTCTCTTTTGGGATGCATGAACCACCTTAGAGCGAACAATCCACATCAAAATTCCTTCTAGAAAACTCTAGAATTAATCCAAAGTGAGTTTTTTAAGATAAAAATTGCGCCTTTTGACTTTCACAGGGGTCCGCACCTACACCGTTAGGGACAGAGCGGGTAGGTACGCAGCTTTTGTACACAGAAGGTGTGGGACCGCAGGTGACCATTAGAGAAAGTGCGGAACCAGAGTTACATTGATTTTTAATGTCTTTCTCCCACTTCCAAAGCTTGATTTGAAGAGTTGAGGTCTTAGACTTGCTTAGGAGGAGAGTACAAGTGATGATAGACCCATACTGACTGCAAATAATCATGGTGACGATATTTTAGTGTAACAGATTGCCCCCTAAAGTGCGAAGTCTGTAGTAGATGAGGATTTCATTTATCATATAGGAAGAGTGAAGTACTTTATCATTTCGAGGATCATCTTGTGGAGAGCCTGGTCGGAACCTGTAAAAACATTCAATGCAAGATATATATATGAGATCATATCATCGCTGAGGTAGGCATTCCCATACTCAGATCAAAACTAACTAGAAAACTATCTACTGCTCTGATATAGGAATGATCTTGTAAAACATCACAAGTATGGACTCATGTGAACACAGTATGGACACAGCCATCTGTTTATAAATAGTCCACAATACAATGAATACAAAATTCCCCGCAGCCTAGATGGTGGGAACTAGATCCAGGGTCTTCATTTCTACTTCCCGAAAAAGTACGATTCTATCCATGCGAATAAATGTGTTGATGTCAAACATGGTAGAAACCACTTGATTATCAGTCAATGATGTAAACTGTTAACAAGTGTGAGAGAAACCACCAGTGATGTCAATGGCTCTCAAAGTACCCAGTACAATCCATGAGATGTGAGTAAATGTGTTGATGTCGAACATATCACAGAATCCTTTGATCGAAAGTCAATGATGTAAACTGTCGTCAAAGGCGAGAAACCTGCCACTGAGGCATGCAGATCTCAAGGTATTGATGATTTCTAGATCATCTTTCTAGATAATGAGCTGATGTCGATAGAAAGCGATCCGTCGTAGGCAAGCCCACCACACGAAATCATAGATCAAGTTGAAGAAATTTAGTTGCAAGGACTGACTCAGGGATGGTCAAGATGGATGATAGATATTTTTACATATGAATGGCTTACTGGCAGTGACCTCTTGAACACATAACGACACGACAGATGGCTTGGTGACAATTGACCCAAAGTTAATACCCAGAAACCAGCTGAAGACTTTCAATGTGGTTTGATCAACTGTTAGGCAAAGGATTTCCCAACCCAGGTGAATAAAAGTGTCGTGTTCAAGAGTGGTTACAAAGTATGACAAACAAGCTCATTTTCCTCTCTTTTCCCCCACCATTTCTGGCAAGTACCTCTTTATTTTTGACAAGCTTGAGGAGGATAACATTTGCTTGATTATAAGCTCATCCTTCGGATGAGTCCAACTTAGTTTAAATTCGAACCCTAAGAAGGAGTGGTTCGTTCCTGTTTGTAATTGAACAGGTCCTTTACTGTGAAATTTTAACGAGTCCAGTATAGGAGAAACTCGGCGTTTTTCAATTTTAGAGAGTCTGAAAAAACTTAAGAAGACTCCAGGGTTGACCTTTTTCGTAAATTTGTGTCTCCCAAGCCCGAAAAAGTATAAAATAATACTTGAGAGAACCGCTTGATCTTTTACGACCAAGGAGTACTTTTCTTTATTAGTGTCACTGATCCGAAAAAGTAAAAAAACCATCAATGAAACGTCGTTTTATAACCAATATCGAATTTGAAACGACAAAAATCCGGCAATCTTTTCATGTTTTTACGGTCGGAAAAGAGCTGTAAGTGGACCGTCTTTTAATTCCGTTTTAACGAGTGTAAAAGAAATGCTTGGCAATCTTTTCATTTTTTAGGAGTCAGAAAAGGGCTTAAAGATGACTCTACTTGTTTTTTCGTTGAAAATGATAGATTTTGCCTGAATAATCCTTTATTCTACACAAAAACAAAAACATTACTCATACCTGTTTGAAATGGATAAAAGCGTTGCAAAATACCTTTTCAAAGTGAAACATAAACAAATTTGCGATTTATTTACTCAAAAAACTTATAAGAAGGGCCTTTGTCAATTCATTTTTACCGTTCGAGTTTGGGTGAGAAAATAGTGCTTTTGCTTAGAAAACTTCCCGTGAAGATTGTGGAAAATCCAACCGTCGGAATCGAGCGCCGTCTTCTCCAGGTAATCCACATCATCCTACTCTTCATTTTCAACCGTTTAGTTTTTTGATTTTAGTCCCTCATTTCAATTTTTGGGAGGGTTTTTAGGCGGAAAACCCGCGCGCGGGGGTCCGTAGGTTTACCATTGCGGACCCGCGGACCCCGACTTTTTCTCCATTGGGAAAAAGCTCGGGGTCCGCACCTTCTATGTAGACAAAGTGCGGACCCAGGCACTGTGTCTAACGCGGAGGGTGCGTACCCCGCCGCAAGGGTTTTGAACCCAAAATTTCTCAAAAATGGACCAATCAAAATGTTTTCTAGCAATCTAATTAATCTTTATACTTGATGCAGAGAGTATATCATGCTAGATTGGCGTGAACGAGAGCATGAGGACGTGGATATTGCCGCATGGAATCATCAGCCTTCACTTGATGCTTTGAGGGCATGCGGACTATACAAATTCTGGACCATTCCTGGCATGAGGGCTCAAGTAGATTTCTTACAGTGGCTAGTTGACAAATGGAGCATACAGGACCAATTTTTTTTCATTGGCGGGCACCGGCTCGAAATCGAGCCGGAGGACATTTATTTCTTGACTGGTTTGCCTAAGAGAGGTGAAGACTTGACTCTATTCGGGACTAGGCCAGGTGGCCAGTCTATCGATAGCCTTCGGCTAGAGTACTGCAACAGCCAGGCTAAAGACAAAGGGATAGACATAAAGACCATATCCCGTCCTGAGCTCATGGTGATTGCGTTTACTGTCACCAGACTTTGCGGAGCTGCCGTATTACATATTGCCACCGGATCCCAGATGCGTATGGCAGTTGATTGCTTTCGAGGCACCATCTTCAACTGGTGCAATGCTGTGTTGGCCAATGTGAAAGGCCAACTGACCAGGGCCAAGAGCGGACGACTAAAGACCTTTGGTTATGGGGCTTTGGTCATGAGTTTTGGCCTGGAGAGGGTTCCTATGCTGATCCCACAGCACCTTACTGTTGGAGCTGGGCTTCCTCGAGAGCCCAAACTGATGCGATGGGTCGCAGTCATGGCCCGTCACCTAGACGAGAGGACAGAAGTTGCTCGGTTCAAACCTGAGTATTTCCAATGGTTGGAAAGTCAGGTTTTTTCCATTCAGGACTTCCCTTACGTTGGGATGGATTTCCGCGGTGACCCAGACATGGCTCTTCCACCAGGAGAGCAGTGGGACGAGTCAGGTAAAATCCTTTTCAACTTTTCCTATTTAAATTTTTTTATTTTTCCATCGTCTCAAAACTGATAGTAAAAATTTCAAATGCAGATGTGGGTCCACAGCAACCAGCCACTCTCCGGCCTTTCGAGAGGAGGCAACTAGTTGCACCCGCGCCAGCCCCACAGGACGAATCAGCAGAAGTTTTGGCCGAGTTGGAGAGTCATATTGAGCGCTTGATAGGAGATATTCCTGAGACCACTATAGACGACATTCCTCGTCGACTTCAGCGCTATGTGATTGGAGTCCTGGGACCTTTTAGGAGGTTCCTTTGCAAGGTGGCCCGGGCAGTGGTTTCTTATAGAGATCATCACCAGTGATAGGATGATCACCTTTTGTGGGCACATGTGACATTTTTGTTTTTGTACTTATCATTTTTGCCGATCATAAGGTGTTTTTCAACCTATGATCGAAGACGATGTATTTTTTGACACACTCCTATATATATATCACTATTATCGGCTTATCTTGTAAATCATATTATGGAATGGTTTTAAATTTACATGTATGATTATTGCAAATGTCTATTTAACATTCGAGAAGCAATTGCATCTGCTAATGTATTTAAAGACCTTGGAATATGCTGATATTCAATATAATCAAACTCACGTTCCAAGAGACGCACTCTCAAAAATAATCTTAATAACACTGGATTTCTAATGGCATACACTCTATTAAGCTGTAACACAACGAGTTCAGAATCTAACCTCACTATCAAACTCTGAATCCCAAATGAAATAGATTCAGACAATAACTCAATCACTGCACTGTAATCTGCAATGTTGTTTGTTGTTTGACCGAGGCTTACCCCATGCATAGAAACTAACTCGTCAGAGAGCGAATAGATAACCCAAGTTGCAGAAGAGATGTTCCGTGTATTACGACAAGCACCATCAGCAAACCCAATGTATGTTTGGAGAGGCATTGACATCTGCAATATCAAGAGTAAAACCAAGATAAGCAGGAAAAATGACGGAAAAACACTCTCTAAGCTAAGCACACTTTTGTTTTTAAACTAAAACACACCAGCTAGAAAGAAAAACTATCCTAACTAAAAATCTCCATACCTCATTCTTTCAAGCATAGTACCTCTTCAAGTAAAGGCCATTTCTGGGTTTACCCAAAGAGTCCCCATCAAAGTCCACCAATTCATAGGCCCCTTTTGCTAGCTTTCGCTTAACAATATAGGGACCATGCCACATAGGAACGAATTTCCCAGCGCCTAATTTATCATTAGCTTGATCATACAATAACACTAGGTCTCCTTCCGAAAAATTTTGAGGGGTCACATTCCGATCATACTGAGCTTTCATACGTTTTGCGTGAGTCTCGATCGCCAATGCAGCATCACATCGATTCTCATCTAATTGAGCTAAGTATAACAAACGCTTTTCCTCTTCGGAAGTAGCTGGAAGTAACTCGATGGCCATTTGCAGTGACGGGATTTCGCACTCAATGGGTAACACAACTTCCAAACCATAGACTAGGTGGAAAGGAGTGAACCCTGTTGATGGTTTTACTGAAGTTCGGTACACCCAAAGCGCTGAAAATAGCATGTTGTGCCAATTCGACCGATGAATCCCAATGATTCGTCGGATCATGATAACTAAAACTTTGTTGATGGATTCAACCAGACCATTTGCTTGTGGATAATAAGGAGTTGAACTATCGTGACGTAAACCAAGCTGGCCTGTAAGTTCGGTCATCATAACGTTTCAAAAATGACGCCCATGATCAGTGATTATCGCTTGTGGGACACCAAACCTAGCAATTATATGATTGAACATGAAAATTGCAGCTGTCTTGCCGTCTGCCTCAAATGTAGGCATCGCCTCGGCCCACTTAGTAAAATAATCTACCGCAAGGATGATATACGCATGCCCCCCGGCCGAGTGAGGGTTACATGTAATAAAATCGATACCCCATTTGGAAAAAGGACCAACGACAATTATAGGGTGGAGAGGAGCAGGTGGAGCGCGCATCTTACGATAAAAAATCTGGCAGTTGTGGCATTTTCGGACTGCCGTAATACAATCTTTAAACAAGGATGGCCAGAAATAGCCAGCGCGCAATATCTTTTGGGCTGTGGCATACCCAGACATATGAATGCCACATGCTACAGAGTGACAGTCATTTAGAACCCTCTCAGCCTCTTCGTGAGTTAAGCAACGTCGAAAAATAGAGTCCGCCCCACGGCGATAAAGAGTATCTCCAATAATTTTGAATTGTTGGGACTGGAATCGAATTTTCCGACGTTCCGACCTTGAAATTTTTGGCCGAAAGGATTGGGTCTGGAGATAGGTGATGATATCCCCATACCATGGATCTATAGTGCTGATTAGAGACAAAGATTCATCCATAATGGGCTTCTCTGCCATAGTTTCCGTGTCAGCGCGCGGGAAGTCACACATTAATTCTGCAAAAACTAAAGATTTCTTAGACTTAGATTTCTCAAACTCCAAGTCGAACTCCTGCAGGATAACGATCCATTTAGAGTACTTAACCCCTAGCAATTTTTTGGTCAAAATGTAGATCATAGGGTTGCAATCTGAAATTACCGTAGTTTTACGTAGTAAAATATAGTGACGAAAACGTTGGACAGCTCGAACGGCTGCCAATGCCAATTTCTCCACATGTGAGTATTTTAGCTCAGTTGGATTTAACGTGCGACTAAGGTAATATATCACATGTTCCGTTCTGAATTCATCTTCCTGAACTAAGACCATTCCGATGGTGGAATGGGAGGCGGTGAGATACAAGAAGTAATCCTGGTTGTAGTTGGGAGGATGCAACAATGGTGCATGGGTCAACGCGTGTTTGAGTGCATCAAAAGATTTCTGAGCTATCTCATCCCAAGAAAATTGAGTATTTTGTTTCAACAACCGTGTAAAACCCTTTGTAACCTTGGCGTAGTTAGGAATGAATCATCGTAAAAAGTTTGCTTTCCCCTGCAAACTTTGGAGTTGGCGAAGACTCGAAGGAGGAGGCAAATTGATAATAGCTTCGACCTTTGAGGGATCAACGCGAATGCCGGCTTTTGAAACTACAAATCCCAGCAATCGACCCGTTTCTATATAGAAGACACATTTGTGTGGGTTCAACCGAATATGATAATGCCTACACCTCATAAAGATTGCTCGTAAATGGACAAGGTGATCAGCTCGATGTAATGAATGAGCAGGCAAATCATCGAGATAGGGTTGCACAATGTGCTTGATGTCATGAAACGCATAAGACATCGCCCTCTGAAAAGTTGCTCCGGAATTCTTAAGCCCAAAAGGTAATTTTCAATAAGAAAATGTCCCCCTTGGACAAATGAAAGCCGTTTTTGGTTGATCGGCAGGTAGAATGTTGATTTGATTGTATCCGGAAAAACCGTCCATAAAGGAAAATATTTCGCTGCCGGCACAATCATCAATGATTTGATCGATATAGGGAGTTGGGTAGTTGTCCTTTGGACAGGCTCGATTAATGTCCCTATAGTCGATGCATATTCTTATTATTCCCTATTTTTTGTTAACCGGAACAATATTCGATACCCAATCCGTTAGCGGGATCGGATAAATGAAACCTGCTTTCAATAGTTTTTCAACTTCTGCTTTAATTGCAGCAGCTTTTCGTGGGTGAATCTGACGCAAACGTTGCCGGACGGGTTTAACGTCCGAGTAAGTCTTGATCTCATGAACAACAATCGCGGGATCAATTCCTGGAATTTCCTCATAGGACCAGGCAAACACATCGCGGAATTCTTGAAATAGGGCCTTATATAATTGAATTTCGTCATCTATATTGGAGGCACCTATATGAATGTTCTCAACAATTCCGGGCTTAACCGAAATGTCAATGGGAATAGTTCGAGAGATGTTTCCCAAATTTAACTCTGAATCGGGATGTTTCATTGGATTCTGAGGTTCCTTGACATATTCAGTCGTAAATATTGATGAGAAATCATTTTCAAAACGATGATCCTCAGGTAAAAACGAAGATCTGTGATGGAGATCTTCCCATGGTAAATCATCTACACATAGGATTTCACGAATTTTCTCATCAGAGTGAACAAGTTCAGAAAACGTAGTTAAATCCGAGGTTGATGTGAAAAGTGATTCCTCACGGACCACATTCATTAAGTCATTTTCGGTTGAACACGGGTTGGCAAAAGACTGCACGGCTTCATAGGCAATTTCATATGGACTCAAAGGCATGGAATTACCAAATGAGTCTATTTCAGATTCAGAAGGAACGTTCCAAGGATTGTCATAAGAAATGGTGTCTGATGTAATCATATGAATGGTTGCAAATGAAGATGATGCGTTGATTGGAGGAAAAGGAAAAGTTCCCAGTAAACCGGCATCTTTAACTAATCCTACTCCAACATCCTTATATGGGATAGTCGATTTACCGACATGCTGAATACTCTCCGAAGAGGCTGGGTCAGATGAAAAGTAAGCCAGCTGGTCTATTGTTACGATCTTTCCATTATGTGGAAACTTTATGACTCTAAAGACCGATGAAACGACTGCTGTCATAGCATAAGACCAACTTCGACCCAAGAGAAGGTTGTAGTCTAGAGGGGCATCAACCACCTCCACATCTAGACTAATGGTTTTTCCTTCTACCCCTATAGGCAAATCCTGTAGAATGCCAAAAGGATGAAACCCACAGCCATCAAAGGCCTTAAGAATTGTCGGGGATTGATTTAGTGAAGGAGAACCAAGCGATCTCCAACACTGTATCGACATAATACACATTGAAGCTCCTTCATCAATTACAGTCCGATGAATAGGCTTGTTTTTTACTATCACTGGGATCTGGAAAGCCATTTGATGAGGCAAACGTGGTGTACTATTTTCTAGATCAAAGATTATTAGGTTCAGGTCCTGAACATCAACAACTCCTATAGCCGACAAAAGTAATTTACGCTGTGCTGGGCATGATTGCAGCACTTCCAAAGCCGACATTGCTGAGGGTGAAACAACTAAATCCTCAACAATGTTATAATTCTGAGCTGCTCTCGCATGTGGATTGAAAGATGACTTTCAAGGTATACCCTTGGCGGGCGGTTTGATTACTAAGCTTGAATTAGGTTTCTCGATCTGTAGTGGATAGGAACCGGGAACTGAGGTTGATGGATTAGAATGAGAAGATTCTGCTTCTTTACCATCAATAGGACTTTTACTACCATAATCTTGCGATCGATTCACAATCCTTACATGGGACATCATCAATATGGGTTCTTCATTGGCACTCGAGGAAGAACCTATCATCTTGCTATCTTGACTTGGAAATGGATCCTTCAAAATAGCAGGAGTTTGGGAACCTTTGACGATCTTCGCAACCTCTGCTCGATGAGGGTAGTCTCTTGTAAAATGTTCTTCGTCACAAATGAGACATGGATAACGAGGTTTGCGCTTTTCATCATTGGATTCCGCCTTTTCAGATTTCTCTTTTGAACTTTTGTCTGTTTTATTCTTCTTCTTTCCTTTCTTCTTCCCACCGGATTTTGATTTAGCCGCAGATGACTCTACAACGTGAATATCGGCGGAAACCTCTGCAGAAGAATCTCCTGTCGGGGAATCAGGAAAGGTTATGATAGGAGAAGAATTCTTGGAAGACTTCTTCTTACTTTTAGTGTTAACCATACCAATCATACCGTCAGCGGCATGAGATCCCGAAGGAACTGCAGTGATTTGATTTGACTTGGGAAGATCGGGGATCTTTTCATGTAACGTACCTGACTGAGTATAGACCAAGTCAAGGTACTGTGCTTGAGCAATCACTTGCTCCTCAGTAACAACTCCGGCTTTAGCAACATCTTCAGTGATCCTTGGCAACAAAGATTTTACAAACCACTCGGCCAAGATTTGATCCAGAATAAATACCTTCACTAAACGTCGTCGACGTCTCCACTCATGAATATGATCTGAAATGTACGTGGATGTCGATTGTTTTAGTGAAGTTAACAGTTCCGTGCCATTGTCATATCTGACTGGCAACTGAAAATGAGTTAAAAACGAGGTAGCTAACTGACTAAAATTATAAAAAGTGCCTCGCGGTAACTCAATGTACCACTTGGCCGCGAGACCAGTTAGAGTGCGCTGGAAAAGTCTAAGACGGATCGAATCATCTGTGATGGAGTTAGACGCACACCAGAGGTGGTAAGTCATCACATGGTTCGACGGGTCCTCTCTAGATTTACCTTCGAACTTGGGAATGTTACTAGGAAACTTATTCGGCATTGGCGGCCAAAACAGAAGATAATTAATCGGATCGTTCGTTAGGCGCGGCAAATCAGGTAAGTCCAAAGTTGCGATAAATGGTAACTGCTGATTAGGATCCCTAAAACTCTGGGTCATGAGACCAACCCCAGGAGGAGGATATCTGGGATAACTAGGAATAGGAATCACTTTCGGGATATTGTATCCTCTCGGAAAACCAGGATTAACCGGACCGTACTGGGGTTGTTGAGGTTGTTGATAAGTGTACCCAGGATACGGTTGATACTGATAAACTGTCTGCTGGACAGCCGGACCGAATTGGTACTGTCCCTGGTACGGTTGATAGGTGAATTGAGGTTGACTTGTGACAACCGTACTTAAACCAGGTTGTCCTACAAGCATCTGAAGCATAGTTTGAATCATGGATCCAGACGGTGGTAAAGATGTCTGAGGAGTAGATACAGGAACAGTAGAAACCGGAGCTGTCGATACTCCAGAAGTAGGTAGGGTAGATTGAACAGACGTTGGGGCAGTTGCAGTAGTTGTTTGAGATGGAGTACGAAGCACAGTAGGCCCAGACTGTGAAACTACCGAAGGTACAAAAGTTTGAATGTTAGACTGGACTGGTTGCTGGAATGAACTAGAAACTAAGGGTTGTCCAGTTTGAGATGACAACTGTACACTTGGCTGCAACACCTGTTGAGTTTGCGATGGATCCCACACTATGTTCATTCCGGGGTACTGACCCATAACAGGTTGAGAATATTGAGGACCATAACCGGGTTGAGGGTAGGATTGATAATTGAAAGGTACATTTCTCATTCCTTGAACATAAGATTGACCTTGGGGTGGTTGGAAACCTTGGTTCGAGTACTGAACTTGGGGTAGATACCCCTGAGGCACGTACTGATATTGGGGTTGACCTTGAGGTATAAATTGATACTGGGGTTGACCTTGGGGTACATATTGAGTCTGGGGTTGACCTTGAGGAACGTATTGTACCATAGGTACGTACTGTCCTTGAGGTTGCCCCACAGATGCAAATTATGTACCTTGAGGTTGCCCCCCAGGCGTTAATTGAGGCTGCCCACCAGGCGGTAACTGGCCACCTTGAGGTTGAGAATTGGGAATAGAACCTGACATCATAAGAATGTCTTCTACGCTCAATGGCTTTGCACCATTGCTTCCAGTGAATAACCCTTGTTCAATAGGTTGAGGAGATGCTCCTGAAAAAGCACCAGAAAGTGACTGATACCCAGAGGGAACAGAAGGACCGCCGTACAAAAAAGATTCAGGCGATTGAGTAAACATGGACGACTGACCTGACATATTTACGGGAGTATAAAAACCTTTAGGATGATAAGGAGCACGAGGTGGTGAAAAACTTAACACTTGGTTTTCCAAATAATTAATCAAAGAAAGATACCAAGTAGTACTTCTAGTCGGACTGTAAAAAATTGATTCACGCTCCCTTAGATCAATAACAGGTTGATTTTCAGGGATAGGGATGCCTACTTCTTCTTCCGGAGCAAGTTCTTCAATAGCTATCAAACCAGAAGGAAGATTTTCGGTGATTACTCTTTCTACCCTAGGTGAATTAGGACCACTAGAAGTTGGAGAAACAAACCCCGATGTTGGAGTAACAGGTTCAGATATCTCAAGTTCTTCACCTATATCACTAGTAGATGAAAAGCTACCAGCAAGTTCGGAAACCGAAATAGATTCAGGATTATAACCTGTTACTAGAGTTTGGTAATCATGATGTACAACCAACGAAGACTCTCCTTCTTCAGGTGACCCAACTTTACTGCCACTAGGAGTTACGAGGACTTTCAAGCCTTCAAGATGGCTTGGGACTTCTTCTGGAGGTTGGCCCCGAAGTCTACGGGACTTCCTCAGTAAATCAGCCACGATTACAAACTCAGGAGACTGGCCCCGAAGTCTACGGGACTGTCTTGGTAATTCAGCCACAGTTAAAAACTTTTAACTACTTCACACGCAAACAAAGTAAAATCTCAATGAAAAACACCTAAAGCCTGTAAAGAACCAAACGAATTTGAATCACACGCCTAAAGAATCTAGAGATCAAACACACACAAACAATAACTTTCCGGACCGAAAACACTAGTTGGTGATGAAATCCAACGTCGCAGAATTCAGTACAGAAATGGCGGTTGGAACAGTTACCCCGGCAACCTGCTTAATGAATAGACTGGACCAAGTTCCTCCACTTAACCGTCTCGAGTGAAGTGAACCCCCCAGAAAATCCAAGTGAGTCTTGCCGACGTCTGCTCCAGGTACAGTGGGATCTTCCCACCACTGTCACCTTAGGAAGAATCCTAAAGAATATGGCCACTAAGGTTACCAACTGAGACAAATACACCTGGGGGAACAGTCTACGATCCGATACGCACGCAAGGGCAGAGTAGCAAGCTCAATCCCCTTGAAGGCTCCTTGACATAATCCAAGGTTTACCAACAAGTGACCCCAGGCTCCTCGACAATGGTTAATTCGAGGTTTACCGTTTTTAATACGTGAATATCTGGCGTTGTTCCCAATGAGGAAGGATTGATTCCCACACTGGTTCAGACACGATCTCGTGCTTCTCCTTTAAGAGGAGCTTTCCCAGAGCATAAATTCAACAATTGGATTTCTTCCTACCACAAGATACAGCTACTTGTTTGTTTTTACTGTCTTGGAGAGTTAATTACTCTCCTACTCCAAGACACTAGCCTAAGCTAAGTTGGTGTATCAGAGCCCTAGAAATAAAATGTTACTAGGTGAATTTTACTTTAAGCGTTAATTTTAGTGGTTGTTGTTTAAGTCAAGAGGTGGCGGAGATGAAACTCGTGGTGTAAAGACTCGACTCGAAATCACTAAAAAATGCACCTAAGATGATTTAAACAATCTTTTCTCTTCGATGAACTTCTAAACTAAGAAAGAGTTTGAGAATGCAAATACTTTGTAAACACAAATCTTTCTCAATTAAACAAATTAAAAGAAGAGCTTTTCCTTTCCAAAGCACTCAAAACGAGACAACTAGCTATTTCACACAATTTTCCCTTTTCTTTTCAAAGCACTCAATCACTACAAAAAACAAACTTTTCCGAAAGAGATTTTTTTTTATATTTTGTAAATAAAACACTCAAAACTAATGAAAATGACTAACTTTGAGAGCTACAAACTATATAAAAAGCTACTTGAAGTAAAAGCCTACTAAAAGTCTTCTTGAGGATGTTTTACTTAGCTAAACGTGAGCTAAGGACTAATTTATGCAGAATCACAATTAGTCAAAAAACAACGAATCTTTCGTTTTCTTTTAAAAAAAAAAATGAAAATTCCAAACTTTCAACTACAAGCTTTTCGAAATTTTGAAATGAGAAAACTCAAAGTGAATTCCTCAACAAGGGGAGATTTCATAAATGGTCAGACTCATAAGAAGACTGGTAGACACCAACGTAATCTGAGGTCCCTAGGGCTTCTAAGCTCAGAGCCACTACACAACGAAAAACGAAAAACAAACCCAAGAAGCAAAATTCCTAGGAATTCCACCTAAAACCCTAATGCTAATGAAATTAAACCAAGGAAAGTTTTTGATAGGGAACAAGCATGTCTGGGCAATGGATAAAACCTATAAACAAATTCTAAACTGATAAAAAAGAGAAAAATTTAAAATTTTTCAAATTTTTGACAGGGTACGCAGGCAACCTGTTTACACAGGTGCGTCCACGCTCTGTGCACAAAGCAAAAGTGCGTACAAGTACGCACTGTGCTTAACTCAGAGGGTGCGTACCTCTCCCAAAACTATGAAAAATGAAAACTAACTCAGAATTAACTAAATTCACCCAATCCCACAATCATCAAGTCAAAAACAGAAACAGAGAATACAGTTTCTCAGGTCAAAGTATAGACAAGGAAAACAATCAAATTCCCCAGCGGAGTCGCCATTTTGTCGCACGGAATGAGTCGATCTTGCGGACAAGATCGACCTTCCTAGAATCTAAAGAAGACCTAACGACAAACAAACCAACCAGACACTATCTTTCTCTAAATATGCTTCAATAAACAATAGAAAACAAGTGTTTTTAGGGCCTATCTTTGGTCCAACGCAAGCTTGTGGATGCCCTCGCTCTTTTGATCCAAATGAGCTCCTCTTTGCGAATATGCAAACACAAACAAGGCAAACAAATTAAATAGCACCTGAAAAACCAATTGCATAAAACATATTTAACATGAAAGTCAAGGAGTCCATGAAACAAATAACATAAGATACTTGTTGAGAAAAATGAGTTTGATTGTATTAATTCAAAAGAAGAAGAACTTTACAACCTTTGCCTTGACACTGTACAAGCTCCTCCCAGGGTCCAACAAGATGTCTCCTCTACTTTGACAAGTTTCACTCACTCTCCAATGGAACCAAGAGGTATGTGATCTCTCCTCTCAAGCTCAACCAAAGAGTCTTATTTTCACCAGCATTTACCCTCAAAATGTTCAGCTTCTAACCTCTTTAGTCCTCACCCCAATGCCTGTATTTATAGTGCAATGGAGGGAAGTTACTAGGTCCTCCTTCAAAGGGATAAAGCCCTCCTTCAAAGGTATAACTCCTTTAGTCAAGGGATTAGCTCCTTCTCTTTTGGGATGCATGAACCACGTCAGAGCGAACAATCCACGTCAAAATTCCTTCTAGAAAACTCTAGAATTAATCCAAAGTGAGTTTTTTAAGATAAAACTTGTGCCTTTTGACTTTCACAGGGGTCCGCACCTACACCGTTAGGGACAGAGTGGGTAGGTACGCAGCTTTTGTACACAGAAGGTGCGGGACCGCAGGTGACCATGAGAGAAAGTGCAGAACCAGAGTTACATTGATTTTTAATGTCTTTCTCCCACTTCCAAAGCTTGATTTGAAGAGCTGAGGTCTTAGACTTGCTTAGGAGGACAGTACAAGTGATGATAGACCCATACTGACTGCAAATAATCATGGTGACGATATTTTAGTGTAACAAGACCCTTGCTGTCCACAAAGAGCCCTTTCCGTCTCAGTAGACTCAAAGGGTAGACCAATCCCAATCTACTTCCTGTGGGTCTCAAGTGTTCATGATGAGCACGCCCAGTATTGTGGCTACCCAATTGAAGGATTATCAAACTCCAGCTCTTGCAACAGGGAAAGAAAAGGAAGTTCCACCTTCTTCTTCTACCCCGAGTTCTGGCCCTCTGCAAATTGAGTGACCTAACCCTGATTCTGCTCCAAGTCCACCCTCTCGAGGTGTGCTTAGGAAAACCTCGTACAATCCCAATGCCTGAGCTACTTAGCATTACAATATTGTTGAAGATTTGGCTTAGGCGTCATCAGCCATGTCGGCTCTCGAGGTACTGCAAAGCTGCCCATCACAGCGGAAATCTTTGTTGTCAGCTATCAGGGGCATCGATCCCACTGATTCTAATTTGATCTATTTCGATCTAGAGAACCATGTTCTGAGACTCCCTCATCATATTGCCTTTCTTATTCACATAATCATTAATGAAAAGACCATCCACCACTCTGTCATTGATGAAGGTGCTTCTACCTTCGTCATGTCAATTGCTTGCTGGAAGGCTATTGGTACCCCTGCATTGAACCAGTCTCCAAACACATTGGAGGATTTTTATGGGCGCGATCCGTGACCCTTCAGTGTTTTACCCAACCTTGCCATCACCCTGGAAGGCGAGACAATGCAAGTTGAAGTAGAGATTGTTGACGCCAATCTCAATTATAATCTTCTACTTGGTCGAAGTTGGATTCATTCCATGCATGTCGTGGCCTCCTCTTTGTTTCGTGTGATTCGTTTTCCCCATCAAGGGAGGATTGTCACCGTTGATCAACTGTCTTTCTTTGCTTCTTCCTCCTCTAATGGAAATGTGCCATATGTTAAGCACTCTGGTGCTCCCGTTGAGAGTGTGGGGGCAGGTCTCTTCAAAGATTCTACCTTAATGGGGATTTTCCCACTCCCACCTCCTCATGTTGCCTCCGTCAACATGATCTCGGTCAAGTCTGATCCCTTAGTCATACCTATGCCAGATCTGGTCGATGCTTGGGGCGACGTCATGTTGCTTAGTCCCGCCGAAGTCAATTACGTGGAAATTGTTTCGGCTGCGAACTCTGCATCCTTTTATTCTCATATCTAAAAGACCTCTCTTGATATGTATTCTCAATCCCCCTAGCTTGGCACTTTGGAATCATCTGATCCCTTAGCTGAGACCTTCCTCATCGATGAAGGTATCATGGAAATCATGTCTCTCGGGGAAACGCCATGGATCGATACCCACCATCGCTCCTCGTTTCTGCCTTACCTGGAGGTCATGTCTACTTCTTTCAAAGAGTCCTCTCCTCCATTTCCACCACTGACTGTTACTCATGAAGTATGGGTGGAAGCAAATCTAGGTAATATTACCCAAATGATGCCAATTGACATTTCTATCAAACCCGGTATCGTTGAACACGCTCATATCAGGGTATCTTGTTTTCCAGATGAGATCAAGACATATACTCATCTTTTTTAGGAATTCCATGATGTGTTTGCATTGTCTTATAAAGAAATGTCTGGCATTGACCCCAGCATCGTGGTGCATGAAATACCAACTTATCTGGATGCGAAACTCATTCTCCAATAGCTTTGTCCGATGCACCCCAGAAAGGCCGCTGCTATTAAGGGCGAAGTCGAAAAGATTCTCAAAGTTGGATTCATTTATCCCATTCCTCTTACAGATTGGGTGTCCAACATTGTACCGGTGAATAAGAAACAAGGCACGATCTGTGTTTTCATGGATTATCGAGACCTTAATCGTGCCTCTCCTAAAGATAACTATCCTACTCCCTTCATTGATCAAATCATTGATGAATGTGTCGGGAGTGAGATATTTTCCTTTATGGACGATTTTTTTGGTTACATCTAGATCAATATCGCACCGACTGACCAAGAGAAGACAAGCTTTATATGCCCATGGGGTACGTTCGCATACAAGAAGCTCCCTTTCGGCCTAAAAAATTTCGGGGCCACGTTTTAGTTTGCAATGTCCTATGTGTTTCATGACATTCAAATCATTGTCCAAAGTTACTTGGATGACCTTCCTGCCCATTCTCGAAAGCAACAAGATCACCTAAACCACCTTTGGTAGATTTTTCTACGCTGCAAGCACTATAACATTCGGTTAAATCCACACAAATGTGTTTTCTGCGTAGAATCAGGATGACTCCTTAGCTTCATCGTTTCCAAGGATGGGATTCGCCTGGATATGCTAAAAGTTGAGGCCATTGTAAACTTACCCCCTCCATCTTCATTGCACCAACTCCAGAGCCTCCAGGGAAAGGCCAACTTTCTTCGTCGTTTTATACCCAACTACGCCAGGCTAGCTATGGGATTTACCCAGTTGCTCAAACAAGGAACACCCTTTGCATGGGACGAGATAGCCCAAAAATCTTTCGATGATCTTAAGGCTATCCTCATAAATGCTCCTCTATTGCATCTGCCAGATTATTATCGCGATTACTTCCTTTACCTAGCCACAGCCCCTAGCACCATAGCTATGGTGTTGGTTCAAGATGATGATGAAGGCGCTGAACACGTGATCTACTACCTGATTCAGAATCTCCTCGACACTGAAACACATTATGAACATGTTGAGAAGTTGGCTTTGGCCACCGTCTAGGTTGTTCAACATTTTGGGCATTATATTCTGTTACGAACGATCATAGTGATTTCCGAATGCAAACTTATGGCCTACATCTTGACTCGTCAGTTGTTGGGGGTAATTATTATAAATGGACTGTTATCCTGCAAGAATTCAATTTGGTCGATACTACGGCCAAATCTAAGAAGTCACTTGTTTTCGTAGAATTTATCTGTTCCCTTCCCTCCAAAGCTCTCCCTTCTGGTGCAGATGAAAAACTCCCAGGTGAGACCCTTTTCCTGATTAGCACCCTTGATCCAAGGTACGGTGATATCATCGTGTATCTCCAAACCTCCATGTTTCAGTCCACGTTGACCAAAGATGATCGTCGAAGGATTCAACATCATTCTCAACCCTACTGCATTATTGGTGATACTTTATACCATGTCGGTCTCGACTCTGTTCTTCATTGATGCCTCATGATTGAGGACAATGAAAGAGTTCTCATTGATTACCACTCCGGGGCATGTGGCGGTCATATGTCTGGTTATGCTACAACTCAGAAAATCCTTCGTGCTGGTTATTTCTAGCCATCCATCTTCAAAGACTGCATTCTTGTTGTCCACAAGTGTCACGAATGCCAAATATACCAACAAGATGTGCGCCCCACCCGCTCCCCTACACCCCGTCCTTACCATTGGTCCCTTTGCCAAATGGGGCATCAATTATATGACATGTAACCCTCTTTACAGTGGGAGGCATGGCTACATTATCGTTGTTGTTGATTACTTCACCAAATGGCTTGAAGCGATGCCTACATATTTGGTAGATGGTAAGACGACAGCTCAATTCCTTTTTAACCATGTTATTTCTAGGTTTAGCGTACCCCAAACCATTGTCACAGATCATGGCTCCCGTTTTAGAGAATACATGATGGCAGAATGTTGAATTCACCATTTGAACTCCAAATTCACCCTTGAAGAAAGTTCTAGAGACCCTAGTTGACCTCTCAGTCCATACCAGATTCATTCGGACCTCTGCAATTGCCATGAACTCCAAAATTTATAGATTATTCACGCAATTCCAAGTATTTCACCACAAATTACCAATCACCCTTTCAAATTCGGAAATTCTCAACCTTGTACAGTGTTTCAATTAAGTAAAATTAATTGAATAAATACTTTAAATTTTAAAAACCCACAACCGAACCCTCTGAAAAATCCCAGTTTCCGTGAAAAACTTCTGAATAAACCTATAAAGCAAAATTTAAATCCATAAGAACTAAATTATGGCTGCCCCTGTTGCCTTGGATGTTAGACCTATCACAACTCCCCATTTGGACCTTGACCACCTTCCCTTGGCTGACAGGGATTTCAAAATTAAGGATACATCTACCCAAAACCTCCTGCTTAAAATCCATTGTTCAAGTAGGGACAAATACCTCAAGCATGATGATGATATTGGCCTTTGGGAGTCAAATTTCCCCAAATACCAGTTCCCACAAGTACATGTTTTCCTTGAAATTGTCCACTAGTGCCATGCAATTACATTCCCAGCCTGAGAGCTATTATGTCCCCTGACCAAAAGATTCTATTCACCATTACAACGGATTCCATAAATGAAATGCTGCAACTACAACCAAGACCAAACCTGACTCCACTCTCAATTGGAGATTTGTTATACCAATATTCCAAGTTAAGTCCCTCTAGACTGGCCCATTTGTTCCAAGATTTCATTATTGAAGAGCAACACATTAGTAAACCCCCCCCCATATGTTTATGCCATGTTCTTTGAAAGGGGAAAACAAATTATCACCATGATATCATGTGTCCTAGGCTGCTCCACTGATGAATTTGTTGATGAACTTGTCCTGGCCTTCATGTCAATTTATACCCCAGGACAACCTCTTGCTGTTTTGTACAATTATGCTGAGTTCATAGCTGAGAGAATGCATGAACAGTTCACCAAGATGCACAATGAAAGAGTGTTCAAATACTCATTTGTCCTCTACCATATGTTCCTATATTATTAGCCAGACAGATTTCCTTTTCCCCTCTAGAAGTTGGATACCAAAGGCCAGCCCAGGTCTGTCATTTTTTGGACCCCACTGTTCCATAAGTTTGAGTCACCATATACCTATTCAGATTTCATAGATTCTTTTGTTCATCTAGTCATGACTATGCTGAAAGGAAGCCCTCCACCCAGGATAAGTCCAGAGATCAAAAGGGTCCTTTAGTTGTCTAAACAAAGCAAAGTGGGAGATTGGTACCTTTACCAAAACCACACAGAGATAAGAATTTATGGTTGCCAGCTTGCACCATATAAACTACCTAAATACCTCAACATGAGGATATTTGCTCTAGAGTACTATAGACAAATAATGAACTATGATAAGATAAATTTTGTCTCGGCCAAGAAAACATCACAATTCAAAGTAAAAAGCCAATTATGCCCCTTCATCTATAATTCTAGAGAGGCAGGGGAGGAAGCAGACTAGATTTTGCAGCAAATGGAGTTCCAAAAGAGTTTCATGTGGGGGAATGACCCTCAGGAATTTATGACCAAATTAAGAAAGAAGGCCAAGCTGGGACCTTATATCCACCACCCCATACTAGATATAGAAAGATATGAAAATCAATCTGAGTGGGTGGAAAACACTCTTGTAGACTCAGACAATACAAAGATAGATGTAAGAATGCCTTATGTGACTTAGAAAGACAATTTGATGAGAGTTCATTTCTGCAGGTACTTGAACAGCAAGAGCCAACCATGATCACCCTTCCTATCATGTAGATTCCTCTGAATGAGGAAAAGAACCCCAAAAGGACCAGGGAGGAACCCTCAAGTTCAGGAATGGGCACATCAAATGTAGAGTATGGGACCAGTTAGAGCAAAAGACCTATGCTAAATCTTGTTTCAGAGCAGGAAGACACAGAAGGCTTAGTAGAAATAATTGATACTGAGCTGGACAGAAGTAAAGGCACAGCTCTATCTGAGGAAACATAGAGGCCATCTACATCACAAACCCAGATTTTGGAAAGACAGTTAAGTGTATAACTATCCTAATTTAGTAGGCCTACTGATAAGGATAAGGATATAAAAGATAGATATAAAGCGATCAAGATGAGAAATGAGAAACTAAAGGCCCAAACTTATGTTCAGTATCTCAAACTCACACCTACCAATCAGACAAGGTTGATGTCAGCTTTTGACATCAAGGAGGGAAAATTACAAATGTCCATAAAATCAACAACACAACAGCCAAGGACATCAACATATTACAAGAGAATTGACTTTGAGGTATTGGTAAGCCTACAAGGGATATTCATCCCATTAACCAAATTGAATTGCACAAACAGGACAGAGAGATCATATACTCCACCCTCACAAGTAAAGACATAGCTGCCCATCAACTGTAGAATTCATTGAGCAATATCTCATTTCAATATCAATTAGAGAAGGCCTCCTCACAGGCCAAGGATACTAGAATAAAGTCTTTGGAAGACTTAGTGATTGAATTGGGACATGATACCAAAGATATCAAAGCAACAGAGCAGCTGATTAAGAGAAAAAATGATGACATTGCTACACTAAAAAAACAATTGAAGATACCTCAACTGCAACATCCCCAAACATAGGAGGTCTTAGAGAGCCAAACCAGACATGAAGAGTTGATGGACTTGGTCCTAAAACTTAATGATCAGTTAAAGGAGACAGAGAAATAACTAGACACTTTAATTCAATTGAAGCAAAGTGATATTGCCACTACATCTACAAATGTCATCCCAACGGTCTCAACAACAGTCCCTTCAATGTTGGTAGCCTCATTGGCTCCCACAGCTCCCATGCCTACAACCCATCCCATTTCAACAGAGTCTACATTAGAAGTAGGTGCATCAAGAGAAAAAGTAATAGAGTTGGTCAGAGCCATGGAGGAAATGTCTATTCAGGCTACAGAAATGAACAAACTGAAAGAAAAGGTGACAAGCTTGGAAACAAATTGCAAGCTTGCCAAGATCATGCACAAGGAAGAAGTGTAGAAAGATGCCAGAATGAATGAAAGATTAAAGGCCATGGAGAAAGATCTAACACTAAAGGAACCCCTTGGGCAAGCCAAGGAACTATTATGGGCCAATATCATTGACTCTGTCAATGATATTTGGCCATCCATTCAAGTGATTTTTGAACAGATAGACTCGATAAAGATAGCTACAAACACTATCCAAAAAGTCAAGGAAGAACTAGGAGACATGCCCAAAGATTCAACTAGACTTATCCACTTCCTCAACAGTAAAAACAAGTATGAACTTCAAGTGTTGGATATAGAGGATAGGACAAAAACAATTTTGGAGGTAAGGAAGGTCCTTTCCAAGAGAAACTTAATGTTAAACTTGGAGGACAAGTGTCAAAATATGCAGGTAGCAGTTGATAGATTTATGGCCAAGTTTCAAATTTTGAGAGAGAAAGGGTTACCTAGTCCCTTGGTCATAAATGACAAGCTCATGACACAATAGGGTAATGATAGCAAAATTAGAGAGCTAGCTAAAGAACAAGCCAATATATCATCGATAAAAGTATTGCCAAGAGGAAAAGTTCTTTACTAGAGATTTGAAAACCTGTTTTTCCTCCAGCATGAGGTGAAACACCTATTCATCACCAAGCCTAAGTTTGCTAAATACACCGAGGCAGATGAGATATATAGAAGGATGTTGAAAATCAAGTTACCTAATGCTGAATTATGGGAAATATTGACTGATTTACTATAGTAAAATGTAGTAAAAAGGTTAATGTACAGTCAACAGGGTAAAAGGTAAAGGTAGGTTAGCATGGTTAAAGAGTATCAGTGCCAAAGAGTATCGGATGAAAGCCAAAAGTGAATACAGCTTCCAGCGTAAAAAACCAAACAACAAGGCAACATAAAGGGCTACAAGCCAAACTATAAAGGCCAATAGCACCACAATAAAAGGGACATCATGAAAGCAGTTCAATAGCTATCTCTATCTTCTTGCAAGAAGATATTTTTGTTTCCTAGATTAAATCTCATGTTAGTTTGAGATATTTTGCAATAAACTTTTGTATAAATACTTCACAATTCGAAGTATGTAGGGTGGATTCTTAGACATTTCTATAGACTTCTTGATCAAAAGACTGTAAAGCTATTGTATCACTGAATGGACGAGCAAGCTGGATTGATGAATAAAGACAAGATATTTCACAAGATTCACGTGTTGAGCGAAGTGTAGACAAGTATTTTCTCACGTTGTTGTTATCTTTCTTAAAGTTTTTCCACAATGTATATCTAAATCTGAATGCTATAACTAGAGTATTATCTCAAAATTTATTTAATTACACTTTGTCTTAACAGTTAGGCATATAAATGTTTTCTACTGATATCTAAGTTAAGGAATTCTTAATTTTCTCCTTAGTTTAGGTCATCTCTTTATAATCTAAAGTAAATGATTCTTAATTGCCCTTTGTTTCCAATTACCCTCTGTTCCTCGTTTAAGTCCCGGTCTGAGAATTCTTGATTTCTCTCTCACCTTGATTCAAACCATTTCACCCCTCTGGCCTAAAGACCTACACTCTACTCTACTATATTTCCCTTTGAACATTCCCTTTAGTGAGTTAATTTCAGTTCTGCTGCCCTTCTGTTGACTCCATAGCCCAATGGTCTAAAGACATCATTCTATCCATTTGTTTTAAGGATTCCACCATCCAATCATCAATACAAATAAAAAACCCCCCTGAACATTCCTAAATAGCTTGAAATCCCAACAAACAAAGCTAAATCACATAGAGAGAGCCCTCTCTGAGCCTTGGTTGGCTAGAGCTTATGCTTAAAAGTTGGTTTGTGGTTATCTCAGTCATTTTCTTTCTTCTGATAACTTCTAGAGAAAATTCTGAGTGATAGCATAGTGGTGACCATATTGGGGAAATCAAATCCTCAGTCCTAATAAAGCTTTAAGAAAATTATAAATCTTTATTTTGAGCCTCTTAAAGTCATTTGTTAGAAGTTATCTTGAAAAAATCTCACAATAATAATTAAAAATTTTGAAATGCTAGCTTCCAGGAGGACTCATTTTACTAGGGCTAATCCAAACCCAAACCCTTCCCCGGCAGTTGATAATCCTAACCTAATTTCAAGAAAATCCAAAAAAGAAGAAAGTTAAGTTAGCCAGATACCATTAGTTAAAGCTAATTCATATCTTGATGAGTCATTATTTTTAGAAGAACTTCCCTTTGATGTGCCATTTGATATTTCATTATTTAGAACAAAATCCGAAAATGAACTTAGTGAAACTGTTCTAGATCTTGATTTTATTGCAGACCTTGAAGTTCAACAAGCCAACAAATACATTGATGAATACATTTTGAAATCTCCACAATCATCCATTAATACCACCACAACCCCTAAGATTTTTGAATGATCGTCCATTACTTTGAGTTCACCGTTTTTCCCTTCAACTTCATCAATAATACCTTTTGAAGTCCATTCTTCACCACCATTTATACCTACTCTCCCTCACCAACCTATCATTACCCATTCATCACCTATTATTCATGGTTCTTCATCCACTACTACATCATCTCCAAGTACCTCAACCCCACATCTTAGCCCCTCCCAACTTAGAGCAATGACAAATAGATATGCTCCTCTTATTTTACCTGCCCAACTTGGTGCTATGCCAGCAAACTACCAAAGTAAAATTGTTCAATATGATGGCATAGGACATTACACTGCACAGCAATATGTCAACAAGATAACATATTACTTTGAGTTGCATGACATTGACACAGATAATGTTCAAATGAGACTCTTTGCCCAGACTTTAGTTGTCGATGTTAGGAAATGGTTTAGAGCATTGCCTGCTAACAGTATTGATAGTTTAGATGCATTTCACTAGCAATTTTTGAACAGATGGGAAAAGAAAAATAATCCCCTACAAATACTTTCAGAATATGAGAATATTAGAAGAGGACCCAATGAAACTGTTCAAGATTACTACACTAGATTCAATAATATATATAACTCCATCCCAGGTAATCTTAGACCCCCACCTGACTTAGCATTAATAAAGTTCCCTGATGGTTTTGACATAGATATGGGATACCAACTTAGGGAAAGAAATCCCCCAACATTAGAATAAATGCAAAGTGTAGCTGTTAGTGTTGAAGCTAATTTGTTAGCTAAAATGGCTACAGTTAGAAATGAAAAAAGAGGAACTGCTAAAGATGAAACTTCACCATCTGACTTTAAAATAGATGGTTCAACCAAAAGTATGGAAAGACTAATGGATAGAATAGAGAACATAGAAAGGAAACCCCAATGGGATAACCAACAAGCACCTCCAGTTAGAAACTCGAATTTTAGAAAAATACCAAAACCAAAGCATTGGAAAAAATGGACCGGATCAGAACATTAGGCCTCGTTTTCAAGAAAATTATGCAAAGACATCCCATTTAGAAGGTCCAAAACAAGATACACAAATTAAACTAATGGGAATAAATGATGAGGATACTATTTTTCTAACCCAAGATGAGTAGGAACTGCATATGCTGCAGCAATTACAAATACAGTCTAGAGAATCATTTGATTACAAACAGGGATATGATTATGCCATTTTTGAAGTGCATAAACAATATATTCTAAGAAGCAAAAAGAATGCTGATGTCCTTGACCAAACCAAGAAAATAGTGAAATTTCAACCCAAGAAAATAAAAGAAGCCCCTGTTTCAAAGATCCTCGAATTTCTCCCTAGGCAGAACCCAAATCTTTCTGGCCCCACAATTGTAGATATAACCTCTGATCAACCTTCTGATGATCTGCCATCCACTTCAATTCCACCTAAGGAACCAGTGGACAAAGCTCAAAACATCAGATCTGAAAATCCACATAAGGAGATCCCCAATAAAGGAAAAGAAGATAAGCCTACTCAAGTCCCCGCTGCAAATATTCTAAACCTTCAAACAAAAAATGTCTCTTTTCCATTCAATACGGGAGCAGAGATAGCAAAGCTAAAGATTTCAATTCCTTTAACAGAACTAATCAAGAATGAAACTTACAAATCATAGATAAACCAGACCTTAAACATTGCTGAAAATGAGGATTGTGTCAACCTGTTTGATGACCAACCAGAACTCATATTTGGTCTAGATGTTAATGGCAAACTATTAGAAGGAGAAGTTCCACCCTTTTATATTAGCCTTAGTATCCATGATAAAATTCTACACAATGCAATGTTGGATTCTGGGGCTTCGCACAAGTTAATGCCCAAATCAGTGATGGAGAAATTAAACCTAGAAATTACAAGGACTTACAAATACTTATTCTCATTTGACTCTAGTCAAGTACATTGTCTAGGATTGATTAAAGATTTGCATGTCACTTTAGTCCAATATCCTGCCAAAAGCAACCTTATGGATATTATAATGGCTGACATCCCACCAAAGTATGGCATGCTGTTATCCAGATCATGGGGAGCCAAACTTCAGAGATCTTTACAACTAGATATGTCATATGCAACAATCTCTGTTTTTGGACAACCTAAGAAACTATAATGTGAAACCTTAATGAAATGTATGGTAAGTAGCCAGGATCGGCCTCAAAACTTCCCCATCTACTCCATATACTCAAATACAAATTCTTTTATCATGTATAATGTTGATCAAACACAAGAAGAAATTTCAGACAATATTAATACAAAGCCAAAAGAAATTGAAGTTTCTACACAAAATGAAGCTAACCAAACTACAAAACTTCTCAATGAACAAGATGGTAAAACTACTATAAATGATGAAAAGTTTTTTGCACCAGATAGATAAAATTATAATCATGAGATATTATGGAATTTAGAATTTGATGGATCAGTCAATAGGTTAGGAGCAGGAGTAGGAGTGTGGATATATAATTTGGAAAATAATCACTCAAAAGGCCATTCTTATAGATTGAATTTTAAATGTACTAATAATATGGCCCAGTATGAAGCATTAATTTTAGGTCTTAAGTTAGTTAGGAATCTATGAGCTAAAAGAGTTTCTGTCATGGGAGACTCTAAACTAATTATAAAACAGATTGATGCTGTATATATGACAAAGGACCCTAGATTAAGTTGTTATAGAGGAACTATTATAGAAATACTTAACACTTTCCTAGAAACAAAGCTTGCAGTAATCCATAGAAAACACAATATGCAAGTCCATAGTTTAGCAATGTTTGCCAGCACCTGCAAATTACCCTTCCAACCTAACCATCAATACACTGCTGAAGTTAGGCACAGACCTGCAATTCTATTTAATTTGAAGAATTGGCAAATACTTTTTGATAATAAACAGATAGATAACTTTTTACTTTCAGAAGAAAAGTCTGTAAATAACAATATAGATACTGATACATCAATAGATCCCGACACTTAGGATAAGATAGAAATAAATGATATAGAAGGTGATGAACTAGATAGAGTCAAACCAACTAAATTTACTCAATTAGATGTAGATAACTTAGAGAAAATTGAGATTGATGAAATAGTCAGTGAAGAAACGAAAGTAATTAATCTCAAGGATAACTTCTTACCAAATAGATTAACCCCTCTCGAAGGTTCATTTTATTCAAATGATGTTCCTAGGAAACCTAAAGTGGAACCATTAAGGTCTGATATAGAGGAATGTAATATAGGCACCAATGAAAATCCTAAAATGATCAAACATTCAAAATCATTACCTCCAACTAAAAAAGTAAAATACATTGAGTTGTTGAAAAAATTTCAGGATGTCTTTGCTTGGAGTTATGAGGATCTCAAATCCTATGACACCAATATCATCCAGAACACAATTCCTATTAAAGAAAATCAAAATCATTTCAAACAAAAACTTCAAAGGGTCAATCCTATCTTATTACCTGCAATTGAAAAATAAATTCAAAGGATGTATGATGCCAAAATAATTGCACCAATCAACTAGAAAGAAAACTAGTGAGATCAGACTCTGTGTGGATCTCAGAAACCTCAACAAAGTGTCACTAAAAGGAAATTACCCTCTCCCCAAAATGGACGACATTTTACAGAGAATAGTTGGATCAACCAGAATCTCATTGTTGGATGGGTTTTATGGCTACAATCAAATCTTTATTCATCCTAATGACCAACCCAAAATTGCTTTTACTACTCCTTGGGGCACATTTATGTATGTGAAAATGCCTTTTGGGATAATGAATGCAAGAGCCTCTTTCAAGAGGGCTATGGATATAGCTTTTGCAAAAGAAATTCATGATTTCCTTATGATATATCTAGATGATATTACTGTATTTTCAAAATTTGGCAATCAACATTTGGATAATCTAAGACACGTTTTTATTAAATGAAGGAAATTTGGAATCTCCTTGAACCCCAAAACTTCATTGTTTCGGTTAGAGGAAGGAAAGTTGTTAGGTCACATGATAATTTCAAAAGATGGCATAAGAATAGACCCTGCCAGGATAGAAGCCATCCTACAAATACAACACCCTAGGAACATTAAAGAGTTACAAGCTTTCTTAGGGAAAATTATTTTTCTTATAAGATTTATATTTAATCTAGCAGAGTTAATTAGATGACTAAACAACACGCTGAAAAAAGAATCCACTATGAAATGGATTGTTGAGGCTAAAAAAATCCTTTGAAGATATTAAACTAGCCTTGACTAAAACACCTGTGTTAATCAGTCCTAAATTTGACAGAGATTTCATATTGTTTTCCTTTGCTTCTAAGCACACAATTGTTGCAGTTCTATTGCAGAAGAATGCCCAGGGCTATGAACAACCCATTGCATTCTTTAGCAAAGCCTTGAGAGATGCCCCCTTGAAATACAATATAATGGAAAAACAAGCATTGGATTTAGTCAAAGCCATTAAGGACTTTAGGGTATACATCTTATATTCTCATATAGTAGCCTACATTCCAAATTTAGTAGTAAAATACATCCTAACTTAGGATGGTCCTGATGGGAAGAGGGGAAAGTGGATTGATACTATTTTAGAGTATGATATATAAATCAAACCTACTAAGTTAATCAAGGGCCAAGGTTTAGCCAAGCTCATGGGTGAATCGAACTGTCAGGCCTTGGATATAAACTTTATTGCAACAATAGATAATGAAGAGGAGATGGCAACTCCACTAATCAACCAGGCCTTTATTGAATCACCTTGGTATGCTGATATTATTTATGTTTGACTAAAATTACAGGCTCCTCCTGAATTATCTAGGACTAAAAGCAGGTTTTTGAATATGAAATACTTGAAATTTTGTATATTAGACAAAGCTCTGTTTCGGAGAGATCATGCAGGTATTATTCTTAATTGCTTATTAAAAGAAGAATATGACAATTTTTTGCAAGAGTTTCATGCAGGTGACTGTGGAGGACATCTTTACTGGAAGACCACTGCATTTAAAATCCTTAGAGCTGGTTTCTATTGGCCTACCTTGTTTGCTGATGTAAAAAATATGTGACCTCCTGTCACAAATGTCAAATTTTTGAGGGGAAGAAAAAGCTTTTACCTTTACCCCTCAAGCCAATATTTGCTGAAATACCTATTCAACAATGGGGTTTAGACTTCATTGGTGAAATTCATGCACCCTCCTCTTCCAAGCACAAATGGATCCTCACAACAACAGACTACTTTACAAAATGGATAGAGGCCATACCTTCAAGGAAAGCCACAAATACTGTTATCATAAACTTCCTTGTAACCAATATTCTATCAAGATTTGGATGCCCGACTAAACTCATTACTGATAATGCAACAACATTTAAATCCAAAAGAATGATATATTTCCGCAATAAATATCATATCACCCTGGGCCATTCTACAACATATTACCCTCAAGGTAATGGAATGGGAGAATCCTCAAACAAAAGCCTGGTAAACATCATTAAGAAGTTACTAGAGGACAATAAGAAAATTTGGAATAAAAAGCTAGTCAATGCCTTATGGGCAGACATATTGACTACTAAGAAATCAATTGATACTTCTCCCTATCAACTAGTTTATGGGATGGAAGTTGTCTTTCCATCCTCTTTGGGAGTACCAGTAATGAATATACTTCAAGAATTGCAGGTTGAACCAAATAATATCCAAAGAAGAATCAAGCAAACTATTCATCTACAACAAACCAGAGAAGAGGTCTATATCAGGTCTCAAGTTGTGCAGGAAAGGGTTAAAAATATTTTTGATAATAGAACCAAGGCTGAATATTTCTACCCAAGTGACAAGGTGATCAAGTGGGATTCAAGGAGGGAAGACAAAGGTAAACATGGGAAATTTGATTTCCTATGGAAAGGTCCCTATCTCATTTATTCTTACAGAGGAAATAATGCTTTCTTCTTGAGAGAAATTGATGGTACAAATGTAGAAGGTGGGCCAGTGAATGGTCGAATGCTAAAACACTACTTGGAACCTAGTTACTATTTTTCATTTCCCATGTTGTACGTACTTTATTTACAAAGTCTATTCTGGATTGGATGGTGATTTTTGAAGTTGAAGCCTGAAGAGAAGGCCCTAAGCTTTGAAAGATTTATTGTCATAAGTATCAATAATACAGATTCATAGAAGAACACTTTGCAAGGTAACATCAACAACAATTCAAAGGCCACTGATCTTTAAAGTTATTGACATTTCACTAGAAAGTGCCATCCCCAAGTGGAGCCACTGTTAGGTTCCTATACCAATAGGAGTCATAATTTTGAATGATTAAGGTTAAGCCTTGTAATATTGTACATAGCTTTACTTTCTGCAAATGTTTTCCGTATTAAAAAATAAAAAAATGTAAAGAGGGTATGTCCTAAAAGAAAAATCGAAGGACAAGAATAATGAGAAAAGGTCAAAAAATGAAAATATATGAACCCCAAAAAACAAAAAGAGACCATGAAAGTGAGCAAGTCTAAATGCCACTACTATTTACTTTTATGCATAATAATGATTGTGTGCAGCTTGTTATTCATGCCACAATCCATGGTAATCAAACTGTTTAATCTTGATTATATCATGCTTTGAACTTTATGTTATATTTAGAGAATAAAATCTGACCAAATAGTTTAATCTTGGCAGATCAGTAGATAGGTAGAGAAAATAAAAGGAGCTCATAAGCTTAATTTGAGCCCTTGGATGATATAAGGTTAGAAATAGATAGTTTGTTTTATTAAAGAAAAGATAGAATAAGGGTTTTCTAGCCTAAATGCACCCAAATAAATGAAGAAAAAAATGTTAGAATAAGAGATGGTAAGTAGAAGAAAGGTTGTTGAACTACAAAGTTAATTGGATTGAAACACATGCATCATGCTTGGATACATATTTCAACATGTATGAACAATTATGATGGAAAAAGCAAAGGTTTACAAGTTCATGTGGTTAACTCCCCCTCATTCATATTCCCCCTTTCATTACTAATTTCCTATCCACAATTATGTTCTAGTACTTTAAATCCTACAAGTCAAAGAGGCTTAGAGAATTTATCTGACTTTTGGTGAGACTGGAACTTTGGCTTGATGACTTATAGACACAAGTGTTAGAATCCCCTTCATAAATTCCATTCCCCCTTCATTTCCCTAATAAAACCCCCTTTTCCTATGGTTAAACTCTTTTGCCTAGGAAAAGTAAAAACAACTCCATGTAAATCCCTTTTCACCCAAAAACCCACAAAAAACCTTTTATCCTAAGTATTGAGCGTATGTGCGCAAAAAATTACATTTTACTTTTTTCTTAAGAAAAATCCCACTCTACCACATGTCATATTAATTATTAACTTTATTATATAACTCCCCGATGAAACCCTTTTCCCGTATATTAACTAAATCCCTATGTAAATACCCCCAACCCTTAGTTTTAATAGAAACTAATACATTTTCCCCATATCCTGACAAAACCCACTTAATTTACCAAATCTCGGTAAACCTAAGTTAATCTTGTCATTAAGTTCCACCTGATCCCCTAACCTCATGATTAACCCCACGTTAATCACAAACTACCGTGATTAAGGTCCCTGCCCCCCCCCCCAAACTCTCATTCATTTTCTTTGCACAATTTTGTCGCCTGACTACCATTAGATCAAATTCCCGCTCATCCAATGGTCCACAACCATATCGGCCATGCCTGATGGACAAACGTTACCCACGCGATAAAGTGGTATTTCCCAACCCCTCCTTTGCTATGTGTCATGCTCTAGAGTAGATCAGGTGACCCCTTCGAAATACCTCCCAGCCTCCATGAGTGGTGCGATGGCCTGGGAAACCGCCTCCCCGTTCAACCGACCAAACCACCTACAATTTATTCAAAATCAGCCACCAAAAAATAATCATTGCTCCATAAAAAGGCCGAGAGGCCCTTTTCCACCTTTTTTTCTCGTTTGTTCTGTAAACCTCTGCGAACTAGTGTGATTCTTGCAAATGCCGAATTCACCATTTGAACTCCAAATTCACCCTTGAAGAAAGTTGCAGAGACCCTAATCGACCTCTCAGTCCGTACCAGATTCATTCGGACCTCTGTAGCTGCCATGAACTCCAAAATTTGCATATTATTCACCCAATTCTAGGTATTTCACCACAAATTACCACTCGCCCTTTCAAATTTGGAAATGCTCAGCCTTGTACAGTGTTTCAATTAAGTAAAATTAATTGAATAAATAATTTAAATTTTAAAAACCCATGACTGAACCCTCTAAAAAATCCCAGTTGCCGTGAAAAACTTCTGAATAAACCTGTAAAGAAAAATTTAAATCCACAAGAACTAAATTATGGCTGCCCCTGTTTCCTTGGACGTTAGACCTGTCACAACTCCCCATTTGGACCTCGACCACCTTCCCTTGGCTAACAGGGATTTCCAAATTAAGGATACATCTAGCCAGAAGCTCCTGCTTAAAATCCATTGTTCAAGTAGGGACAAATACCTCAACCATGTTGATGATATTGGCCTTTGGGAGTCAAATTTGCCCAAATACCAGTTCCCACAGGTACATGTTTTCCCTGAAATTGTCCACCAGTGCCATGCCTGTTACATTCCCAGCCTGAGAGCTATTATGTCCCCTGACCAAAAGATTCTATTCACCATTACAGCTGATTCCATAAATGAAATGCTGCAACTCCAACCAGGACCAAACCTGACTCCACTCTCAATTGGAGATTTGTTAGACCAATATTCCAAGTTAAGTCCCTCTAGACTGGCCCAATTGTTCCAAGATTTCATTGTTGAAGAGTAGCACATTCCTAAAATTCCCCCTCCCCATATGTTTATGCCATGTTCTTTGAAAGGGGAAAACAAATCATCACCATGATATCATGTGTCCTAGGCTGCCCCACTAATGAATTTGTTGATGAACTTGTCTGGGCCTTCATGTCAATTTATACCCGAGAAAAACCTCCTACTGTTCTGTACAATTATGCTGAGTTCATAGCTGATAGAATGCATGAACAGTTCACAAGGATGTACAATGAAAGAGTGTTCAAATGCTCATCTGTCCTCTACCTATGTTCCTATATTATCAGCCGGATCAATTTCCTTTTCCCCTCCAGAAGCTGGATACCAAGGGCCAGCCTAGGTCTGTCATTTCTTGGACCCCACTATTCCATAAGTTTGAGTTACCATATACCTATTCAGATTTCATAGATTCTTTTGTTCATCCAGTCATGACTATGCTAAAAGGAAGCCCTCCACCTAGGATAAATCCAGAGATCAAAAGGGTCCTTTAGTTGTCTAAACAAAGCAAAGTGGGAGATTGGTACCTTTACCAAAACCACACAGAGATAAGAATTTATGGTTTCCATCTTGCACCATATAAACTACCTAAATACCTCCCCATGAGGTTATTTTCTCTACAGTGCTATAGACAAATAATGAATTCTGATGAGATAAATTTTGTCTCAGCCAAGAAAAGATCACAATTCAAAGTAAAAAACTAGTTAGGCCCCTTCATCTGCAATTCTAGAGAGGCAGGGGAGGAAGCAGACCTAATTTTGCAGCAAATGAAGTTCCAAAAGAGTTTCATGTGGAGGTATGACTCTCAAGAATTTATGGCCAGATTGAGAAAGAAATCCAAGTTGGGACCTTATATTCACCACCCAATACCAGAGATAGAAAGATATGCAAATCAATCTGAGTGGGTGGAAAACACTCTTGTAGATAGAGACAATACAAAGGTAGATGTAGAGAATGCCTTATGTGACTTAGAAAGATAGTTTGATGAGAGGTCATTTCTGTAGGTACTTGAATAGAAAGAGCGAACCATGAGCACCCTTCCTATCATGCAGACTTCTCAGAATGAGGAAAAGAACCCCAAAAGGACTAGGGAGGAAC
The DNA here is from genome assembly GCA_031772625.1 of Pinus tabuliformis. Classification (NCBI taxonomy): domain Eukaryota; kingdom Viridiplantae; phylum Streptophyta; class Pinopsida; order Pinales; family Pinaceae; genus Pinus; species Pinus tabuliformis. Next base: position 627,800,837 of record CM062805.1, on the reverse strand, counting down.
CCTCAAGTTTAGGAATGGGCACATCAAATGTACAGTATGGGACCAGTCAAAGTAAAAGACCTAGGCTAAATTCTGTTTCAGAGAAGGAAGACACATAAGGCTTAGTAGAAATAACTGATACTGAGTTGGACAAAAGTAAAGGTACAACTCTATCTGAGGAAACATAGGGGCCATCTACATCACAGACCCAGATTTTGGAAAGACAGCTAAGTGTAGAAGTATCCTCATTCAGTAGGCCTACTGATAAGGATAGGGATATAAAAGATAGATATAAAGAGATCAAGATGAGAAATGAGAAACTAAAGGCCCAAACTTATGCTCAGTATCTCAAACTCACACCTACCAATTAGACAAGGTTGAAGTCAGCTTTTGACATCAAGGAGGGAAAATTACAGATGTCCTTCATAAAATCAACACAACGGCCAAGGACATCAATAGATTACAAGAGAATTGACTTTGAGGTATTGGCAAGGGATATTCATCCCATTGAACAAATCAAATTGCACAAACATGCTGGAGAGATGATACACTCCACCCTCACAAGTAAAGCCATAGCTGCTCATCAACTACAGAATTCATTGAGCAATATCTTAGCTCAATATCAATTAGAGAAGGCCTCCTCATAGGCCAAGGATACTAGAATCATGTCCTTGGAATACTTAGTGATTGAATTGGGACATGATCTTAAAGATATCAAAGCCATAGAGCAGCTGATTAAGAGAAAAAATGATGATATTGCTGTACTGAAAAACAATTGAAGATACCTCAGCTACAACATCCCCAAACACAGGAGGTCTTAGAGAGCCAAACTAGACATGAAGAGTTGATGGACTTGGTCCTAAAACTTAATGATCAGTTAAAGGAGACATATAAACTAACTAGACACTTTAATTCAATTGAAGCAAAGTGATATTGCCACTACATCTACAAATGTAATCCCAATGGTTGCAACAGTAGTCCCTTCAATGCTGGCAAGCTCATTGGCTCCCACAACTCCCATGCCTACAACACAACTAGTTTCAATAGAGTCTACATTAGCAATAGGTGCATCAGGAGAAAAAGCAAGAGAGTTGGTCAAAGTCATGGAGGAAATGTCTATTTAGGCTTTTGAACAAACTGAAAGAAAAGGTGATAAGCTTGGAAATAGATTGCAAGCTTGCCAAGATCATGCACAAGGAAGAAGTGTAGAAATATGCCAAAATGAATGAAAGATTAAAGGCCATGGAGAAAGATCTAGCACTAAAGGAACCCCTTGGGCAAGCCAAGGAACTATTATGGGCCAATATCATTGACTCTGTCAATGATATTTGGTCATCCATTCAAGTGATTTTTGAACAGATAGACCTGATAAAGATAGCTATAGAAACTATCCAAAAAGTCAAGGAAGAACTAGGAGACATGCCTGAAGATGCAACTAGACTTATCAGCTTCCTCAAGAGTAAAAACAAGTATGAAATTCAAGAGTTGGATATAGAGGATAGGATAGAAACAGTTTTGGAGGTAAGAAAGGTCCTTTCCAAGAGAAAATTAATGTTAAACTTGGAGGAAAAGTGTCAAAATATGCAAGTAGCAGTCGATAGATTTATGGCCAAGTTTTAAATTTTGAGAGAGAAAGGGTTACCCAGTCCCTTGGTCATAAATGAAAAGCTCATGACACAATAGGATTATCACAACAAAATTAGAGAGCTAGCTAGAGAACATGCCAGTACATCATCGATAAGAGCATTGCGAATAGGCAAAGTTATTTACTAGACATTTGAAAACCTGTTTTTCCTCCAGCATGAAGTGAAACAACTATTCATCACTAGGCCTACATTTACTAAGTCCACCGAGAAAGATGAGATATATATAAGGATGTTGAAAATCAAGTTACATGATGCTGAATTATGGGAAAAATTGACTGATTTACTATAGGAAAATATAGTAAAAAGGTTAATGTATAGTCAACAGGGTAAAAGGTAAAGGCATGTCAGCATGGTTAAATAGTATCAGTGCCAAAGAGTATCAGATGAAAGCCAAAAGTGAATGTAGCTTCCAACATAAAAAACCAAACAACAAGGCAGCATAAAGGGCTACAAACCAAACTATAAGGGCCAGCAGCACCACAATAAAAGGGACAACATGAAAGAATTTCAATAGCTGTCTTTATCTTCTTGCAAGAAGATATTTTTATTTCCTAGATTAAATCTCAAGTTATTTTGAGATATTTTGTAATCAACTTTGTATAAATACTTCACAATTCGAAGTATGTAGGGTGGATTCTTAGACATTTCTATGGAATTCTTGATCAAAAGATTGTAAAGCTATTGTATCACTGACTGGACCAACAAGCTGGATTGATGAATAAAGAAGGGACATTTCACAGGATTCATGTGTTGAGCGAAGTGAAGACAAGTATCTTCTCACGTTGTTGTTATCTTTCTTAAAGTTTTTCCACAATGTATATCTAAATCTGAATGCTTTAACTGGAGTATTATCTCAAAATTTGTTTAATTACACTCTGTCTTAACAGTTAGGCATATAAATGTTTTCTACTGATATCTAAGTTAAGGAATCCTTAATTGCTCCTTAGTTTAGGTCATCTCTTTATAATCTATAGCAAAGGATTCTTAATTGCCCTTTATTTCCGATTACCCTCTGTTCCTCGTTTAAGTCCTGGTCTGAGAATTCTTGTTTTCTCTCTCACCCTGATTCAAACCATTTCACCCCTCTAGCCCAAAGACTTGCACTCTACTCTGCTATCTTTCCCTTTGAATATTTGCTTTAGTGAGTTAATCCTAGTTCTGCTTCCCTTCTGTTGACTCCATAGCCCAATGGTCTAAAGACATCATTTTGTCCATCTGTTTTAAGGATTCCACCATCCAATCATCAATACAAATAAAAAACCCCCCTGAACATTCATAACTAGCCTAAAATCCCAGCAAACAAAGCTAAATCACACAGAGAGAGCCCTCTCTGAGCCTAGGTTGGCTAGAGCCTATGCTTAAAAGTTGGTTTGTGGTTACCTCAGTCATTTTATTTCTTCTGATAACTTTTAGAGAAAATTCTGAGTGATAATAGAACTTCCTGGGTTTGGGTCGTTCATTTTTTCCTTCCATCTAATCTTTGCTATGTTACCATGACCACTGATCCTATGGATCCAAAAGCTACCAAACTTCTAGTTGTGTTGCCGATGTGTTCAAGAGTTGTCCTTCTGCAGTTACACTTACCTCTGATTCTCTATATCATCCAAAATCATTTTGCGTCCTCTCCTCTCGCGTTGATGATGTGGGATTCATTATGGCCCTCCTTTGACACGGTCTCTTTCCATTGACATCAGCTTGTTATCCGGGAAGTTGATCGAAAGACTCCCTTCCAGTACCTTAGAGCTTACATGCCTTAATGGCAAGTTCTTCGCACTTGAAGACAAGTTCACATCATTGGCTTTCGATCGAGTGATTTCACGGATGTTCGACTTCAGTTCCTGTATTCACATTCCACGAATTGTGCTGATAGTACCTTGAGGGCCATTATCATTATTGGTAGTTTCTCTCACGCTTGTTAATAGTTTACATCATGGACTGGTAATCAAGTGACTTTCTAGCATGTTCGATGTCAACACATCTATTCACATGTTAGAATGTGTACTTTGATCGGGTTGCGTTGGAGCGCAAGACCCTGGACTACAATCACAAAAGTCTAGGTTACGAAGTGGTGTGACATGGTTATGATGATAGGCATGTCTCTATCAAATGGATGGCTGCGACCAGTTTGTGAGTTATCATATGTGATTATTCTCATTATTGGATGGCTGCGACCATACCTTGGTTTCATTATGATCATCTTTGATAGATGGTTGCACCCATACCTGGATCCATTTACATGATTATTCTTTGGATGGTTGTAGCCATGCCACGGTTCATGTATCATTTGATAGAGATCTCAGCTTATGTATATGTATCTATACTTTCTTGCATGTTTTCTGGTGATAGACCCGTTCCCCACACTGATTTATAAAGCATTTCATTCCTCACTCCGACTCGGCATTCACGCTTTAGGGGGCATCTGTTACACAAAATTTTGTCACTGTCCCTGTACTCCCCATTCTTTGATCCTAGAGGACCTCTACAGTGAACCCCGCATGCTTTGCCTTCATGAAGAAACTCCCATTATGTCCCTCTTCATGAGCAGATCATTTCCCTTTTGCACCATTTCCCCTGAAACTTCTGTTTTGCCCAATTTACAAGACCGAAACTAATGGCCTTTGTCTCCTCCACACTGATGTGTAGATATTAGCACTATTCCCCATGCTGATCAGTGCAACTCAGATGTGTTCCAACCTCGTCGGTCCTGTTATGGAAAGTTTTGTAAATTAGAGCCGGAGTTTCCATCTCTAGAAGCTCCGTAACAGAAGTTTGGTAAATGGTTTGGCTGGATGGGGTCAAGGATGACAGTTTGGGCTCCTTTCCCCTATAATGATGGAAATACCTCAAGGGATAAGTCCTTCTCCCTTGAGAAGAGGATCCATATCCCATCCATATTTCCCATATAAACCTCCCTTCTTCCCAAGCACAAGCTAGTCATAGTTAGGGTGTTGGCTAAGTGTGAGTATACTATTTTTATTTGACAAGCAAGCTATTACTAGTTGTAGCCATCTAGTTGTGTGAATGAGAAGTATGTTTGGTTTGGAGTGAAGCCTAAAGGGAAGAGTCTTTAAACTATTATTTTTTCAAGCCATCATGAAGTGCTAGCAGAAGTGTGTGGGAAGCTGGTCTTATTAGAGGAAGACTGCGATGTCAAGATGGATGGCTATAATCTCTCTTTGATATTAATATATGCAACTATCGATTGATTTCCTACACGTTTTGTAATATTACATATTCATGTCTTGATGCTTCTTTACTCATTAAGTAGGTTGAATTGCAATTTGTCTATTATTATGTTTGTGTGTTGTTGTTGTTTACTTGTTCCAGGAACTTGAAGAAGGAAGCGAGAGATTGCTGGAGTGAGAAAGCAAGGACATCATCAAGCAACATGAGCGACCAAGAGGTAGGCCCTCTTGATTGATTCTAACCTAATGAAATATTCCATAGAATGTACCTATTTTAGCTAGACCCATTATTGGGCTAGAGGAATTGTGTCCGCACTTATAATTTTACTTCACCACAAATTGGCGACTCCACTGGGGAGATCCCATATTTTTGGTTGTTTTGGATTTCATGATTTCATGAGAACTTTTCTAGTTTCATGTTTTCCCTTTTGTTTTGTTGCTTTTCTCTTGCTTATTAGCTTAAGTCTAAAAATCATAGTAGCAAATCTGGTCCCTGTTTTGATTTTTATTTTTGATTTTTCTTAGTTTCCTCGGACAACGCGTTTAACCAGCTGACAGTCACGCCGATTAATGGGAATTACAGAGGAATAGTCGCGCCGACCCGCCTCTAGTGCTTGTTTTCAGTTAGGCAGTCGTGCCGATTCTTGTAAGTGAAGATTAGGGCTATATCCCAATCTTGGCTAGTGTGTTCTTCTCTTTTGTTTTTGACCCTGTGAGCCTTTTGACTATTTTTCTCCCTGATTAGAAAGCTACTTTCCATTTGGTTTTGCCTGCTTGTAGGCTTGTCATCTTGCTATTTTATTGATCAAGTCATTGAGTGGCCAACGAAACTAAGACATATAGTTAGTCATCCATTTAGCAGCTTGTGGACTTATTGTGTCTAGTTGTGGGTGTGTTTTCTCCTTGCATTTGTTTTGGTCCCTCTTACAACTTTGACCTCTTTTTGCACAAGTTTGAAAAAGTTTTGTTTACTAGTTTGAACGTATTTTCCTAGCATAGATTACATTGTCGGTCTTGTGTTTGGCAAAGTTGGTGCTTCGTTGATCTGAATAAACTTCTCTTTTCATGTTTTCATCTACTTGAAGAGCTCATAGTCTCGCAATTTTTCTCATTGAAATATTGTATGCGAAAGTTTGTCTCGTTGTTTCATGAGAAAATATGAAATTCTAGCTTGTCGTTTCATTATGATTCACATCTCTTAGAAACTAGAATTGCATCAGCATTTGAAAAGGAAGAGAATTTTTTTCATTTCAAAAGGACTAATAGATAAGTGCTTGTTAGGAAATTAGGAATTGGAATGCATTTTTCATTAATTTATTTTTCAAAAAAGTGAACTAGTGAAAAATCATTTCGTTTTCAGTTGCTTGATTGTTTGCATTTGATTGAGTAGTTTCTACCCTCTCTAGTGTAGGCATTTCATCGAATTGAAAGGGTCTTGTCCCATTTAGTTTCATTTTAGGTTTTTCGAGTAGCATCGCTAAGACCTGAAAACTAAAACTTAACTCAAGATCAACTCTAAAATGAATTCAATTTACCTAAGGCACATTTGACATTAACGATCACATCTAGAAGGTCTAGGCTAGAGATGTGTTCCGGCATCTGTAAACCTAGCAGCTTTCATTAGCTTCGGCATTAGACAACACTAGCATGGATTTGTGCTCCCTGTACTGTCACGTATATAATGGGAGACCCCACTAGGCTGCAATCATTTTATCCTTAGGAAGCCGAGTTGGCCGCCTTGCGAATGTGATACATCGAACAAATCATTCAAGGAGATTGCTTGCTTGTACCTCTTGGTTCACCAAGAGGTATTATGCAGTTCACGGTTGCTAGGTAATCCTATTTACTTAGATCATCTAGAGTAGTCATTTGATCTTTTGGACTTATTGAACTTAAAATATCATTCGAGCACTTGTCCTTTCGATCTCGTTTCCAATCAAAAGTGATACATTCATATTTGTTTCTTTCTCGACTCTTTAAAAATGAAAGAACATTAGTCTTTTATGCGTCTTAAATAATTGATTTCCCACAATCCAAAACATCTTGTTAGATTTTTTGACCAAATTGTGAGTTCCCTTAAAAGGACATTTTAAAGCCTTGAAATTATTTGTGCTGTCAGCTAAGACAAGGTCATCATGGCTGAACCATCTGGTTCACCCATTTCCTCTTCATCTCCTCTCTCTGAAAGATTGTCCGAGGAGACACTTCCGGAGTTATCAGATCCATTTGAGGACCAAATTGTTGAACACTCAATTGTTTTGAGTGTTCAACCATTATCATCTCGTCCTCCACTCACTTTCGATTTAGGGTCATCTTCTGGTCTTGACCCATAATCTCTGGATAATCTCGTTTGAACTCCAGAGAACTCACCGACCACTAATGGTCAGTTTGGACTGGTTGTCTATCGTCTGAACCCTCTATTTGACACTGTTGAGATGTCACCACAACATCCTTACAGTTCGTACGATCAACTGGGTGTTCCTTTGGAACTATCCCCTAGTACACGTTTGGCTATCCATCGTCATTTGTTTCTAGACATGGAACCTAAGGGCGATGCTCCAGCCACTTCTCCGGATGAGTCCGAAGTGTCAACTCCACACACTATTGAGGGAGAAGAATTTCAGTTGCAGTTCCCTCTCGAGTGTTTCCCTTATTCAGAAGGTATTCCCGCCAACTTGCCACATGGCTATGTGTCTTTAGGGATCTTAGTTTCGAGCACATCGAGTGCCTTATCACTCTACCATAACTCTATTTGGGCATAAGGCATCAAACCTACGTCAGGTCCATTCGTCACGAACATGACCTCCCAACCAGTTGTTACTTCAGTCCCTGTGCAACCTACCGTCCCGAAAACTCTTGTATCGTCAATCCCAGTTACGCGTCCGTCGCAACTGATGGTTTCAAAGATTGTCTCTACCAGTTCCTCTATCTCGTTAGTTAGTGGCCAAATTGTGCCACCACCTGGGGGGAAGAATCTAAATGTCTCCATGGTGTCAGGTGCCACTAATGTGAGTTGCTCACAAGCTCACATGCTTGGTATAAACCAGCCCTCTTTTGGTATTATTTACAACTCTGCTGACCCTACTGGATCAAGCAATGTCCAGTACCAATAGCTTCAGAATCCTAGTGGTCCGTCTGGATCGAACAATGTTCAATATTAGCAGATTTATGGGGCTCAGGTCCAATACCAAAATCCTTACGTTCCATACAGTTCTCATGGATTGGTCAATCAACCTTACACCATCCCGTCTGGGTAGTACATCCAACTTGGCTATGGCCAGATTCAGTTCAGTAATTTCCCAGGCACTGTTCAAGTACCCTTACAACAATAAGGACAACTTTTGCAACAACTAGGGAAACCTTTGTTGCAGCAAGGGCTTTCCACACAATAAGAAGGACAGATTATCACATATCAAGGTCACTTGCAACAACCGCAAGGTTAGTCCTTCCAACAGTTGCAACAAATCGCGCAACAGAAGATGCAATATGCTCTACATACCTCTCAACCCATACCCTCGCAGGGCCAACCTTTGCAAAACCAGGGACAAATTTTGCAGTGGCAAGGTCAGCAAAACCAACCTAGGCAGTAGTAACCCTTGTATACCTATCAATAAGGGCAACCCTTGCAGGGACAAGTTCAAGGTCAAATCCTGCAACAACAAGTGTAGAATCCTATTGTCTAAGGCCAATAGGTTCAAAATCTTGCTGGCTAAGGGCACTAGGTAAAAAACCCCTTCGTCCAAGGGCAACAAGCATATCAACCTTATGCCCAAGGACTGTAGGTCCAAAACCCTCTTGTTCAGGGATAATAGGCTCAACAACCCTAGGTTCTAGGACAACAGGTCCCATACCCACATGTCCAAGGTCAACAGGCTTAATAGCCTTTTAACCCATATGTTGCCTATCAACAACCTATGCATGGATAGTTTCAAGGTATTCCTGGTCCAAATCCTCCCTTTGGTCAAGGTAACCCATAATGGGGGCAACCTCAGATGCCATATGGCCAAAATTTCCCATTATGGGCTCAAAATTCTTACCAACAGGGATGAGCTCCTCCTTATGGGCCCACCTATCGACCTCCCATGCCTTTTAACACTCAATTACCTTTCTTGGCTACATTTGAGTTGCCGGATGTATCACATCTTAAGAATGATCTGATTCTTCATTAGCCATATTGGCCTCCGGTGCCGTCTAAGATACCAACTGATTTCCCTAAGTTTGATGGGAAAGCTAAAGAAGATCCTCAGGCCCATGTGATGACATATCACCTTTGGTGCTCATCGAACTCATATGTGGATGGAACCATTCATCTTCGTCTTTTACAACGAACCCTTACGGGTGCCACAACAAAATGGTACATCAAGCTACCTCGAAGTACTTTTCATGACTTCAATTCGTTAGCCATGGACTTTCTCATGCATTTCCAGTTGCCTCTTCGTTATGAAATGGGCACCTATCTGCTCACATTGATCAAGCAAGACATGGTGATGCACATCTTTGATCATATCCATGAATGGAGATGTAGACATCAATTAATCAAGTTAAAAATAGCTTATTAGTTCCTTACCGAATGGTTTACCAAATCGTTCATAGCCCCAATTTCTCACGATATAGCCATGGGTGGATGCATCACTGAAGAGAAAGCCATCGCTCATGCCCCATAATTGGACTTGGTCTACTCTTAGTTTAGCACCTTATACGAATTATTACCCAATGCTCCGTGGCCATCATCCAATCCTGTGACATCGAAGTCACCCACAATCCCTCCCGTTGATGGAGTTATTGGTTCAGTATCCTAGGCCCCTATGAAAACTTCTTCCAAACAGAAGTCAATATTGAATACTGCTCCCAAAAGTTCATCTCAAAACCCTCCAAGCCCTGGTAAAACCTTAGAGGTCCATGCTATCCAGTCTACCGCAGAGGACAATTCGTCGAAAGGTAAAAAAAATGCCAAAGGCAAGTCTAAAGCCGATGCCCCGAAAGTTGAAACATGGTCCTTTATCTACTGGTGAGTCATCGCAATGGAAACCTAAGTATCCTTTCATCATTTTCAAGGAGGATCACTATACTAAGGATTGTCCATGACAATCCGAAGTTAGTTGATTTCTCAAGGGGACCCTTGCTGTCCTCAAAGAGCCCTTACTGTCTCAGCAGACTCAAATGGTAGACCAACCCTGATCTGTTTCCTGTGGGTCTCAAGTGTTCATGATGAGAACACCCATTAATGTGGCTACTCGATCGAAGGATTATCAAACTCCATCTCCCACAATAGGGAAAGAAAACAAAGCTCCACCTTCTTCTTCTACCCCAAGTTCCGGCCCTCTACAAATTGAGCACCCTAACCCTGATTCCGCTCCATGGCCAGCTTCTTGAGGTGTGCTTAGGAAATCCTTGTACAATCCCAATGCTTGAGCTGCTCAACATTACAATATTGTTGAAGATTTGGCTTAGGTGTTGTCAGCCATGTCGGCTCTCAAGGTACTCGAAAGCTTCCCATTACAGCGAAAATCTTTACTGTCAGCTATCAGGGGCATTGATCGTACCAATTCTAATTTGATCTATTTCAATCTAGAGAACGATGTTCCGAGACTCCCTCATCAAATTTCCTTTCTTATTCAGGTAATCACTAATGAAAATACCATCCACCACACTGTCATTGATGAAGGTGCTTCTACTTGCATCATGTCAACTGCGTGCTGGAAGGCTATTAATTCCCCTGCACTGAACTAGTCTCCGAACACATTGGAAGCTTTCGATGGGTGTGATTTGTGACCCTTCGGTGTTTTACCCAACCTTGCCATCACCTTAGAAGGCAAGACAGTGTAAGTTGAAGTAGAGGTTGTTGATGCCAATCTCAATTATAATCTTCTACTCGGCCGAAGTTGGATTCATACCATGCATGCCGTGGCCTCCTCTTTGTTTCATGTGATTCGTTTTCCCCATCAAGGGAGGATTGTCACCGTTGATTAGCTGTCTTTCTTTGCCTCTTCCTCCTCTGATGGCAATGTGACGTATGTCAAGCAATCCAGTGCTCCCTTTGAGAGTGTGGGGGCAGGTCTCTTCAAATATTCTGCCTTAATGGGGATTTTTCCACTCCACCTCCTCATGTTGCCTCCATCAACATGATCTCGGTAAAGTCTGATCCCTGGGTCATACCTGTGCTAGATCTGGTTGATTCTTAGGGTGACATCATGCCGCTTAGTCCCACCAAAGTCAATTACGTGGAAATTGTTTCGGCTGCAAACTCTGCATCCTTTGATTCTCATATCTCGAAGACCTCTCTCGATATGTATTCTCAATTGCCCTGGCTTGGCACTTTGGAATCATCCGATCCCTTAGCTGAGACCTTCCTTTCTGATGAAGGTATCATGGAAATTGTGTCTCTCGAGGAACTGCCATGGATTGATACCCACCATCACTCCTTGTTTCTGCCTCGCTCGATGGTCTTGTATACTTCTTTCAAAGAGTCATCTCCTCCATTTCCACCACTGGCTATTACTCATGAAGTATGGTTAGAAGGAAATTTGGGTGATATTACCCAAACGATGCCGATTGACATTTCTATCAAACCTGGTATCATTGAACACATTCATATCAAGGTATCTTGTTCTCCAGATGAGATCAAGACATATACTCATCTTTTTTAGGAATTTTGTGATGTGTTTGCATGGTCTTACAAAGAAATGTCTAGCATTGATCCCAACATCGTGGTGCATGAAATACCAACGTATACGGATGCAAAAACCATTCGCCAATGGCTTCGTCTGGTGCACCCTAGAAAGGCTGCTGCTATTAAGGGCGAAGTCGAAAAGCTTCTCAAAGCTGGATTCATTTATCCCATTCCTCTTAGAGACTGGGTGTCCAACATTGTCTCGGTGAATAAGAAACAAGGAATGATCCACATTTGCATGGATTATCGATACCTTAATCGTGCCTGTCCTAAAGGTAATTATACTACTCCCTTCATTGATCAAATCATTGATAAATGTGCTGGGAGCGAGATCTTTTCCTTTATGGACGGTTTTTCTAATTACAAATAGATCAATATCGCACCAGTTGACCAAGAGAAGACAGGCTTTATCTACCTATGGGGTACGTTCGCATAGAAGAAGCTCCCTTTCGGCCTAAAAAATGCTGGGGCCACATTTTAGCAGGAAATGTCCTATGCATTTCATGACATTCGCAACATTGTCCAACCTTGCTTCCTGCCCATTCTCAAAAGCAACAAGATCACCCAAACCTTCAGGAAGATTTTTCTACATTGTAGGCACTACAACATCTGGTTAAATCCACACAAATGTGTTTTCTGTGTAGAATCAGGACAACTCCTCAGCTTCATCATTTTTAAGGACGAGATTCGCCTGGATCTGCTACAAGTCGAGGCCATTGTAAACTTAGCCCCTCCATCTTCACTACACCAAATCCAGAGCCTCTAGGGAAAGGCCAACTTTCTTCATCGTTTTATACCCAACTATGCCAGGCTAGCTACGGGATTTACCTAGTTGCTCAAAAAAGGAACACCCTTTGCATGGGACGAGATAGCCCAAAAATATTTTGATGATCTTAAGGCTGTCCTCATAAATTCTCCTCTGTTGCATTTGCTAGATTATTATCGCGATTACTTACTTTACCTAGTCGCAGCCCCTAGCACCATAGCTATGGTGTTGGTTCAAGATGATGATGAAGGCACTGAACACGTGATCTACTACCTGAGTCAGAATCTCCTTGACACTAAAACGCGTTATACACATGTCGAGAAGTTGGCTTTGGCCGCCATCTAGTCTGTTCAACATTTTCGGCATTATATTCTCTTACGAATGACTACAGTGATTTTTGAATGCAACCCTATGACCTACATCTTGACTCGTCAGTTGTTGGGGGGCAAGTATTCTAAATGGATCATTATCCTACAAGAATTTGATTTGGTCTTCACTACAGCCAAATCTAAGAAGTCACTTGTTTTTGCAGAATTGATCTGTTCCCTTCCCTCCAAATCTCTCCCTACTGGTGCAGATGAACAACTCCCAGATGAGACCCTTTTCCTGATTAGCACCCTTGATCCATGGTATGGTGATATCATTGTGTATCTCCAAACCTCCACGTTTCAGTCCGCATTGACCAAAGATGATCGTCGAAGGATTCAACATCATTCTCAACCCTACCGCATTATTGGTGATACTTTATACCATGTCAGTGTCGACTCTGTTCTTCGCCAATGCCTCATGATTGAGGAAGTTGAAAGAGTTCTCAATGATTGCCACTCTGGGGCATGTGGTGGTCATATGTCTGGTTATGCTACAACTCAGAAAATCCTTCGTGCTGGTTATTTTTGGCCGTCCATCTTCAAATACTGCATTCTTGCTGTTTGCAAGTGTCACGAATACCAAATCTACCAATGCAAGATGCACACCCCACCTGCTCCCATACAGCCCGTCATTATCGTTGGTCCATTTTCCAAATGGGGCATCGATTATATGACATGTAACCCTTGTTTGGCCGGGGGGCATGGCTTCATTATCATTGTTGTTGATTACTTCACCAAATGGGCTGAAGTGATGCTTACATATTCGACAGATGGTAAGATGACAACTCAATTCCTTTTTAACCATGTTATTTCTAGGTTCGTCGTACCCCAAGCCATTGTCACAGATCATGGCTCCCATTTCAGAGATTACATGATGGAAGAACTAACATCTGCATTGGGCTTGTGCCACGATGGCTCGAACCCATATTACCATCAGGCCAATAGCCAAGTTGAAGCCGTGAAAATTTTTTTGGTCACCATGCTTCAGCATACTATTGGGACACACAAGTCAAATTAGCATCTAATTCTTTTTCCAGCTTTGTGGGCCTACTTAACTTTAACTAAAGACGCCACTGGTTTCACACCATTCTAGCTATTCTATGGTCTAGAAGCAACATTGCTGATCGAATGTGAGATTCGTTCACTTATGTTAGCTGTTGAGCTCCTCCCTGAAACATCATCTCAAGAGGAATGCATCTTATATTTGGAAAGAATAGACGAGACTCATCGTCTCGCTGCCTTGGTCATCAAAGCACAAAAGAAACGGGTCAAATCCCATTTCGACTAGTCAATCTCCCTGCGCGCCTTCTCTGAGGGTGATTTGGTCCTACTATACAACTAAGCTAATGATAAGATGGGGGCAGGCAAGTTCAAACCTATGTGGCATGGGACCTATATTGTAAAACGTGTTTTGTAGAAAGAAGCCTATGAACTTATTGATTATGAAGGAAATCCTCTTGATAAGCCCCGAAATGGGATTTACCTGAAAAAATACTATGCTTAGGACAACTTGCATGGTTACTTATGTACATTAGCGTGTGATTAATTTTTGTACAGTGTGGTTTTGTGTGGAAGTTTTCAAACAACTTTCTTATTTACTATGCTTTTCGTGCTTTGCAGATGTCTGCAGCTCCTCACGTCGGTTTCGCCAATGGTGCTTGCCGAAGTACCCAAAACCTATCATCTGCGGCATGGGCTATCTACAACCCTAACAATGAGTTGATTGACCTTAAAGGTATCTACCTAGGTTGTACAACCAACAACATTGCTAAATATAGTGCCGTCATCGAACTGTTATAAGAAGCCATCGCTCTGGGCATCAGAGAATTGGTTGTCAACCTATATTCATAGCTTGTCGTCCTTCAACTCAACAGGAAATATTCCATCAGGAACCCTCAAATATTATGAATGTATATCTGTATCCATCTGTTGGAAAGGAATTTTGATTATATTACATATCTTCATATTCCTAGACGCATGAATATATTAACAGATGCATTATCTAATTACGTGTTGGATAGACATTTGCGAAACATGTAAAAGATAAGACAAACCATTTGTACCATAATAGATAGGAAAATATAACATATATAGATATGTGAGAATTTTTGATACATAAAACCCCAAAAAAATAATATGTATGTCTACAATAACATCCGTGGCATGTAAGCCTCAAAAAATACGTAAGTACTGGACCTAGGAACTACTCAGCATGGTGGTCATGATAGCACAAGACAACTCGTACTACGCGACTCAGCAATCAGCGGATCCGATTTGAGACTCCCACTATGTGCCTATGGTACCACCGAGGCATGTATCCTATTTGAGCATATTTAGCGATACCATGAGTGAACACCTCGAGGTTCCTCACAATCTCCTCCTCATTATCATTCCCTTCCTGATAAGGGGCGACAACAACAATAGGACGAGGATAGCACCTGACTATTGGGGATATCCCAGCTGGCCGCTCTGGTCCAACATCTACATACACAAGAGAAATGCTATAAGCACGCATATACTAAGAAAAATTCAAAATCAAAATTTGGTTTGGTTTTTTACCTTCGTCATTGAAGTCCTCCCCATCTGGAAAGGGCATATCTGGTTCTCCATGGAAATCAGTGCTGCTGTTTGGCTAGTCCTCCATAATGATTTTCTATCTTCGTAGCCACGAAAAGAATGCTAGTCGGTAGGACATTTTCTAACCCCCAGTGATCCTGGGCATAAAATGACTCCAGTGGGCCATCAACAGATTGCGTGGCGCAGGAGGATCAACCTCAATCAACTGATAATGGAACAGTGGCACTCGTTCCAGGGAAAAGGTCAGAAGTACTGATCCAAAGCCAAATTGCTTCAGATTTCTAGCCTTCGCCTTAGACAACTGGCGCTTGATATTAATATTCATAGCCTCTGCCCAATTGAAGATTGTGCGAGCTATGCAGTCAATAGCGTAAAGGAACTTCGACTTATTAGTCTCATTTTTTGCTTGGGACCCCACCACTCTGTTGATGGTCAACAGAAGCACCCTTAGTGTCAAATCCCATACGTTGGAAATCTCAATCTTCTCGCTTTTGGATTTCAAGGCCTCAGGACAATGAGCGACACGAAGGGAACTTATGCTTGCCCTGACCGGACGTGATTCATACAAATTCACTGTCTCACCTCCATGAGACAACCTAGTGATGAATTAAATGTCTTAAGTTTTCAGCTCCAGCTCCTGGTCTCCAATAACAAAAATCTCATGATTGATGTCCCAAAGGCTTATCAAATACCGAAGCAATTCAGGTTGGGTCCGCATCCCTGGTGTAAGGAAAAATTTGAGGAGCCTACAAACCCTCAAAGCTTCCAGGTGATTTGGATCATTCATTGCCTGGGTGTCCACATATTCGTGCTCTCTTTTCTTCCAATCCACCATTTTCGATGTTTTCTCTCCTGCAAAAGCCATGTATTTGAGTCAATCATTAATTTTGGTACATAAAAATAAAATTTTAGTGGTTAGTTCTTGAGAAAATTTGTTTGTTGCCCTATCCACAGTTCCAAAGAACCTGTTTTAGAAACACTCACATCGGTTGGCATGGATGGCATGCAAATAACCCTCTGCTGGTGTGATACTGTGCCTGGAAATCGCGCTAACCAAGGATGAAATTTTTTCTCAAAAACCTCCCTAAAAATCCAAAAAAAATGCTTATAATCATAAATGAATAACATGAAAATGGAGCTCAGGGCTTCACCTGTTACCTGGAACTAATGGCTTGTCGATTGGCCTCTCAGATCTCCTGCAATCTGCTCCGGAAAAAATTAGGGAAAAAGTGGGTAAAAGTCTTCACTACAAAGGTAAAAAGGTGAATGGTAAAAATATATTTACTTTTCCCCTATTTTTTCATGAAAATATTAGGTTTTGTAAATATTTTTCACCTATTTTTCCTCAGCGACGGGTGATGGACATTCGACGATGGAAATGAGTCATATTTCAACTCTTTTCTCGGCTCATTAAACACAGATGAAAAGATCACCAAGTCTTTTTCCCTTTTTGACTCGTTAAAGAGAATAAAAATGGGGGGTTTGCGTTCAGCTCTTTTCCGACCCTTTAAAAACAAAAATATGGCCAAGCCCTTGTTGTTTCAAACTCTTTAACGGATGCGAAATGTCGTGCAACCAGTGTAATTTTGCCCCTTTTTCGGGCTGGGAGGCACTATTTATGAAAAAGGTACTCCTTGATTGAAATGGTCAAGTGGTTCTCTCAAGTATTGTTTTCTACCTTTTCGGGCTCGAGAGACACAAATGTATGAAAAGGGACCATGTGGAGTTTTTTTTACGTGTCTTTTTCAAAAATCTCTAAACATGAAAAAGATACTGAGTTACACCTTTGTCAGACTCGTTAAACTATTAAATGACATTAGATTCATCACCATGACGAACATGAGATTCTCCTTCCTAGGGCTCATTGAACTTACTAGGTCAGATTCATCTGAAGGATGAACTTACAATGCAAGCATATGCTATCCTCTTCAAGCTTGTGATTAAAAAATAATTGGGGCACTCGCCAGAAAGGGTGGGGGAAAAATTTGGAAATCTATCTAATCGTGTCAGCAGCTCACTCTTGAACATGACACTCTTTGCTTCGTGTCGAGTTGGGACATCCTCCTTTACATAATTGACTTTTCTGGGTTTGGGCTGTTCATGTTTTCCTTCCATTTGATCTCTACTATGTCACCATGACCACCAATCCTATGGATCCAAAAGCTGCCAAAATTCCAGTTGTGTCATCGACGTGTTCAAGAGTTGTCTTTCTGCAATTACACTTACCTGTGATTCTCTATATCATCCAAAATCATTTTGCATCCTCTTGTCTCACGTCGATGATGTGGGATTCATTATGGCCCTCCTTTGACACGGTCACTTTCCGTCAACATCAACTCATTATCTGGAAGTTGATCGAGAGACTCCCTTCCAGTACCTTAGAGATTGCATGCCTTAATGGCAAGTTCTTCACACTCGACGACAAGTTTAGATCATTGGCTTTCAATCGAGTGATTTCACGGATGTTCGACTTTAGCTCCTGTATTCAAATTCCGTGAATTGTGCTAATAGTACCTTGAGGGCCATTGTCATTATTATTGGTTTCTCTCACGCTTGTTAATAGTTTACATCATGGACTGGTAATCAGGCAACTTTCCAGCATGTTCGACGTCAACACATCTATTCACATGTTAGAATGTGTACTTTGATCAGGTTGTGTTGGAGCGCAAGACCCTAGACTCCGATAAAAAAAGTCTAGGTTGCAAAATTATGTGACATGGTTATGATGATATGCATGTCTCTATTAGATGGATGGTTGTGACCAGACCATGAGTTATCATATGTGATCCTTCTCATTATTGGATGGCTGCGACCATACCTTGGTTTCATTATGATCATCTTTGAAGGATGGTTGTGCCCATACATGGATCCATTTACATGATCATTCTATGGATGGCTGCATCCATGCCACGATTCATGTATCATTTGAAAGAGATATCAGTTTATGTATATGTATCTGTACTTTCTTGCAGGTTTTCTGATGGCAAACCAGTTCCCTGCACTGATTTATAAAGCATTTCATCCCTCGCTCCGACTCGGCCTTCATGCTTTAGAGGGCATATGTTACACAACATTTTGTCACTGTCCCTGTACTCCCTGTTCCTTGATCCTGGAGGACCTCTACAGTCAACCCCACATGGTTTGCCTTCATGAAGAAACTCCCATTATGTCCCTCTTCATGAGCAGATCATTTCCCTTTTGCACCATTTCCCCTGAAACTTCTGTTTTTCCCAATTTACAAGATCAACACTAATGGCCTTTGTCTCCCCTACGTCAATATGTAGAGATTAGCACTATTACATGTGTGGATCGATGTGACTGAGATGTTTTCTAGTCACGTCGGTCCTGTTATGGAAAGCTTTTTAAATAAGAGGTGAAGCTTCCATCTCTAGAAGCTTTGTAACAAAAGTTTTGTAAATGGTTTGGCTGGATGGGGTCAAGGATGATAGTTTGGGCTCCTTTCCCCTATAATGATGGAACTACCTCAAGGGATAAGTCCTTCTCCGTTGAGAAGAGGATCCATCTCCCATCCATATTTCCTATATAAACCTCCCTTCTTCCCAAGCACAAGCTAGTCATAGTTAGAGTGTTGGCTCAGTGTGAGTACACTATTTTGATTTGATAAGAAAGCTATTACTACTTTTAGCAATCTAGTTGTGTGAGGGAGAAGTATGTTTGGTTTGGAGTGAAGCCTAAAGGGAAGAGTCTTTAAACTATTGTTGTTTGAAGCCATCATGAAGTGCTAGTAGAAGTGTGTGGGAACCTAGCCTTATCAGAGGAAGATTGCGACGTCAAGACGGATGGTTGTAATCTCCCTTTGATATTAATATATGCAACTATCGATTGATTTCCTACATGTTTTGTAATATTACATATTCATGTATTGATGCTTGCTTACTCATTAAGTAGGTTGAGTTGCAATTTCTCTATTATTATGTTTATGTGCTGCTGTTGTTTACTTGTTTCAGGAACTTGAAGAAGGAAACAAGAGATTGCTGGAGCGAGCAAGCGAGGACATCATCAAGCAATATGAGTGACTGAGAGGTAGGCCCTCTTGATTGATTCTAACATAAGGAAATCTTCTATAGAGTGTACATATTGTGGCTAGACCCATTATCTAGCTCAAGGAATTCGTTCGTGTTTGCACTTATAATTTTACTTCACCACACAGAGTGCATAGATAGTTAAAGTGTCATAAAGGGTTTTACCCTTCTTTTATGTAAGTTGAGTCAGCTTTTGTAGATCCACCCATGGTCCGCGGACCATGGGATTGTATAAGTAGGTGTGTCTTAGAGAGTCTAAGGCAGAGATATAGAATGATGAAGACGAATGTAATGGGTCAGTAAGAGTAGCAGCGGAGAAGTCTTCGAATAGAAGGAAGGCTTTGTAGCTATGTCCACAGAGGTGTAGAGTAGAGTCTGTAGTTGAGTGCGCGGACCCCTGTAGCTGATTGCACAGGGAAGTCTTGAGTCTATAATCAAAATTGAAGTATGAATAAAGAGATTATTCCAAAAATTCATGTGTTTGTGTATTTACTTCTGTTATGAATGAATGCATTTTTATGATGTTATTAATGATGGGTTTATGAGATAATAGTGTATTGATGCATGAATTTACATGATTTATATTATTATACGAACACAATTAATATTAATTGTTTACATGAAGAATATCTTGTTGCATGTTAAGTTTATCGAACACTTAAGCCGATCTAAGTAATTACAGGGTTAAAGGCAATCTTTGATGCGCGTAAGTAGATGATTTTCCTATTTGGGGTCTGTGAAAGATAGTCGTAGACCTTCGTAGAGGTCTAGAGGCTGATTAAGAGAGTTATATCGATAAGCCATAAAGACTTATTGATCTGTGCAAGGGAAGGTTTAGGGCATAAAACAAAATTACACTAATCTCTGGGTGCAAAAACTTGGGCCTTTGCAGAGATTAGCACTATGCCACGCACCGATCGATGCGACTGAGTTGTGTTCTAGTCACATCGGTCCTGTTATGGAAAACTTTTTAAATCAGAGGTGAAACTTCCATCTCTAGAAGCTCTGTAACAAAAGTTTTGTAAATGGTTTGGCTGGATGGGGTCAAGGATGATAGTTTGGGCTCCTTTCCCCTATAATGATGGAACTACCTCAAGGGATAAGTCCTTCTCCCTTGAGAAGCGGATCCATCTCCCATCCATATTTCCTATATAAACCTCCCTTCTTCCCAAGCACAAGCCAGTCATAGTTAGAGTGTTGGCTTAGTGTGAGTATACTATTTTGATTTGATAAGCAAGCTATTACTAGTTTTAGCCATCTAGTTGTGTGAAGGAGAAGTATGTTTGGTTTGGAGTGAAGCCTAAAGGGAAGAGTCTTTAAACTATTGTTGTTTGAAGCCATCACGAAGTGCTAGCAGAAGTGTGTGGGAACTTGGCCTTATCAGAGGAAGATTGCGACGTCAAGACGAATGGTTGTAATCTCCCTTTGATATTAATATATGCAACTATCGATTGATTTCCTACATGTTTTGTAATATTACATATTCATGTCTTGATGCTTCTTTACTCATTAAGTAGGTTGAGTTGCAATTTGTCTATTATTATGTTTATGTGCTGTTGTTGTTTACTTGTTTCAGGAACTTGAAGAAGGAAGCAAGAGATTGCTTGAGTGAGCAAGCGAGGACATCATCAAGCAATATGAGTGACCAAGAGGTAGGCCCTCTTGATTGATTCTAACCTAAGGAAACCTTCTATAGAATGTACATGTTGTGGCTAGACCCATTATCAGGCTCGAGGAATTCATTTGTGTCCGCACTTATAATTTTACTTCACCACACAGAGTGCGTAGATAGTTAAAGTGTCATAAAGGGTTTTACCCTTCTTTTATGTAAGTTGAGTCAGCTTTTGTAGATCCACCCATGGTCCGCGGACCATGGGATTATATAAGTAGGTGTGTCTTAGAGAGTCTAAGGCAGAGATATAGAATGATGAAGACGAATATAATGGGTCAGTAAGAGTAGGAGCGGAGAAGTCTTCGAATAGAAGGAAGGCTTTGCAGCTATGTGCACATAGGCCTAGAGTAGAGTCTGCAGCTGAGTGCGCAGACCCCTGTAGTTGAGTGCACAGGGAAGTCTTGAGTCTATAATTAGAACTGAAGTATGAATAAAGAGATTATTCCAAAATTTCATGTGTTTGTCTATTTACTTCTATTATGAATGAATGCATTTTTATGATGTTATTAATGATGGGTTTATGAGATAATAGTGTATTGATGCATGACTTTACATGATTTATATTATTATACAAACACAATTGATATTAATTGTTTATGCGAAGAATATCTTGTTGCATGTTAATTTTCTCGAACATTTAAGCCGATCTAAGTAATTACAGGGTAAAAGGCAATCTTTGATGCGCATAAGTAGATGATTTACCTATTCAGGGTCTATGAAAGACAGTCGTAGACCTTCGCAGAGGTCTAGAGGCCGATTAAGAGAGTTATATTGATAAGCCATAAAGACTTATTGATCTGCGCAAAGGCAGGTTTAGGGCATAAAACGAAATTACACTAATCTCCGGGTGCAAAAACTTGGTTCCAGCATCCCCTCAGACTTCTTCGGGTAAGACTTCAGTTTGTGCTCCGCGGATTGATGCCGAAAGGGCCAGTAGTGTAGGGATTTGTTTGGTATAACTAACTCTGAACTTGGGTCAAGACCCACTAAGCCAACATATATGTATATGTGTGTATCTATATATATATACACACACACATATACACACACATATATATATATGTATATATATACATATATATATGTGTATATATATACATATATACATATATGTGTATATGTATATATATATATATATACATACACATACATACATACATACATACATACATACATATATATATATATATGTATGTATGTATGTGTATATATATATATATATATATCTATATATATATACACACACACCAACCACCACCTTGCCATGTTATGTTCTACATGTTACCCTGCAACTACTCACACATCAACATTTTTATCAATTTCATGTCTCAAGCTATGACAAAATTTAAATATATATATCAACATGGTTTCAAAAATAAGAAATACATATAAGTATATAGCAGCATGTTTACCATCATGGCATCACATATTTAGAAATCACTCTTTTTTGCTAATACCATCAACATTAATTAAAATTGACCACTTCGTGGAGACCACCATTACAATATGTGAAGAAAATCAACTCTTTTAAAGTTTTAAAAGTATGCCTTCTTTATCAACCAACATTATCAATTTCAAATATTGTCCCTCTTGCTAAGGCTAGTAATAACCATTAAGTTCAACCTCTCTACCAAGGCTAACAACAATCATTAAATCTAGCCTCTTTGCCAAAGCCAACAATCATGGCATTTGCAATCTCAAAAGGGCAATTTAGAAAGTCATAAAATTCTTCAACATATATCATTTTTTTTTTATCTTTTGATAATTATGATATCATCATGTATATGCATACAATACAACTTGCAATCATCATACAATGATCACATACGATGCTACACCTAGTGCCTACTTGCATAAGCATTCACTAAACATATAACCAACAATCACAACACTACCACCAACGCCCACTTGCACTAGCAAGTAGTCATCGAAACACATCACTCTCTAATAGAGTCACAAAATATCATGCCTTCAATCCACCAAGGCTCTTTGCCACATACATATAAATCATCGGATTCTCACATCCCAATCAAGACACACACAAACACACACACATATATATAAACACCTAGTATTTAACAAAATCAAGCAATGCTATGCAGATATAGGAAACACAAGGATTTCCCAAATCTTTCATATCATATGAACATTTACATGCACATTCCAAGTATGCAAAGGCACACCATTTAACCATAGTGCTGGTACTCTACAATCAACCAGACACACAACCATGTAGGTAGTTCCTCCAACAAGGAAAAGACAAGCATCCTAGGTCACAACAATAGGATGTCGAGACCTTTAAGATGCCTTATACAAAACACATGAAATGCAATTACATTTATAACAAAAAATCAAACATCATTGCAATCAATAGGAAAACATACAACCACATTCACATTCAACAATTACGATCAAATCTAAAGCTCCACTTCACCTCCAGAGGTGTAGACATTGAACCCGCTTCTCTAGCATTGCTCTACAATAGAGCTCTAATCTTTATTCCCAAATGCCTAGTGTTGAACCTCTGCTCTAATATTAATTTTCAATAGACCTTAACACATGAAATTACAATGTTAGAGGCCCCAAAATTTATCATCATAGATCCAAGTGTTGAATCTGCTTCTCTGATACCATTTTGTAACATAACCCCATCCATCATTAGCCATACTAAGGGTAGTACAAGGTGTTACTGTGATTGAATCGACCTCCAATGTCTTATAGTGGAAATAAGGTCTAAATTTTTTTGTCAATTTTCAAAATCAAAACCAAAAATAAACACTACCATTATGTTTGTCTCATCTAGATATTTTTGGAGATATAAATTTTACATTAATGTGACCCCCAGATCAAAAGATATGGCCATTTAAAATTTGGTCCATAAATTCTTTCCATGTCATCTACTCTTTCACGTGGCACCCACATGACACTTCACATCTCTTCCATGTCACACCCCAAGTGGGTCCATGCCAATTTTCTATCTATGGTTGCCCTCATAGCCATGCCACCTCATCTATGATTGGGTCTCATGGGACTAGCTCAATGCTTGAAAGTGACACATTTTGCGTTATAATGATATTAGGGTGTATAAGGTCCACACACATGGAAACCCACATCCCCGCTTGGCTTATACCTTTCTCTCGATCCTAACCCTTTATAAACATAAGTGCATGCCCCACTTTTAAATTTCCTAGGCTTGTGACAAAGTTTCAATTTCCATAAGGTGTTGGGAAAATTTCTCATTCCCTGAGACATAAAATCCTTTAGCCTCTATATGTGTCACTTATCTTGGGCCATTTTGTCACTACCAACAAATCATTAGCACCTCCCACGTGACATTCCTTGGGTGCCATGTCACACTTAGACTACTTCACTGCCAATGTGGTTGGGCCCCACTAAGTCTTATCCCTTTGCGAAATGAGATTTTCCATTATAAAATAAATTGGGAATTTTAATGGTTTTCCAACTCTGAGGCCTTAGGCGGTGTTTTTTTGTCATCTTCCACTCCTCCCTTCCATTCCCTGACCAAAATATTATGTGCACAAAGGAAAATCCCAAAGGTTCCAAAGCCTTGGGGCTCATCCATCTAATGACTCTGATGGCTTAAGGAACTAATGATTTATATTTAAGTGAGAGAACCTGTTTTGAAAAGAACTAGGGTTAGGGATTTAGCACAATGGTTATGACCCTTAATTGCATGGACCCTCCATGCTAACACTAGTGCTAATGCATGAACTCCGTATTCCTCTCATCCATACCTTTGTATATGAAGGTGTTGGACATTAAGCCTTTGTGCGACACTTTACTTGTAGAAAAACTTTTCTCCTGACATGAATATATATGTGTGTGTGTGTGTAAGGTTTCCACAACTCCTCGCACACAAACATTATAAGGTATGAAGGGCTATCCATCCCGAGCATAACAAGGACTTGGCCCAACCCATTCGACACACACACACACACACACACACACACACACACACACACACACACACATATATCTATATATCTTGAGCTTTGCCACACTCAACCTGAGCTGCATTCATATGAATATATATAAACTCAACTATCTCTCTTGAGATTTATGGTAGAAATGAAGGCTCGATACACAATTTTGTTTCAACAAAACATGGTTATTAATAGATATCTACCTATTTGTTTTGTGCTAAGGAATATTAGACAAAAATTTAGGCTTAGGTAACAATGAGATTCACATCTCCAATATATTTAGGCCATTATCCCAAGTCTAAGCTTATGAAATAGACACAAGAATTAGACCATTCCTCCCGAATTTCACCAGAGATCAACATTTTATGAAGTTACATTCCTTGGAATTAACAAATGTATTTTACCCTTACTCAGGGAATAAATGAGAAATCCACATTCCCCTTTTTTACAGGAACTCACATTCCTTAGTAAGGGGTTGTATCATGGGAACTATAAGTAAGTAAGTGGATTGACCTGAACAATGAAAAAGTAAGCTTGTCCATCTAACCCCACAAAATTTCTATGATGAGTATCTAAAGAAGATCCCCATGTTAATGTGAGCAATTCATCAGTACAACACGCATGTATTTAATATAAAATGCAGGGAATCATGAATAAGAACTATTTCATGAAACATGCAAGAGCTAAATCGCTCCTCAAATCTCAAAGTAAATAACATTTATCAGCAACATTCCATGCATTTATACTACAAACACAATTTAATGGGATTTTACGAATACTTATCTTACAATGAAAAATATTGAAATTGAGATTAGGACTTTGACTCTCCACCGAACCTTAGATTGGCTTGCATTGTAACCATTCGTGCAGCCAATCACCCCGAGCTAGATTTTAGAGCTTGACAAGGAAAATTTTAAGAAACCCACCAAAATATATTGTGTATAATAAATAGGTGAATCTTCATGGTACATAAGAAAATATATAAGATATTTTAGCAATAATATAATATGCATGTATATTGTTTTGGCGAATCTTTCAGTGAATTATATATATATATTTTAAATCTTGGCGTTTCTTCACTAAATTATGAGAGACTGTAAAGTCTTGATAAATCTTTCACAAAATTAGAAAACATTGTAAAATTTTGGATAATACTTCATAATGTATGCAATCATATATAATAATAAGAAAAAATAATAATTTAAACTATAATATACTCATTTTCCATGTTTGAGAAAAGAAATATCATGGGTTATTTTTTATGAAGTTTATTATTATAAACTCTTGCAAATCACTTTGTATGATTTTATCATTTTTTATCACGAAGGTCTTATTGCCTCCCAATGGGAAAATAGTTGGAGAGGTGTTCCCAAACATGTATAATGTTGAACTACAAAGATTATTTTGCTTAAACAAGGTCTTGACACATTTAAACAACTCAATCTTCATTTGTGTAATTCACATTCTAGAGACTTCACATAAAAATAAGGTCTATGAATGGTTATCTTAAAATCATGAATCTTTACATCAAATTCTTTTGGTTTCTTATACATTGCTTCTCTAATAGCTAGATACTTCTCCAATTACTTAGCTTCAGATAAACACATTGAATGCCCACATAATCATTGAAGCCATATATTAAGTCTAATGCCATATCTTTCTCAAATAAACATGACAAAAATATAAACAAACAACTTCATTACTAAAAAATAACTTTGTCTTTAACCCAAACCCTTAAATCAATAAAAGATAGATGAAGCCAATCCCACAACAACAAATATTTCAATTAAACATCAAAAGTGAGCTAGAAGCATTTAGGAGATAAATTAAGGAAATATCAATTACAAGTAATAGAAATTTTCATTAAGCCACATGTTTTTGCCCAAACTCTTGGTGAACATTCTTGAGCATGGTTTTCAATGTTTAGCTATAAATGAATATAGTTGACAATGTTCACAATGGTTAACCATGTTAACCATGGTGATCATGGTGGACAATTGTTGAAATGTTTTCACCATGGTGAATATAGTTGCATATTTTAGAAAGATTATTAAAGTTATATATTAAAGATTAAATATTGAAAAAACTTAAATATTAAATAATATTAAACCTATATTAGATGTATTATCTAAAACTATTAAAGTTAAAGCTACTAAGTAATGAATATATTAATATCTATGTCGTTGTTGATTATGGATAACCAAGTGTTTGATATGATTTAATGTATATATTAATATATTAATGTATAGCTTAATATCTTAATGTGTAGACAAAATATTATTAGTCTTTTATTACATGTAGATAAATATATTATTAATGTGTCGATGTATAAATTACTGTATTGATGCATACTTATTAATATATCATTATAAATGTATTATGGTTAAAACAATAGTGTAAAATTATTCAAAAACCTCATTAATATACATGGAAAATTTTAAGGATGTAAGTTTATCTTAAAGTTTAGAAACCTTGGAGAATCTTACTAGTCCCTAGTATGCAAATTGTAAAATTTTTGGTGATATTTTTGTATAAATATTTAGATTTCCAATGATTTTATATTAGTCAATATAATATTTTGATGATTTTTAGGGTAAAATAATGGTTTACTATAAAATTTGGGTTAAATTGTTTAGAAAAAATAGAAATTGGGGATTTTTTTTTGGAAAAAGGATGGAAAAATAGCCCACCTACGAATATTAGACCCTAAACAGCCTTGTTATTATTATATCTTATTAATAAAACTTATTAAACCTTATTATTAATAAACCTAATGCCTATGGTGTCTATGTATAATCATGGTTGAGCATGATGTCAATGTTGATTATGGTTGACCATGTCAACCACGATTGACATGTGTTAATGCATATATCAATGTATTATTAGTGTTTTATTATGTGTAGATAAATGTATTGATATACAATTATTAATCTAGTATTATAAAGTTACTAAGTTTTAAATAATATTGTTAATAAAGTTATTAAACCTTATTAATAAACAATTACTATTTACCTAATATAAATATTATTAACATTATTAATAGTCATATTAATGTTATTAAATTTTAGATTAATATTATTATTAAATGTTAAATCTTATTATTAAAAGTATTGATAATAATGTATTAATAAATTTTATTAAACCTTATTAGCAAACCTTAATATCAATATTATTAATAAAAACCAAACAACCTAATGATGCAATACTCGATTTTGATATGAATGTGTGAATTGAATGTTTATATATGGTTTTTGTTCATTTTGATGCTAGTCCAAAGATATTACAAAGGACCAACATTAAAGATATAGTGTGATGCTACCATAAATTTCCTATTTAAATTAATTAAGTAAATTTGGTTTCCTAGGGAGGTGTAGCTTGATTAGTTATGCCACGAATTTATGCCCATCTAAAGGCAAGACTTTCCATAGCTATTATCAGCAATCAATAGATCTAGAAAGGGAAGCGCACATATAAGATAAAGGAACATGTGGTGTATCAAGAAAGAATTTAGTGTAACCCTTGACCTTAAAAGCATGGCTTAGGTAATGATATCCTTCCTTGAAATGTCAAACTATGGAATTTTACCATTATTTCAGTCTTAATGTAAATGTTCTATCCATAGGACCTATTTTATTCTCAGATCTAAATCCATGTGATGAAAATTCAAAGATTTTTTAGCTAAAAGACTAGAGTCAATAAGGTAAGTACATTGTAAAACTATTTAAATGTGATTAACATAGAAATGTGGGAAATAAATAGAAAATATGAAAAATACCATAAAGAAAAAATAATTGTCGTTATTTATCTTACCTAATGGGCTTTTCTAAGTTCACAATGTGTCAAAAAATCCTTTAGTATATGCATGAATGTAGGTTGAGGCTAAAATAAACATTAAAAAGTATAAAGATCTAATGTGTAGTAGACTAATATAAAAAATAAAAAATAAGTACATGCATGCACTTCAAGAACTACAACACTGGCCAGGATATAATATTATGGTGCATCACTTGAAAGGTTTTACTTTGTATTCTTCATACATCATATGATCATGTCCCCATTTAGTTTAAGGGTGTCCCTACTTTCTTCCTAATTTATGAGTGAGACTATAGAAGCGATAAGTATTATGTTAATGTGTAAAAGGTCACCTTATTAGGAAATAAAGCATGATGATGACATTAAATTAACACTTACTCTCCATATCCACTTATGTTGGGCTTAAAAAAAATTAAACTAACTTACACAAAGATGTCATTACTTTGACTATTTCAAATCTTTATGATGTGAACTTTTTATGACGCCTTTACCGATTACAACTTAATTACAATAATCTCAATTTAACTTCTATGTGCTTTCCTTTTCTATTTAATTTGGACACACCTCCAAAATTATATGTAACTTCCTCTTGACTTGTCTCAAATGAGAGAATGCTTATCCAATACAAATTCCCCTCATGCATTTCACTTAATGGAAATTTTATGATTCACATAATTTCATTATAAAATTGATCTTTATATATTCAACCATGGATTTGGAATAAGTAAAATGCTTATACATGCATGAATACATACATACTCATACTTACCCTTCTAGAATGGGCATTTCCTTCATGACTCAAGGTCAATCATTTTCTTGTGAATGTTGCTTCATTCGAGTTGTCAATTTCTTAACATAATTAATGAAATTTATTGAACCACCTTTCTTGTAGTGACCATGGAAACCTCTTTCATATGGTGCTCATGACTATTTAAGGTTTGAACCAATGATGTCGGAAATATTGTCTTAATAATGTGCTCTATGACCAACTCGTCTACACCTCAATGGTCAAACATATTATTTTTAGAGATAAATTAACTAAGTGATTATCTAAATATTCATCCAACAATAACTAAACACCTAACAACTCGACATTTTATGTAATTAATTCTTATATTATTACATTTCTTCACTTATATATACTATCGTATATCCATATACTATGAAATTCTAAGATAAATAAAGCCCCTTAATAAAATTCCTAGAGGGCTTCAAATTTTAATTCAATTGTGAATACTTATCAAGTGGACGGTAGGGATTTAACCTCCATACAATATTCATAAATATTTTTAACAATACTCACAAATTAAAGGCTATTAATCTCCAAAGTGGTTATGACACCTTTTTTTTTTTAATTAAATTGATAAATTTAAAAAAATGTCATATAAACAAGCGTCATATGAAATGAGTTATGATTTTTTAAGCATGTGGTATTAATAAGCCATGGTATTGTAACAAAGCCTATTGACACATTAAGAATCTCCATGGTAAAATAAAGATGAATATCTATGCTTTAAAATATTGTGACATGTTCTTTTCAAATGTATATATGTTTAATTTATATATTAATTTTTTTTATAAATAATAATAATAATAATAATAATAATAATAATAATAATAATAATAAAGTTATATTTTACTTGATTTATCATTTTTAAAATTTTAGTAAGAAGAGATGTATCATAAAGTAAGTGTTTTGATGCTTATCATGGATAGATTCTTATTAGTCTTTACTAGTCATTTAATTTATATGGTTCCATTAGTTATATGAACATATTATATATATGATCATTATATAATATTTCATATACTCAACTATATACATAGGAAAATAAGAAATTTTATAAACACAATTACATCACTGACAAATAGGTATTGCACATCACAAACAAATAAGTACTATACATTCTATATTGTTAACAATAGTACTCATACATACATTATTACTGTAATCTATATAATAACATATATTATCACTTATTACATGAAATTATATATCAACTATATTATTCATTATTGCATTATATTAAAATCACATAATTTTTACAACTAGAAACTCTTAAGTAATATCAATTATATTAGTAAAGTAGAAAGAAATTTCATGTATTATAGGGACTCAAATCTACACTAGTCTTGCATAACATTAAACATGGTAACATTAGTAGTTTTAATATTTATTTTCAATGTAAATATCTTTTTAGCATATAAAAGCTATTTTATTTAAAAAAAAATTGATTGATTGATTTTATTTGTTTGATTGATTTTTTATTTAATTTAATTATTATTTGTTTGAATTTGAATTTATCTAAATATAATATTTATACTAATAAATTTATATTTAATATTTATATTAATAAATTTATATTTAATATTTATATTAATAAATTGAAATGTAGATGTAAATGTAAATTTTATATTTATATTAATAAATTTAATTTAATTTAAAAAAATTTCAATTTAAATTTTAGATTACATTTAGGGTTGAAAAATAATGATCCTTAAATGTTTCAAAATTTGCAATTTAAATTATATTAGGTTATAATTTATTTTGTTTATTGAAATAATGAAAGAAAATAAACCATATCATAGAAAGAAAGAAACAAAAAATCAATTTTACTCTCTTTGAGAGAGTTGTACCAGACCTCATCATCCCAAGAGAGTTGTTGTACCATACCACAAAGAAAAGAACATATGCAAAATTAATTTCATTGTCCATGAGAGAGAGTAGTAATAGACAGTAAAAAAGGAACATAGAAAATTGATCTCATTTTCCATAAGAGAGTTGTTGTACCAGAAAAAATAACATAGGATGGGGAAAAAGTAAAATTCATGGCACCTTACATGGTGGGAAGAAACATTATTTCACATGGTGAGAATAATGGTCATAAATTGAATATCACTCCCATTTTCTATGGAGTGTGGATCATCTGGAATCCAGACAGAAGGGAAAATATCTACACACATAATGTTAATGGCACATACCAACAAAACACATTATATATGGAAAATTGTATGATTTAAACAATATTTTCAATTTATCTTAGAAATTATCTTTTGTTATTTTAGTGTTGTTCAAGGTTTTTGCATTGAAACAAGGATTTGTTATAACACAAAACTAATGATAGAGAAAATGTTCAATTATTTACCAGTGAAGCATAATTAATACTTTCTTGGCAGAGTTAAATAAAAATTTAATTATGTATATATGAATTATAAGTATTTAATGATTATACAGGAAATTTTATTGTAGTTCTATAACTAATAGTTAATGGATGCCATTATATATATCCTATTGTAGGAGGTTATGTTAAATCTGAATGAGATAAAATTAGATAGTATGAAATATTAATTGTATAAGGGAGCTATGACAACTCCTTTCATTGAGAGTGTCATTTGGAACATAATATATGAGGTTTTTTCATTGGTGTTTTTAGTTTTAAATGTTGTTCAAGCATTGTTTAGCTTTATTTTTTTACCATTTCCTCAATTTTGTTAAAAACTATATACTATTATATTAATTTCTTGTTTTACCATCACAATATTTAAGATAATAGATATAATGTTGTTTACTTCTTGAAAATTATCATAAACTCAAGGACATTGTCTATGGCTTATTTCGAAGAAGAAACATACGCTCTTAAGTTATCCATCATCTTAATAATCAGCCTAGCTCCATAAAGTTTACTATGAAATGTGAAATTAACCGGAGCGTTCCTTTTCTTGACGTCCTTATTTCAAGGAAGGATGATGGATCATTCTGACACCATGTCTTTTAGAAGAAAACTCACATGGAGCAGTATCTTCATGCTAAGAAAACAAGAAATGGCAGGGATCCAACAACCGCTAATTTTCTATCCATCGTCTATATAAATTTCTAATTTCTTAATTTTTATTATTTATTTGTGTTTTTATCTTGACTACTAATAAATTTATTACTATTTATTTATTTATTTAGTTAATTAATTAATTTATTATTATTAATTTTTTTTTATCATTTATTTTTTTTATTTTTAAGTTTTTAAAATTAATTGTTTTGATTGTTTAAGTTTGACCCAAATATTATTTTTATATTATTATTTTATTATATTGATTATATTGTTTTGATCATTTAGGTTTGACCTAAATATTATTTTTATTTTTATTTTTAGATATTCATTTCATTAAAATTTTCCTTTTAATTAATTAATTTCCTGAATTCACTATTAACAATTATATTCCAACAATTATTTTTTTATAGTAAAATTTTATTTGTTTAGTCAAATCTAACCATTTTCTTTATACAAAAATATTATTTATTTACTCAAATCTAATTGTTATATTATAACGACTAAACTTGATGCCAAGATCTTGTTCTTCATCTTGTCTTGACGATGAACCACTTTGGTTTGAAATGTGTCCACTTCATAATATGGATCACATAAGCCTAAATTCAATTAATAAACAATTGTTTGTCTACAACTTGATATTTAGTGTTGTAAGGTTAAATATGATTTATTTTGTATATATTAAAAACTAAATCTATATGAATAATATCTATTATTAAATATTATAAACAAAAGTTGAATTTAAAAATTAAATATCACGTTCAAAATCAAATTATATATTATGTATGAGTGCATAACCATTTTAAAACATTATGTGTGCCAATACAACTACCAAAAAGGTACACTTGAACTCAAGCTCATAGGACAAAGAAAATAGAGCACATGAGCATCTTAGATTGGTATCCACGGAGGGGGAGATATAAAATATATGGCTATATGTGTGTCAACACATGTATTGATATATTGTTACTTGTCAAAATAGATGAATCATTCACCAATATAGAGCTCAAAAGATTGGCGGGCAAGACTCAATTGAACTTCTTGACGACATCGACATTCACACAAACCCTTCCATGTATAATCCTATACTTAACTAAAATGCAATGAAAAAAGAAAAAACATGATTTTATATGCTATTATTGATACTGGATCTTCAATTTTTCAATGATCCCAAAAAGATAAAAGATGTAACTGAAAATAAAAATTTGCTAATGAAGGCATTGAAAATAGAATTTTAGCTAAATAGTTGCAACACCTCTATTCTTACAACCATTAATATTATCAAATACCATGAGATGGATGGTGTGATTTGTTGGAATGGTAGCTAGGATTCTTCTTTAACTATTTCTCTAAGCTTCTAAGTAGAGAGCATGTCATTTGTTCATAGTTTATGTAAACTAATTCAATTCAAGCCCATCATGGACTAGCCATTGGTAATGATACTACATAATTACTGTGCATGGTGGAAGAAAGTCCTTAATTTCAAGTCAATTTTGTTTTCATATTTTCTAAAGAACAACTAGGTTTTAAGGGAAAATTATCATCCATTTTATAGGTTATCATTAGCTTTTATTTTTTCTATTTTTTCTTCTATCCTAGTATGAGGGTTAAATATGCCTATAGAATAGGTGAGGCATCCCAACGACATTTAGTGCAAAGGATTTTGATGCCAATATCTCACAAAATGGATGATAAGTGTTGGACTTCTCTTCATATAGAAGCTCTTAAAGGAAATTTAAGGTAGGTGAGACAACTTTTCAATATGGGTGTAGACTTGAATGTACCTACATTCTACCCAAAATCTCTTGGGTGTCTCTTGTACATCTTGTGGGCATTGGAAGTTGATGAATGAATTACTTGAAAGTGGAGCTCACATTGATAAATGGAGTAAGGGTGGCTATGGATGGACTCAACTTCAAAATTTAGAAAATGAGTGAAATATTTATAACTAATTTGGCTTCAAAATTTTATTAATAATAATGATCAAAATAAAATGAAGGGAATCAATGTGTAACTAATATGCCCCCAAAGTTTTATTAATTAAATGAACCAAATTTAAAGCTATTGAAATTTTTCAGAAAATATAGACTTTATATATTCAAAGTAAACAAACTATTAGTGGTTCATGTGGAGAAATTTTAGCTAGAGGAATAAACAAAAATATTTGAATGCTCAAAGAATTTTCAAGGTTTCACATATTCAAAGGCTAGCTACTATTGGTGGCCCACATTCTCAAGCAAAGCTATTTTAATTAGAAACTTGGTTTAATGTGTTGTATGTTTCTCCTTAGGGTTTTGTACTAGAAATGGTTGTAGAAGTCAAGATGGCCTATGATGATAAAATTATTGACTTCTCAAATGAAATTTTAGAAGGTAAAATGATAGGTTGATGGGACATTGCATAAGATAATAATAAACTTTTCCATCCTAGTTTTAGATCATTGAAGGAATCCATATGGAGATTCTGAGTGAGTTTGTGTACAAGTTGGATAAACAAGGTATGTAGATCTCACGATGGTTGGAGGAAGGGGTATTGAGTGATTTGAAAATATCAAACTAAGGGCCATATATACAAATGAAATTGCTATTAATGATATATATATTTCACATTCTTGGACTAAGTACTTATTTTGGACATACAAAAGGATGGTATGATCCCTAATATTTATATAAATTTTTAGAATAAGAAAAAATCATAACAATTTAGCTTACAATGTTTTTTCACAAGGTAAACTTTTAATAATCACATTCATTCTTCATTTGAAAAAGAACATGGATGTGGGTGCTTACCAAATTAAAATTTAGAAGGTTGAATAGTCATGTGTTCGCTAGATGTTGAATAACCCACAAAGAATTGAAAAAATTATCTATTTTTTGGCTCAACCTTCTTTGCCATGGTCCTTTAAATAGGAATGGAGCTTCTCTCCTATAAAACCTAGATTCCATGAAGTGGGCTAAATTTTATCATAAAAAAAATACATTTGAACAAATCCTGGGCATGGAAAAATAGAATAGAGTGAGAATGAATTATATAATGTGAAATAACTCTAAGTAATCTATATTCTCATAAAATTAAGGTGAAGTCTTGGCTGAATTGTACCATAAATAACTACATTTAAAAAAATATGGGGAATGAAAGAAATAATAGAGTGAAAATAAATTCCATAATGTGAAATAATTCCAAATAATCTATATTCTCATAAAATTAGGGCAAAATATATCATGATAATTTCCATTACCAAAACAATAGGGCAAATGGGGGTGTCTACTTTGAATTTTGCAATACAAATTGAAATTTTCAACTCTCTTCCCTTTCAAATTTTTATGCCCATTGGTTTTAAAATAATTTTATTTAAATAAATATTGGGTGATGCATAGTCAAACCTCTCATTGCAAAATATTTTCCCAACCAAAATAAAAACCCCCTAATTTCACCCATGGGTGAAGTTTCACCCTTAAATTTTCTATGGAGCTTGAGGAGAAGTCCTCAAAGGAATAAAACCTATTTTTATAGTTGAAATATGGTCTCCTGAGGCTACACTACCTCCACCCACCAACTAATCAAGGAGTTAAGAAACTACTACACTAGGGTCTTTTACTAGACCCCCATCAATGCAAGGGATTCTTGCAAGCAGAGTCACATTCTGTCACGAGTGAAGAGATTAATGTGGGAAGGTTCATCAACCAGAAAATTTATTGTTAGCCTAGTATGTTCATTAGTCCATAAGCTTCCCCGCTCTTTCTCCATGCCTTATTTTCTATGCTTGTTCCTCTCATGAGAAATTATCAAACCATCACTTAAATACAATAAACATGACCCATTTTTTCTCAGATGTTCTTGGAAACTCCAAAATGTCACACCACAGACGCCTTCCATTTATTCAACAACATTACATGGGATTCAAGCAAGCCCAGTGAATCAAATTCAATTACAGGAGGAGAGATTAACATGGGAAGGTTCATCATTTGGACAAGATATTATCATTCCATTAGTTTCATCAATCCACAAGCTTCCAAGTGGGCTCATCAGTCCTAAGGAAATTGATCTGAACTTAAAAAAGAAAGAAACAAAATACAAAAATAACCATAAATATAGAGTTGCAATAGAAATAACGGTTCATTTCATTAATATCAAAGAACTTAAATATGCTTACATACAAACTGGAAATAAATTAGCTTGAGTGATGGTAGCTTATCTCTAAGAAGAGATGTGACAACTACATGCCTTTGAAAAATGTTACATTAAGGCTCAAAGGCCTATTTATTATTAAGAAACAATGGAAACCCTAAACATCCAAAAACCTAACCCTCGGAGATGAAGCGCCAAAATTGTCGGCCTCGTTTGGGTAAATTGGTACAATAACTTCCCAGGGTCGTAACTTTGGCGTACAATCTCCGTTTGACGGGCACAATACCTCGCTAGAAATATCTATTCGAGGACTACAACTTTAAATTGCAAACATGATTTGAAGGTTTACATTTGTCTTTTTTCCAAAATAACATTTTTTAGGGCCTCAAAATGGCTCCAGAAGTTCACGACCCAAGAAAATGCCAAAAATAGTAAACAATGCTACAATTAAGGAAAATGAAAAATAAAAAAGAAACAGTGGTGGGGGTCTAAGTGAAATATATGGGTGGCCACCAATATCCACCTGGATCAGGCCTGCCCTCTTTAAAAGCAATGGTACACATTGCGTTGAGTGCCTCCATGAGATGGGGAAACTTCTACTGAACTTGGTCCCTAGTGAGCCACTTGCCTTGGTGCAGGAGTTGGTCATCTTTGACAACCTGATACAGTTTGATCTTATATTGGTGAGTGTTCTTGATCTGTGTGTCCATGATCAGATTAGTTGTGGTCTGTTCCATGTAGTCTGGGTTTAAGTCTGTTGGTGTGACAGGTTCTACAATGTTTGATTTGTCTAGTAATGGTGGAAGGTATTGTTGAAGGCAGTCCACATTCAACACTAGGTGCAAACCAAGGAATGGTGGAATGTTGAGCTCAAAAAAATTGTCCCCTACAACCATAGTGATGGTGTAAGGCCCATATCGAAGCGGTCAAATCTTGCAGTTGGGCCCAACGCGGCATTCCTTCTGCAAATGTAACTAAAATTTGTCGCCCACCTAGAACTTGTCTGGCACTCGATTTTGATCATGACACTACTTGTACTTAGCATTGGATCTGTCCAACATGTCATGGACCTGCTAGCGGATGTTCTAAATGAGCTCAATGAAGTTGTTAACCTTGTCAACTTCAGACTGGACATGAGCTAAATCTTCCTCAGTAGCTGTAAATGGTATGGCCACATCAATGGGACATAGTGGTTGGAATCCCAACCCCACTTGAAAGGGGTTGTGGCTAGTTGAGCTATGGAGAGACCTATTGTAGCTATGATGGACATAGGGGAGGATTTCATCCCATGTGCGTAGATGCTTCAAGTTGTACATGCAAAAATGTGCACGATCATCCTATTGATGACCTCTGTTTGGCCATCAGTTTGAGGGTGGAAAGCCGTGGACTTAGTGAGCTTGGTATCCAACATCAACCACAGAATGAACCAAAATGTACTTAACAACCTGTTGTCCCAATTTGAGATAATGAACTGTGGGATCCCAAAGTGTATCCAAACATGTTCAAAGAAGAGTTTAGTAGTGGCTTATACTATGATACTCTTCTTGTAGCCCACCAAAATGGCCATCTTAAAGAATATCTAGACGACCACGAAAACACAATCATTGCCATGCTTAGTAAAAGGAAGTCCTCACATGTAATCCATGGAGATGGATTCCCAAGGTCAAATAGGAGTAGGAAGATGAGTATATAGGCCTTGCTTCTTGATGGTTGGTTTGGAAATGTAGATGGAAATGTAGGATTTGATATACTTCCCAACATCCTATCAATGGTTCGACCAATAAAAATGATTCTACAACACTGCCATTGTTTTCTCTACTCTGAAATGTCCAGTGACCTGAGTGTAGTGTGCCTCCAAAATCATCTTGGCATGCTCACTTGAAGGAACATAGATGTGTCCGAGGTGGGATAACAGTGCATCCTGTAGGTCAAAATTTGGAACTTGCTTGCCTTCTAGGAGTGTCTGGTATATGTTGTCAAATTCTGAATCGCTCTTATAAAGATGTGGCCACATCGAAGTCTCATGCTCACAAGAGTCGAGCTTATGATCAATGCCATTACCAACACTCGTCTGAGGAAATCTACAA
Organism: Pinus tabuliformis; assembly: GCA_031772625.1. NCBI lineage: Eukaryota > Viridiplantae > Streptophyta > Pinopsida > Pinales > Pinaceae > Pinus > Pinus tabuliformis. The sequence continues at coordinate 627,762,135 of CM062805.1, read as the reverse complement.
CATTATTGGTGTTTCCTTTCTTGTACTTAATATTCAAATGAAATTAATGCAAGTATGTGGACCATTTCTCATGGAGATGTTTCTATAACTTCCCTTGTGTATGTATGAATTGTAGGGGTCGATGGTTTATGTGTATGATCATTTCCTTCCCTAGAATGTAATTCTTCCATTATCGACAGACCTGCACAATGGAATACATATATTTTTCATAGGTGGGATAATTTTGGACTATGTCTAAAAGTGTCTCACTGTGATATACCACTGGATGCCTCATGCTGAGTAAGAACTGCACCAATAACATAGTCGAAGACATCTATCTCAATCTCAAATGGTTGTTGCATGTCTGGTAATGTGAACACTGGTGCAGAGTAGAGGCGATGCTTCAACTCAGAAAACATCTTCTATTTGGATTCAAACCAAAAGAATTTTTCTTTTGCTCTACCCTTGGTGAGTTGACTTAAAGGCCAAGCAATATGAGAGAACCCCAACACAAACATACGGTAGAAATTGGAAAGACCTAGAAAGCTACAGAGCTCTGTTAGAGTGGTTGGGGCTGGAAAAACCCGAATGACTTTTTTCTTGGCTAGGTCAACATGCACACACTACTCATTGATGATGTATCCTAGATATTGAACCTGGGTCATATAAAAAGTGCATTTCTCCAAAGTGGCACACAACTTTTGTTGTCGTAGGGTTTGAAGGACCTGTTGAATATGGTGGAGGTGATCTTCCCAAGTCTGGCTAAATATCAGGATGTCATCCAAATACACGACTATGAATGAGTTGGTGAAGGGTGACAATATGTCATCCATCAACCTCATGAAGGTTGTAGGGGGTTCATCAACCTGAAAGGTATGACCAGCCATTTGAAAAGGCCCGCCTTAGATTTGAAGGAAATCTTCCACACATCGGAGGGCTCGATTGGTACCTGGTGATAACCAAACTTAAAGTCAATCTTGTTTAAATATTTGGCCCCTTAGCTAGTCCAGAAGGTCATCAATCTGTGGGATTGGATACCTATTCTAGAGAATTATATTGTTCAAAACCTGATAGTAAATAAAGAGTCTCCAGGTCCTGTCCTTCTTCTGCACCAACATGATCGGGCTCCCACAAGGTGATGAACCTGGCCCGATGTTCCCTTTCTGCAACATCTCCTGAATCTGCCTCTTCATTTCATTGTTCTCTAGAATAGAGCGTCGATAGATTGGTCCATTGGGTAGCGGCGTGCCTACGGTCAGATCGATGGAATTCTTGACTTGACAGTGTAGAGGTACCCCTGTGGGTGAGGTGAAAATGTCCTTGTACTCCTCCGCAACCTTTTCGATATGTTGTTGTCATGTGGAGGAGCTCTATCTAGAGGCTGTGGCCACAATATTGTTCTTGCGCTGAGGGCAAATCATAAGGAAAATAATTTTCTCAGTCTGGGAAATGATCTTACTACATTGCTTCATAGTGATCAAAGAGATGGTGGTAGGCGGTGCTACCTATAATATCTTGTACAACTTGTTTCCCAAAGTAATAATAACAATGTGAGGGCTAAACTCATACAAAACATGCCACTTCCACAAGTATGGTTGTCCTAATAATACATCACAAAATTTAAGAGGAGAAACATCACATTATATCTCATTCATGAAGGGCTTGATTCTGTAGGGAAGGCGACATTGCTGGCTAACACGAAGATCTCATCCTTGGTGAAGACACTTGATGGTGTATGACTGCGAGTGTGTTGTGGTCAGTAGGCCCAACTGCTTCACGACCTTTGCTGAAATGAGGTTATTTTGGCTCCCGCTATCGACATTAAAATGCAGTGGAGAACCCTTCACCCACATTTATGAGTGGAAGAGGTGTCCCCCCTCCTCTGGATCATCAGGCTCATTCTTCTAGATCTTTGTGGTGGCAATGGTGGCACTCGGCTCTACATCAATAATATTCTTTCCTTTGTCATTCCCCTTGTTGTGTTCTGACTTAGAGTCAAAACATGCATTTGATTCAAAATCCATCAGCAAGGAAACTAGTGATTGCTTGGTATGACATTCACTTGTGTGGTGAGTGGGCCTCTTACGGAAATCACACCATTTTCCTGTGTCCTTCTTTGTCTTCGTGGTATTGTTATTTTCTTGTAGCTTTGACGGGTTTTCCAAGGTTGCCTCGACATAAATTTCTCCTTTGCTTTGTTGTTTGGGGGTTCCCTTGATTCAAATTCAGAGATCCAAAGCCTTGCTTCTTTTGTTTAAATTTCTGCTCGATCTTAAAAACGTATCAATAGGTCATGCCAAGCGAGGAGATGTCCAGGAGCTCCATCTCATCCTAGATATACTTGTGTAGAAAGTTGTGGTACTTGAGTACAAAATCTCGCTCAGAGTCCTTGACACCTAACTTCGTCCAAAGAGTATGAAAAATATTTATGAATTCCAACACATCTTGGTCCCTTCCCTGCCGCAACATGGTCCACTTTATGTATTTATCCTCGTAGCTCCTGACAGGGTAATACTGCTCCTTGATGGCGTCCCGGAAATAATTCCAAGTGGGTGTATCTGAAAATAGTGAGGGTGTAGTGTCGTCCTTCTTCTCAAAATAGTTTTCTCACCACTCATTGATGTGGGGGGCGACTTTGAGGAGTGAAAAAGTAATCTTTTCCCGGTTGGAAAAATTATGAATAAAAAAATATCCTTCTAGAAAATTTAACCATTTATCTACGACATCTGCATATATCATACCTTCAAATATGGGGATATCAAATTTAACCTATACCTTAAAGTGTGTGACACTTCAAAAGTAGCTGCAGGAAGGAGATGTGTCGCCTGTGGGTAGTCGCTGAAGGATCTGAGAAAAGTTGTCCATCATCATGTTCCTCCGTCGCTCGAGGGCTTCTTTGAGAAATATTTTGAAAGGATCTCCTACCCCTCGTATTTATTTTCTTCTGCCATGGGAGGTTTGGGTTTGCAAGGCTAGTATTGCAAAGGTTCAACTAGTTCAAGCCCTAACTCCTTATACCCTAACCTCATTGGGGATATGTAAAGAAAAACATAGAAATAGCAGATCGCTATGATACCATTGATTGGAACTTAAACGAGAATGCAAACAAATACATATATAACCATATATATAGAGTTGCAGTAGAAATAACACCTCATTTCATTAATATCAAAGAAATGAAATATGCTTACATACATAATGTAAACAAACTAGCTAGGGTGATGGTAGCTTATCTTTGAGAAGATATGTGGCCACTACATGCCTATGAACTATGTTACATTGAGGCTCAAAGGCCTATTTATTATTGAGAAACGGTTGAAAACCCTAAACATCCAAAAACCTAACCCTGTGACGTGAAGTGCCAAAACTGTGGTCCTTGTTTGAGTAAATTGGTACAACAACCTCCCAGGGTTGTAACTTTGGCATACAATCTTTGTTTGACACACAAAATTCCTCATTAGAAATATATATATGAGGAATCAAAATTTGAGTACAAGAATGAGTCCATTTTTCAGAAAAAACATCATTTAGGGCCTCAAAATGGCTTCGAAAGTTCAAGACACAAAAATCTTCCGAAAATAGTAATCTATGCTACAATTAAGGAAACTGAAAAAATGAAAGAAACAATTGTGGGCATCCAAGTGGAATAGATGGGTGGCCACCAATATCCACTTGGATCTGAATTCCACTCTTGGTGGGTTCATCATCCCTTAGGCAAGCCACTGTTTAATCACTGGAGGAGAGCTTAACATGGGAAGGATCATCAATTGGATAAGCTACTGCCATGCTAGTAGGTTCATCAGTACACAAGATTTCCAGTGGGTTCATTAGTGCTATGGAAAGCCACTTTTGGTGGGTTCATTGGGCCTTAGGAAATCCACTCTTAAAACTCTCTCTCTCTTTATGTGTTCCTCCTTTTGAAATGCCCTCTAAGTTCGGGTTTTCTAGAAAATAGTTTGTGTTTTCTCTCCCCTTTTTCTTAGTTGTTTCTTTTTCCTTCTTATTTTTTCCTCTATGTCTTCCACTGATGTGCACTCCTCTACATGTTCTCCACACTGAATGATTCCCTTAAGAGTGCTCATGGGCCAAATCTATGGTCCCCTTCCTTGTTGCTGTCTCCATGCTCTACTCTTGGCATGAATGAAGGCATCTCATCTGAATGAATGCCCCCATAGTCTCCTTGCATGCTTCTATTTTTGGATGTTTTGAACTTCTGGTAAATTGGTCCAGTCTGCTACCACCACCTTGTGGCATGTTGTGCGTCCTACCTATGCCCATCCCTACATTGCACACTCTTTTCCATGCACCATGTCTAGTCTTCAACCCATGGTTTTGTTGTGGAGTGTGGTCATGGGGTTGTTGTCATTCCAGTTCCCTACACCACTCTTGTTGGTTGTTCTCACCCTTCTCTTTCTTTGGAAACACAACTCCTCTTTAATAATATGCCCCTTTTTTATCAAATTTCCCTTGAGGAGCATGGGCTCGTCCATATTTTCCAGCTGAATTAAAATAACACAATCATCCTATTAAAAACACAGTAGTTAGCCTCCATGACAGGTATTGAAGACAATTTGGTCTTCTCCATTTTCCCAAGAAATCATCCTCCCCCAGCTCTGAAATTTGTGTCCCAATTTCTCTACCATTTTTTAATTACAACAAAATGATTTTAAAGCGTTATGAAGAGTTCACACAAGGATAAAATATATCATCTTGGTGAGTCAATTCATGACCACCATGATAAAATCGTTGATTACATAATGCTACATAAAGCTATGATAAAATTCGATGAAACTTCTTTTCATTTTCATTCTATAAATGATAAACAATGTAATAAACTAAAATAATTGTTGATGCTTTGTGTTCAACTTCTGAAATTCATGATATTAGTTAGCATATTTTGTAATATCCTTTTCATGTTTGTTGACCTGTGTTGTATCCTCAAGGTTATTATGGTTTTCTCATAGCAAATATGCCTTCCATAAGCCACATTGTGTGATTCTCTTAAGAGCATTAATCTTATCTATCCATTGTAATGTATATATAACCTATTCTCAAATATAAGAAAACCTTCTTTTGGAATCCACTAGTCCTCAAATTTTCATTAGACATGGTACCTTTAGCTTTCAAGACCTCTTAACCTCAAGGAAGTACTCATCATGTGTAATTCCTCTCAATGGTAATTTCTTCAAATCAACATTACATGAACTCAGGAAAGCTACATGCCTTCTTATGTCATGCATGTTGATGACTTTGTACACCTTGTGCTTTATGTTGTTTACTTGAAATTTGTCATAGAATTACACAAGCATCTACCAGATCTACTATGGAAATACATATGCATCATCACTTGTCTTGATGGCATTGTTGGAAAATGAATTAAGTTTGCCACTATGCTTAAATTCATCCCACACAATATTGAGTGGTGAGAATCTTACAGACGTTTTCACGTAGTTTTTATATTAGAACCATGCTTCTACTAAAACTCAATTCTACTATTTAAATCAATCTCTAACTTGAAATATCAAAATATTTCCCAAACATCTTATGCTCTCCAAGAATATATTAGTTTGAGAATATGTTGTGCCTAAAACAACACCCTTAAGTTTTGAGTAAATTTGGGGCCATTAAATATTCATTAATTTGAGTATGTTTCTTCCTTACATTTCCTCTAATTTCTTATTGCAATTTTGCATTATATGGTTAAGTTAGATAAACCTTTAAGTTTTACTTGATTGCTTTTAACTTAGTTCATTTATTCAAGTTTTTGGGCGTATTGTAGCTTTGAGCTCTTCTCCTTTTCAATTTATTTGTCTAATCCTCTTTATATTTTCTCTCTCAAATCCTTGATTTCCAAATCAAGAGTAATCTTCCAATCAAGCCTCCATCCACTTTGTTTGTTATGCCATCCTCCTTATTTTGAATTTGACTTGACTTTTGATTCAATATTTTCTTCACCATTTTCTTTTATTCCTTTTTTTAAGATTTCCTTATTTCCTCGAGCCTTTCATTACCTCCACTTTGAAATCGATTTTAGTGGAAAAATTGACAAGGAATTCTCACACTAACTTTAGTGGGAACGAATCCCTATTACAGAGTCAACATTGATATATAAATTAAACCCTTCATATAATTTTCAATTCTTTTTTTTCTTTGGTTTTGTTTTCTCTCAATTGAATGCACATTCTTGTTTTTTATTTTCTTACCTTATTTCATAAAAAATAATAATAATAAGTTGTAACATCAATGGCCCCCAATTTCTTAATTATCCCCAATTACCAAAACAAAATCCTTTTTTACCAAGGTATTGTCACCTTACCTCGATTAAGAATGACCTTGATTGCCAAATTAGACCTTTTTAGCATCATCTATGTTGTATGACCTATAACCCTTTTTTATTTTACTTCTCTTTCAAACCTCCTTTGCTATTTACTCCCAAAAGTAACTTGTCCAAATTGGGGTGAAATTCTAAATCAAGCTCTTCATTCTTTTAGTATTGTAAGGGATTGATTTCAAAATTGGACCCAACTTCAAAATTAGACCCACACCAATCAAACTTATAGTGTGATTACTCAATCGAGCTTGATCTCTAATTAAACCTTGCTTTTGGTTATAATGGTGTTCATAAGTTCTGATATTCTTCATTGATCCTTATTCCTTGATTGATTCTCTCATCATTTCAAAATATTTACACAAATGAAAATGAAGTAAAGTCAAATTAACATATCTCAAATATGTTGGTGACTTGTATGTCATTATACACCATCAAGTGCAACATAGTGACACCATATGATTAAACCATCATCTTTCCAATTTGAGCATTTAAATGATTTATGAAATATGAGTTGCAACCACAGTCACCATAAATTTTGGTATGATGGGTAATTATCATGATGTGAAATATATCCATATTAAGTAATACTTAGGGTGGAAGAGTTCCAAACATTTTAGTTCAAATGTTCAGTGGGATGAATATGATATTGTATTCAAGTTTCTTTCCCCAAGTTTGAAGAATTATTTTTGGTTGATTCAATATGCAACTCAAATCAAGGTTGAAATTTTGTAAAACTCACAAATTTGTATAATTCAAACAATTTAAGAACAATTTTCTAGCTTTTTAGTTCAATCTGACATGTTAAATTAATCCTATATGATGTTTAAGGATAATTGTAATGTCTTTTTCTATATCTCCTATTGGATCCTTGACCACAATGGGAGGTATCAGATTGTCAACTTTGGGTAGTTAGTCATTTATATAATGTGACAATGTTATATGCCCAAAGTTTCACCTTCAATGCTTTACATTTCTATTAGTCTCATACTATTAGGGTATCCTAAAAGAGATTGATTTCATAGTGAAGTTCCATTGGCATAAGATGGTTTCTAGAAGATTGAATTTTATAGTTGGAATGGTATAGTGGATATCCACTTTTCATACCATCTACATGCAATATCTTGCTCTGGATAAGATCTTGTGATCTTTTTGAATTGAGAAAATATCTGATGCATCCAAATTTGATCTCAAATTAGAGTCTCACAAAATTAAAATCACAATTACACAAATGCATATGCAAAAGTAGCACAAATTCAATCAAATACTCAAAATATAAATAAATTATATACTTATTGTGAGTGGAATGGAGAACATGACAAACTTTGAATAATATGGAACGAGGAATATGAAGAATTAAATTTTTGATATAGTCACTCCCCCACAACCCAAAATTCCCCCACCCACATTTGATAAAAAATTGTAATCAATGTGTGTGCACGGTTAAAAGAAATTTTGGAAAGCATGTAGCATTTTAACTTTAAAAAAACTATGGCAGGCATTTAGGAAAAAATAAAGAAAGTAATGTGCCTATTTTAAATTAGCACAATGGTGCATTAAAATTTTGTGTCCACCAAAAGAAAAACCTTTGTTAATACCTTTGCAAAGGAAAGCCTCTACATATTTATGTTTGTTGAGGTTTGTTGTTCTATAAATTGATGTGGATATTTCATTGGATAGTTCATCACAACATATCTACTAAGCTATAATGAAAATAAAAATCGACACAATGAGGGTTAATTTTTTCTTAGATTTATGGATTCATTAATTAATGTGTTATTCTTATGCATGCCATATATGAAATACGAAAAATAGAGAACATACACAAATACAATCTCTCACAGCTATAATAACACAAGATGTGATTAGGGAAACCCTTACGAGAGAAAACCCGACTAGAAGATGAGATTGCTTTGCTCTCTCTTTCTTTGAATGGAATTGATGCAAGTAAAAAGAAGTGAGACCAATGGCCCATTGGGTGCTACAATACACAAACCCTCTCTATTGGGTTTATCTATATCCAATCTTAGCTACTCTACTCATCTATGGAAAAAATGCATTTGATTAGAATGCGATCTCTCTTCCTTCTAGTGGTTTGGTAATAACACAACCAGATAGCCTACTAATGGTTAAGTTTGAATCCTTCAACTTTAGTTAACTAGAGATTCAATATGGACTCTTCTAGTTTCTTCATCGTCATGATCATGTGGCTAGCCCATTTTTCATGAATAATGATGAATGACATGGCATCCTTTTGAATCATGGTGGTCAAAACATGAAGGTCAACTTCTAAGTGGCATAAATTTTGCACAAGGATTTTGATTGAGGTAATTCTCATGCTACTGGAAAGGTGTTTGTGTGTGAAAAAGTGGTATGTGATGTGGTGTTCAAGTGACAAAGTTTCACCACCAAAAAATTTTATTTGAAGCTTCCAGAAGGTTTCAGACCATAATTTGCCAAACAGGGTCCCATCGATAAAAATGGTCCTATGAGATGATTCCTTCAAAATGTCCACTCTGAAAGCATCGATATGTATGAAAAATAATGTAGTGATCCAATCCAAATAATTTGCGCTTCTATTTTCACTAATTTTTACTAGTAAATTTAAGTAAATATAATACATTAGTGTGCTTGAATATAGTTAAAGTGTTCTAGATCGAAAAAAAGTAAGAAACAAAATGCTCATACTTATCATCAATATATTGAAATATAAATCCAAAAATAAAAGAATGCATTGAAATATAAATCCACCAAAAAAAAAATATTTTGTAAAAGTTTATAAAACAAAACCCTGATATATATATTCCATTCTTTTGCCAAAATTTAAGGGAGGAGACTTATGCAAGAGAGTATTAGTAATGATGACATGAGGTGGGCATATCTTGTTAAAGAGGATTAGGATTGGTCACATAAAAATTCGGAAAAGAGAAATTTCATGTCTATAAATTTATTCTCTTACATTCTCAAAAAAAATAAACTCACCTGCAAAATCGAAAACTGGTTACTTCCCTTTTATTGTATATTGTTGCAAATTTTAGTAACCAGAATTTAGCATATATTTACACATTGACATTATATTTAAGGTTTTGGGTATTTGTTGAATTGAGACTGCTCATTATTTTGAGTATGTTTTAGATTAAGATTACTCATCGCATTAAATTACAAAACTTTTGGGAGTGAATAAAAATGAAATATTAAAAACAAACAAAAACTACTTTTAGGTTGCATGTGCACACTTTACAATAACATGCACTTGTGCATTGTTTAATATAAAACACACCAATTGGAACTTCCATCTTAAACTCTTAAAAGGAGATTTTTTAATTTATTAGTGTGCACTATACAAGAATGATGCAACTAGTGCAATGGCTAATGCATAACACACCATTCAACTATGTTAGTTTAAAAATACATTTTGAATTTTTTAAAAAAGTGAATTATACAATAAAATGCATCCATAGATATCATTATATGTTGGATATTGGTGGTGATCATTATAGAAAGCACATTGACCAACCTAAAAATATTTTTAGTTAAAGAATTAGTATTTAGTTTCTATTTAATATATTCAATATGCATACTTTTTATTGATAGAAGATAGGTCGTTTAAAAAAATTACAAGGACAAGTGTAAGGTAAGCACATTCTAGGAAATGAATGTGGAAAGTTTCAATATAAAAAGTAATAAATTCGAATTGTTTATAATTTGAATTATTTATAGGTTTAAATGATATGTATTGATTAATTTATATTATGTTGAGAAAAATGTTAAAAAACTTGATAAGATTTTTAATATTTTAAATAGAAAAGAGAATAATTTTTTTAATGGAAATGTTACATAGAGAAGAATTAAATATATCAAAATATGATTGATATACTTTTTTTTTAAATTTGACTAATAATATATCTCTTACCTATAATAAATATGTTTTAAAGGTTGACTTCCCTATGTTAAATATAATGTAGAAAATGATATAAAATATTATTAGGAAGATAAAAAGTATGAAGGATATAAATGTGAGGGAGCGTGATGGCACTATCGGGAAGGTTTTATAAAACTAAGGTATATAATGAAAAAAATGTATAGATGATTTTTTACTTATAGCATAAAAATTCCAAAATCAGATTTATTTAAATAACAAGCATATCTAGATGAATGATCAATGAAATCTATGAAATTTTAATAGCAAACCATATAATTAAAAAATATATATTATTATTAAATATGCTTTTTTATAATATGTGTATATCAATTTAATTAATGTTTTTATTATATTTTTTTTTGTAAGTGTAGGTAGTGCCTTCCTTTTCTATTTATAGTACCCAATGAGACTAGATACATCATTTGGTGGCCTCAACCTGCCCTGAAGGGAAACCAGGTCTGTTGGCCACCTAAGTTTGCTATAAGCATTCCAAAAACAATTTTTTCTTTCCATCCGGGCAATGTGCACTATACAGTTAAAAATACTTAGTAAGCTATGAGCAACCATAAAACAACAAAAGCAAAAAAGTTCACTAAAAACATAAGAGACACTAAAGGATCATTCCTTTCGATCGCCAGCATTTGGGTCCATATCAATGGGAATATCCATGGGTTCTGCTTGGTTTAGAGTCGTCTGAGTCATCTGAGACAGCTTCTAATGCATCTCCTCCAGCTTGTTATTTTGTATTATCATGATGACCTGAAAATTTCTCATTTCTTTTTGTAGGTTTGGCATGTCTTTTGCAATTTTAGCCATTTCCCTCGCCACCTGCTCCAGAGCCTTCGCAAGAAGGCGTTTTAACACCCAGTAGATGTGAAGAGTTTGCTGGTATAGCATCAACCTTCCTCGAGTATTTCCCGGAACTCTGATAAACTCTTGCCCACTCTTCTATCTCAGAATTAGATTGTTTTTCCATCACACTGGATTCCATTTCTTGAATGACCTGACGAATATCATCATCCGTGCCTTCCCTATAAGCTCTGGAAACATCCTAGACTGCTGTCAAAGTAGATCTTCTCCCAATAGATCGGCCAATAGATGCTCCATTCTGTGCATCTATTGGCTGATCCTCTCGATTCCCTGTCTCGGACGACCTCTGCTTCCACGCCCCCTACCACTACCCAGGCGCACCATCCTTCTTTTTACCTTATCCTGTTGACAATTTTCATTCACAGAGGTGAGATTTTGAAGTTTAGCATAACTATCTCCCTCCTCAATTTTCTTGGTGTTTATCCCTCCTCTCTTGCTACAGTCACCGCCATTTGTTTGGGTGTTACAATGATTGTCGTTTTCGGGATGCAGGAATTTAAGAAGGCCTTCAGTTATTTGGATCAATTGCTGGGCTAGGTGCAAGGTTTTCATGTCACTCCTATCAGCTTCCCACTTATCCTTCGCAGTGGGTCGGGTGAATCAGCCCCCCATGTTTCTTCCCAGATTATCAGCATGGCAACATTTTCTCCACCCGTTTAGAACCCTTCCCTGGTTCTGTCCCATTTCACCCTCATAATGCATTGCTGAGTAAAGGGTGGCTTCACGCCAACTATTTTCTTCCTTAGAGGCTTAAAATATATTGGTTTCATCCATTGTACCATTCATGATAGAGAAAAGGACTGAGGGGGTCTCAGAATTTACATACCCGGAATCACTAGTCTCCTTGGATGCTCCTTCTGTTTGCGCTGCGCTCTGCTCCTCTTCCTCCCAGTGTAGCTTTCCCTTCCTTCTACCCTTCACCACCTTCATATGATATAATACATCTGTCCCTCTCCTTCTTCCACTACCACCGTCACTTTTGGTTACCACTTTCACTCCACCTCCCCTACTCCAGTTTTTTGAGATGCGCGTTGACATGCAGTACATTACCCTGGCTGAAAGGACGATGTCATATATAGGAATTAGTTCCTCTGTCCTACCATAATCATAATTCTTGCTGCTGCCCTCACTTACTTTTCTCCACACCTCGATCGAGGGCCATCTCTCTCTATTGTCTTTGGATCGTGTCTTCATGATTATCGTAGTTTAAAATCATTCTAAGCAGCTCTAATTTTGAGTCCTCTGAATGCAAGGTCCATATGTTATCCAGTTTCCTTCCTTGTTCCTGGCTTCCCCAGTTTGCAAGAAAATCTGCTGCTCCACTACCCTCTCTTCTAACATGCTTAATGATCATATACTCAAATATTTTTAGGATAATTTCCAACTCTTGAATTAGGCTAGCCGTTCTCCAACTCTGAGTAACTTTGTCCCATGGGGTCCCATTATTAAGTTTTTTGATTATGTGTATCACCATTTGGGAGTCCCTGTTACACTAAAAAATGTCACCATGACTATTTACAGTTAGTATGGCTCAATCAACAGTCATGCTACCCTCTTAGGCAAGTCTTATGCCTCTGCTATCCATCTCAAACTCAAAGAAGAGAGAAAGTCTTGTAAAAAATGTGTTTATCTCTAGGGACGCAGGTTCTCTCAAGCCTTACCTGCGGGGACGCTCACAATGTTCACAAAGGCTGCATCCTTGGACGCTCTGTATGTTAAGGGACAAGTGCGTCCTTCTGTAAAAGGCAAAATGCGCAAGTTTCATCTTAAAAAAGTTACTTGTGGTTACTTCTAGAACTTTCTAGAGGTCGGTTTGATGAAATGGATGCGCCTCCAGTTGGTTCATGTATCCCTATTAAGGAGGAACTTATCCCATCAATAAGGGAGCTATCCCACCCAAAGAGGGGGATTATCCCATTGATGGTGGACCTGAATAACCTCTTTACAGCACTATAAATAAAGGCATTGAGCCAGAGGGAGGGGAGGTTGAAAGCTATACATTTCTAAGGGTAAATGCTGCAGGAATTAGGACTCCCATTTAGAAGCTTGTGAGGAGAGATTGCCATCTTTGCTTGTTCTATTTGGAAGTGGGTGAGCTTTGTCAAAGTAGAGGAAGACTCTTGTGGACCCTGGAAGGAGCTTGCACAACACCAAGGCTTAGGTTGTAATGGTTCCTTTTGATTACCTTTAATGCAAATTGGTCCATTCTTCTCAATAACTTGTTGTTAATGGGTTATTTCATGTACTCCTTGGTCTATATGTTGAATATGCTTTGTTTTATGTTATAATCAGGTGCTATTTAATTGTTTGACTGTTGGTGATTGCAGGTTTTGGAGAAAAGGAGGAACTCATCCAGATCAACAAAGCTTGGACTTCTACAACAGCGTTTGGACAGAGGTAAGAAGGAAACACTTGATTTCTCATATCACAATGCATGTTTAGAGAAGGATAGTTCTAGTTTGTCTTGTTTGTCATTAGAATGTCGTAGACTTCTAGGAAGGTCGTTTGTGTCCGCACTTTTGACTGATTCCGTGTGACAGTCCCCTTCCACTTCTAGGTTGTTGTATCCGTTTCTGATTGCTATCTTCAGTCCTTGACGTACTGCCATCAATTCGGCTTCATTGTTGCTCATGATGCCACCATTTTCTGAGTAAATCCATTTTGTTCTGCCTTGATCATCCTGAAAGAGGCCTCCAATCCCTGCCGGGCCTGGATTTCCTTTGGATGCTCCATCGAAATTTAGCTTTATAAATCCAGCCGAGGGGCGAGAGAAGTGCATGGTACTGTTATATCCCATATTGGGTTTTTTCCACATCTGTGGAGCCACCATCCCTTGATGCAGGTTTAGCTTCCTTAAAATTTGATCTTCTTCCGGCGTCGTTTCCTAATCTTCTACGTTCCAGGTATCTGCTAAGATGGTCTCTCGAATATGACTCAAGGTTTTTCTCTAGATTTGGTCTTTTGTCATCTCTTTGTTTTGGAAGGTTCTTCTATTTCTTTCTTTCCAAATCATCCACATATTCATCCCTATTTCTAAACTTCAGGATTGTCTTACCACTGGGCTTGTGAATTTTCCACCTCCCCATATTTTAATTATGTTTCTAATACTCTGTTGTTCTCTGTGTGACCTTCCAAGGAGTTTCCTAACCTCTTCCCATTGTTGCTTAGCTCCTTTACATGAGTTCAGGAGGTGTTCCTGCGTTTCCTGTTCTTGTTTGCATAGATTACATCTGGGGGGGCCATGTATGCCTCACTTTTGGAGTTGGTCCTAGGTCAGGATGCGACCTTTTCATACCAGCCATGGGAAGTGGGCCACTTTCGGCCACCAATTACTGGTCCATATTTGTTTCTAATTAACTGCCATATCATCTTGTTCTCTAGGAGTAAGGAGATGATATGCCTCTTTAATCGTGAAATTTCCTTTTATTGTGTACCCCCATCATAGAATGTCTGGTCCTGGTCTTATAGGTATCATCCTTGTCTGCATTTCCTTTTGATATATTTCCCTTTGTTCTCCATCAACTTGGTCCATCCATTCGTCTGGAATCTTCCACATTCTCCATACTTCGTCTTGACTCACCTCCTTCCAAAAGTCCCTTACAAAGTTCATTCCTTCCTCAGCTGCCTTTTGGCATATATTGCTTAAAGCTTGAAGTCCATTCAGTATTTCTCTTTGCTGCCAGGCTTCTTCCCAGAACTTGACAGAGCCGCCATCGCTGATTTTCCAAAAAGCATGTTTAGTGATTATTTCCTTGTTTTGACTGGCCAGATTCCATATTGTCGACCCTTTCGGGGTATCCCTTATTCTTAAGATCTCCTCTGGTTTTGTTGGCATATTATATTTTTTTGTCCATATTCTTTTCCATAGGTTGTTTCCTCCATTCATCCAGTGCCACCAAAGTTTAGCACCCATTACTTGATTCAGTAAGTAAGGATCTCTAAGGCCTAACCCTCCCTCAGTCTTGCTTTTCACCAAGTCTTTCCAGGATACTAGAGACCATTTCCTTTGTTCCTTCAGTCCTCCCCAAATGAATTTTTTAAAAATATCTACCATCTTTGCACACGCTCCTTTAGGGACCGCCATTGCCGATAGTTGGTATATTAGGATCGATTGAAGGACTACCTTAACTAAAACAACTCTGCCAGCAAAGTTCAAAGTTCTGAAGGACCAGTTGGCTAGTTTTCTAGCAATTTTCTCAATGGTTTGTTGCCAATTCGAAAACCTTAAAGGATTCAAGGCTAACGGAGTTCCTAGATATCTTGTGGGAAGCTCTCCTGATCGAAATCCTAGCGTTCTTGTTAAAAAAATTTTGATGTTTCCAGCTGTGTTGAAAAAATAAGTGCAGGACTTATCCTTATTAATTTGTGTGCCAGAAGCTGTCATAAAGAGTTCTAGAATTTCTTTAATTCTTCGAGCTTCTCTGAGGGACACAGTACAAAACAGCATAATGTCATCTACGAATTGTTGGTGAGTAATAGGAAGGTTATTGCCCCATATTTGGATTCCTTTAAGCTTTATTTCTCTTACTTCTTTTCTGATGTATCTTCCTAAGCCTTCTACAACTATAATGAACAAGAAAGGGGACAATGGATCACCTAGTCGGAGTCCTCTGGATGCTTTAAAAGGCTGGGAAGGGGTTCCATTCACTAGGATGGAGAAATTGGCTGAGGAAATCATAGCGGAGATCCATTCGATCCATTTATTGCAAAAACCAAAGGCCCTTAAAACTTCTTTCAAATAGTTCCAATTCAAACAGTCATAAGCTTTGGAAAGGTCCAGTTTAATCATCATTCCTGCTTCCCTTTTTATTTTCAAAGAATGCACTACTTCTTGGGAGACCACCAGTCCTTCCAGGATTGGCCAGCCCTCAACGAAACCTGTTTGTTCCGGGGAGATAATACTAGATAAAATAGGCTTAAGTATTTTTTCCATTAGAGCAGCTATTATCCTATATATAACATTACAAAGGGCAATGGGTCTAAAGCCTTGAGGAACTTCAGACTTAGTTTCTTTAGGAAGCAGAGATAAGAGGGTTGAGTTTAAGCCTGTACTTACCTTCTGGTTTCTTCTTGATTCTTCCACCACGTCCAGGATGTCTTGACCCAAGAAGTCCCATCCTGCTTGATAGAATTCCACTATAAATCCGTCAGGGCCAGGGGCTTTATTCTTCTTCATCCCTTTCACTATCTCTTCTACCTCTTCCAAGGTGGCTACCCTCATCAGGGCTAGATTTTGATCTCTAGTAATCATGCTTGGGATCTCTTTGCAGATTCTTTCAGTAGCTTCTCCTCGGTCTACATTGGGTTCCGTGAGGAGTTCTTTGAAATGATTTACCAAGACTTGTTCTATTTCCTCATGCTGTGTAACTCGTGTCCCTGCTTCATCTTTTATAGAAAAGATTCTATTTCTCTGTCTTCTCTGGATCATTGCTTGGTGGAAGAACTTTGTATTCCTCTCCCCTTCTCTTAACCAATTAACTCTGGATTTTTGCCTCCACAGGATCTCTTGTTTCCATATTTCTTCCATCTGTCCTATCAGGATCCCTTCCTCTCTAGATAGATCATCACTTCTACCTGCAATAATGATTTCTTGTTGGATTTGCTTCATCTTCTGTTCTAGAAGCTGTTGGTCTTTGAGTATGCATCCAAATTCCTCTCTATTCCGTTTCTTGACGTTTCCTTTTTGTTCTTTTAATTTCAGCTGAAAGGTCTGCATTTTGTTTCCTCCTTTTTGTCGACTTTTCTTCCACCATTCTTCTACTTTCTTCATGAAATTTTTATCCCTGAGCCAGAAGGCTTCGAACCTGAAGGGATTTTTCTTGGGACTGGCTTTAATGTCAAGTTTTATTTTGATCGGCCAATGGTTCGATCCCATACCTAGAAGAATAGTTGCTTCAATCAAAATGTCCCAATTTATAATCTGTTCTGACATTAAGAATCTATCTAGTCTAGAAGTGGTCTGGTGTCTACCTCCCCTTCTGTTGTTCCATGTGTAGATCCCATTTGTTGTCTATATATCCACAAGCCTTTGATCTACTATCAAATCTCCAAAGGCTTCCATGTCTGCCTCTGTTCTTCTGAGCCCACCATTTTTTTCATTTATTGATGTAATCATATTGAAATCTCCTCCTACTATCCAAGGAGAGGTTGGATGCATGGACCGCATAATTGCCAGATTCTGAAGGAAATTCCTACGATCGCTCTGTATATGGGGTCCATATACATTGGATAAGAGGATCCATTCTTAAGAACCTATAATTCTGAATCTTCCTAAGAGGATTTGAGGTATACTGATCTAGTCTTCAAATTGGACTTCCTTTGGGTTCCAGAGGATTTCTACTCCTCCTGCGCTACCTACCGCATCTTGACCAATGATCTCATAATGCAGCTTGAAGTTACTCATCACTTCTTTTAGTTTATTTTGTCGCATTTTTGTTTCTTGGATTAGCATTATATTTGGTTTATCTTTTTTGAGTCTCTCTTTCAGATATCTTTGTTTCCCCTTACTGTTCAGCCCTCTAATATTCCAGGTTGTGATGATCATTTCAATAATTTGAGGGGTTGTTGGAATACCTCCGACAGTGGCACTACTCTTCCTGAATTCACCAACATGTCTCCCACCATTTGGATGGTCTCACTCATAGGTCTCCTTCCTCTTTTCCTTCCTCCTTTCCCTATAGTTCTAGCTTCTGTGTTTTGATTTCCTTGCGTTCCAAGTTGCTCTGGCTACTTTGCTATTATTGTCCCTCGTTTTTCTTTGTATCTTTGGAACATATCTTTATAAAGTTGTTTCTGGTCATCTGGTATGAATCTTTCATCCAGATGCTTCCATTCCTACAAGAGTTTCCTCATGACCTGTTCCTCTTCTCCTTCTTGTCCCTGTTGAGGATCTATTTCCATTTGGATCTGTTCTTGTAGCCGATCTCTCCTCTCTCCCTCTTTCTCCATTTCCATTATATTTGACTCCTTACTTTCCTTTTTGTTTTCTTTTTGGTTCTCCACTATTTCATCTTCACCATCTTCACCTACCGCTACCATTTCTAATTCACGTAGTACCTCAAACTGGTTTTGGCTTTTCTGAGTGCTTTTTGGGTGGGAGGGGTTTTGTTTGGTTTTTCCTTTTTGGGGTTTTCTTCTTCTCAGTACTTCTGTAAACCCTCCCCTGTTTCCTTCGTTAGTCCTCTCCTCCTGATCAATACTTCCTTTTCCACCCCCCTAATCTATTGGTGTATCATCATCCTTCATCGGGTAGTATTTATACAGATGACCGTACTCATGGCATCGTCTACATCTGAAAGGAATGTGTTCGTAATTGACTAGCTGTTTCCAGACCTCACCATGATATTCTATTTCAGTATGATCCAGCAGTGGTTCTGTGATATTCATGTAGACACAAATTCTGGCATATGATGTATATCCACCTCTCTTGGTGGTTTTTGCTACCTTCACAAAGGTCTCGATTGAGTTACCAATTCCTTCTAGAATCTTTGGATCCCAAAACTCTATCAGGAGCCCAAACAATCTGACCCATACTAGTGCTGCTAGCATTTTTTCTTTGTCTAGATTATAGCATTCTTCCCATTGCCTCATGAAGAGCCCTGCATTATTGAAGAAATATAGAACCTCTTCGAAGATCCTCTCCTTATCCTCCAGATTTGCAAATATTATTGTGAAGAAACCTTTTTCCCCCAATTTGAGATCAATATGTCCTTTGGGCTTCCACCTCTATTGTATCCATTTCGTCAGGTCTTTCTCAGATGGCCATGTTCCTACAAACTTGCAAATGAGTGCATGGTCTTTCATATATCCTCTGTAATCCTCAAGTTTATTGTTTGGGATGACAAATCTGGGTTTTTTCTTGCTCGCGGTAGACATTTGTTCCCCGTCCTTGCTTGCCATACTGCTCCCATAACCGGTACGTCCTTGCTACATTTCCCAGACCCACCGTTCGATCCATTTCAGCTTGATTCTCCTACTTCTATATCCTTGTAGGAGGGGATCTCTCCCGCCCCGCTCGTTTCAGTCATCTTTCTCTCAGAATTTCCTGTTCTCGGGGCCTTCTTCCCTTACTTGATCGATCGTTGTATTGGTTTGTGTCTCTGCATGTGGGTACAGGATCCCCTGCACCCTGACCAGGTGCAGGTCCACCAGGTGTTGTCTGATCCTAAGCCCTAACCCTAATCTCCTATTTCCCTTCTCAGCTCCGCTGCCGTATTATCACCTATGGCTAATTTTTACCTTCAATGTTTCTGTTATATTTACTTTCATATAAATAATTGATTTCTTTTGAAATTTTGTTGTCATTTTTTTTTGGAGATTCATAAATTTTCAAAGAATAAGCAATATTATATATGAAACATCGTAATAAATATATTCAAAAAAGTGTACAATTAGATGGAAAATGGAACGAAAATAATTAAATAATGATGTATATGACTATTGACTTGTTTATGTGTAGTCATGCCATTTTGTTTTTATTTTTGTTTTTGTTATTTTGTTTGTTTTTTTTAATGTTGGCAGAATTGGTAACATGATGATTCTTGTACTTGCATGACACGGGGTTGATACTCATTGACTTCCACTACCTAGTTGCAACCACACGAACCCCAAGCACGATACAAAGGTAAATCAAGAATTGAACCTGTGACTTGCACAATGACACAAATGACTTGGCAATGCATTCGTTGGACAATAGGCCACACCCCTAATGACATCACGATGTTTATTATTGTATGCAATAGTGATTTTCGATTATATATTGACATATAAATAAATGGGACCTATTCAACAATCAGAAATAACAACAATGCAAAAAAGGTTTGATTCAAAATTGTGAGAACTTGCCTTTTCCTTATTTAGCATTACATAATAATTTTAATTAATTTATAATCATCTATTTTAATTACGCCGTAAGGCGTTTCCCTCTGAAATGAACTCCCCAAACTGTTGTCGTGTCAAAATATGTGCCATTCGATTTTGTTGTTAGATGATTGGGTAATCATTAGCCGTTGATTTGAATTGAGCAATGCCAGGCACGACGGTCCATACGAACCGTCAACCGTCTTAACATCCAGATGTGACGTATCAAGCGAGACCTTTCAAGTTTCAAGTAGCAGGTGGTGTTTTAGTGGCATGCATTTCCTTCCAAACAGAAGCTGCGTTGGCCAGCGCGTTGTATGAACTCCCTCCCTCTGCCATTGCAAACTGGGCCTTCCCCATCAATTCTGCCATCCCCTTCTTCATTTCCATTCCCCCCTCTCCTTCCATTAATTCCCTCGCCGCTCTTTCCACTTCCTCTCTCTTCACCAATCCATCTGCTCCCTTCTGCGCTTCAATGCCCACCTTCATCTCCTTCACGAGAAGGAAGGCATTCATTCTTTGTTTAGCAAAGAGAGGCCAAGTGATCATCGAAACTCCATGTAAGATGATTTCGATCGTTGAATTCCAACTGCAATGAGAAAGAAAACCGCCTGTGGATGCATGAGAGAGGATAGCAATCTGAGGCGCCCATGAATCCACCACAAATCCATGGTCCTGGGTTCGAGTCTTGAAACCCTCAGGTAGAACCTCCCTCATGTTTGCTTCGGTAATCATTGTGGATTCAGTTGGAGGAGGAGGCTCCTTACGCAACACCCAAAGGAACCGCTGCCCGCTTGCTTCTAGCCCCAAAGCTAGTTCCCGAATTTGATGCTCCGACAGGGTGCCGCGGCTCCCAAAAGAAATGAACAGAACTGACGAGATGGGCTGGCGGTCCATCCATTTGAGGTAGCCCTCCTTCTCAAACTTCTCTTCAGATTCCGATGGAGGCAAATCTATTAGCGGCCCAACGGGATAATTGGAAGGGGTCATTTCAACAGCGCTCAGAACTTTTCCTTCCTTGAGAGCTTTTATTTGTTCTGGTTCCATTTCTTGGCATGTATTTATCAGAATTCGACGAGCTTCCTAAAGCTGAAGGGAATGTTGAATGAACCAATTGAATGAAATATCAGATCTGTCTAGAAGAGGGTCTGGTAAATCTTTTTCGGGAATCGACGGAAGGCCCGACACTTCGATCGGAAAATCCACATCTTTGAAGGAAATTTCAATGTTGTGGACAAGTGTTGGAAGGTAGAGCATGATGCAGAGGAGAGAAGCCCCAGAAGTGGAGAATATGTAGCAAGGTATTTCCAGTTTGGAGGCGACATCCAACATGGGTGTACCGAAAAAATTGATTATGAAAGCGCAGACAGGAAACGAAAAGGATGTGAGAGCATCTTGCACTAATATTTTAGCTTTCTCCAATAGTAAGGGAATGCGTACAAAAATGTTCATCTCGGATGATCCCCTTCGATCTGAACATCAGGGAGCTCTATGAAGTAGATCATGTCCCCTGACGAAGACGACAGGGTGTGGTGAGGAGAGCTGGCCATCCATTTGGCGGTGAAAAAGGTGACAGAAAAGTCATGGTCACAGTCAGCTACTTTGCAAGCTCGAGTAGTGGGATGTGATGGCCCGACCCAAACCCAGGGAATATTGCGACATGAGGCTTTTGGCTCTGCTCTTGCGACTCCATGAATGTCTCTATATTCCAACAAGCAAATGCCAATATTTGAAGGGTGGGTTCTGTAACAATGAAGCAGAGAATTTATAGTTATAAAACAAATGTATGAGCGCGCTTGCGTCGTAATGAATAATTTGGGGAGGCAGCCAAAACTAAAGTTTAAACAAATATATGACCCACCACGTTTTTTTTGTTTCGAGGACTTGCTAAAAGACTACAGACAATTTAGGGTGGATTTTTCAGTCATTTGTTGACTTTGCAGTAGCATGTTGGAAATTTAGGAGAGACGTATGGAAAATGGCAGGACCCAGGGCTATATTAAACAGTTTAATTTTGCTTGCAACGTCAGTGCAGACATATGGACGATGCCACCACTATTTTAAACAGTTTAGTTTTGCTTGCCACGTCACTGCAGACATATGGGCAATTTAGGAGAGACGTATGGAAAATGGTAGGACCTGGGGCTATATTAAACAGTTTAATTTTGCTTGCAACGTCAGTGCAAACATATGGACGATGCCACCACTATATTAAATAGTTTAGTTGTGCTTGCAACAGATTCGTAAGTGATTAATATATATAACGTGGGTGGGGGGATGATTTTTAAAAATATATGTTGTGTTTTTTATTTATTGGGTAATACTGTCATGACATTAATCTTTAGAGCTTTTGACTAAGCTGTTAGATTGGCATCATAGAAGTATTATCAATTTTCTACAAACATGAATTATAACTTAACAACATAAAAATTCAAATGAAATAAGGCCTAATCCTTTAATCTAAGTCTATAATAGCTTCACTTGTAGGAAATCAAGTTGCAATATTTCATTGCCTATATGGGTAAATGGCTTATGTAACAATACCTTGTTCACTATGTAGTTAATGATTAAAATAAGATTAACAAACATTCATCCAATAATTACTATTTAGCTAAGAAATATGGAAGACGTGCAATTAAGCTTCAATACTCTAAGTAGTATCCACTATAGTTCCACTAGTATAAAGGAAATTTATAGCAGTTTATCACAACTCAGTGATTAGATAGCATTGGTAATAGTACTTTGATGACCACTTTGAATTGTGACTAAAAGGTAGATTCAAGCTTCAGTTAAAGCAAAGATACAACTAATCAAACATATGAGACCTCAAAGAAAACATAAACAATTGATAAATAATAAAAAGTTGAGAAGAATTTAAAGTATTTCCCAAGAATAAATCTATACGGTGGAAATAGTGAAATGTATACACAGTAACTCACATAAATATAATAGTGCACATGTCCAAACCATGGGGTCCCTCTAGAATTTTCATATCCACATCATGACTATTATCTTCTAAAACTTAGAGTAATATATGAACATAGAGACATGAAAATGCACATATATTAATTAAAAGTTCGTTGTATACAATGTTCCCTTTCTTCTACTCTTTATTTTTATTTACAAAAACTAAAATATAATAAACAAAGTTATGCTCCATCTCCTGGACTAATGACATATTGATATAACATCTAAACTTAGGCAATTCAATCCATCAAGAGTGTGATATCGACCTCAATTGTGCTTTTTAGATAAATATGGAAGTCAAACCTGATATTTATGCATTATTCGGATTGATGGCACTTGTGTTGACTAGAACATTAACTAGGGGTGTTTGTTTTGTATTCTACACATCCAAGGGGAACCACATTGTGCCATGAAGGTGACGATTGAAACCCGTATTCCCTATTTCTAATTAGGAAATTTCTATGACCTACTGAACAAATGAAGGAACCAAAATGAAGTTATTGTTTAATGTATAATAAAATCAAACAAAAACCTTGCCTAGAAACTTCAACATTTAATATATCCATTCCTAAAAAGTCTTCCTCGAAAAATTTAAAAATCAATATCCTTTCCAAAAAAGTCTTTCCCAAAATCTTTATAAATTAATATCCTTTTCCAATTAATATATTTTTGGCCATATAAAATAAACTCTAGAAATTATGTCCTTGCCACACAATTTGAAGAGGGCAACGATCAATATTAATTTTTATATGTGAAAAAAATGGTAACTACACCTTTGTCAATAATAGTACATCTAACAACTTTCCAAATTTAGAGAAATCCAAATGGATCTAACAAATTAAAGCAAGCAATTTGAAAGCATTCTAAATCCTCATTTGATGTTGCCACCCTCTATTGGCTCTAATGGCCAATCATGAAGCAAGCAAACATTCTAGTGTATATTTGTATTGTACAAGATGGTCACTATATATAATTATGGCTAGAATAACAAATGCAACATGGATGATAAATTTTTTCAAACCACCAACATGAATATATGCTCAAATCTTTCCATAAATCTCTCGATAAATCTTCATCCCTATTTTCACTCATTTCTCCCAATATCTCAATCTTCCATAGACTTCTATGTTTGGTCTACATCATTACATTTTCATTTCACAATTTAGATATTAAATTTACTTCACAATTAGGAGTTATTCCATTATAACCCCCCTTAACAAATTATTGTGATTTGAATATCTTCAATTGTCCTTTGAATTGGTCCCATCTTCATCTTCAATCCTCTACACTTTTCTTCTTTGGCCTTATTATTTCATCTTCATTTATCTTCAATTTTCATATTATACCTAAACAAACATAAATAATGTGTTTGTTTAAGTCCATATAAAAACGTTACCATCCACCTAAATGCATGGGTTTTCTACCACTGTATTTACTATTTCTATAGGAAACCTTTTCTCTTATGTAGTTTATCAACATATATTTATACCCTTAACTCCCATATATCAATATAATCATCAACTTGGGTTTTTAGGCTTATCCTTAACCACACAAACCTTAGGTGGTTTCAAATTACCACAAACATACATTACGTCAAGTGGTTTTGGATGACCACAAACCTTTCTCTCTCACAACAATCATAACAAGTAGTTATTTAGCATAACTTATTACTTCATGGAAAGTGGTTTTTTAGGGCCACTGCCTCTTCAATGGGGGTAGACTTTACTCATCAAGCATTACATTGACTCAAGTAAATTAAATTTCCTTCTACATATGCTTTTTAATCTGAATCTTCCACTACACCTCCATAAATTGTTTCTAGTAGGTGAATGTCTCCATCCAACAAGAAAACTGAAATTACTTACAAAAAATATGTGTCTTCGATGGAGTGATATCAAGATAAAAAAAAAATACGACTTTGACTTGAAAAATTTAATTGACACACCATGGACATGACCCAAACATTGATTTGACTTTTAACTTTGACATGGCCTTATTTTTATTTTAACTCCACATTTTCAACTAGACTTCAATTCTCATGTAATGAATTTACATAATTTGTTAGGGTGTTAGGTACCATAGAACATGCACCCTTTTACACATCAATATGTGAGTCACTTAACTTGGTTTCGAATTTATTTTACTTGATATCAATTCTTACATCAATATATTGTCATTCAAATCTTGACTTAACATGACTCCTTTTATAAATCTCCTTTTATTGATCACTTGGACCCCTTTCTTTAAATCAAAGCTTCCCATCACTCATCACTCTTCCACGGTAAGTGAGACCTTGAAAAAAAATTCCATTACATATCAAAACCATCCCAAACTTCATTTTATATTTCAATGATATATATGTTAAAATTAGTTTTACCCTTTATGTTTTATCTTGGTAAGTGACTATGTCAAAAATAAATAAAATAGGGAAACATCGTGCTTCTTTTTATCTAAATAAAATAGGATACCTCTTTAGACACTTGCAATATTTCACTACCTCTGGGATGGATATTTGGACCTACTACACCTCCCATAGCCATGTTTATGTGAACCAACATAATTTCGAGCGTGTTGAGCCCCGACAGGTTTTGTGGATTAAACCTAGTGAAGCTAGCTCCCGTGGGACTGCTTGATGTGTTCACTGGCATGCGTATGAATGATGTTAGGAAGTGTTGAGAATTAACTTTAGTGGGATCATGATAAGGAAATTTGTTTGTAAAAACATAAGACTTGGTGTTTGCAATGCAGAAATCCTCCAACCGCTCTAGATCTTTAATGATTCCCTTCATTACCATGAGAAGAGCTAAGAGGAAGAGGATACCAATAGTGACTCTGCAACCAGAGGAGATGAATTCACACAAGTCCATTACAAATAGCAATCTAAAGTGAATTTGAAATGGAGTCACATATTATTTGCACAATGCTCACAAATCCAGGTCGCCTATTAACATTATTCAGTGAGTGTGAAGTTGGGTTTTGAACCATGAACATGGAGAAATTCTAATGTATTATTTTCCAGAAAATAAGAGTCTATGCTCATTAGCATCTTGGATATGAAAAACTCTCACCTTCCAAATTTCTTTAGTGTGACTGTTTCCAGTGCAAACTTGAGTATGTATCATGGACAATGGGATTAAGTCCACTGAGTATCTCCAAATCTCATAGTTGTAAAGCTTTACAAAAATGTTAGTCTCATATGCATCTTAACATATGAAAATTCAGAAAACCTTAATGCATATCGTTGTTATGATACCATTTGTTGGCTCTAATAGCCAATCATGAAACAAGGGGACCATCGAATTAGACTAAACAAATCTTCAAAGGGAAATTATATTAAATAAACTGTATTGTACAAAATGGTCACTATATATAATGATGGTGGCCATAAAAAAATATTATATTTGAGAAGTTTCTTTAAACCACCACCATAACTATCTATGAATCTTTGAATGAATATTCATCCTTATTTTTGGTAATTTCTCCCAATATCTCAATCTTCCATGTTTAGTATAAATCATTACTTTTTCATTTCATAATTTAGATATTAAATATAATTCACAAGTAAGAGTTATTCCATCACCCTCCATGCCTCCAAAGAGAATGACCCATTGTTGAACTGTATGATGAAGCCACTTTCCTGGCTCAATGATTGTACTATTTTGAATGGAAAAAGAAATTATCATGCAAATCTAGTTAAAACACAAGGGAAAGAGAAATGAAAGAATTAATATTCTAACACCCATTTCTAATTCAAGCAGCAATGGTACCGGTATAATGAGTTGTGCCACACAATAGATGGCTTCCTAGTGTGCGGATGAAATGTTGAAGGGAATGGCATTGGTACCAACAAAGTATGTTGAGAATGAATATGGTAATGAAGGAGTGCTTCTATGGCCTAGGAAATAAAGGAACAAAATAAGACACCACCTCGGGGTATATTCCAATGTGGAAGAGATTTCATAGCTAAAGTTAAAAAAAAAAAAACCAAAACTTTTAATTAAAACAACGTTTTAATGCACAACCTAGGAAAAAAAATATAGAATTTATCAACTATATCAAGTGTGGGAGCCAAACCTAGCATAGGGTCATGAATTATGGTATAAAATTATGATCCAATCATAATATACAAGATGACACCTTTTTCACCAAAGAAAATATGACCCTATCTTTGATCTAATCTGATCTTGTAGATCTAATTTAAATCACACTACCTCTCATAAAAAGACAAGGACGGTGAAAACTCTAATACCATGAAATTTTTTAAAACAATATCCCATGAACTAAAAACAACCTTAAAATAAAAAAAAAAACCTTCTACAAAAGAGAATGAAAAATAATCTATTAAATCTATTATATAGAAAATGCCAATGTGTGTTTCTATATATAGTAATGAAAAAAGCCTAACATATAGCAAATGGATAGGTAGCACACTCAGGCAACTAGTGGCGCCTATATCAACTTGCAATTAACACAAGTTGTATGCATTAATAAAAGACTCTTTAAAAAATGTCAACGCTTTAGAAATATAATACTAACAAGTTTGATCTATTCTCTCTTTAGCAATATCAATTACTTCTATTTGCATATGTACACATCATTTAAATGGTAAGTTTTATTAAAATAAAATGCACACCAATTATACTAATAAAAAGAAAATTCATATAAATAATTATATCATAAAAATATTATTATTCATAAATAACCTTAGTATTATAATATACATAAATTGATTAATTGATGATAAACACATTTGAAAAATCATCTAATATAATGATATTTTGATTAATATATTTACAAATAATTTCATCCATTGATAATAACAAGCAATCTAATATAATGATATTTTGATTCATATATTCACAATTTCATCATTATTTTTTTTTGTCTAGGATAAAAATTTAATAAAATTTAAAATATTAAAAAATTTACTTATTATCTTATTTTTATATTTTAAATATTTAAAAAATATATATTTGAATAATTCAAAGTTAAAAGTGCCAGTATTAATTTATTTTTATATTCTAAATATTTAAAAATACATATTTAAATCATTTAAAGTTAAAAGATTTAAAAATACATATTTAAATCATTTAAAGTTAAAAGAGATATTGAAATGATCATAAAAATCTCCAATTTCAATATTAATCAAAGTTAAAAGAGATTGAAATTATCACAAAATCTTCAATTTCAATATTGATTTGGAAATTTGATCTCTAGATTTTTTTATAAATATTATTTATAATTAAAAAAAATACATGAAAAATATTATAATATTTGTTTTATAATTCAATGCATTTATTTATTAATTATATTTACGTCGTAAGGCGTTTCCCTCTGAAATCGACTCCCCTCTCTACCCACTTGTCATTCTTGTAAACCATAGGAATATATGTTAGACGATTGCAAAAGTTTCAGCCTTTTGATCATAATAGTTACAAAATGGTTACAAATTAGTTAATTAGTTGCGGAAAGGATTTGCGCACTAGTCGGCATAACTGATTAGCATGTTGTGGCAATGGAAAATCAGGCGTGGCGAGCCTCCTTCTTTACTTACGATAAGGGAAGGTTGTTTTACGACAGGGAAAAAGCAGTCGAGAATGTTTTTATACAGGTTATGTAGATAAATCATGGCTGTGGTGATGACGAGGGAGAGCTTGACACTGAAATTGTTTGCGCAGCAAAGACCGCCTTTATGGTATGTTTCTCAGAGAAATATAAGCCCGTTAAGCAACTTAACCATCACAAATTTGGTTCTAATTCTTTTGTTTTGGGGCTCCTAATGCACAATGTTCCGAACTAATAGACGCAGGCCAGGGTATGTCTTTCTCACAATAATATTGCACATTAGTTTTTCATGATATAAACGCTGACCATGTTTTCCTGTGATCCACCTGCGGGATTGGAATACTTGCACATGGGTTCCACTCCAAAGATAATTCACAGGGATGTCAAGACTGCCAACATTCTTCTAAAGATAATTCACAGGGATGTCAAGACTGCCAACATTCTTTTTAGACTACAATTTGAACGGAATATTGGGCAATTTTGGTTTGTCAAAGATGACAATTGATGGGGAGGCTTCTCACATTACCACTACGGTAAAAGGAATGGTAGGATGCCTCTAGGACACTTATGTGAATCAGTGCGAAGAATAAATAACTTAATGTGTGAGAAATGAACTAAGCTGTAGATTGGTGAACCCAGAAAATGAAGCAAACTTCGGCTAAACTTGTAGTATTTCTAGTGAAATTAAGTAGCAACCTAGTCTCCAAAAGAAAACCCCGAAGAAACTTCCGGGCTTAAGCAGGAGTGGCGCTCAGGGAGGGAAACTCTAACAAGGACTTAATCCAATAAAATTCGCTAGATAAAGCCGAGCGCTATTAAGCGAGTAATAAAAGAGCAGAAGCTCTGTTCATAAGTAATAAACCCTACCCACTTCTTAAATTATAAACCCAATATTAGTAAAGCAAAATAACCTTCAAATAGTGAACTCATCATCATAAGAGAAACGATTTCAGTTGCTTAACAGAATGCAAAATTTTACAGTAGAAGGAAATCAAGATAATCTACACTGAATAAGTCAAGAATAGTAGCGTACACACAAAATCAAGAGAAGTTTTTGCATGTCAAATTAATTAGCAGAGAATGAAATCTGTGCGTAAATTCTGAAATATACCTTTCATAGAAGAAAACGAGATAACAGGTATGACATCAAGAACCCATAGATAAATTGACAACATTTATGCGAATATAGCCTTAAATGACCACGACTCCCATACAAAAGCTCATTAGAAAACCAGATAACTTATATAGAATGTCAAAAAGGGCCTCAACTCAAGGGAGGCTTCAAAAAACAAGGTACAGCATAATCTAGGAGCTTATAAGGGCTATGGCTGCTTAACATGTTTTCTTCTGGAAAGGAGATTAAAATACACAATAATCTTCCAGCAAGAAATTGCAAGGCCCTTGGCCAAAATAACATAATTACAACACTACAGTCTAGAGAGCAACTTGAATAGCAGGTCTACGAGGAAGCCTCGAGAGGGTATCGTGAGGCATTAGAGGTGCCATCCCTCCGAGTAGCCATAAACAAACCGAACAATAGCACCCTTAGCATCCACCGAAGCGGAGCTCAAGGAACTCTATGGATGCAAAAACCTTACATATGCCAAAATATGAAACACCTCGGTCCATTGCTTACCCGGAAGACTTGCGCATCGGTGACTGCCAGAATAAGCCGAAAACCACAAGGGTTGATAGCAGAGGAATTCTCGTACTCGAACCCACCAAACCCTGAGAACAGAAGATAAGTAAGCAATTAGTATCACGAAATCCAGAGTTGAAGAGAAAAAAAAAGGAAAACAATAGATTAAAGAGAATTGTAGCACAGAGTCTGATTTGGGGAGAAATTTGACAGCTTACCATTAAGAAGATCGCCCCAGTTTTCATGGCTAACCCTCTGAGACAGGGTTCCTGCTACACACGAAGAATCAGATAGAGGTAGGAGGAGCAGAGCTCGAACATGCACCAAGAGCTTGGGAATTGAATGAGCCAATTTCCAACAACTTAGAATGAGTAAATCCGTCGAAGAGATCATAGCCCCTGGATCAAAGAGCTGAGCGCACCACCGTCGATGGGAGTAGGAATCCCGAGGCGTCCAGCTAAGGAGGGATGGCCTGCTCGTGCCACAAAGCCATGGCAGAGCCGGTGTGAATGTTAAGATCACAAATCGAACGGTCCAGAGATAAATAAGCTTTGGTTATAATTAAATTCATCACGTAAGTAATTAGTATCATGAAATCCGGAGTTGAAGAGAAAAAAAAAGGAAAACAACAGATTAAAGAGAATTGTATCTTAGAGTCTAATTTGGGAGAAATTCGACAGATTACCATTAAGAAGATAGCCCCAGTTTTCATGGCTAACCCTCTGAGACAAGGTTCCTACTACACACGAAGAATCAGACAGAGGTAGGAGGAGCAGAGCTCGAATAGGTGCCAAGATCTTGGGAATCGAATGAGCCAATTTCGAGCAACTTAGAATGAGTAAATCCACTGAAGAGATCATAGCCCTTGGATCAAAGAGCTGAGTGCACCACTGTCGATGGGAGTAGGAATCCCGAGGCGTCCAGCTAAGGAGGGATGACCTGCTTGTGCCACGAAGCCATGGCAGAGCCGGTGTGAATGTTAAGATCACAAATCGAACGATCTAGAGATAAATAAGCTTTGGTTATAATTAAATTCATCACATAGGGTAGTCTTTGGTATTTAATATAGGTACAGTGCATAGGGATATGCGTTCCATAAAGCACGGGTTATATTTACAACAGTTGTAACAAAAAAATATCAGGGTATAGAATGAACAGTATGATTGTGATCTCTGTCCTTATTCCAAGTAATAATATTTCCGAGGAAGTAATTTAAATTACCAAGCTCAAAGTTCCGTTGGTTTCATTTTTTTTATACTTATATAGATATATTTAATCTAGTTAAATGATTAATGTAATAAGGGGGAGACATGACAAAGGTACTATTAAAAACTGAAAAAAATAAATAAAGAGTATTCATGATGGCTTTCCACACCATTACCTTAAGTCTTGTTTGCATCGCTACTATAGTCGTTGAACTTGGTATCGAGGCTTAGTTGTTATGCATGGTAGGACATGGACCATTCTCTTATAAGTCCACTTATACAATTCTCTTTCCATCCTTCTCTGCCATATTGGTAAAGTGAACTATGCCTGTTGAATTTTCTCATCCATTTTGAATGCTCGTTTCTTAATTCCCATCCATTTAAATAAATTATTATGAAACTTCTCCCATAAATAAGTTATTGTGAAACTTTCCCCTTGTCTATGTTTGTTTTAATAAATAGTTCTTAGTCGCTTTATAAATTTCTTAATAAATATTTCACTCACTTCATTAACAAATTCATTCTCCAAATGACTTCACAAGGTGGTATTAGATTAAAATATAGCTTAGAAGTGCAGATTAACACTTTGAAGTTAATTCTAGTGTAAAATGTGGCTTTCACAAACTCTAAAGAAGAGCTTAATGTTAACTTTGCATGGAACAATACTTGAAGAATTTAATTTGAGAAAAAGTTGAAGAATTTAATTTGGGAAAAGGTTGAAGTGTACATTTCATTTATTAGTACCGACATGTATGTATAAAATATAAAAAGTATAAAAGGATAAAATGACAAAGGTTGTCAAATTGTGAAAGAATAACTATCCATTTGCATCGGTGTGTATATTTTGTATTTGACCTCTTTGTTTCCATCCTCGCATTCTACTATTGATTACTTTAATGGTTGCCTTGAATCCCCGGTGGGATGTAATAGAGTTCTTGTAATTGCTCCTCACATTGCAAAACCATAGTGTCGTTTTCTACCAGATTAGATCATCATGAGACACCAATCTAGGGTCATGCAGGAGATCCAAATGGATATAATCTCTAGTTGCACCATAGTTTACATTTATGAAAAATCACTCAATCACAGTTAATGTTCACCAAACATTAAAATTAAAGGAAAATACTCACGAATAGTTAATGGTCATCAAGCATTCAAATTAAACACCAAAGAATTTTTTTGTTTTGTTTTGGCCTATAAACCTATATACAAACCCTGTGAGTTGCAAAGGGCCATGGCTGTAGTATTGTTGTTTGGATGCGCATCGATACAACGTTCAAGAAATCTGATATGATACGGTCATTAAACATTCTCCAGGAATATGGCATGTATAATGTGGCGAACATAAAAAATGATCAGGGTGTGTTGTATCATGCTTCCAGGGATGTAATTTGGGAATAGCTTTCAAATTTCAACTGTCCTTTTGACATTTTCACGGTTAACTTGAAACATATCTCATATGGAGAGTTAATGTTTCTGGTGTGGTTATTTAATTTTGAATGGGAATTGCCCACCTGGTTATATCTGCAACATTAAATAAATAAAACTTTTATACTCCTTAAATAATTAAATACTTATATTCTGAAGTGCACCACCATGGAAGTATGTATGGATTCATTAAATACGATAGGGAACTTGGAAGCTCTTTTCCTACACGAAGAGGAAATCAGAGTTTTTAATATTAAAATTATAGGTATTTATATATAAATTTATTTTAGTTTATATATTTATTTATTTTAAATAAAAATCAATAAAATAAATAAAATTCAATTACATGAATATTTTAATTTTTTTACAATGTTTTTAATATTAAAATTATAGTTATTTAGGTATAAATTTATTTTAATTTAAAACACTGCAAGTTTTTGATGAAGTTTTTGATGAAGTGAGACAATTCAATATTGAAAAATAACCTTTTTCCACTTTTTCGGAATAGAGCTAAAAATCATTTTGTGTTTATTTATAGGCCTCTACCTAGTCAAATACATAACCTAGGCCTCTACCTGGTCAAATACATAACCAAGTCTCGCATAATATCATGCTAAATAAAGGAAAGCTCGTGGTTCTACCAGGGAAAATTTTAAGAACCCCCCCCTAAATTTATAAATATAATAAATGGGCGAATCTCCATGGTATATAGGAGAAATGGAAGGCGATTTTATCAATAATATAATATGTATATATAATTTTTTGGCGAATCTCTCACCAGGCATGGCGAATATTTTACTCAATTATAAAATCTTGTAAGATCTTGGCGAGTCTTTGACTAAATAATAAAACTTTGTAAAGTCCTAGTGAATCTTAGCATAGGCTACATGCTGGTTTAATTCCCCCATTTAAATAGGCTACATTCCAGGTGAATACCATGGGTCAATACCATGTGCCATTTTGGTGAATACCATGGGTCAATACCATGTGCCATTTTTATTTTTATTAATTCTAATATTAGGGTTAATAATGGTTTTTTGCATGGTATTAATAACAATCTAGTCCATGGTATTTGTCCCATAGTATTTTGGCCATAGGTTTCAGCTAAATATAACCCATTTTTTGAGTGTTCGTAAATATAAGGTGACTTATGGAGTAAATATAAAAAAATGTTTTATTTGTTTACCATACCTCTCGTTTATTTATATTTTTTATTAATTTACCATACCTCTTTTACAAATATGGTATTTGGCCCATAGGATTCACTTAAATAAAACCTCTTTCTTGAGCCTTCATAAATAGAACGAGGGTTATGGACTAAATATAAAAATAGGTTTTATTTATTTACGATACGTCTAGTTTATTTATATTTTTATTTATTTACCATACCTTTTGAGTAAGTATTTAAAGACGTTTTATTTATTTACCATACCTCCACTTTACTTATATTTTTATTTGTTTACACCCTTACATGTATATAAGGTGACTTATGGAGTAAATATAAAAAATGTTTTATTTATTTACCATACCTCTCATTTATTTATATTTTTATTAATTTACCATACCTCTTTTATAAATATGGTATTTGGCCCATAGGATTCACTTAAATAAAACCTATTCTTGAAAATGGGCGAATGGAAGGTTGTAAGTCCTAATTTCAAGGGCTAAATTTACCTTTTTTACCCTCTCCCTTAAAATAAGGTGGGCTATTTGAGGTGATTTGTAAAAATGTACTATGATACAAAATATTCGCCCACTAAAAATTTAAAACCCCTTAATTTCGCCAAAGGGCGAACATTCGCCCCTAAAATTATCCTTGGGTTCTACCATAGGGGTTCACCATGGTACCTCTCAATAGCGAATTAAAGTTTCTATGTCAACTAAAATAATTATTTAATCAATGCTCAACAAAAGATCCACTTCTCTAAGATTCATTTATTTGAAAGGATTGGACCTAGGCATTCAACCTACTCAATATCATGATATACTAAATAATCAAGACTCCTTAATTAATGGTCAACAAAATATCCACTTCTCTAATATCATATGTCATGATTCTTCTCATTTTATGCCTTACGGTGTTTCCTTTGCAACATTTGGTGCAAATGCTAGTTAATTTATAATCATCCATAAGTGTTTTTTAATCAATATTCACCTACACGGAAAAACCTTTTAAACATTTAATTAACATTAAATTAAATATGAGCTGTGAGTATATGTTAAACTATTAGAGATTAATGTAAAAATGGTAAATAATTAAGTTGTTTTACTTCCCTTATTTCATAGTTCATATAGCACCAAAAAAAAAAACTTTACTTATATATTTTATCATAGTGTATAAAAATAATAAAAAACAATATATGGAATGAAGCCAACCAATAATTTGGTGAGAAATACTATAAAAAATTGGTTCAAAAGAATGTTTATTGTTTATGAATTAGTTTTTATTATGATATGTTTTTTTTTCACATTCATATGTATTATATTATAAATGTATATATGCTGAATATATTTTATTTCTATATTTTTATATGAAACATGGAAAGTAGAATGAAATCAAGCCAATCAAGTCATTAACTCGAATACAATATCCCTTACAAGTGACTCGGAAAATGACAACAATTCAAATAATGAATGATGAAAAATAAATTGGATGTTACCAGTAATACATTTTGAAATATTTGCGAGTGAAAATCAAAATTTGTTTGCAATGTTGTCCTAGTTAAATGATGACTAGTTACTATTATTTGTAACAATTTTACTCATGATATTTTGATTATCGTGTCCCATTTGTTATGAAAAAGCCTTTTATTTATATATTAAATTGTGGGTTTATTATTTTTTAGTATTATAAAATATTATATTGGTTTATTATTTTATTGTATTTTTTAATATTATAAAATATTATATTGTAAATTATATATATATATATATAT
The DNA here is from genome assembly GCA_031772625.1 of Pinus tabuliformis. Lineage (NCBI taxonomy): Eukaryota > Viridiplantae > Streptophyta > Pinopsida > Pinales > Pinaceae > Pinus > Pinus tabuliformis. The sequence goes on along the minus strand of CM062805.1, from coordinate 627,726,437 downwards.
ATATATATATATGCGATTTTCTTTGTTACCAGTGTAATCCAAGGGTGTATTTGATTAAATGAAAAGAAACCTCAGTAACATTCAAACATAAAAATTAAAATATAAAGGTCCATATTATTATTAAAAAACATTTGATTTTTAATGGTTAATTAAAATTTTATTAAAAAATAATAAGTTGCTTTTGCATGGTTTAAAGTGGATAAATTCAACACTAAAATATATTTATGTAAAATATTCATGTGAATACAATAATATATGTTGTTAATTAAATTATTTTGAAATATAGTTTCTAAACTTTTAATTTGATTATTAATAATTATTAAATAGATTGTAGGGATTTAATCTCTATTAAATATTTTAAAATATTCTTAATATATATACCAATCAAAGGTTGAGATTTATCTTCAAAGTAGTTATATTATTTTTAATTTTATTTTTAATTAAATTAATTAATAAAAATGTTATATGAAGTGAGTTATGATTTTTTTGGCATGAGGTATTGATAAGCCATGGTATTGGCCCATGGCATTGTAACAAATCCTATTTAAAATTAAGAATGTCCATAGTAAAGTGAGTATCAATCTCCATGGAATCTTGTTACATTTTTTAAATTTATAAATACTAAATTTATATATTAATTCTTTTTATAAATAATAATAATAATAATAATAATAATGTCAATTTTTATTATTTTTTTAGTAACTTGATATGTATGATAAGTAAGTGTTTTGGTACTTTGGATTGATGTCTATTGGCATTTACTAGTCATTTTATTTATATGGTTGCCTTAGTATGTATGTTGTGCATCTAAATCATTGTTATACATGGATGCTCTGTAAATGCACCAATACAACAAAGCTAATAATTGTAATAAGAGCACCAATGCTCCTAACAATAAAAATGCCATGGTTAGCTTTAATGATATTATTATTTTTGTCATTACCATTATCATTATTGTTACATGGCTTTATGGTGCCATGGTTAGCTTAATGACATTATATTTTTTGTCACTATCATTATTGTTACATGACTTTATGGTGCATGAGTGTTCTATAGATAGATAATACACATTCAGATATATTCTTTTCAATAGTAAAGACCCAATGACCATGCAAGAGCACTTTTACACATTATGCATGAGTGTTTTATAGATAGATAATACACATTAAGATATATTTTTTTTATAGTAAAGACCCAATGCCAAGACATACCATGGATGAAGTGGGACGTCTTGTCTCCATGGATGAAGTGGGCCACCTACTCCTTGAGCCTAATCAATATAGGCTAAAGAATGCCTCTGAAGACTTGAAATTGGGTGGATGGAATAGAAAGCCACAATCCCAACGACTCAAGCTAAGAACCATTGACAATACACATTTAGATACTTAAGAGTTATTTAATTAATGTTTTAGGCAATCTTATTAGTCCCTACAAAGCAGGGAAAATTTTAAGAACCCCCCTAACTTTACATGTATAATAAATGGGCGAATCTCAATGGTATATAGGAAAAATGGAAGGTGATTTTATCAATAATATGATATGTATATATAATTTTTTGGCGAATCTCTCACCAGGCATGGCGAATATTTTACTCAATTATAAAATCTTGTATTTATTGAATACACAAATGAAATCATTGCATTTCTTTAAAATATCTTTTGAAATCAAAATTATCGAAATTACATATCGATAACCTAGTGGGTGTAGGATAAAATTCACCCATGAGCATGAGAAAAAACCTAATACTATATATAAAACCAAGAAAAATTCAAATTCATCACTTCTAGGGACCTCGTAACCACCCTGCCAATACACAAGTATGTTCCTGTTTGCAATTAGAAAAATTACCCAAATTACAATCTGTTTACTCCAGCATATGTTGGAAAGTTATAGAAGGATGACTAGTGCAATCAATCCATTCCTTTTAGCCCTGGATTTGTTTCAGTTTAAAATAGAAGTATACAAATATACTTGTCCAATGTCTATGCTTTAACCATTCACCTTAAGATGTTTTTATAATATAATTTCCTAAGTCTACTTAATATCTTCATTATCATAAAAACCAACCTATATCCATCTTAACTCCACATCTACCACTCTTAAGGGGATGAAATCTATTTATCCCTCTGATCACTTTGTAGACCCAATGGATCTAAGATGATAGAATTTCCCCTTTAAATATTCTATGCTCACATGAATACCATGGTATTACCATGGGTCAATACCATGGGTTACCATAAACCTGGAGCTTAAAAATTACTATTAGTAATTTATAAAAATGAATAAAATGAATAGTTGATTTTTATTTTATTTTTTATTTTAACCAAGCTAAAATGTTTAACATACATTAAATTACAACATTAATTTTTACTCTTGATCAGATCAAATATTTTTTCACTCTATGCTAGTTTGCATATCACGATATTTGATACCTCTGGGGGTTAGTAGATCCAGAGTAAAGATGGATCTATGCTGGTTTAATTCCCCCATTTAAATAGGCTACATTCTAGGTGAATACCATGGGTCAATACCATGTGCCATTTTCGTGAATACCATGGGTCAATACCATGTGCCATTTTTATTTTTATTAATACTAATATTAGGGTTAATAATGTTTTTCTGCATGGTATTAATCACAATCTAGTCCATGGTATTTGTACCATAGTATTTTTCCCATAGGTTTCAGCTAAATATAACACATTTTTTGAGTGTTCGTAAATATAGGGTAACTTACGGAGTAAATACAAAAAAAATGTTTTATTTGTTTACCATACCTCTCGTTTATTTATATTTTTATTGATTTACCATACCTCTTTTACAAATATGGTATTTGGCCCATAGGATTCACTTAAATAAAACCTCTTTCTTGAGCCTTCATAAATAGAACGAGGGTTATGGACTAAATATAAAAAGAGGTTTTATTTATTTACCATACCGCCACTTATATTTTTAATTGTTTACACCCTTGCATGTATATAAGGTGACTTATGGAGTAAATATAAAAAATGTTTTATTTATTTACCATACCTCTCATTTATTTATATTTTTATTAATTTACCATGCCTTTTTTATAAATATGGTATTTGGGCCTTTGGCCCATAGGATTCACTTAAATAAAACCTATTCTTGAAAATGGGTGAATGGATTCACTTAAATAAAACATGTTCTTGAAAATGGGTGAATGGAAGGTTGTAACTCCTAATTTCAAGGGCTAAATTTACCTTTTTTACCCTCTCCCTTAAAATAAGGTGGACTATTTGAGGTGATTTGTAAAAATGTACTATGATACAAAATATTCTCCCACTAAAACTTTAAAACCCCTTAATTTCCCCAAAGGGCGAACATTCACCCCTAAAATTTTCTATGCTACAAAGGCATGAATCTAGTAATTCATTTTCATATTGACCATTATAAGTTTAGCATTGACCAATGCAACTTATAATGTTTAACTTTGAAAAAAATATTTATTTTTCAATTTATTTAAAAAACTATTTTTCAAACATTTAATTGGACCATTACTTGAAGGTCTTATTGCAACCTTGGCACAAGGTAATACCATGTGGATAACTACCTCACATATTTTATGTCATAATCTATGGATATGGTTGCAATATTCATGCATCATTTCTAGATATTTGTGTAGTGATTTTTTATTCTTAAACTTTGAAGGAAGTAAATAATCTATTTACTCTTAGTTACTTCCCACTATAATTTAAGTATGTCTTTCCATTAAAAATAGATAGGAATAAGAGGTGAATAAATATATTTTCCATGAGTTACTTCTCAACATTATTTATTTACTTCTCAAAATGTAAATGTATAGACGTACTAGTGGTTACTACCCACCAAAATTTATGTAATTCCATGTGCTTGAAACAAGAAAAATTTAATTTATCCGCTTCACATCTCAACTTATTAGTTCCTCCCAAAGAAATACTACAGGATTCCATTCGCCTATTATCCACTATTAATTTAGTTAACATTGACTAATGTAGGTTATAACTTTTTATGCAAATTTTCTCATAGCATAATTTTTAACTTGAGTGGCGGTGACTAAGTTTCCTTGAAACACTTGCTTTAAATAAGATCCATAAGATAACTAGTTGATAGTTACCTTAGCTGTGAGGGTAAGCTCATTATTCAAGTCCTCATTGCTAAAGCACATTTTCTATTGAAAGGTCACAGGTTCAATTCTATCGACACTCTTAGGGTGAGGCCTTGTGGTTGAGCCGACAGGGAGTGATCCCTTCATGTGGATTTTCTTGCAAAAAATATTCCTTGGATGTAGTGGTCATCGACCTTTGGGGTCCATGAACCACATAAAATAAAATAAAATTAATTGATAATTACCAAATGTAAAAATGTCATTTTCATTAAATAATACCCCTAAAACGACTTAGTCTAACTAATATGCGAAATGACTTTCTTCATCGAAATATGACAATATAGTTTGTTGTTAGATTGTGATTTCTTGTTGTTTCAAATACACTTTTGAATGCATAAATGGATTAACGCCCCGAAAACCCCTTTAGGCACTCCATATTTGCATATTAAACCACTTAAACTTATGATGTTTAAAAATTTGTATCATATTTTGGACAAACTTAACCAGGAAAAATGATTAGGATATGGCCATTTCATCTATTAATTAGACTATTTTTCAATAAAATAATTAATGATAATACTTTAAATAAATAAAATTATTTTAATGATTTTTTTAAGACATGTAATTTATAACGTTTTTGTAAAGTATTGATGTTGTATTTGACTATTATTCAAAAGAAAGTTACATTTAAAAAAATATTATATATTTTTTTAATTATCAATATAATGTTATAGATTTAATATCATTAATTTTTAAGTTTATTTTTTATAATTTATATTTCTTAATATTACTTATAATTATATTATAATTTTAAGTTATTTTATATGAATAAATAACATTGCTACACATACCAGGAAACATATGCATAAAAAATGTTAAGAAACATAATAAATGTAGAGAAGAATGGTTGAGAAATAACTAAAAACAACTACACAGTCAAAGTTTAAGAAGATGCTAAAACGTTGACTATTTTCTTTTAAACCTTTGAGATGAACTTGTACGATGACTTAGTCCATTGCAATTGCAATTAAATTAAATGTAATTTTCTTTTATTAAATAATCAAAATATAATAAAAAGGGATAGGGTTAATACTCATAGGTAATACTATTATTAAGAGTTATTTAAAAGGTGAAAAGGATATCTATATATATATAGTTTGAGTAGGCCTAATGGTTAAGAGCATGTGTTTTTATTAAGAGGTCACAGGTTCAAAACGAGAGGGGGTAGAGTATGTAGGCCTTCGTAGACTTAGTAGTCAAAATCGTTGCCCAGAGGTGGGTCCCTTGTGCTACAAACAAGGGGTCCCATACATCAATTTGATATCTGGCTTAGTCATGACCTTAAAATTGGAATATATATATATATATATATATATATATATATATATATATATATATATATATATATATATATATATATATATATATATATATATATATATATATATATATATATATATATATATATATTTGAAAAGAAATCACTTTGCATAATAGTACCCCTAGATCCTGCTGAAGGATTGCACTATATTGAACCAATCTATGATTACGAATGTGATGACGATTTGGATTACATATATGAAATAATAGCACGAGACCAAGATTGGGTGAACCCGATAGTGGATGGCTGAATTACATGGGATTGTGACAGTTCCTGCAACTCAGACTCGGATGAAGAATTAGGGTGCTAGTAGAATCAACTACTTGAGGTAACCACACTGAGCTGTAACATGATGACCTGGTCATTGCGCTATGTGTCATCAGAGGGAGGAAATCTACCCACTTATAATGGCTTGAATGATGTGGATGTGTTTTTGGATTCATTTGAGAGGGAAGTACTAGAGAAGCAGCGCTTCCAGGCTTTGGACTGGGCACTGCGCACTATGCCCACAAGATGGTGGGGTATGCACAAGGGTAGTTTTTATGATTGGCGCGAGTGTAGGAGGATGGTGAGAACACGCTTTGGGAAGTTGAGGGTACGAGTGACAGACAATTATGACGAGAAGGACGATTCGCGCCCACACTGGGCCAAATGGGTTAAGGCCTATGGAGTGAAGCCCTAGCTTGAATGGGTGAACTTGTTTTGTCACACCTTAGATGTCATCCCAATGAACTAGTACTTAGAGATAAAGCTCCGCCATGGCACAAGCGAATGGGATATTCTGCTTGAAGGGTTCATAATGATGTTTAGCTTCAAAGATGGGTTTGATTGTATTGACGAAGCGATACAAGAAGTTAAAGCAGTGATCTTTAGGATTCCACAGGATCCTTTGGATCTGATTCAACCCGATTGGACTACTCAGCTGAGCCACGTGCTGAAATGTTATAATGTGACTGCTGAAGAAGAAGACGAGGACCCATGAAAGATTAATATCCCTGAAACCGAGGGTCACCGCGAGGTTGAGGAACCGCAGATTGAGAATCCTGATATAACTGTGCCATTGAAAACGAAACAGGTAAATATTGGTACGGAGGCAGAGCCCAAATTCGTGAAGGTTGGAGATTACTGGGATGGCGTGACGTAGATAAGGTTGTTGAATTACTCCACGAATACCAGGATTTATTCCCTTCCAAGTTTGCAGAGTTAAAGGGGATAATAGGGGACTTGGGCGTTATGAAGATCACGTTAAATCCTGACGCAAAGCCGGTTAAGAAGAGACCTTACCGTCTCAATCCAAAGTATAAGGAGAAGGTCCACTTAGAATTAGATAAGATGTTAACAACAGGCATCATTGAGCCCGTAGAATAATCTCATTGGGTGAGCCTAATGGTGGTACAGGAAAATATGTAGAAGGATGAAATAAGGATATTTGTAGATCTCAGGAAGTTGAATGATGCTTGCGTGCATGATCCTTTCCCGACTCTATTCACTGATGAGGTATTGGATAATGTAGGTGGCTAGGAAGCATACTCCTTCACTGATGGGTTTTTTGGGTACCATCAGATCAAAATCATGCTTGAAGATAGAAGCAAGATGACCTTCGTGACTGAATGGGTGTTTCCGGGAAAACTAGTGTCTTTTCAATTTGCTAGTCCCACTAAGACGGGTAGCTATCTTAGAAACAAACAATTCAAAGCACTTGATGATTTCCTTTATGTATGACAGATAAGAGAGAAGTAGAGAGCACCAACTTGTATCTTTCGCTTGGCTCCTTGCTTGTTTCCTCTCTCCCTTGATAGAGCTTGCCACTCCTTTCCTACTTGTCTCACTTTAGAGAATACTTGTAGAGGCAAAGCAACAAAACACCATCAAAGAATAGAGATCTATAATACCATAAACAATGCAGAATCAGAATCATAAACAATTGCATTAAAAAATACACAAGTATATGGAGGAAAACTCAAATAACTTTATTAATAGTAGAAGTAGAAGAGAGGATTACAACCCAGCTATCTGATCTAACATCATCCTCCCAGCATGAAAGCCCTCTTCACCTCATGAAAAGCAATATCACCCAACAATACGATGTTCCTTCTCAAAGAGAAACCAACAACACTTCCTTACAAATTACAAAATTCCAGCCTTTAGATCTCTCAAATGAGGGATCCATTTATAGATATTTGCAGAGGGGTGAGTCAGCTTCTGGGTTTTTGATTAGTGTCATTTCACTAATAGTTCTTGGTTCCACTTGGAGATTTCATAGTCTCTTACTCATTCTTGGGCAAATTCAGAGAGGCAAGTGTCATATGAGAAGTTTATAGAAGATTCTCTAGGTTTCCACTTAGCAAATTGTCTCTGCCATTTGTCTACTCTCGCTCATCGCACCCTAAAGAAGGCCTTTTCAATATGCATCGCACCTCTTGTGTGTAGCAGGGGGGATGCATCGCACCTTGACCAAGGAGCAGTCTGTATGGTTCAGTTTTGGCACATTCTGAGTAGTTTTTCAGGTGGAACTTCTGGGAAATGATGTAATCAGTTGACCATGATCCTTTAGGGTGTGAAAAAACACTTTTAGGGGTTTAAGAGTCCTTGGTTTATTGACATATATGATTGGGGTTGCACTGCCCAAATATTTCTATAACAATGGGGATGTTTTCAGTACACTGTAATGCCTTTCGGATTAAAGAATGCGCCTACGATTGTTTCGCGCGTATTCATTGTTGCATTCAAAGACTTCATTCATAAGTTTATGGAGATGTACTTTGATGACTGGATTGTGTTTGGGTTGGTAAAACGCCATGTGGCCAGTTTGTGCTTAATGCTAGATACTTGTCAAAGGTACCAGATTGCACTCAATCTGAAGAAATGTCTATTTTGTGTTCCTTTTGGGACTCTGCTGGGTCATGTGGTTTGTAGATAGGGACTGATGGTAAATCCCCCAAAGATCATAGTAATACTTAACTTGGAGGTGTCGAGGAGTGTGAAATAGATGCACGCGACCTTGGGACATACTAGGTACTATAGGAAGTTTATCAAGGGTTATGCCTAGATCACCACGCCTATGGAGAAGCTGTTGAAAAATGATGTCACATTCTGTTGGAATGAGGACTATCAAAAAATCTTGGATGTGCTAAAGGGAAAAGTGGTCACGCATCGATTTTAGTCTTCTTAGATTGGAAAAAGGAGTTTCATGTACATGTAGATGCATCATGTATAGCACTGGGAGTAATACTGACACAGGCTTCCAAAGGAGAATCAGACCATCCTATAATGTTCGCAAGCAGGAACTTATCCAAAGTTGAGAAGGACTATTCCACCACTAAGCATGAAGTATTAGCCATGGTATATGCTCTCCAAAAGTTTAGACACTATTTGGTGGGTGGAAATTTTAAGATGTATATGGATCATTCTGCATTGAAATGCCTGGTCAATAAGCTTGTGTTGGGGGGGAGAATCTATAGGTGGTTGTTATTGTTCAGGGAGTATGATTTTGAAGTTATTGTGAAGCCTGAACCACTGAACATGGGACCAGACTATCTGTCGTGCATTGAAACGGGGGAAGAGCCCACTAATTTGGAGGAGGGATTGCCTGATGTGCAACTTCTTGTAGTGCGTGTCACAGATGGTCACTTTGAAGACATCATACACTCCCTAATGACAGAAACTACCCCAGAAGGCTACACCGTACAATAGAAAAAGGAGTTAGTGGTACACACGACAGACTTTTCTGCCATTGCTGAACATCTGTACAAAATGGGGTTTGATGAAGTATTACAACAATATGTACTAGAGTTTGAAATGAGTAGTATCCTCGCAGATGCTCATGGGGGTGCTGCGGGAGGGCATTATGTAGGAAGGGAGACCGTAAAGAAGATTCTATGCGCAGGATTGTGGTGGCCAACCCTCCATCAGGATTCAAAAGCTTACTGCAAGGCATGAGACATGTGTCAAAGCACTGGTAGGCCATCGCGGAGAGATGAGCTGCCCCTGAACCCACAGATGACATTACAACCTTTCGAGAAATGGGCGATAGATTTTGTGGGACCCATTCAACCCCAAGGAAAGAAGACGGGAGCACAATACATTATCACTGTGACTGAGTATTTGACTCGATGGGCAGAGGCACGAACTGTGAAGGACTGCACAGGCACGACCACTGCAAAGTTTCTCTTTGAGTATGTATTGATGCAATTTGGGTGTCCAAAGGCTTTGATGAGTGATTTCGGTACAAACTTTCTGAATGAAATGATCAGCGCGTTGATGGAGGAATTTCAGGTATATCACCAGAAAAACATGCCTTATCACCCAGAGGCTAATGGGATCGTGGAAGCATTCAATGAGGTACTAGATAACATTCTGTCCAAGGATTTCAACGCTCAGTGAAGTAATTGGGACCTGCGCATACCTGAAGTACTATGGGCCTATCGGACAACATGCAAAAAGTTGACTGGACAGACACCCTTTAGGCTTGTATATGGTGTTGAAGCAGTGATGCCCATGGAACACATTGTGCCTAGTCTACGCATAGCGGCACTCACACGTATGACGAATCGCAAAGCCCTGGAAGGGAGGCTCGCATAACTTGCTGAGCTTGAGGAAGAAAGATTTCTGGCTGGATTTCACCAACAGGTCCAAAAGAAGCACGAAAAAGCATGGCATGATAGGCACATTAAACTGTGCACCTCTAAGGTAAATGATTTTATTTTGTTATATCACAGCAAGTTTGATAAATTTCCAAGGAAATTTAGAATGCACTGGCTAGGGCCCTACGTCATTAAGGATATTACCGATGGCGGAGCAGTTTAGTTGGTTAAATTGAACGGAGATCCCTTCCCAGGCAAGGTGAATGGTAGTCTATTGAAGCCATACACCAGTGATCCATCCAGGTGACTGTATGAAGGTAGGAGGTGCGGGACTATAAACTACACTCCCCGAGTTGGGGAACTGAGTGATTGGAGGATTGTGCGGAATGAGGAGATGTCAAAGGGTTCGCGACAATGCGGAGTGAGTTCCACTACCCGGGGAGAAATCGCGCAGGTCAGCCAAAAATTGACTGTTAAAGTCATTGTTCATGATTTGACGATAAGAATGCAGGCAAATGGAGCGTGTGGCTGACATTTAAGACAAAATTTATGAGTAAGATCCTTGGAAAGCTAACGCCAATCTGGCATTAATGAACTGAATGTGGGGGGAACGGTTGGATTTGAATTCAAAATGGCCTATAAATTATAGGTGGAGGCCCAATGAAAAACACTTGGCATTTTGAAGATTGAGTTGGTGAGCTATCAGACATGCATGATCCGCACATTCTTTGAATAATTACTTGACGACACAGTGTTTTGATTTCCTGAGTCCAACTGCAATTTCATCCATGACTTTATCCTAGGATTTGAAGCCATGGATGCTGAAGCAGTGACAGTTGAGGGGGCTATGTCGGAGGTTGTTATGGAGGTAGAAGGAGCTACTCCAAAGGTTGCAAAGGTACTAGCTAAAGTCCCCAAATCACCACGGACACCTAGACTGAAGCCTACCTCGACCAAGGAGAGTGCGAAGGATAAGAAGGACAAGAAAGTTGCAATACCAATACGCGTGTCACCTAGAAGAAACCCACAGAAGGACAAGCCCACCACACAGGAAAAGGGAAAAACCATTGACTTGGAGCCAGAGGAGGAAGAGATTAAGGACATCCTGATGGATGATTAGGATTTGGGGGTGGAAGTGGAGGACATTTAATTCAAGGGTTTTGACCCTATCACTAAGTTGCTCGAATACATCCCTCCGTGCAAAGGAAAGACCAAGGTGCCGAAGGACATCAACGAAAGTAAGGTCACCCTACACATACCTCTGCTGCTGGATGATATTGTCTTTGAAGGACCACGCTTGGGGTAGTTTCCACTATTGAAACTGAAAGATTAGGACATAGTTAACACTGAAAAGTTACCACACTTGGCGAAAAAAACAGCTAATGCACCGCGTTGTTCACATAACCAATGGGATGACTGCATTGGAACTGTGGAAGTGGCTTAGGGGAGTAGACAAGGTAGGTCTGCTCAACCTGTTATGGGTGTTGCACTACAATCACACACCCATTACAGTGTTGGTCATTAAGCATCTTCTATGCTTGGTGCACGATGGGTGTCTGTGGCTAGAGGAGCCAATACCCATCATCGACAGGTTGATCCATAGGATCACACGACTGCCCTATACGGGGGAAAATCTGGCCATGATTATCGGCAGAAAAGGTGGCGAGCAGGCCCTCGCGAAGGCCATGAAGAAGAAATTCAAGCTTGTGAAGAAGTCACAAGGCTATGCCATCTCAAGTATTTGTGACCCTATGGTCAAGGTGGCCATGCAGATCTTGGCAGGAAACGTTATGCGGAAGTGCTGCATAGATGAAGTGTCAACACCTGTCGTTGCTCTAGCAACCCAATGTGCTGAAGGAGTCCAATTTAATTGGGTGTGCTATCTCTGTAGTGAGTTCCTTGCGAACTGTCGCGAGGCATAAGAGCTCAACAAGACCTTCCACTATGCATGGCTCTTGCTGTCCATTGTGTTAGTAGCCTGGGAGCTTCCAGAAGACAGTCAATTCCCCTTGGTCATGCTAGACTTGCCAGAAGTAGTGAAGTACGCTTCACTGTGGGTGACCAAGGATGCTCAATGCATCAAGGATAACAAGATCTTCTAGATCATGATGGAAATGAATATACACATGGCTATCAATCGCAAACTATGATTGTTGCCTACTGTGTTTTCCAAACTACAGGAGTATGTTGAATTCAAGGCAGACTTTCAACGCGTTGCAATCAGGGCATGGAAGGAACCTAAGTAGAAGTGCCATGGTTTTCCTTACTTGGCAACAAACAAGACGATTGATGCAGTTCTTGATCGCTAGCCGGTAGAGTGGTGCATTGCCTCAGACTCGACGGTGAGGTCGAGCAAGTCTACCATACAACACAAAAAGGAGGAGGCGAAGCTTAAGCTGGTACAACTAGCTGAGAAGAGGAAGAAGGGGGCCACTGACAAGGCCCAGGTAGAGCGCAATGTCACACAGCAGGCAAAAAAGATAATAAGAAGAATAGAGCGTGATTCTAACAAAGGTGCGAGATCACCTTTGCCCAAAAGAGAGGAAGAAACAGATGAGTAAGTAAAGCAACATGGAACAGACCAGCCGATGGCGTCGTACAACATCAAACATCCAAGAGAAGAAGAAAAAGTGGGATCGTGGAAGAAATCCAAGTCCAATAAGACGTCGCTAGACCTAATCACCCTAATAGAGGGAGATTTGAATGAAATTGGAGACACGGTGCGGGATGTCACCATGGAGGTACTGCAGCACTTCGAGAAACAACAACAACAACTATTGGGGGCAATCCAGACAGGTCTACATGAGCTGTAGATCGTGCATCATAGGTTGGTATGGTGTCCACCAGCCTCGCCATCAGTACTTCAGAAGCAACTGAGATTCTGCGTGTGAAGGACTCCCGAGAGATAGTGCTACGAGATGGAGCAATGACCACAGAAAACGAAGCTAAGAGGCCTACTGTCAGTGTCCTCAAGGGAGTGGGGTTGAACTTGGTAGTGCCTCCTGGTGAGGTTCTCCACCTACTACATGATGGGGTGATCACAGAGCTGAGGACCCATGAACAGCATGCTGTGCAGGTGATCAGTGAACAATAGATCAATAATGTGCAGCTGGCCCTACAATGAAACTCTTCCATTGCCACCATGACTAAGGTAATCGACTGAAACAAGTGCATAGTTTAGGTCGTGGAGGAAGCACGTCAAATGGTCCCAGAGTTGGCCATTCTTGAGTGAGAACCAGTGGAGTTGCATGTTCACAAGATTTCTACAGGGGTGCGTAAGCTCACACAGACTTGGCTAAGGTTTAGCTCCACCGATTGCAGATTTGCAGTTGAAGGCCCAACCTTCAACTCCACCGAAAGTAAAGGAGCAACATGCAACCGCTGTCACAGAGGTGATAGCGGTAGTAGACAATGTAGTAGTAGACTGTACACGGCTATTTCAACAGTCGTTCGAGGTCCGACGAGTTTGCAAGAGGATCCTAATGTACAACGGTTGGAAACAGAGGCGCGAGAACTGTAGCAGCGCTATGACAAAGTAAAAGGTACAGCATGCACCATCGCTCTCAATGCAAAGACTGGCGAAGCTGCAGGAGGCCAAAACATTGAAGCAATAGGTAGATGCACCAAAACACAAAGAGACAGTGTTGAAGGCGTGCTTGAAGCCTTGGTTGGACAAAGCTTATTCGGTCATGGCCTCCATTGAAGGCAAGCTTGCTAGTCTACAAGCGACTTAGCAAAAGATTCAGGCTGATAGTTCATGACTAGCGACAGAGAAGTTGGTTGAATAAGTGAAGCAGGTGGCCACACAATGCACTGCTAAGGTTTCTGTCATACATGTTGAGTTGGAAGGTCTTCGTGCCAAGATCTTCAGCTCGCAGAGTGACTCGAGGGTGAGTCACCATGTTTATGTTGGGGGCCTGTTGGGAATGGATTCCCCCAAAAGCAATTTTGGGGCTAAAAGCCCATATTTTGGGATGATTTTGTAATAAAATTGTAAAGTCTCCACATTTTGTGGTCGCAGAGCACGAAGGTGTCAAGAGTCATAAAGGGTTGTCCACCCTTATTTTGTGAAGTGTCAAGTCAGCTGTAAAGATCTATCTATGGTCCACGAACCATGGGATTGTATAAAAAAGAGCTATGTAAGTAAGCTCTAGGCAGTTAGAGAAGAAAAAAGCATTGAAGTTTTAGTAGAGAAGTCTAAGTGTTTTCGGGTCTTAGCATAGGTAGAGGCTCTGTAACTGAGTGCGCAGAGGCCTAGGGTGGAAGTCTCGAGCCGAGTGCGTGGACCCCTATAACTTTGTGCGTAGGGAGGATAGAGCCTGTATTAAACTAGAAGATATAAATAAAGAGAAGTACTATACAATTACTGTGTATTTATTCTTTGTTAATGCATCTGATTATATGGTGTTTTTGGTTTAATTTACAATTTTTATTTGATGCACAAATATATGTGATTATATTTGTTAATTGAACGCAAGTAAGGATATCAGTTTACGCGACACTAACTATGATTGATTAATAAGATAAATGAAACACTCGAGATAACTTGGGAACCTGTACAATACATTTTCATAGCTGTGCGAAAGTACCTAAACCATGGGTTAGGGCTACGCGAAGGTTAATTGTACACCTTCGCGGAGGTACTGAAAGGTAGAATAAAGGGTATATTGAGAGAGCCCTAAGGCTTAGCGACTTGCATGAAAGTAGGGGAAAAGGGTATAAACCAACATCATAACCATCTCAGGGTGTGTAAACTTGGTTCCAGCATCCCCCCATACTACTTTGGTGAGACTTCGGTCCGTGCTCCGCAGGTTGATGCTGAAAGGGATGGTAGTGTATGTATTTGTTTGGTTGACTAACACTGAACCTGGGTCAGGGCCCACAAAGTCAACAGTATGTCTTATCACCCTCGAGTGAATGGCAAGTGGAATCCATGAATTAAATTATGGAAAGTGCTATGATGAAGATTTGCAACACTAAGCGAAATGACTGGGATGTGCACATACGAGCGGTCCTCTGGGTGTATAGAACTACTTGCAAAAAGTTGACAGGGAAAAAACCGTTCAAACTAGTATATGGGCAAGAGGCTATAATGCCAATGGAATACATTATGCAAGTTTACTGATAGTAATAGTTACAGATATGGCTAATTGCGAGACCATGGAGGAATGACTCGCACAACTATTTGAGTTGGAGGAGGATCACTTCTTGGCGGGATTTCACCAACAGGTGTAGAAGGACCGCTAAAAGGCATGGCATGATCTCGATATCAAACGACCCACCTTCAAGAATGAGGATTTAGTGTTGCTATATGACAGAAAGTTCACAAAGTTCCCGGGTTAATTTCAAAAGCATTAGCTGGGGAAATATGTTGTTAAGGAAGTTACAGATGGAGGCACAGTTCAACTCGTGAAGGTGAATGGGGAATCATTTTCAGGAAAAGTCAATGGAAGTCGCTTGAAGTTGTAGAGGGGTGATATCTCCCCTGCGCAATGACTATATGATTGTGGGATAGTCTTAGTACTCCAAGCAGCTGTAAGCAAGTACGAGACTATAAACTACACTTCCCAAGGGGAGCTGCGCAAAACGAGTTGTGCTAGGAAGGTGCAGAGGGGAGTTGCATCGAAAGAGTTGCACTATGAGGATGGGTCCTATGTAACTTGGCCAAAAAGTGACCGTTGGAAGCAATGTAGCTAATTGGATGGTGATTTTTCCGTTAAAAGGAGCGGGGGGGAGCATTTAAGATGTATATCTTCGGAAATCTTTTTCCAAAATCGCATTAATGACCAGGAATTGGAAGGAACGATATTGGATTTGAATTCAAATTGATCTATAAATACGGTATGCTACTCCGCATTCAAACACTTTTCTTCCTGAGAATTTTCCTTAAGCTTCTTCACCTTGCTTTGCGCCAATAAAAGTGTTGTATGTATGATAAGGATTGGGAGGAAATTATTTCATAGCTGGAATTCGCAAACTTGCCTGATTGGCACCGTAAGATAATCATTGAGAGGATGACTACAACTAGCCATGAGATGAAGTTGACCGAACTTGTACCTACAGGGTTTCTTACTATCGTGCCTAGGTCGCCAAGGCATAAGTCATCTACTTCCACAGCAAGAGATAAGAAGCAAACGAAGCCTCAACAAGCACTGGTATGACAATCACTGCAGAAAAAACCGACCGAAATCCACTAGAAGGGAAAGATGGATAGGTCCAAATAGCCGACAGAGCCCCTGGACCTAGATCAGGGATAACTTCATGGGGGATTTGAGGAAATTGATGTAGAAGAGGTTGAGCCAATAACTAGGCTACCGCTATGTATTCCACCAAGAAAATCCACAGCTAAAGTACCCAAAGACCCGGATTATGCGAAGTTTATGGTCTCCACACCTTTGCTGTTGTAGACTATGTTGTTTGAGGGCTTGTTGTTGGCCCATATACCAAACTTGAAAATCGAGGATTGAAACCTGGGGGACCACGAGAGATTTCCACAATTTCCACTGAGAAAATACCTAACAAAGGTTTAATATGAAGAGTCAGACATCATGGGGCTAGAACTAATGAAATGGGTGGCTGGCGTTGGGGCCATAGGGCTCCTAAAAATGTTATGGGTGCTGCACTTCAGTCACACCACTATTAATACCATCTTTGTGCACCAATTGTTGACACTAGTACACGAAGGGTGTATATCGTTTGGAGAATCCATCTTGATCACTAACATGTTGATCCACAAAATAAAATTTCTAACATACCAAGGAGTGGAACCTACAGAGGCATTTATAGGAAAATTGCAGGAGAAGAAGTTGGCGGATGAAATGAAGAGTGATTTTGGTCTAGTGAAGAATTCATGCGGGTATTCCATTCATTTGATCTTAGATTTCACAGTATATTTTTCTACATAGATCTTGGCTGGTAAGATCATGAGGAACTGTCGCACGGATGAAGTACCGGCACTCGTCATCTCTTTGTCTTTGTAGTGCCCCAAAGGGTTCCAGTATAACTAGGCTCAATATTTATGTAAAGAATTTTTGGAGGACTACAAAGAGGCCCGGGATGAGGAGAAGGCATTCCACTTCACTTGGTTGTTGTTATTGATTGCATTGGTGGCCTGGAGGATGCCTAAAGAATTGAAATTCCCTCAATAGGACTTGGGCCTACATGAGGCCGTGAAGTTCACTTCACGATGGGCTACCAAAGACTTCACGCAAGTGATGGAGATGAAGATATTTTGGGTCTTGTTTGAGACAGAGCTAAGGATGGTGATCAACCAACGGCTGAGGTTATCACCAACTTTGCACATGTAGTATGACAAGGTTGTAGACTTCAAGGCATATTTCCATAATCTACACATTCGTGTGAATAAATATTCTCAGGGAATATGGTACAAGTTTCCATATTTAGTCGTTGAGTATGATTATTGGGGTTGTCAGTAAGTGGCCAAGTGACTAGCTGACCCCCTTTGATTCCGGGGTAGGAACGAGAAAGGATTTTGAAGGTGAAGTTATGCAAAAAACAACAATGACAATAGTAGAAAATAAGAAGGAAGCACAAAAGGCTTCCACTAAAGAAAAGGTTGTGGCACAAGAAAAGGCCACACAATAGAAAAACATTGCTGCAAAGGAGAAAGAAGCGGCTGCCAAGGAAAAAGAAGCAGCAAAGGAAAAGACTACGTCGCAGTCCACCATTGACCTTGGTGAGTAAGACACCAAGAAAGTGAATGTTGAAGAAGAGATATAGGTGGAAGAAGAAGGGGGTGTAGGATTGGAGTCTCCCTTTGTTGTCAAGAAGAGAACGGAAATGACTTCCATAGGGTCGTGTAAGAAGCAATAATAAGATAAATCAGCGGGCATGACGCGTTTGGTCCTCACAGAGGGGTACCTTGATGAAGTTGGGGATGTGGTCTATGATTTAATGATGGACCTTTGGGGCCACCTTGAAGAGTAGTACCAACATATGCTCGGTAAGGTAGAGAAGGGCCTGTGGGAATTTTAGGTCCAAATAAGTCTCCTTTAGGCAAGCATGGGACAGGTGAGCGTGAAGCAAGTGAGCCTAAATCAAGTGAGCGGATTGGCCTTAGATACAGAAAAAACCTTGGATATCCACATAATACAACTACCAGAGGGATCCCTACGCATCGATTCAGTAGAAGGCAGGGCACACCTACTACATGTGAAGGACTTGAGTCTAAACTTGACCATGCTTCCTATTTAGACTTTGAAAAAGCTACACCAAGGGGTGTCAGATGAGCTTAGGATTTAGGAGAAACACACATTAGTGGTCATCAATGAGGTAAAAACCAATAACCAACAGATCTTTGAGGAAAAGGCATAGGCCCTCAAGGAAAAGGAGGAGGTAATGACGTGAAGTCAGCAGCTGGAAGCTGCTATTGCACAAGACTATAGTGAGCTCCCCAAGCTGCAGATTCCAACCAATGTGGCCTCTACAGAAAATATCCAGAAGATAGCCACCACAGTAAAGGTGTTCCAGGTAGAAATCAACAAAGTTAGGTTTGAGCTGCAACGAGTCATGACTTTGTGTTGGGGGCTTGTTGGGATAGGGTCCCCTGGGGTAAATTTTGTAATAAATTTTGTTATATTTGTAAAGTCTCCTCATTTTAAGGAAGCGGGGTGCGAAGGTCTTAGGAGTCAAAGGGGCTTTAGGAAGATCAAAACCCCTTAAATTGTTAGAATTTAAGATGTTTTGTGACCCGCTCATGGTTCGTGAACCATGGTATTGTAAAAGAAGATGCTATAAAAAGGATTCATAGTGAGTCATAGGAAGTCAGTCAATAATGGAAGATCAATGTATGGGAAAGTGATCTAAGGAAAAAAAGTCTATTTTCTATACTTAGGCAAAGGGGAAGGCTCCTACAGCTATGTGCGTGGAGACCTTGGTAAGTCTGCAGCTGATGTCTCTCCTAATCCATTTACACCCGGAATCATTCCCCCAGGCCTTAACCATCTTGGAGAAGTTCCTCCAGGCCACTATCCTTCTGGTTAGATACCATTCTTCTTTCCACCCCCTAGATTTTATTCTACACCTTTTATGGCTACATTGAGTTTACCCAACATTATCTTGGTGATCCCTGTGTGGTACATTGATCTTCCCGTAAACACTCCATCCAATCCACTTAAACCTTACCTTGATTTGACCTCAGTCCAAACTGTTGTTATTGACCCTACCTTTAATTTAGTTCAACAAAAACCTCAAGAGGAACCTACTATTGTTGCAAAATAATTTGGCAAGGGGAGCAAAGCCCAAAACAAGGGAACCAAAGACATTAAGACACCCCCATCAACTCTAGCTCTTCCTAAGCCCCCAAATCCTATTCCTCCATGTTCTTTGTGTGATGTTGTTGGTCATGCCACCAATAATTGTCTTGAACCCCATCATGTCATGGATGTGGCATTTGATACCTTCCCTGATTCTAACATTCATGAGGTCCATGTCACGATACCTGAGTCAACCAAGAAGAACAGATCATTACATACAAGTCACCCATGTGCTTTGTGTGATAATTATGGACACTATTCTCAGTGTTGTACCTGTATTGAAGATTTCCGTGATACACTTCAAGTGATTCGTGAATTAGAGGCCGCTCATAGTGAGTCCATCTCTCCTCTACCTGCAGATTATGACCTCATTCCTACACTAGAACATGAGGTCTCCCAAACACCCATTGAGATCCCTCCACCTAATGCCAAGATGACAGATAGTACCACTCCCATTCTCTACCTTTTGTCATCCATGAGATTGATGCCTTGGAACTCCCTTGATGTCCCCTATTGTGATTATGTTGAACCTTCTTCAATGAACACCCCAGTCTCAACATTGGTAGATATTCCATGACGATGCATATGTGAACCTTGTCTCTCATGAAGATGCTTCAGGTAGCTATTCTCCATCATGCGATCCCTCTTCCTCCAGTCTGATCATCTTCCATTCTTATGAATACATCATGGAAGTTATGGTCAGCCCTGATTATCCTTGGGATGATATGCACCATCATGCATACTTACTTCCAGAATAAACCCATGACCAATATGTTGTGGAGTCCAAAGAATTCATTCATGGTGAAGTCGATTGGTTTAAAAATCCCATTCTTGTAGCAAATTCTTTTGAAGAAGGAAATGTGGCTAAAATTTCCCCTACCATCAAAATTAACATTTCTAATAAACCAGGGATCAAAGAAAATATCATCTTGGGGGCAAAATGCACCCTGGAAGAAATTGATGGTTACACCAAGTTATTTAAGGAATTTTGTGATGTTTTCACGTGATCTTATTCTGAAGTGCCCAAACTTGATACTGCCATTATTGAAAATCACATCGACACTTGGCCCGATTCCATACCCGTCCACCAAAAGCAAAGGCCTATCCATCTTTCCAAATGTGAATCTATTAAAGTTGAAATTGATAAGCTAAAGTAGGTTGGTTTCATCTACCCCATTGAATACACCACATGGGTGTCTAATCTTGTTCCCGTTTTCAAAAAATAAGGCACCATCCATGTCTCCACTGACTTCCACAATCTGAACGAAGCTTGTCCAAAAGACAACTTTCTGACACCTTCATAGACCATGTCATTGATGAGCGTGTAGGGTATGAGGTTCTCTCCTTTATGGATGGATTCTCTAGATATAACTAGATACATATTTGTTATTTTGATCAGCTTAAAACTGCTTTCACTACACCACGGGGAAATTTCACGTACAAGGTCATGCCTTTTGGTTGAAAGAATGTTGGGGCCACTTTTTAACATGCAATTTCCTACTGCTTTCTTGACTTGGCTCATATTATCCTTTCATATCTCGACGATTTGACCACTCGTTCCAAACTTCGGTCGTAACACCTTCATGATTTGCATACCATGTTTCTGCAATCCCATAAGTATAAAATTTGCCTCAATCCCCTTAAGTATTTCTTTTTTTGTTCCTACCAGCCAAATTTTGGGCTTCATTGTGTCAAAATATAATATCACTCTTGACCCACTCAAATTTCAAGCCATCCTTGAACTTCCTCCACCCCATACCCTTCACTAGTTATAAAGCCTCCAAGGCAAAGCTAACTTTTGTCCTTGGTTTGTTCTTGAGTATGCCACCACAACTCATGGGTTCCTTAGACTTCTTCGATCTAACATTCCATTTGTTTGGGATGAGCAAGCTCAACAGTCTTTCGATGCTGTAAAATGTGCTCTCATTTCTGCCCCCTTGATTAGTCTACCTAACTTTGAGGGGGATTTCATCTTGTACATTTCCACGTCCAACTATTCGGTCACTGGGGTCCTTATACAAGAATATTCTACAAGCATTGAGCATGTCATATACTATTTCAGTAAGAACCTTAATGGTCCCCTTGTGTCCTATTTCCATGAAGAAAATTTAGCACTGGTTGTCGTGTTCTCTGTTCAAAATCTTCGTCATTATATCCTTACGCGTACCACTAAAGTTGTGACCAATTCCAACCCCATGGATTTCTTGTTGAGTCAATGGATCCTTAGTAGGAAGTATGCCCATTGGATCATTATGCTTTAAGAATTTGATCTCAAATTTGTCACACCCAAGAGTAAGAAAGGTTTAGCCCTTGCTGAACTTATTTCCAAATTTCCCATCGGTGCACTTGATCTACTGGTAAGTGACGATCTTCCAGATGAACACTTGTTTTCCATTACCTCTGATGATCCTTGGTATGGTGACATTCTTAGTTATCTGTGAACCCATAAATTCACCCCCCACTGCACTTGTGATGATTTCCAACATATTAAACATCAACCCCCTCACTACCTTCTCATCGATGATGACCTTTATTGTCGTGGTGTCGACACTCTCCTTAGTGGTGCTTGTGGTGGTCACCTCTCTGGAATGACCATTGCAGAGAAAATCATGCATGCCAGGTATTTTTGGCCTTCTCTCTTTAGCAAATATATTGAGGCAGTCAAAAACTGTCCCAATTTCTAGTGATACACCCCTAAGGCATGAGCTCCACCTGCTCCCCTCCATCCTGTCATTGAAGCTGATGCCTTTTGTAAATGGGCTATTGACTTCATGGAGTGTCAACCCCTATCTAAAAATAATTTGTTGGGTTGTGTTATATTCTTTCCACGACTGTGCAGTGGGGGGGTCATAGGGGGTTTGAGCGGGGCGGTTAGCCCCCCTCTATGGGGTCAGGGGCGGTGCCCTGGGGAAATTTTTTTTGGACCCTATATTAGGTTGGGCAGACCTACCTATGGTTTTGTGCATGGTTTTCACACATGCTTTTGGACACGAAGGTTTTCGGTCCATGGTATTGGATGATTCGGCATGTATAAATATGTATTGTAACATTGAAAGGAACATAATGAAAAATCAAGATGGTAGTCCCGGTTTTGGGATCCAGGGGAAAATCTCTGTGTATATGTGTTTTATGTGTTATGCTCTTGCATGTTTTATTTTCTGTGTTTTAGAATTTGTATGCAGGCAATTTCTGTATGAGGTTAAAACCTACATTTGGTATAAGAGCTGTTTTGACTTCAAGGGGACGCCTTTGCTACTTATGGGTTTTGCTCGGGCCTGTGATAGACCTTATTCAGTGGGAGATATGTAGGATTTATTCTGGTGGTGAAGGAAGATGGCGAGCAGTGAAAAGATAGTGTCGGCCGGATGAGTCGTTCTTGCGGAAAAGACCGACCTCCCTAGTATCTAATGATATCTAGTGACAAGCAAACCAAACAAATTCTATCTTTCTCTAAATATGCAATTTATAGATAAAGGCAAACAAGTTTTTTAGGCCTACCTTGGGTCCAGTGCAAGTTTGTGGAAGCCATGCTCCGTTGATCCAAATGAGCTTCCTTGTAAAGAATCTACAAACACAAATAAGCACACACATTAAATAGCACCTGAAAAACCAATATAATAAAGCATATTTATCATGATGATCAAGGAATTCAGGAAACAAATCACATAAGACAATTTGTTGAGAAAAATGAATCTGATTGTATTAGCTTTAATCAAAGAAGAACTTTACAGCCTTAGTGCCTTGATGCTGTACAAGCTCCTCCCAGAGTCCAGCAAGAATCTCCTCTACGTTGACAAGTTTCACTCTCTTCCCAATGAAGCCAAAAAGTATGTAATCTCTCCTCTCAAGCTTAACTAGGAAGTCTCAATTCAAACAACATTTACCCTAAAAAATGTTCAACTTCTAACCTCCCTAGCAACCAGCCCAATGCCTTAATTTATAGTGCAATGGAGGGAAGTTACTAGGTCCACCGTCAAAGGGATAAGCTCCTCTCATCAAGGGATTAGCTCCTTCAATTTTGGGATGCATGAACCACCTAGGAGCGAACCATGCACATCAAGATTCCTTCTAGAATCATCTAGAATTAACCACAAGTGAGTTTTTAAGAATAAACTTGCGCCTTTTTGACTTTCACAGGGGTCCACACCCACTCCTTTAGAGACAGAGCGGGCAAGTCCGCAGGTAACATGAACAAGGGGTGCGGGGCTGCAGGCAACAGTGAGAGAAAGTGCGGAACCAGAGCTTTATTGATTTTTAAGGTCTTTCTCTCATTTTCAAAGCTTGACATGAAGAGCTGAGGTTTGAGACTTGCTAAGGAGGACAGTATGAATGATGATATACCCATACTGACTGCAAATAGTCATGGTGACAATATTTTGTGTAACAGATTGCCCCCTAAAGTGCGAATTCTGTAGTAGATGAGGATTTCATTTATCATCTAGGAAGAGTGAAGTACTTTATCATTTCGAGGATCATCTTGTGGAGAGCCAGGTTGGAACCTGTAAAAACATTCAATGCAAAATATATATATGAGATCATATCATTGCTGAGGTAGGCATTCCCATACTCAGATCAAAACTGACTAGAAAACTAACTACTGCTCTGATATAGGAATGATCTTGTAATACATCAAAAGTATAGACACAGTATGGACGCAGCCATCTGTTTATGAATGGGCCACTGTATAATGAATACAAAATTCCTCGCAGCCTAGATGGTGGAAACTAGATCCAGGGTCTTGATTTCTACTTCCCGAAATAGTACGATTCTATCCATGTGAATGAATGTGTCGAAGTCGAACATGGTAGAAACCACTTGATTACCAGTCAATGATGTAAACTGTTAACAAGTGTGAGAGAAAGTAATGTCAATGGCTCTCAAAGTACTCAGTATAATCCATGAGATGTGAATATATGTGTTGATGTCGAACATGTCACAGAATCCTTTGATCAAAGGTCAATGATGCAACCTATCGTCGAAGGTGAGAAACCTGCCATTGAGGCATGCAGATCCCAAGGGACTGACGATTTCTAGATCATCTTTCTAGATAATGAGTTGAAGTCGATAGAAAGTGATCCGTCATAGGAAAGCCCACAACACGAAATCATAGATCAAGTTTGAAGAAATTTAGTTGCAAGGACTGACTCAGGGATGGTCAAGATGGATGACAGATATTTTGTAGAGGAATGGTCTATTTGCACTGACCTCTTGAATACATAACGACACAACAAATGGTTTGGTGACAATTGACCCAAAGTTAATACCCAAAAACCAGCTGAAGACTTTCAATATGGTTTGATCAACTGTTAGGCAAAGGATTTCCCAACCCAGGTGAATAAAAGTGTCGTATTCAAGAGTGGTTACAAAGTATGACAAACAGGCTCATTTTTCTCTCTTTTCCCCCACCATTTTTGGCAAGTACCTCTTTATTTTTGACAAGCTTGAGGAGGATAATATTTGCTTGATTATAAGCTCATCCTTCGGATGAGTCCAACTTAGTTTAAATTCGAACCCTAAGAAGGAGTGGTCCGTTCCTATTTGTAATTGAACAAATCCTTTACTCTTAAATTTTAACGAGTCCAGTATAGGAGAAACTCGGCGTTTTTCAATTTTAGAGAGTCTGAAAAAACTTAAGAAAACTCCATGGTTGTCCTTTGTCGTAAATTTGTGTCTCCCAAGCCCGAAAAAGTATAAAATAATACTTGAGAGAACCGCTTGATCATTATGACCAAGGAGTACTTTTCATAATTAGTGCCTCTGATCCGAAAAAGTAAAAAAGCGACCAATGACATGTCGTTTTATAACCAATATCGAATTTGAAACGACAAAAATCTGGCAATCTTTTCATGTTTTTACGGTCAGAAAAGGGCTGTAAGTGGACCGTCTTTTTAATTCCGTTTTAATGAGATCAAAAAGAAAAACTCGGCAATCTTTTCATGTTTTAGGAGTCAGAAAAGAGCTTAAAGGTGACTAATGTTTTTTCGTAAAAAATGACCAACTTTGCCTGAAAAATCCATTATCCTGCACAAAAATTAAAACATTACTCATACCTGTTTAAAATGGATAAAAATGCTTCAAAAGTTACCTCCTTAAAGTGAAAAATAAACAAATTAAAAACTCATTTATTCAAAAAAACTTATAAAAAGGGCTTTTGTCAATTCATTTTTACTGTTTGACTTCAAAGTGAGAAAAGAGAGCTTTTGGTCAGAAAATTCCTGTGAAGATTGCGGAAAATCCGTCCGTTGGAATCGAATTCCGTCTCCTCCAGGTAATCCACATCATCCTACTCTTTCATTTCAGCCATTTGAAAATTGTTTTTAGGGCTTTATTTTGTTTTTTAGGAAATTTTTTAGGTTAAAACCTGCGCGCAGGGGTCCGCAGGCATAGCACAAGTAACCTGCGGACCCTGAATTTTTCGTAAAAGGAAAAAAGTCAGGGGTCCGCACCTGCTGTGAAGGAAAAGTGCAGACCCACGCATTGTCTCTAACAGAGAGGGTGCGGTCCCCGCAGCAAAGGTTTTTAAACCTAAATTTTTCAAATTCCACCCAAAAATTTTGATTTTAGATATTCTAATCTGCCTTTTTATTGAATGTAGGGTATACATCATGCTTGATTGGCAGGAATGGGAGCACGAGGATGTAGATCTCGCCGCAATTAATAATCAACCTTCGATTGATGCATTGAAGGCATGCAACTTATACAAATTCTGCGCGATACCTGCCATGAGGGTCCAGGTGGACTTTTTGCAGTGGCTAGTAGACAGATGGAATATACAGGACCAGTGCTTCTTTATTGGTGGTCACCAGCTCAAAATGGAGCCAGAAGACATTTATTTTTTGACTGGTTTGCCTAAGAGAGGTGAACATTTGACTCTATTCGGGACTAGGCCAAGTGGCCAGTCTGTTGATAGCCTCCGGCTAGAGTATTGTAATGACCAAACTAGAGACAAAGGGATAGATATCAAAACCATATCCCTTCCTGAGCTCAAAGTGATTTCGTTTACTATTACCAGGCTCTGCGGAAGTGCAAAAATACATATAGCCACTGGATCCCAAATGCGAATGGCAGTAGACTGCTTTCGAGACACCATCTTCAACTGGTGTGATGCTGTGTTGGCTAATATAAAAGGCCAACTGACTAGAGCAAAGAATGGACAACTGAAGACCTTTGGATATGGTGCTTTAGTTGTGAGCTTTGGTCTGGAGAGGGTCCCAATGTTGGTCCCACAACATCTTACAGTTGGAGCTGGACTTCCCCGAGAGCCCAAACTGATGCGTTGGGTTGCAGTTATGGCCCGTCATCCTAAGGAGGGAACAAAAGTCGTTCAATTCACTCCTGAGTATTTTCATTGGTTGGAGAACCAAGTTTTTTCTATTCAAGACTTTCCTTATGCTGGGGTAGATTATCGTGGTGACCCAGACATGGCTCTTCCACCAGGAGAGCAATGGGATGACTCAGGTAAAATCATTTTCAACATTTTCTAATTTAATTTTTTTTTTTTGTTTTTATCTCGTCCCAAAATTGATAGTAAAAGTTTCAAATGCAGATGTAGGTCCACGGCAACCAGCCACTCTCCGGCCCTATGAGAGGAAACAACTAGCTGCAGCAGCACCAGCCCCACAGGACGAATCTATAGAGACCTTGGCCGAATTGGAGAGTCATCTAGAGCGTTTGACAACAAACATTCCGGAGACCAGCATAGATGACATTCCTCTTAGGCTACAGCGCTATGTGATTGGGGTCCCAAGACCTTTCAGGAGGTTCCTTTGTAGGGTGGCCCGTACAGTGGTTTCTTATCGTTATCATCACCAGTGATAGGATGATCGCCTGTTGTAGACACATATGACATTTTTACTTTTTGTGCTATCATTTTTGCCGATCATAAGGTGTTTTTAACCTATGATCAAAGACGATGTATATTTGACACACTTCTATGCTATACTATATGACTATTACCAGCTTATCTTGTAAAACATGTTATGGAATGTTTTTAAATTTACTTGTATGATTATTGCAAATGTCTACTTAACATTCGAGAAGAAATTGCATCTGCTAATGTATTTAAATATCTTGGAATATGTTGATATTCAATATAGTCAAATTCACGTTCCAAGAGACAAACTCTCAAAAATAACCTCAATAACACTGGACTTCTAATGGCATACACTCTATTAAGTTGCAACACAACGAGTTCAGAATCTAACTTCACTATCAAACTCCGAATCCCAAATGAGATAGATTCGTATAATAACTCAATCACTGCACTATACTCGGCAATGTTGTTGGTCGTTTGACTGAGGCTTACCCCATGCATAGATACCAAATCGTCAGAGGGCGAATAAATAACCCAAGCTGTGGAAGAAATGTTCCATGTATTACGACAAGCACCATCAGCAAAAATAATGTATGTTTGGAGAGGCGTCGACATCTGCAATATCAAGAGTAAAATCAAGATAAGCAGGAATAATGACAAAAAACACTCTCTACGCTAAGCACACCTTTTAATCTAAAGCACACCAGCTAGAAAGAAAACCAACCTAACTAAAAATCTCCACACCCAGATTTAAGCATAATACCTCTTCAGGTAAAGACCATTTCTGGGTTTACCTAAAGAGACCCCGTCAAAGTCTACCAATTCATAGGCCCCTTTTGCTAGCCTTCGCTTAATAACATAAGGACCATGCCACATGGATATGAATTTTCCAGCGCCTAATTTATCATTTTCTTGATCGTACAATAAGACTAGGCATCCTTCTGAAAAATTACGAGGGGTAACATTTCGATCATATTGAGCTTTAATACGTTTGGCATGAGTTTCGATTGCTAATGCAGCATCACATCGATTCTCATCTGGCTAAGCCAAGTATAACAAACTTTTTTCCTCTTTGGAAGTGGCTGGAAGTAATTCGATGGCCATTTGCAATGACGGGATTTTGCATTCAATGGGTAACACAGCTTCTAGACCATAAACTAGTTGGAAATGAGTGAAACCAGTTGACGTTTTTACTAAGGTTAGATACACCCAAAGTGCTGAAAATAGCATGTTATGCCAACTCGACCTATGAATCCCAATGATTCGTCGGATCATGATGACTAGAACTTTGTGGATGGCTTCAACCAGACCATTAGCCTGTGGATAATATGGAGTTGAACTATCGTGATGCAAGCCAAGTTGGTTTGTAAGTTCAGTCATCATGATATTTCGAAAATGACGCCCATGATCAGTGATAATCACTTGTGGAAAACCAAACCTAGCAATTATATGATTGAACACAAAAATCACAGCTGTTTTGCCGTCTGCCTCAAATGTAGGCATCGTCTCGGCCCACTTGGTAAAATAATCTACCGCAAGGATAATATACGCATGCCCCCTGGCCGAGTGAGGGTTACATGTAATAAAATCGATACCCCATTTCGCAAAAGGACCAACGGAAATTATAGGGTGGAGAGGAGCATATGGAGTGCGCATCTTTCGATCAAAAATTTGGCAGTTGTGGCATTTTCGGACCGCGTTAATACAATCTTTAAACAAAGACGGCCAGAAATAGCCAGCGCGTAATATCTTTTGGGCTGTGGCAAACCAAGACATATGACCGCCACACGCTCTAGAGTGACAATCATTTAGAACCCTTTCAGCTTCCTCATGAGTTAAACAACGTCGGAAAACAGAGTCCACCCCACGACGATAAAGTGTATCTCCAATAATTTTGAATTGTTGGGACTGGAATTGTATTTTCCGACGTTCTAATCTTGAAATTTCTGGCCGAAAGGATTGGGTTTGGAGATAAACTATGATATCCCCATACCATGGATCTAAAGTGATGATTAGAAACAAGGATTCATCCGCAATGGGCTCCTTCACCACAGTTTCCATGTCAGCACGCGGGAAGTCACACATCAACTCCGCAAAAACTAAATATTTCTTTGACTTAGACTTTTCAAATTCCAAGTCGAACTCGTGCAGGATCACAATCCATTTGGAGTACTTGCCCCCCAGCAATTGTTTGGTCAAAATATAGATCATAGGGTTGCAATCGGAAATTACTGTAGTTTTCTGTAGTAAAATGTAATGACGAAAACGTTGGACAGCTTGAACAACTGCCAATGCCAATTTCTCCACATGTGAATATTTTAGCTCAGTTGGATTTAAAGTTCGACTAAGGTAATATATCACATGTTCACTACCTGGCGAAGACTCGAAGGAGGAGGAAATTTGACAATAGTTTCAACCTTCGAGGGATCGATGCGAATGCTGGCTTTCGAAACAACGAACCCCAGTAACCGACCCGTTTCTATACTAAAAACACACTTGTGTGGATTCAACCTAATTTGATAATGCCTACACCTCATAAAGATTGCTCGTAGATGGATGAGATGATTAGCTCGATGTAATGAATGAGTAGGTAAATCATTGAGATAGGGTTGCACAATGTGCTTGATGTCATGAAACGCGTAAGACATGGCTCTTTGAAAAGTTGCCCCAACATTCTTGAGCCAAAAGGTAATTTGCAATAAGAAAATGTCCCCCATGGACAAATGAAAGCCATTTTTGGTTGATCAGTAGGTAGAATATTGATTTGATTGTATCCAGAAAAACCATCCATGAAGGAGAATATTTCACTACCGGCACAATCATCAATGATTTGATCGATATAGGGAGTTGGGTAATTGTCTTTTGGACATGCTCGATTAATATCCCTATAATCGATATATATTCTTATTGTTCCTTGCTTTTTGTTAACAGGAACAATATTAGATACCCAATCCGTTAACGGAATTGGATAAATGAAACCTGCTTTAAGTAATTTTTCAACTTCTGCTTTAATAGCAGTAGCTTTTTGCGAGTGGATATGACGCAAACATTGCTGGACGGTCATCCGGGTAAGTTTTGATTTCATGAACAACAACCGCTGGGTCAATTCCTAGCATTTCCTCATATGACCAAGCAAACACATCGCGGAATTCTTGAAATAGGGCCTTATATGTTTGAATTTCAATTTCCATACAAGAGGCACCTATATGAATGTTTTCAACACTTCCAGGCTTAACCGAAATGTCAATACGAATAGTTCGAGAAATATTTCCCAAATTTAACTCAGAATCAAGATTTTTCATTGGATTCTGAGGTTCCTTGACATAATCAGTCGTAAAAATAGATGAAAAATCATTTTCAAAGCGATCAATCTCAGGTAAAAACAAAGATCTATGATGAAGATCTTCCCATGGTAAATCGTCAACACATAGGATTTCATGAATTTGTTCATCAATGTGAACAAGTTTGGAAAACGTTGTTGAATCTGAGTTTGATGTTGAAAATGATTCTTCATGGATCACATTCATTAAGTCACTTTCGGTTGAAGAAGGGTCGGAAAAAGACTGCATGGCCTGATACGCAATTTCATATGGACTCAAAGGCATAACATCACCAAATGAATCTATCTCAGATTCGGAAGGTACGATCCAAGGATCATCATAAAAAATAGTGTCGAATGAAATCATATGAATGGTTGCAGTAGAAGACGATGTGTTGATAGGAGGAAAAGGAAAAGTTCCTAGTAAACCAGAATCTTTAACTAGTCCCACTCCAACATCCTTATAAGGGATAGTTGTTTTGCCAACATGCTGAATACTTTCAGAAGAGGCTGGGTCGGATGAAAAGTAAGTCAGCTGGTCTATAGTTATGATCTTTCCATTATGAGGGAACTTTATAAGATGAAAGACCGATGAAACAACAACTGTCATAGCGTAAGACCAACTACGACCCAAGAGAAGGTTGTAATCTAGAGGGGTATCAACCACCTCCACATCTAGATTAATAGTTTTGCCTTCAACCCCTATAGGTAAATCCTGTAGAATGCCAAAAGGATGGAGCCCATGGCCATCAAAGGCCTTTAGAATCGTCGGGGATTGATTAAGTGTAGGAGAACCAAGCGATCTCCAACACTGGATCGACATAATACACGTTGAGGCTCCCTCATCAATCACAGTCCTATATCAAGGTCTGTTTTTGAGTAACACTGGAATCTGGAAAGCCATTTGATGAGGTAAGTGAGGTGTACTATTTTTTAGATCCAAAATTATAAGGTTCGAGTCCTGAACGTCAACAGCTCCTATAGCCGACAATAGCAATTTACACTGTGCTGGACATGATTGCAACACCTCCAAAGCTAATATTGCTGAAGGTGAAATAGCCAAATCTTCAATAATGTTATAGTTCTGAGCTACTCTTGCATGTGGATTGAAAGCTGACTTTCGAAGTATACCCTTGGCGGGCGGTTTGATTACTAAGTCTGGGCTAGGTTTCTCGATCTGTAGTGGATCGGAAACAGGAGTTGAAGTTGATGGGTTCAAATTAGAAGATTCCACATCCTTACCACCAACATGACTTTTACTTCCATAATCTTACGATCGAGTTACAATCCTAACATGTGACCTCATCATTATGGATTCTTCAGAGGCATTTGAGGAAGAACCTATCATCTTACTGTCTTGACTAGGAAAAGGATCCTTCAAAATAGTAGGCGTTTGGGAACCTTTGATGACTTTCGCAATCTCTGCACGATGAGGGCAATCTCTTGTAAAATTCTCTTCATCACAAATGAGACAAGGATAATGAGGTTTGCGTTTCTCATCAATAGATTCTGTTTTTTCAGGTTTCTCTTTCGAATTTTTATCTGTTTTATTTTTCTTCTTCGCTTTCTTTTTACTGACGGATTTTGATTTCGCCGTAGATGACTCTACAACATGAATATCAGCAGAAATTTCCACGGAAGAATCTCCTGTCGGGGAATCTGGTAAAGTTATGATAGGAGAAGAATTCTTGGAAGACTTCTTCTTACTTTTGGTATTAATCGTACCAATCATACCATCAGCGGCATGAGACCCTGAAGGAGCTACAGTTATTTGATTTTATTTAGGAAGGTCGGGGATTTTCTCATGTAACATACCTGACTGTGTATAAACTAAGTCAAGGTACTGAGCTTGAGCAATTACTTGATCTTCAGTAACGACTCCTGCCTTAGCTACATCGTCAGTGATCTTCGGTAATAAAGATTTGACAAACCATTCAGCTAAGATCTGATCCGGAATAAAAACTTTCACTAAATGCCGTCGATGTCTCCATTCATGAATATGATCTGAAATGTAAGTGGACGTTGATTGTTTTAATGAAGTTAATAATTCCGTTCCATTGTCATATCTGATTAGCAACTGAAAATGAGTTAAAAACGAAGTAGCTAACGGACTAAAGTTATAAAAAGTGGCTTGCGGTAACTCAATGTACCACTTGGCCGCAAGACCAATTAGAGTGCATTGGAAAAGCCTTAAATGGATTGAATCATCTGAAATGGAATTAGACGCACACCAGAGGTGATAAGTCATCACATGGTTCGACAGATCCTCTCCTGATTTGCCTTCAAACTTAGGAATATCACTAGGCAACTTATTCGGCATTGGCGGCCAAAATGGAAGATAGTTAATTGGATTGTTTGTAAGGCGCGAAAAGTCAGGCAAGTCCAAAGTTGCAATGAACGGTAACTGACAATTAGGGTCCCTGAAACCTTGGGTCATGAGACCAGCCCCAGGAGGAGGATATCCAGGATAACTAGAAATTGGAATTGCATTTGGGATATTATATCCTCCCGGAAAACCAAGATTAACCGGACTGTACTGGGGTTGTTGAGGTTGCTGATATGTATATCCAGGGTACGGTTGATACTGATAGACTGGCTGCTGCACAGTAGGACCGAATTGGTACTGTCCCTAGTACGGTTGATAAGTAAATTAAGGTTGACTTGTGACAACCGTACTTGGACCAGGTTGTCCTACAGGCATTTGAACCGAAGTCTGAATTGTGGATCTAGACTGAGGTAAAGATGCTTGAGGAGTTGATACAGGAATAGTAGAAACTAGAGCTGTCGATACTCTAGAAGTAGGTAGGGTAGATTGAACAAATGTTGCAGCAGTTGCAACAGTCGTTTGAGGCAGAGTATGAGGCGTACTAGGCCCAGGCTGAGAAACTACAGAAGGTGCAGAAGTTTGAATAGTAGACTGGACAGGTTGCTGGGTTGAACCAGAAACCAAGGGTTGTCCAGATTGAGATGACAACTGCACATTCCGTTACAAGATCTGTTAAGATTGAGATGGACCCATAACAGGTTGAGAATATTGAGGACCATAATCGGGTTGAGGGTAGGGTTGATAATTCAACGGTACATTTCCAGCTCCCTGGACAAATGATTGACCGGAAGGTGGTTGGAAACCTTGGGTTGGGTACTGACCTTGAGGTTGATAAACTTAAGGCACGTACTGATACTGGGGTTGACCTTGAGGTACATATTGATACTGGGGTTGACCTTGAGGTACATACTGAGTCTGGGGTTGACCTTGAGGAATGTACTGTCCCATAGGTATGTACTATCCTTGAGGTTGCCCCCCAGGCGGTAATTGGGTACCTTGAGGTTGACCACCAGGCGATAATTGAGGACCTTGAGGCTGCCCCCAAGCAGTAACTGGCCACCTTGGGGTTATGGATTAGGAATAGTACCTGACATCATAAGACTATCTTCTACACTCAACGGCTTAGTTCTGTTATTACCAGTTAATAATTCTTGTTCAATAGGCTGAGGAAATGCTCTCGAAAAAGTACCAGTAAGTGATTGATACCCAGAGGGAACAGAAGGACCGCCGTATAAAAAGGTTTCTGGAGATTGAGAAAACATGGACGACTATCTTGACATATTTAATGGAGGATAATAACCTCTAGGTGTTGGGTGAAAAGGAATGCGAGGTGGTGAAAAACTTAGTCCCGGGTTTTCCAAAAAATTGGTCAATGAAAGATACCGAGTGTCACTCCTAGGTGGACTGTAAAAGATCGATTCACGCTCCCTAAGTTCTATAGCTGGTTGATTTTTAGGGATAGGGATACTTTCTTTCGGAGTAACAAGTTCTTCAATAGCAATAAGTCCAGAAGGAAGATTTTGGGTAATTACTCTTTCTACCCTGGGTGAACCAGGACCACTGGAAGTTGGAGAGGCAAATCCTGATGTTGGAGTAGCAGCAAATTCAGTTTCAGGTTCAGATATTTCAGGTTCCTCAGCTAAATCACTAGTAGATGAAAAACTACCAGTAACTTCGGAAAATGAAATAGATTGTGGATTATAATCTGTTACTAGAGCTTGATAATCAGGATGTACAACCAATGAAGACTCTCCTTCTTTAGGTGACCCAACTCTACTGTCACTAGGAGTTACAAGGACTCATAGCCCTTTAAGCTGGCTTAGTGAAAACTTAGGAGGTTGGCCCCGAAGTCTACAGGACTTCCTCGGTAATTCAGCCACGATTAAATATTTTAACTACTTCACACGCAAACAAAGAAAAATCTCAATGAAAACCACCTAAAGCCTCTAAAGAACCAAACAATTTTGAATCACATGCCTAAAGAATCTAGGAGATCAAACCACACACAAACAGTAACTTTCCATACCGAAAACACTAGTTGGTGATGAAATCCAACGTCGCAGAATTCAATACAGAAATGGCGGTTGGAACAGTTACCCCGACAACCTGCTTAATGAATAGACTGGCACAAGTTTCTCCACTAAACCATCTCAAGTGAAGAGAACCCCCCAGAAAATCCAAGTGAGTCTAGCCCACGTCTGCTCTAGGTACAGTGAGATCTTCCCTCCACCGTCACCTTAGGAAAGAATCCTATAGAATATGGTCACTATGGTTACCAACAGAAACAAATATACCTGGGGGAACAGTCTACGATCCGATACGCACGCAAGGTCAGAGTAACAAGCTTAATCCCCTTGAAGGCTCCTTGACATAATCCAAGGTTTACCAACAAGTGACCCCAGGCTCCTTGACAATGGTTAATTCGAGGTTTACCATTTTTAATACGTGAATATCTTCTATCATTCCCAATGAGGAAGGATTGATTCCCACACTAGTTCAGATATGATCTCGTGCTTCTCCTTTAAGAGGAGCTTTCCCAGAGCATAGGTGTAACAATTGGAATTTATCTCCTACCGCAAAACCAAAGATTCTGGGTTTGATCCCCGGTGGAGTCGCCATTTTGTCGGCTGGATGAGTTGTTCTTGTGGAAAAGACCGACCTCCCTAGTATCTAATGATATCTAGTGACAAGCAAACCAAACAAATTCTATCTTTCTCTAAATATGCAATTTATAGATAAAGGCAAACAAGTGTTTTAGGCCTACCTTGGGTCCAGTGCAAGTTTGTGGAAGCCACACTCTGTTGATCCAAATGAGCTTCCTTGTAAAGAATCTGCAAACACAAACAAGCACACACATTAAATAGCACCTAAAAAACCAATATAATAAAGCATATTTATCATGATGATCAAGGAATTCATTAAACAAATCACATAATAAAATTTGTTGAGAAAAATGAATCTAATTGTATTAACTTTAATCAAAGAAGAACTTTACAACCTTAGTGCCTTGATGCTGTGCAAGCTCCTCCCAGGGTCCAACAAGAATCTCCTCTACTTTGACAAGTTTCACTCTCTTCCCAATGAAGCCAAAAGGTATGTAATCTCTCCTCTCAAGCTTAACTAGGAAGTCTCAATTTCAACAGCATTTACCCTAAAAAATGTTCAGCTTCTATCCTCCCTAGCAACCAGCCCAATGCCTTAATTTATAGTGCAATGGAGGGAAGTTACTAGGTCCACCTTCAAAGGAATAAAGCCCTCCTTCAAAGGGATAAGCTCCTCTCATCAAGGGATTAGCTCCTTTAGTTTTGGGATGCATGAACCACCTAGGAGCGAACCATCCACATCAAGGTTCCTTTTAGAATCATATAGAATTAACCACAAGTGAGTTTTTAAGAATAAACTTGCACCTTTTTGACTTTCATAGGGGTCCACACCCACTCCTTTAGAGACAGAGCGGCAGGTCCGCAGGTAACATGAACAAGGGGTGCGGGACCGTACGCAATAGTGAGAGAAAGTGCAGAACCAGAGATTTATTGATTTTTAAGGTCTTTCTCTCATTTTCAAAGCTTGACATGAAGAGCTGAGGTTTGAGACTTGCTAAGGAGGATAGTATGAATGATGATAGACCCATACTGATTGCAAATAGTCATGGTGACAATATTTTGTGTAACAGATAGAGATTGAGAAATTTAATGGTCATAGTTTTGAGTTGTGGAAACTCAAGATGGAGGATCTGTTGGTGGATAAAGATCAGTGGATCATGGTAGATCTGTGTACTAAACCAATGAGAGTGTCCGATGAATAATGAAAGAGGTTGGATCGGAAGGCAAAGAGCACAATATGATTATGTGTCCCAAATTTAGTATTTCTGAATGTATTAGGGGAAGCTACGACTAAGTCTTTGTGGGACAAGTTAGGGACTTTGTACCAATCCAAGTCTTTGGTGAATAAACTGTTCCTATGCAAAAAGTTGAATAACCTAAGGATGAAAGATGGAGACTTGGTGACAGAGAATCTGAACACATTTAATACTGTGGTAATTCAGTTATTATCTGTTGATATTAAAATTCAAGATGAAGATAAGTGCATTAGTTTGTTGTGTTCTCTACTAAATTCGTGGGATAGTCTAGTTATTGCAATATGTAGCAATGCAACTACCTTACAGTTTGATGAAATAATTTCATCCTTGCTGACGGAGGAGATGAGATGGAAAAATATGGAGAGCCAGAATGGTGATGCCTTGTCTGGATGAGGACGGTCCTAGAACAGAAACAAATATAAGTCATCAAGTGGGAGATCTAAATCTAGAGGAAGATCTAAATCTCTGGGAAAACCTGTAAAGGTGGTGTGCTTGAAATGTGGAAAGGAAGGGCACTACAAAAGGGACTGTAAATCTAAAGATCCTACAAAGGAAAGGGATATGATGATGCTCCTTCTGTAGAGGTGAAAACAACCTCAAATGAAGGTGGGGATGTGTACTTGGCTTCTTCAAGTACACATGTAGATCATGAGGCATGGTTGATTGACTCAGGTGCATCCTTTCACTTCACTTGCCATAGAGAGTGGTTCTGCGAGTATGAGAAATATGATGGTGGTGATGTCTTCTTGGGGGATGACAGGAAGGCTAGAATCGTTGGTCATGAAAAAGTGAAGTTGAAGTTGCAAAGTGGAAGGGTTAGAAAACTTATGGGTGTTCTGCATATTCTTGCATTGGTCAGAAATCTGATTTTTGTAAGTAAGCTAGATGATGTATGTGTAAAAATAGTGTTTGAGAAGGATACCTGTAAGATGGTTCGAGGAGCACTGGTATTGATGCAGAGAGTTCAGATTGGAAATCTGTACAAGATGCAAGGTAGCACTATTGTTGATGGGTGCAACAGTTCTGTGGTTCCTGAAAGTGGACCAGAAAATCTAGTGGTCTCTGGAGAGAAGGCCATGTTGTGGCATCAAAGGCTTGGACATATTGGAGAGAAGGGCCTTTGAATACTTCAGGGTAAAGGTATGGTAGAAGGTATGAGTAATAACTCTCTGGATTCTGATTTCTGTGAAAATTGTGTATATGGGAAGTAGAATCGGGTGAGTTTCCCCTCTGGTGGTAAGAGGGTGAGACAGATATTAGAAATTGTGCACAGTGATGTGTTTGGACCTGTGAAGGTTCCATCACTGGGTAAGTCTATGTACTATGTATCATTTATAGATGACTTCTCAAGGAATACATGGATATATTTCCTTAAGAAGAAATCTAAAGTCTTTGATAGGTTTAAATAATTTAAGGCTCTGGTGGAATACCAGACAGAGAAGAATATAAAGATGTTGAGGACAGATAACGATGGAGATTTTTACAGTAAGGCATTCGAAGAATTCTGTAAGAAGTGTGGTATAGCACGACAGAAGACTACTCCATACATACCTGAGTAAAATGGAGTTACAGAAAGAATGAACAAGATGTTTATGGAAAGGGCAAGAACCATGCTCAGTGATGCTAGGTTAGGACATGAATTCTAGGCAGAGGTGGTGGAGACAACATGTTACCTGGTCAACATATCACCTTCATTAGCATTGGAGGATAAGACTCCACAAAAGGTATGGACTAGTAAGAAACCCTCTCTTTCACATCTGAGGGTATTTGGATGTGATTCATATGTACATCTTCCAAAGGAGAAAAGAACCAAGTTGGATAGTAAATCTGAAAAGTGAATCTTTATTGGGTATAAGGATGGTTTAAAGGGTTATAAGCTTTGGAACCCAGTAACAAGGAAGGTTGTGTACAACCAAGATGTGGTGTTTAGAGAGGTGAAAGATGTTATTAAACATGAAGTCCAACCAAAGGAACCTAAGAAGATAGAGTTTGAGCTTAAGGAGGAAGAATCAGACTCTACAGCAGAGGAGGAATCAGAAGATGAAGAGCCACAATCTCCGGGTGTGAGAAGACCAATTCGAGAAAGAAGGCAGCTGGAAAGGTATAGTCCATCTGCTTTCTGTTCAAATTTTGCTTTATCTTTTACTAATGATGATCCTAGAACTGTGAAGGAGGTAGTAGATTTAGAGGATAGAGAACTTTGGAAAGAGTCCATGGTTGATGAAATGACATCTTTGCACAAAAATGAGGCTTGGGATCTGGTGGAGTTGTTGGTTGGAAGGAAACCTATTGATAGAAAATGGGTGTTCAAGAAGAAGACAAATTCAAAAGGAAAGGTGGAGAAATACAAAGCTCGGTTGGTAGAAAAAGGTTATTCCCAGGTGTCAAGAATTGATTTTGGTGATATTTTTTGTCTTGTTGCCAAGGTAGCTTCTACTAGATTATTTTTATCTGTTGTTGCTACTTTTGATTTTGAGATAGAGCAGATGGATGTGAAGACATCATTTCTTCACGGGGATTTGGAAGAGGAGATCTACATGAAGCAACCTGAAGGTTTTGTGGTGAAGGGTAAGAAAGAATTGGTATGCAAGTTAAAGAAGTCTCTGTATGGGATAAAAAATTCACCAAGGATGTGGTATCAAAAATTTGATACATTTATACGGGGACTTGGCTTCACCAGAAGCAAAGCATATTACTGTGTGTATTTTAAATTAATTGGTGACTCTGTTATTTATCTGGTCTTGTATGTGGATGATATGTTGCTGGTTGGAAATGACAAAGAAATTATCTAGGATTTGAAGACCCAATTGTCCTCCAAATTCTACATGAAATATCTTGGTGCTGCAAACTATATTTTATGGATGGAAATTAAAAGAGATCGAGAAAAGAGGAATCTCTAGTTAAACTAGAGGAAGTATGTCGAGACAATACTGCAGAGGTTTAATATGCAGGATAGTAAACTGGTGAAGGTTCCTATTCATGTAGGTGTAAAGTTATCTACCTAATTGTGTCCCAAGACACAAGAAGAGGAAGAGAACATGTCCCATGTTCCATATGCAAGTGCATTTGATAGCCGGATGTATGCAATGGTTTGTACTAGACCAGACATTGCACATGCAGTGGGAGTATTGACCAGGTTTACGTCAAAACTAGGGAAGGAGCACTGGACAACAGTGAAGTGGGTTTTTAGGTTTTTGCATGGCACTAATGATTATGGTTTGTTCTACCAAGGAAGACCAAGATTGGACAGAGTGTTGGATATTCATCGCTTTGTTGATGCATACTGAGCTGGAGATTTGGATCAAAGAAGATCTACAATTGGGTATGTGTTTAACCTATTTGGAGGTGTTAGAGCCTAAATCTACCTCAGGCTGAGAAAGGTAGGATCTAGGACAACATCAAACCACGCTTAACCTGGTAGCTAGTCCTACCAGGTCGGGAGAGGGCTCTCGCCTAGTCAATCTCAGCAAAATATGATCGATGAGGGCTTGAGATGACTAATATGCTGACTAATTTTAGGCTAGGTATATGTGTAAAAGAGTTTTATTGAATTTAAAGATGTTTTGTTGGCTCAAATTGAAAGGCAAATTTTGGGTCTGGGGAATGAGGCTCAGTTTTGCAGAGATCTCAATGGGGCAACGTAGGCAACTGATTTTGGAACTTCAAATCGAATGAGATGGAGAGATTAGATAGGTGAGGAGCTGGAGAGGGCAAGAAAACTCATGGATCCTCTTCAAACAACAGAAAACATCAAAAGCTAAAGCAAACCCTAGGTAGAGCACTACAATTTCAATGGATTCTACCTTTTCCCTTGTTTGTTTTAGTTAAGAAGAAACAAGATAGATAATGACATACATAACACATAAGTAAATTCACAATTACATAATAAAGCACTCTACCAAAACAAAATGCCACATGAATCCCAAAGAGTGCTACAAATCCTAGTCTCAATTCCTTATCCAAAATGCCGATATGAGTATACAACGAAGCTCAAGGCTTTCTCAAAAGTCCAACCATGCTAATGACTGAAAGATCACAAGATATAGACAAAGCATAACTCATCCTAGCCTCTAGGGGTTGAGCTCAGAAGTTTAGGAGCTGTTCCAGCTAATTCTAAAATGAGAACTAGAAATCAGGCAGTGGAACAACTTACCTCTAGAAACTAGGGAACTGATTCATTCAGTTTCAAAAAACTTTTTAATTGATGAATCTACCTCCATAAGTGAAAATTAGACATAATTACATCAAGATCCATCAATTTACATTAAATTACATCACAAGTTCGACATTGTGAAAGAGAAAGTCAAGCTGTCAAAAACTAGGCGAAAAACAGTGCATTCTTGGTCAAACTGAGCCAAATTTACCCAATGTGCCGTGCCTGATTTCTCTATGCATATCACCTGTTTGGAGCCACCTTCGGAGGCCTTCCTAATGTCCAAATTTTCTCCAAGTGTGCCTTTTAGAAAGGCCTACCTGTATACTTTCCAACCCAAGTGGATTTTTTCAATTTGGCCTCTATTTGCCCCTCCAAAATTCAGTTCTCCCAACACTGCTTCCTGTGTGTCAAAATAGGGGCAGTAAGGTCATTGTTTGAGTGTTTTTTTTGACATTTTTGAGGGCTCAAAACCTATCAAAATTTCTTGGCCATTGGTAGGAAAGCATAATTCTCCATGCCAAATCCAAAAATGCTGAGTTTTTGTCATTTGGAGGCTCGTTTTTTGTGTTTTTTTGCCAAAAATTCAAAAAATGCAAGAAGTGCCCCAAATTTTTTGAAATTTTGGTTGAGTCTTCTCCATCAAGATCTATGTTGGGCCAAGGAAGCGTCAGCCAATATCTAAAGTCTATCTTGCTTCTTTCGCCTCCTCGATGCCCTTTTCAACTTTGCCTTTAAGCTCCTGATTCTCACCTTGTAGACTTTATTTCTTGCCATGTAATGATAAGCGATATGTCTCAAAAATGTCTTCTCCTTGTTGGCCTTCTCTAACAATCTCTCTAAGTGGATATTAGCTCTTTCAAGCCAAGATTTCCAATCGGCATTGATCTCTTGCTCAAGTGATGTGAGCTTCACCTTCCTCCTTTTGGCAGCTTGGCGGTTTTCCTAAATGTTTTGCAACTCCATAAACGCTTGCTGATCCTCAAGATACTTATTTCTTTGGTCCAAGTACTTTATTATCCACTTAGCTCTTTCTAAATTGAGGGACAAGGCATTGATGTCCTCCTACTGCTCTTTGATGACTTCTATGAGATTTGAGCTTTGTGGGCCCAAATTAGTATCATCACCCTCAATGAGAATGAACTTAGTCTCTTCCTTGCCTGATGGTCCCTCATCCTGTAATGGACTCTTGCCTTTGTCCTGAACCTGCTGTGCTGATGAAGGAAGTGAGACCCCTTCCACCATGTGTGGAGATAATACTCGCTTTGCTGCTGCGAATAACCGTCTAGTCCCCTTCTGATAAGTGACAAACACCGGAATACTAGCGGTCTATGTCTCATGACCCTCATGCTGATATGAAGGTTCACCTGTCTCATGCAAAGCCTCTGGAGGTCCCTGAGAAGCTGTGAAGAACTCACGAGAAATGAAATCCTCCCAAGTGATGCCCTGCAAACCAAGCTGATGGATGACCACAATCTTAATGAGAGCAAACTGGTAAATAGTGTTGAATTGCTGCTGAGGAGTCTTTTGTTGTACTAGGGTGATCATTTTCTCAATATTTTGGCACATGAAGTGTAGAGCATTGGAAAGGTATGTTTTAACGAATAACTTAGTGGTGTTTCAAGCAATAGTTGTAACCTTTTCTTTGTTATAAAATAGGGAGAATGTAACGAGAATGAGCACGAATGACCCAATCACTAATAGTTATCTTCTCTATGCAGGTAAAGACAAAAGTGGGAAAGCGTGGTGCAAAACGAGAATTCCATGAGGAGATAACGGCTATCCCTCCAAAACCAAATAAAATCCAGACCAGGGCGAGTAAATCAAGGCAGATCAATCCGGGATGAGATGAAGGACTGTCAGTTCGGAAGGCTAGGCAGAGAAAAGAGAGGAGTTAACAGTTTAACAGATCCCTCAGGATCTTTGATCCTGAGGGATCGTTACTTTCAATTATTTTGTTGTATAGTTAACTCCGCTATTACTTGTATAAAAAGGGACAGCATCAAAGACTTAAGGGACTTTTTTTTATTATCTTGTATCTTTACTTTTCGTTTACAGACTTCACAGTTGGCTAAACTCAGACTATCGAGTCTCTTTGAGATTTAGTTTTGCTGTACTATCATTGATGCGTTAATATAATATATTTGGTGTTACTTTCTCCCTGCATCTGAAGTAAGTTACGGTGGTGTGCCATTGGAAGCTAAGGGCCCGGCTCCAACGGACACTGGCTGATTGTATCATTTACAGTTTGGCTTTGTGCGGTTTGTTTATTGTTTTTAATAATCTGATATACTTACATGCTGTTCCATACTTGTTCATCAGTATTTTTCCTTTTGTAAATCTTTGTAACAAGTTTACATCATATTTCCAGAATTGATCACATAACATTGTTCTGAGCTGTTCACTTCTGTTACAGAATTTATAAGTGGAACGTTTTAGCTACATATGGATGGAGTGATGATCATAAGAAGATGGAATTAATGTCGTGTGTGGACTACTAGTGATTATTTCAGATTATGTGTATATATGATTGACGTTTCCTGTTCATGGTGATTTGCTGTTCCATTTGATTAAGCTGTCTACTTGTACAAAAGGTTGCTCTTTCTTTGTATAGAATTGAGAGTGTTGAACTCGCGAGATTTAGTTTCTTTACTGCCGTTCCTTTTACTGCTGTTCCATTTCTGAATTGCCGTTCCATTCTGCTTTCTTGCTGTTCCTTTTTACTTGCATTCATTGGTTTGGTGTGAGAGGAGGATCAAGGCTGTCGTGAGACACAACAGACGCTATTATGCTCCCAGATCCATGATCCATACTCTAATTCCTTTTCCTTCATCAGTTTCTAGAGGGATGGGTTATTGCTTCCGTACCCTTGACTGATAAAATTGCCGTGTGTGATTCCTTTATGCAAAAGTAATTTAGCCATAGCTTAGCATCCGTTTACTCTTGTATTTCTTAGACCTATACTACTAAGCATTACTCTGACAAATAGCCTCAAATTGAGATACCCTTTACAATAACAAAACGCTCCCGGATTGACTTGTAATGTGAGATAACTAGAGGTGAAAAAGACCCTTGTTACAGCTCTACATTTTGGCGCCGTTGCCGGGGAAAGGGTATAGCCATTTGTCTTTTTAAACAGGGTAGTGTACGAATCTGCTAGGGGAGGGTTGGATTTTAAAAATGGAAGGTAAGAACCTGCGTACGGAGCACGTAAAAGCCCTGCTCCACCGTCCACTTTCCTAGCAGAATTGATTGGTTAAATA
Organism: Pinus tabuliformis; assembly: GCA_031772625.1. Classification (NCBI taxonomy): domain Eukaryota; kingdom Viridiplantae; phylum Streptophyta; class Pinopsida; order Pinales; family Pinaceae; genus Pinus; species Pinus tabuliformis. The sequence goes on along the minus strand of CM062805.1, from coordinate 627,682,360 downwards.
GGATTTAGCAGCTTAGTTGGAGTGCATGACTAAGCAGAAAAAGCCAGAAAAAGATCAAAAGCCTCCACCCAAAGCCAAGGGGCTGGTGACCCTTGGACGAACGACCTTCATCGACGAAATCTATAAGAAAGCCGAATCTCAGCCATCAGTAGGTTATAGGAAAATCAATTCTAAACAGCCTACTAGTTCCCTTCAGGCCTCGGGATCACCATCTGAAGCCTTTGCTGAAGTGCACAGTCAAACAGAGGAGCAGGACTTTCAAGAAATTGAGAATTTGACTCCTGGACTATTGCACGAAGGGAATCTTAGTAACCTTTGCGAAGGAGGAGGAGAAACAGGGGAAACAGGGGAACCTAGATCTCCTATTGAACCAAACCAGCCTTTAAATAGCCCGGATAAAGGAAGCGCTGCAAAAATCTTCGTTGAAGGAATTCATTCACCTCAGACAGTTGGGACCATCATTATCCCTGATAAAGGGAGTGTTGTCAAAACAATCCCTGTTAAGACTACCCCTTCTCAACCAAGGAACACTCTCTTGGAAATTCCTGAAGATTACTGGCATATATTCGATCCCATGGCGCAGAATCAGCCAAACACCCAGACCTCCACATTGCAATATCCTATAGTAGATTCTGCAGCAAATGCGCCCATGAAAGCTATCCCTCTCCAGCATATCCCCACATTTCATGGCCTTACATCAGAAGATCCGGATGCATTCTTGTTCGAATTTGATGTATTATGTAGAGGATACGATTACACCACCGATCCCTAGAAATTAAAATTGTTCCCCTCCACATTGAAAGGGGCTGCTTTAAGATGGTTTATGGGCTTAGGTGGTGGGGTTATTAACAATTGGGATCAAATGAAAGAAGCCTTTTTAAAGAAATATCAGGATTACTGTAGGTCAAGAGAACTAAAAGATGAAATCTTTCAAATGTCAGCCAGACCAAACGAAACTCTAGAAGAATATGTAGAACGTTTTCAATATAACTTGCAAAGATCTCCCTATGCATCGTTACCTCTACCTGATAACGTGTTGAAAACCGCATTAATTAGAGCTATGAAAGAACAATGGATTGAAACGTTGAATATTATGGGGAAAGGAGACATTTATCAGGAAAATTTTGTTGATATCATTGATCTGTGTATCAGGAGCTCGAGAGGCAGCACGAGGATAAAACCAGCAGAATATGATCGCTTTACCAGAGATAACAGAACATCAACAGAGGGAGTAACACGTGTGGAACTTGGAAATTTGCTAGAAAATTTTAAAACTGATATCCTGGGGACATTAACTACACAGCTTGATATTGTGCAGGCTAAACAGAAGCAAGCAGAGGCGGAACAGAATCTAGTGATCTTCTGCCCTCGATGCAGGAAGAAACATAGCCACAAGGAATGCCCGCTGGATACAGTCCAAACATGTGCTATCTGCACCAAGGACCACCTGACTGAAAGCTGCCCCTCACTCCCTGGTTTGAAGGTAGTATACAAAGAAGCAGAAGAGGAGCCAGAATCAACATATTTTGTTAACCAGCATCGTCAATGGCAGCCAAGGCAATCTGGTATGTTTTCAGACCCCTCGTCTTCTTTTCAACCTCCGCCGTTCAATGCTCAGCAACAGAATATGTGGCAAAATCAGTCTCAGCCCCCGTTTTCGAATTGGTCACCTCAAATGTTTCCTACTCCGAATCCTTGGATGAACCAATTTGGCTGGCCAAACTGCCCTTATCCCCCACCATATTGGCAGAATAATTCATATCCTCCACAATGGACCCCTTCTACTTCGCAAGGTTCACCCTGGCAGACAAGCTGGCCAAAATTGACATATCAACCAGCAGGATCAATTCCACTCCCTCAACCAACTCTGCCAGCCTTACAACAAAATCCCCAGCCTAATCTGAGACCGCAGCTCCCAGCCCAACCCAACCCCAATCCGAATAATAGACCAATTCAATCTCTTCAAATTATAGAATCCTCAGAAATTGAACCTGACCTGCGGGAGTGCAATGATCTTCAGTTAAGATCTGGGCGAATAATAGAAACTGAGGGACATAGAACAACTCACATTGAAGATCAGTTACCTATAGAACAGCCGTCACAACAGGAAGATGTAAATAAAGACCAAGCTCATCAGCAAGTAATTTCATCTCCTCCACCTTTCCCAGAACGATTGGCCATTCCACGACCAACGCAATATCCAGATTTTGATATTCTGGGAGAACTACAAAACTTGTATAGAAGAATTCCATTCCTTCAAGCTATACAGGATATCCCTATATAGGCAAAAACCATAAAAGACCTGTGTAGCAGAAAATCAAAAAGAAATGTAACCTCTAACCCAAGAGTCCAGGTAGTCGGCACCTTATCTGACCTCCTATCAGGAAAAGAAACACCAGTTAAATATGAGGACCCTGGAAACCCAATTGTCACTGTTCAAATCTATGGGCAGACCTTGACCAATGTCTTAGTTGATCTAGGGGCTGCAATTAACATCCTGACAACATCAACTTGCCAGAAGCTCAGAATTACATCGGTAGAACCTACTTCCACTTTGTTAGAACTAGCTTACCAATCAGTAATTAGACCAGAAGGCACCTTGTATGATGTCATGGTTTCAGTGGACTCCTGGGAATACCCGACCGACTTCCTGATAATTAATCCAAGAACCCGACTAGATGGACATCTGCTAATTCTAGGTAGACCGTGGCTCGCTACTGCTAATGCCTACATTGGTTGCCGGCAGGGAAACATGACCATAACGAGAGGGCCGGATATCAAAAATCTAATCTTGTACCCTCCAGTGCAGCCAAGCATCACGATGATGAGAACCAACCTGCGCCCTGCCTCATATATCACTGACAATATTAGACCCCCATTAACAGTCCAGGAAGCGCTAGATTTCAAAGATCAAACGGAAGACGATGCCATCAATAAATTCATTAATCAAACAGAATCCACATCGTATACACAATGTTTTATGATAAAAGCGGCATTTGATAATGAATTAGAGGAGGATCCTCTGAAAGACGAACATGACCAAATTATACCTGTGACTTCTGTCGCTAATAGCAAAGTAGTGCAAATTGAACCGGGGAAAACTTTAAATATTAACGCTAATCTGACACCAGATCAAGAGACAAAACTCATCCAACTGTTACGAAAGTATCAGGAGGCATTTGCATGGGACTATCCCGATATGAAAGGGATTGATCCCCAGCTATGCACACATCATATTTATATCGAAAAAGATGCAAGACCTGTTCGTCAACCACAAAGAAGATTCAACCCCCATTTAAAAGATGTTGTAAAAACTGAGCTTCAGAAACTTTTAGATGTTAATTTTATTTATCCTATCTCTGACAGCAAATGGGTCTCTCCACTTGTGGTAGTACCTAAAAAGAACGGGAAATGGAGGATCTGTGTGGATTATAGAGAATTAAACAAAGCCACACAAAAAGATCACTTCCCTCTCCCATTCATAGATCAGGTACTGGACACCTTAGCAAGCAAGAAATTCTTTTCTTTCTTGGATGGCTTCAGCGGATACAATCAGATTCAGATTGCCCCTGAAGACCAGGATAAGACTACCTTTACTTGTCCCTGGGGAACGTTCGCTTATCGAGTCTTACCTTTTGGTTTATGTAATGCCCCAGCCACATTCCAAAGGGCTGTTCTTAGCATCTTTGCAGATTTAATTAATGATGGATTGGAAGTCTACATGGATGACTTCACACCATATGGAGATGACTTTGATCCAGCTCTAGATACTCTCGAAAAAGTCCTACAGCGCTGCATTGCTACCAGACTTTGTTTGAGTCACGAAAAGTGTTACATGATGATGACCGAAGGACTCATTTTGGGACACTACATTTCAGCAGCTGGTATTCAGGTAGACCCGGCTAAAATTCAAATACTTTTGCTTATTCCGACCCCCACTAATCAAACAGAGGTACGCAGTTTTCTTGGTTTTTCTGGGTATTATAGACGATTCATACAACATTATTCACATATTGCCGCACCTTTACATGCATTAACTGGAAATGTTGACTTCTTATGGACAGAGAAATGTGATCGAGCTTTCAAAGAATTAAAGAAGCTGGTATCTACAGCTCCAGTTCTCCGAGGACCTGATTGGAATTTACCATTCCAAATTTCAACTGATGCCTCAGACACAGCAATCGGTGCAGTTTTGGGCCAAGAAGAGGATAAAAGACCATACGCCATCTATTACATCAGCAAAAATTTGACTCCGACTGAATTAAATTATACTGTCACCGAAAAATAATTTTTAGCTGTGATACACGCTGTTAATAAATTTAGACACTATATTACAGGCTATCCCGTTATTTTGTATACAGACCATTCTGCTATTAAGTATTTAGCAAATAAGCCCGTTACAAATGGAAGAATAACCAGGTGGTTGATCCTGTTGTAGGAGTTTGATATTACAATCAGAGATCGACCGGGGAAAGAAAACCTTGTAGCTGATTTCCTCTCACGAATACCAAAATCAGTTGAAGCAGCAGCAGTCGAGGACCAATTTCCAGAAGAACACTTATTTGCTGTCGCTGTTCAGACTCCCTGGTACGCTGATGTTGCTAACTATCTTGCAGTAGGTAAGCTTCCAAAACATTTAACCCCCAATGAACGGAAGCAGATTGTTCAGAAAAGCACTCGATTTTCGTGGGTTGGGGGCTATTTGTTTCACACAGGCGCAGATATGGAAATCAGAAGATGTATTCGAGAGGATGAAATCTTTGATATCTTGAAAGCCTGCCATGATGGGCCATGTGGAGGACATTTTGCTGACTGAAGAACAACACATAAAGTATTACAAACGGGATATTACTGGCCTACAATTTTCAAGGATGCGAAAAAATTTGTCCAGGCCTGTGATAGCTGTCAGCGTGCAGGACGACCTGGTCCAGCCGACGAAATGCCTTTGCGGCCTCAATTAGTGATCAAACCTTTCGAACGCTGGGCTCTGGACTTCGTCGGACCCATCAGCCCACCATCAAACCAAAGAACCTACATTTTGGTGGCAACTGAATATGTTACCAAATGGGTGGAAGCGGAGGCATTGCCTAGAGTTACAGAAGATTCGGTAATACAATTCTTGTTCCATTTGTTTGTACGCTATGGTCTTCCAAGAGAAGTAATTACAGACGGAGGACCACAATTTGTGGGACATAAATTAGCTGCAACACTCAATAACTATAGTGTCCAGCATAAAATTACTACCCCATACCATCCGCAGGCAAATGGGCAAGTGGAGAGCAGCAATAAGGTAATAGAGTCTATTTTGACAAAAACCGTTGCCTCACATCGGCGTGATTGGGCCGCCCGACTTCCCGAAGCACTGTGGGCTTATCGAACCACATGGAGGAGCACCACCAGCTATTCACCATATCACTTAGTGTTTGGAAAGCAGCCCATTTTTCCTATAGAATTCGAGATCCAAACGCTGCGAACTGCCCAAGAAGTCGGATTGGATTTAAGCGAAGCACAGAAAAGTCGATTACACCAAATTAATGAATTAGATGAAATAAGGCTCTCTGCATTACAGAATACAGCACTGATTCAACAGCAGCGAGCCAAATGGCATGATGCGCTCATCAAAAACAAGATATTTCATGAAGGAGACTGGGCTCTGTTATATGATTCTAGATTTCAGGATTTCCCGGGGAAGCTTCAGACTCGTTGGTTGGGACCATACGAGATTCAAAAAGTCCATGACAATGGGACCCTTACTCTGATCACAATCGACGGATCTGGACATACATTTAAGGTAAACGGCCACCGAGTTCGTCTGTATCGCAAACCGCTCACTCGGGAATCTTTTTGTCAGCAGCTACACCAAGATACTAACATTGAGATTATGGGCGAGGAAGCAAAAACTTCCTCACCTATAGATCAGTAAAAAATTCATCTTTTATTACCATATCTTGTATATAAGATTGTAAATTTTGTATATATGTTTTTACCATTTGTGCGCGCTGTTCCTTTTCAAAAGGAACAACACTTGTGTGTTTTTGCTGTTCCTTTTCAAAAGAAACAGCACTTGTGTGTTTTTGCTGTTCCTTTTCAGAAGGAACAACATTTGAGTGTTTTTGCTGTTCCTTTCCAAAAGGAACAGCATTTGAGTGTTTTTGCTGTTCCTTTTCAAAAGGAACAACATTTGAGTGTTTTTGCTGTTCCTTTTCCAAAGGAATAGCACTTGAGTGTTTTTGCTGTTCCTTTTCAAAAGGAACAGCACTTGTGTGTTTTTGCTGTTCTTTTCCAAAAGGAACAGCACTTGAGTGTTTTTGCTGTTCCTCTTCAAAAGGAACAGCACTTGTGTGTTTTTGCCGTTCCTTTCCAAAAGGAACAACACTTGAGTGTTTTTGCTGTTCCTCTTCAAAAGGAACAGCACTTGTGTGTTTTTGTTGTTCCTTTTCAAAAGGAACAGCACTTGAGTGTTTTTGCTGTTCCTTTTCAAAAGGAACAGCACTTGTGTGTTTTTGTTGTTCCTTTTCAAAAGGAACAGCACTTGAGTATTTTTGCTGTTCCTTTTCAAAAGGAACAGCACTTGTGTGTTTTTGCTGTTCCTCTTCAAAAGGAACAACACTTGAGTGTTTTTGCTGTTCCTTTTCAAAAGGAACATCACTAGTGTTTTTGCTGTTCCTTTTCAAAAGGAACAGCACTTGAGTATTTTTGGCTGTTCCTTTTCCAAAGGAAACAACATTTGTGTGCTTTTACTGTCCTTTTTAAGACAATGCATCAGATGAACTCCTCCTCACCCTCCCTTTCAAAAAGGAGTAGTATGCTCTTATCCCTTTCATATAAAGGATGTGTTGTCCATCCTCTTTCCAAGGCCATAAGTAGCAGCTATACATTTATGCACTGAATATAAAAGTCAGGATATATCGAGATCAGCATATCATAAATCGCTATCTTTAACAAGCCCTAGCATTGATGCAACAACAAAGGAAGGATCCACACACTCATCATTTTTGCTGTCATAGTCTCACCTCCTCTGCCTTGTTGGAAAATTTCATCATGTTAAGTTCCTACAATTTTCTCTATTATTACTTGGAAATAAGAATAGAAGATTTATATCTTCCTATTGGGATGACAAGACTTCTTCCGCCATTCCCACTCTTAAGGAGGGCTGAACCACCCTTATGTGTAATTACACAAGAGCAAAGTTTGTTTCAAAAGAAAAAAAGAGCAAAAGCAAAAAAAAAAAAAAAAAAGAAATTATTTGTCAAATGCAGGATAGGGGGTTTCATTAAAGAACCAGCCTACTATGATCATAAGATTGGAAGCGAAGTGGCATTCCCATCATGGCCACCACACCAGGGATATGGTCCAACGGGTTCACTACATAAACAAACCTTGGAACAGGGGGTCTCATTACGAGCCGGCCTGCCCACGTTTCGCGCCTCTCTGGTGAATGGCATCATGGGTATCTGGTTACCAAGCCAGCATGATGGCCTGCATTTTGACAAGAATCGCTCTTCAAAAAATACACAAAGGACCATGGTTCCAGGGTGAAATAAACAACTCTGCCAAGGTTATGAACACCTGTCGGCAGTAAAGCTCTGTTAATGGTATCGGAGTCATAATATATACACCAATTTGGATCATATCAAATACTTCCTTCTATCCTCGTAATAATTATATTTTACACTTTGATGGATACGTCGCATGAATATCTATCACCACAAATCATGGCAAAGGTATTGACTATGACTACCTCAGACTTTATATGAGTGCCAGACGTCCTATCCTCCTGTCTTGCATCACATCACGAAGGCTTATGCAAAACGCGATCTACCTTTTGCCTCGATCTCGGTATTTCCTTGTCTAATCTGAAACATGGCAAAATTCTATATGCTGCTCCTTTATGACTTGATGACGGGATGGCGGCTCCTCCTCCATTTGACGGCTGGGACAGCCTATCATATTGCGAGGGGGGAGGTGACCTCATTACTCCGCCGGCCACGTGTTAGCACATCATTCGGAAATGATATGGTACGAAGGTACGGTATGGGTTAACGGCATGACAATGCTATTTTTGCAAAAAGTTGTTATTTACAATTTATTTTCATGCATGCATGCTCTGTGTTTTTTTCTCTCGGCTGCGATTACGTTTTTTGCGACAGATAATTGCTGTTCCATCTAGGATCCTGAAACAGAACCATGGGAGGCAAGGCTATCAGAAGCGAGCCTAGTAAGCTAGTAGTCTCCGAAGCTGCTCGGGAAATCCTAGAAAGGGCGAGGTGGCTAACTTATTTTAGCCGCCTGCGTAAATCAAATGAAACTGTGGCCATGGAATTCCTGCAGAATTTGCAGGAAGAACACTCCGTAGTGGGAGGGAAGCAGATAATGGTCACGAAGGAAATAATCGTGGAAGTAACAGGATTACCAGCCTCAGGACCAATATGGACGACAAAGAAAGAGAGGTTGCAAAAGATCATAGAAATTTTCCAAGACGAAGGACAAAATCTAACAGTGAAGGGAAAAGGAGTGTTGCCGGCAACGCTAGGAGATCCTTGGAGCGAATTGGCAAAGGTAGTGCAGAGCTACATCACCTGCGAGGGGCGAAAAGATGTGGTAAGACCGCGTCACCTTAAGCTCCTGGCTGTGTTAAAAGGAAAATGTTATGTGAATCTCCCTGCATTGTTAAATTCATTACTGCATGATGCCTCTCGAAGTCTGAAAAAGGAACACCATGAAGACGCAGTGGTTAGCCACCATGGGTTGATCCGCCTGATAGTGAGCCACAGTCTCACTCAGCAGCAGAGTAGCTGGGGGGAGCTTATTACAGCAATTGGAGGGGGAATGGCATCACCATCCCCAAAGGCTAAGCATCCTGCTGGTACCTCTGAAACTCCCAAGAAGCCCAGAGAATCACCAAAACCCAAGCATCCCTCGGGTACACCCGAGCAACCCGAGAAACGCACGGAGTCAGTAAAACGAAAACGTTCCTCTAAAGCATCTAGACATGCAGAAAAACATAAGGAACTGGCCATAGAAGAGCGCGCTGCCTCGAAATGTAGGCATTCCTCTGGCACGCCTAAACAATCTGAAAAACGCAGAAAGGTGGTGGTGGAAGAGCAGGTGGCCAGCACACCCGAACAGCCCGAGAGGCCTAGGAAGTCAGTTCGGTTGGCAAGGATAAAAGGTAGGCTGGAGAAAATCCAGCCAAGCATTGACCAGCCGATCAAAATAACAGATGAGCCACCAGTGCCAGAACAGGAACCCTCGAGGGAAAATGTGGAACGAGTTGAGAACGAAGCAGAAGCCGAGGAAGGAAATGAACATTCTGACTCTGAGGCCGAGGCCGACTATCTGGGGGCAGCCACTGAGCAGCCAATTCAGGAGGAGGAAATGGAACAATTGGGGGACAGCCCGCCACAGGACCACGCGGAGGAAGAAGAGCTGGCCACCATCTTGGCCAGCTTGGGAGATTATGCTTCACCTTCCAGTCCAGCAGACCCTGCTGAAGGACCCTCTGGGGAAGAGACGCATGAAGAATTGCATGAAGAAATGGCAGGAGGAGAAAACCCCCCTGTTGACGACGAAGAAAATGTAAATATCAACCAGGAACAATCTGTTCCCAAGACACCAGAAGAAAACCCACCTGCTGATGACGTGGAGAATGAAAATGCTTGTCGGGAACAGTTCGCTCCCAGAATGCCAGAAGAAATCCTCGATGAAAGAGGAGCAGAACTGAGGGCCACTCATGTGCCCACTGCCGAGGCAAGAGAAATTAAGAAATTGAGAAAGAAATAGCAGAGACTGCTGAACATTATAGCCCAGCTTCGGCAGAAAATTCGAAGTTTGAAAGCCAGTCTGAGAATAAGAAGGACTGTAAGGAGAAAAAGAATTATGCTTTATTTCTCCTTGAAAGATACTTAAGATTGAAAATAAAAGCTGTCAGGGCAGGTGCCCCTATTCAGATTAATACTGTTAATGATTTTATTGATTGTTGCAAACATTATGGGGTTAAGGTCCAACGGTTACTGTGTGAATTCTATTTGCACAATATGGTGCTTGAACAGGAAACTGATTTAAACCCTGGTCCTTTCGTGGGAGATATACAGCTACAAGCCTTTGTTTCATTTGGGGTCAATCAGTTAAAGTGGCTCAGGGCTTATAATGCCTTTCAGAGGCAGGAGAACAGCCTAGATCTATGGGTCAGGGCCGAGCCTAGAGACCCAGTTCACCTATGGCAATCACACAAAAGCCTTATGAGAACCCCGGGTGTCATAGAACTGCTAGGACCCATGCATGAGGATTTGATCCGAAGTAGCTTGGAATATTTTTTGGCTATTAAGGATTTTGCCCTGGATGCTGCCAAATTCCGCTATCGGATTTCTACCCCAAGCATCCAGCTCAGGGAGCCATTCAAATATGAGAATTTTGAGCTGGCTGCTAAACGGTTAACCCTTTATGGCCAGCGCATTATGCAAGCTGGGCCGTCTTGGTTAGGATACCGGTTCCGTAGCCCGATTATTTGGCACCCTGCACCTGGGTACTAGGCCTTGTATAATATGCCTGCAGATCAATTGAATCACTTCTTTGATAATCTGGTTGCTCACCATGGTTGCAGACCTCCTCACGAGGTGCCCTCTCCCGCCTATTCTCTTACCGCTCTCCATGTTAATTATAACATTTTCATGAGGCCATGAAACAGAGTAAGCCGGGGGGTGTGTAGAGCATTGGAAAGGTATGTTTTAACGAATAACTTAGTGGTGTTTCAAGCAATAGTTGTAACCTTTTCTTTGTTATAAAATAGGGAGAATGTAACGAGAATGAGCACGAATGACCCAATCACTAATAGTTATCTTCTCTATGCAGGTAAAGACAAAAGTGGGAAAGCGCGGTGCAAAACGAGAATTCCATGAGGAGATAACGACTGTCCCTCCAAAACCAAATAAAATCCAGACCAGGGTGAGTAAATCAAGGCAGATCAATCCGGGATGAGATGAAGGACTGTCAGTTCGGAAGGCTAGGCAGAGAAAAGAGAGGAGTTAACAGTTTAACAGATCCCTCAGGATCTTTGATCCTGAGGGATCGTTACTTTCAATTATTTTGTTGTATAGTTAACTCCGCTATTACTTGTATAAAAAGGGACAGCATCGAAGACTTAAGGGACTTTTTTTGATTATCTTGTATCTTTACTTTTCGTTTACAGACTTCACAGTTGGCTAAATTCAGACTATCGAGTCTCTTTGAGACTTAGTTTTGCTGTACTATCATTGATGCGTTAATATAATATATTTGGTGTTACTTTCTCCCTGCATCTGAAGTAAGTTACGACGGTGTGCCATTGGAAGCTAAGGGCCCGGCTCCAACGGACACTAGCTGATTGTATCATTTACAGTTTGGCTTTGTGCGGTTTGTTTATTGTTTTTAATAATCTGATATACTTACATGTTGTTCCATACTTGTTCATCAGTAGTTTTCCTTTTGTAAATCTTTGTAACAAGTTTACATCATATTTCCAGAATTGATCACATAACATTGTTCTGAGCTGTTCACTTCAGTTACAGAATTTATAAGTGGAACGTTTTAGCTACATATGGATGGAGTGATGATCATAAGAAGATGGAATTAATGTCGTGTGTGGACTACTAGTGATTATTTCAGATTATGTGTATATATGATTGACGTTTCCTGTTCATGGTGATTTGCTGTTCCATTTGATTAAGCTGTCTACTTGTACAAAAGGTTGCTCTTTCTTTGTATAGAATTGAGAGTGTTGAACTCGCGAGATTTAGTTTCTTTACTGCCGTTCCTTTTACTGCTGTTCCATTTCTGAATTGCCGTTCCATTCTGCTTTCTTGCTGTTCCTTTTTACTTGCATTCATTGGTTTGGTGTGAGAGGAGGATCAAGGCTGTCGTGAGACACAACAGACGCTATTATGCTCCCAGATCCATGATCCATACTCTAATTCCTTTTCCTTCATCAGTTTCTAGAGGGATGGGTTATTGCTTCCGTACCCTTGACTGATAAAATTACCGTGTGTGATTCCTTTATGCAAAAGTAATTTAGCCATAGCTTAGCATCCGTTTACTCTTGTATTTCTTAGGCCTATACTACTAAGCATTACTCTGACAAATAGCCTCAAATTGAGATACCCTTTACAATAACAAAACGCTCCCGGATTGACTTGTAATGTGAGATAACTAGAGGTGAAAAAGACCCTTGTTACAGCTCTACATGAAGTAGGGGAGATTCATCATCCTCACCCTGGTAAAATGCATCAGCAACCTGATATGATAGGCATATAAACAGGAAAACTGGCCCTCACAGCTGAAATACTTCATTATCAGTTTCATCAAAGGAGCATAAGAATATTTCAGGTACCGAAAAGGAAAAACTCTGCTAAGTTGTCTCAAATAACTGGGCTTGATGTATGGTTCATAATGTTGCCTATCAATTTGCTGCCTTTTGTTCCATTTCTCTCCATTGTTAGGAATACTAGTTGCTAGAGAAATAGATTCTGGTGTTAAAGTGAATGTTACACCAGCTAGAGTAGCTTGACCATCATGTAAATGAAGCACAAACAAATGGGCCAACTGATGGTGAAACTGGATTCTAGCAACCATCTCACAGAACTCATAGTAGGACTGGTGTTGGAAACATGTGATGGTGAGAGGGCAGGCTTGTAGCTCAGCAAGGGTAGTAGGTTCCTCTCGTATGTGTTTGCCACCCTTATGAGGCCTCCTTGGTGCATGTACCTCTGTAGGAGAGTCACTATGTGTCTCTTCCTCACGATCATATGAAGAATCAGACTCCATCTCTGCTAGTAAATGATTTTTCTTGATGAGGAGTAGGAAATTGATGGTGTTTTTAAATTTTTTTCCACCAAGGGGAAAATATGAGGTACTATGGAGAGAGGGAAAAAATGAGGGATTTTGGGACTGTTAGGACAGGGTTTATTTAGGGAAACAGGGGATTAGGGAGTGATATGGGAGTTTTAGGTATAGCAACTAGGGTTTTGGAATTTATATTTAGGATTTGGGAAAATGGGATTTGGGGATAGGGGTAGAAGATTCTTGTGAATATGGGAGTTAGGGAATGGGGAAATAAACTAGGAAAATAAATGGAGGAGTGAAAAAATGAGGGGATGGCAGAATGAACTTGGCAGCCAAATGATAAGTGAAAACCCTAAGCACTATTTTCTTGAGAAATGGAAAGGTAGTAGGGTTTGATTTTCTTCACATAACCACCATAAATCTTAAAGAAAAGCTCCTTCACTAGCAATGAAGAGATCGTGACTTACTTGCACAATGAAAGATTTGAGCGTTTTGGGCAATTTGAGGGAGTTGTTGAAGAAATCGGGCTTGGAAGCTCTATGCACTGTGCTTCAAACCCAACGGACTGCGCCCTTTGTTTGTGTCACGCCAGTTCAAATTTGCATTGAAAATTGTGGCCTTATGCACCGCGCCTGCTGTGTGCGCCGCGCCTCCAATTTTGCACAGTTTTCTCCAAATTTTGCTCCCTTTAAAACACGGCCTTCCTTTGCTCACACTTTGTTCTTTGAATGCAAATGAGCTTTTGAATTGAGAACATGATTTGTACCCAAGAGCTTTTTAATTTTTTATTCATAAAAACCCACTTTTACAATGTTTGCAATGTGATCTTATCTTTAACTCTGTTTTTTGAGCTTTTCACTTTATTTGAGCTTTTTGATGAATTGAATGACTTGTTTTTTGTATGCTTTGCAGGGGATTGGAGCTACTGAGGCTAGGGAAAGTGATCAGGGTTGCCATTGAAATGGTTTACATATGAAAGAAATGAAATTACATGAATTTATACAATAAAACCTAAAATACTCTATTTTTGCTCAAAACAGAGTTTTGAGGAAAAATACATCTCTAAGCACTTGATTATGAATTTTATTTGTACTGGAACCTCCTCATGAGCCTGCTCGCTATTATTGGACATTTTTAAAACCTATTTGATGAAACCCTAGACCTAATGACAGTGAAACCCTAGAAAAGACTTTTGCAAATTTTAAAGAGAAAAAATGACTACAAATGACCTTGATGAGTAAAAATGGGCCAGAAGGTAAAGGACATGAGGGAAACTGTAGGAGAAGTCACTATCGTTAGATGATTCATGCTCCTAATGGAATGCAGCTGACTGGGCAGGACACCTAATATGCAATGCAACAAGAGGATTTGATCTCTGACGGAGGGGTGAAGATACCTACACTAACATTGGCTCCAATGGGGATGGTAGCTCCTTGGAGGTGCCAAGAACTACAGATCTCTGGGAAAGCAGGCAGTGCCTTCCTCCATTGGGCTATAGAGTCAATAACTTTGAAAAATGAAAACCAAACTCTTTTACTCTATTTCAGGACTGAAATGACTAAAAGACCTGACTCTAACAAACCAAACCAAATTGAAATGAAGCCTCAGTTTTATAGCCTTCACCTCGGGCCCCAAACTGAAGAATCAAAACAGTACACACTTGCAATGGAATTTAAACAAACTGGTATGTACAATGATGGGTATGACAGCAGAAAACATTTCACAAATAATACCATTTGAGTAGTCGACCGTTGTCCGGCCCACCACGATAGTCTTAACCATTCATCTCTTGCAAAAGAAAAGCATTTTGGCCCCGATATGCAACGATCCTATAAGGTCCTTTCCAAATATTTTCAAACTTGCCATGTTTACCTTTCTCTTCATTCCTTGCATCCCATTTCAGCACTATGTCTTCTATTTGAAATCTATCTACCTTTGCCTTTCGATCATATATCTTTTTGATTCTCTCTTGCAGCTTGAAAGTGTTTTGAAATACCTCCTCTCTAGTATGCTGCAAATGAATCATTTGATTGATTCTCTGCTGCATATGATCATCTTCGTGTTGGGTGTGGAGCCTGATTATCTTCTATATTGAAAGGTATCGCCACATAGGACCCCAGTTCGAAATGGGGGCGGCAATGCCACCCGTAAAATATTCGCTACAGGGGGGGTCCAGGGGGGGGCAGCTGCGACCTTTGGGAGCCCCCCCTGGCAGGGGGTTTCGGGGGTAGCACCCCCGAAGCTGAAAACAACTGTAAAATTGCCTTGTAAAAGTATAGTAATTTCTAGTCAATCTGGGCCGTTCATTAGGCGGATGATCTGACGGTAGAACTTATGTTTAGTTTAGGGTTTTTTGCCCTAGAAGGCAACTCCTCTCTTTGTATGAGGGTATTGTATTTGAGGCTGTGTGATAGATGTGTATTCTGTGAGCGAGAAATAGAGAGGTGAGACTGTGAGAGAAAACAGAGGATATTACAACCGATTTGCTGTAGGTTGTGTCTCTTCATTTTGCTGGATAATAGAAAGAAAGGACTGGCTGTTCGGGGTGGACGTAGCCCAAACTGGGTGAACCACGTATATCTGTGTCTCTCTTGTTTTGTGCATTTTCTGTGTTTATATTTCTGCAATATTTTATGTGTTCCATTGCTCCGTAATATATAATTTTCTAACAACTGGTATTAGAGCCGAAGGTCTATTTGGCTGATAAACTCGCAGGAAAGAAGGGTTCCTGGTTCGAGTGGGAGCAATGGCGGAAGATTGTAAGTTTAGGGTCGAGAAATTTAACGGCCAAAACTTCTCGCTGTGGAAGATGCAGATGGAAGATTATCTGTATCAGAAAGATCTATACCTACCATTGGGCGGAAAAACAAAGATGTCGACGGGTATGAAAGACGAAGAATGGAACCTTCTCGATAGAAAGGCACTCGGAACAATACGGTTGTGCCTTGCTGCGTCAGTCGCCTTTAACATTTCGAAGGAAACCACGACAGAGGGTTTGATGCAGACATTGTCGAAACTATATGAAAAACCCTCAGCCTCAAACAAGGTATTTCTTATGAAACGGTTATTTAATATGAATATGTCAGAAGGTGGATCTGTTGCAAACCATTTAAATGATTTTAATACAGTTAAAAGTCAATTAAGTTCTGTAGGGTAAACTTTGATGATGAAGTTAGAGCTCTATTATTCTTGTGCTCATTACCAGAAAGTTGGAATGGTTTGGTAATGGCCATTAGTAACTCCGTTTCTGGATCTAGTACTTTAAAGTTTGATGATGTTGTCGGTGCTATCCTTAGCGAGGAAATGCGACGGAAAAGCTCCGGTGAGACATCGGGAAATTCTTTGAGTGCAGAGTCTAGAGGAAGAAAAATGGAAAGAGGAAAGAGCTCAGGATATCGCAGTAAATCAAGGAAAGGCAGATCCAAGTCCAGATCGGGGATAGTGTGCTAGAAATGTGGAAAGAAAGGACACCTAAAGAAAGATTGTAGATCTCGGAAGGGAAAAGAAGGAGATGCACAACAAGAAAACAATCATGAAGCAAATGTTACAGGTGAGGTGTTACAAGATGCTTTGACTCTTTCTTTCGAAAATATTACTGATTCCTGGGTGGTAGATTCAGGGGCTTCATTCCATGCCACACCTGATAAGAAATACTTTCATGACTATGTTCAAGGAGATTTTGGACAAGTTCGTTTGGGTGATGATAAACCCTGTAAAATCGTTGGAATGGGTAAGGTTCTTGTAAAACAACAGAATGGAAACCAATGGCTATTAAAGGAGGTAAGGCATGTTCCAGATCTAAAGAAAAATCTAATTTCAACAGGGTAGTTAGGCGGTGAAGGTTGTGTGACAACTTTCACAGATAAATCTTGGAAGGTCACAAAAGGAGCCCTGGTAATAGCAAAAGGCGAAAAGGTTGGTACATTGTATTTATGCAATGGTATTTCTAACTCTGTTAATTCTTTAACTTCCAAAGGAGCAGATGCAGCATTATGGCATCATAGGCTCGGACACATGAGTGAAAATGGGATGAAGATTCTTCACTCAAGGAATTTGTTGCCGGGTTTGAAGAATGTTGATTTGGACTTCTGTGAGAATTGCATTTATGGAAAACAGAAGAGAGTCAGATTTCTCAGAGTTGGGAAAGAAAAGAAGAATGAAAAATTAGAGCTTGTGCATACAGATTAATGGGGACTTGCTCAAGTATCATCTCTCGGTGGCTCTCGTTATTATGTTACTTTTATTGATGATGCAACTAGAAAAACTTGGATTTATTGTATTAAGAATAAATCTGATGTATTTGATACTTTCAAGAAATGGAAAGCTTTGGTTGAGATTAAGACAGGAAAGAAATTGAAGTGTCTTAGATCAGACAATGGAGGTGAATATTGCAGCAAAGAGTTTGATAGGTACTGTTAAGAGCATGGAATTCGCAGAGAGAAGACAGTTCCAAGAACACCACAAGAAAATGGTGTGTCAGAAAGGATGAACAGAACAATCATGGACCGTGCAAGGTGCATGAGATTGCATGTAGGATTGCCTTTACAGTTTTGGGCAGATGCTATAGATACTGCTGTTTATCTAATAAATAGAGGGCCTTCAAGTTCCTTGGATGGTGGTGTTCCAGAGGAAGCATGGACAGGTAAAAAGTTAAACTACTCTATTTTAAAGCCTTTTGGTTGTGAGGCCTTTGTCCATATTGATAAAGAAAATAGAACAAAGCTTGAGGCAAAGTCAAAGAAATGTACCTTTATTGGATATGGTGTTAATGATTTTGGTTATCGCTTATATGATTACAAAAATCACAAAATCATTAGGAGCAGAGATGTAATATTCAATGAAAAGGTCTTGTATAAGAATTAGTTGCAGGAAAAGAAACAGGAAAAGGAAAAAAAGGAATACGCAGTTCTTGATGAAATCACTGAAAAAGTAAAGGTGCCTGAAAATAATAATAATCAACAACCACAACAACAACAACCACCACAACAACAACAGGCACCCAAAACACCTGAAAGTGGTGTTAGAAGATCTACCAGGATAAGTAGACCCCCTGAACGATACTCTCCTTCATTATATTATTTATTGTTGACTGATTCCTGTGAACCCGAATGCTATGAAGAAGCAATGCAGGTTGAAAGCAGGAAGAAGTGGGAGGTAGCCATGGAAGAAGAGATGGACTCCTTAATGCATAACCAGACTTGGGATTTGGTTAGGTTGCCTGTAGGAAAAACTACATTGAAGAATAAATGGGTTTACAGGCTGAAGGAAGAAGATGGAGGAAAACAAAGGTATAAATCTAGACTTGTGGTGAAGGGGTTTGCACAGAAGAAAGGTATTGATTTTGATGAAATATTTTCTCCTATTGTTAAAATGACTTGAATCAGAACTATTTTAAGTCTTGTAGCAGCTGAAGATTTGCATCTTGAACAGTTAGATGTAAAGACAGCCTTTCTCCATGGGGATTTGGAGGAAGAGATATATATGCAGCAGCCACAAGGATATGAGGTGAAAGGGAAGGAGAAACTAGTGTGCAGGTTGAAGAAGAGCTTGTATGGCTTAAAACAGGCTCCAAGGCAGTGGTATCTAAAATTTGACAAGTTTATGTCTGAACAAAGTTATACTAGATGTCACTCTGATCATTGTGTTTATTTGAAAAAGAAAAATGATGGCAGCTATATTATATTGTTATTGTATGTAGATGACATGCTTGTTGCAGGATCTAACATGCAAGAAATAAATGTGCTCAAAAGAAAATTGGCAAATTCATTTGCAATGAAGGATTTGGGAGCTGCAAAACAAATCCTTGGTATGAGAATAACTAGAGATAGAAAAAATCATAAATTAACATTGTCTCAGAATGAGTACATACAAAACGTGTTGAAAAGATTTAACATGCACAATGCAAAACCAGTTAGTACACCTTTTGCTAGCCATTTCAAACTTAGCAAGGAAATGTGCCCAAAGACCCAAGAAGACATGGATCATATGTCTAAAGTTCCATATGCATCAGCAGTTGGAAGCTTAATGTATGCAATGGTCTGCACAAGGCCTGATATTGCACATGCAGTGGGAGTTGTAAGCAGGTACATGAACAATCCAGGAAAGGAACATTGGATGGCAGTGAAATGGATTCTCAGATATTTGAAAGGTACCACAAATCAAGCATTATGCTTTGGTGGTTCAAACATCTGCCTACAAGGATATGTTGATGCAGATATGGCAGGTGAAAGAGATAACAGGAGGAGCACTACAGGATATGTATTTACTGTTGGAGGAACAGCTGTCAGTTGGGTTTCAAAAATCCAAAGTGTTGTTGCACTTTCAACAACAGAAGCAGAGTATGTTGCTACTACAGAGGCTAGTAAAGAAATGATTTGGTTACAAAGGTTTATGGATGAATTGGGTAAGGAGCATGATATGGGCACGTTATACAGTGATAGCCAAAGTGCCATTCATCTTGCAAAGAACTCAGCATTTAATTCCAGGACTAAACACATACAGATCAAGTACCATTTCATACGATCAATGTTGGAAGATGGAGAGTTGAAGCTGGAAAAGATACACACTAGCCAGAATCCTGCAGATATGCTAACAAAAGTTGTAACCAGGGAGAAACTGAGAATATGCTCAGTTTCAGTTGGTCTTCAAGGATGACGATGAAGATGAGAAATAGCCAGGTCCAAAGAGGAGTCATTGTCCAGCAAATGGAGCAG
This sequence comes from Pinus tabuliformis, assembly GCA_031772625.1. Taxonomy (NCBI): domain Eukaryota; kingdom Viridiplantae; phylum Streptophyta; class Pinopsida; order Pinales; family Pinaceae; genus Pinus; species Pinus tabuliformis. Next base: position 627,662,831 of record CM062805.1, on the reverse strand, counting down.
CGATGGAGTTAATACAATCAGTCTCCAAGTGGGAGATTGTTGGGTGTGGAGCCTGATTTTCTTCTATATTGAAAGGTGTCGCCACATAGGACCCCAGTTCGAAATGGGGGCGACAACGCCGCCTGTAAAATATTCGCTGCAGGGGGGGTCCATGGGGGGGCGGCTGTGACCTTTGGGACCCCCCCCTGGCGGGGGGTTTCGCGGGCAGCGCCCCCGAAGCTAAAAAAAAACTGTAAAATTGCCTTGTAAAAGTATAGTAATTTCTAGTCAATCTGGGCCGTTCATTAGGCGAATGATCTGACAGTAGAACTTATGTTTAGTTTAGGGTTTTTTGCCCTAGAAGGAAACCCCTCTCTTTGTATGAGGGTATTGTATTTGAGGCTATGTGATAGATGTGTATTCTGTGAGTGAGAAACCAAGAGGTGAGACTGTGAGAGAAAACAGAGGATATTACAGCGGATTTGCTGTAGGTTGTGTCTCTTCATTTTGCTAGATAATAGAAAGGAAGGACTGGCTGTTCGGGGTGGACGTAGCCCAAACTGGGTGAACCACGTATATCTGTGTCTCTCTTGTTTTGTGCGTTTTCTGTGTTTATATTTCTGCAATATTTTATGTGTTCCATTGCTCCGTAATATATAATTTTCTAACACTTCGCTGCCTGTTTCTTGTAAGAGTTTGACCACCAGGACTACCAAAGAGGTTGGGAAGATTGTGTCCAAACCATACACAAGCTTGAAAGGAGACATGCCTATAGATTTCTTTTGACTCATTCTGTCTGCCCAAAGCGCATTGACTAGCTTCTTGTGCCAACTGTTCTTGTTAGTTTCCAACAACTTTTTGATAATGTTGACAAGAGATTTATTTGAGGATTCCGCCAATCCATTGCCTTGTGGGTAATTGGTAGTCAAGTGCCCCAAAGTGATTTGATACTTATGACAAAAGTCAATCATTCTTTTAGAGTTAAAGGCTGCTGCATTGTCAGTGATCAGCTTATTTGGATAGCCAAAACGAGACAAAATGTTGTTTTCAAGAAATGAGATAATTACTAAATCAGTAGCCTGCCTTGTGGGAATCGCCTCAATCCATTTGGTGAAATAATCCATCACTGTGAGAATCCATTTATGCTACGCTGAAGAAGAAGGATGGATCTTGCCAATGAAATCCAAACCCCACTGCTAAAATGGAGCACTTACTTCAATGGGCTTGAGTGGTAAAGGCTGCAACTTCCTCTTACCTTGAAAAATCTGAAATTCGTGGTAGCTTGCTACTATTTTGTACACATCAGCAAAAAGATTTGGCAAATAATATCCCGCTCTCAAGATTTTATTGGCTGTTGTCTTCCAGAAAAGATGGCCTCCGTAATCTCCTTTGTGAAAATCTTCCATAACCTGTTTTGCCTCTTCTTCGACCAAACAATTGAGCAAGAAACCATCAAGATCTTTCCAATAGAGTGCATTATTCATGATACAAAACTTGGCAACCTTCAATTTCAAGGTCCTACTCTTGTTCTTAGCCAGTCCAAGTTGTGATGACAGATTTTGGAGTACATAAACAATGTCCAAATACCAAGGAGAAAGCAGAAAAATTTATGATACCTGAGCAGGGAGACTCTCTTCATCTTCCTCGGACATAGCAGCCATGAGATTAATGTCTAAGGCATGCAAATTTGACTCAGCCATTAGTTTAGCCAGCCCCTATCCTTTGATGAGCCTTGTCGGTTTGATCTCCATGTCATACTCCAACAAGGCAGCGATCCATTTGCCTCTCCTCCCTTCTGGATCTGTTTGCACTAAAACATCCTTAACAGTAGCATTAGGGACATAAGCAAGGATGTGAGAATGTAAAATATAAACCCAAAAGTCTTTCAATGCCTTTACCAAAGCAGAGGCCTGTTTTTCAATAATATTGTACTTTAGTGCTACATCCCTTATGGTTCTGCTGAAAAATGCAATTGGTTTCTCAAGCTGGTCTCTTTTCTGCATCAAGATCACTGCCATAGTATGATCCGAGGTAAATGAAAACAAAATAAAATCCTGAGTATAGTGCAGGCTGATCAAAACCAGAGTTGAAGAAAGAGCCAATTTCACTAAATTGAAAGACTTAACTGCCTCTCAGTCCATCTCACTACACTATATTTTTTGAGCATGTTTGTGATTTCCCTTAAATGTTCTACAAGATTAGGCACAAAGCGATGTAAGAAATTCATCTTACCATTGAATGATTGGATTTCTTTCTTACTTCGTGGAAAATCAATCTTTTGAATGGCTTCCACCCGAGCTGGATCGATGTGGATGCCCTCCTTTGATATAATATGACCAAGAAGCTTGCCTTCATCCATGGCAAACAGACTTTTCTTTGGATTGAGAGATATACCATACTTCCTACACCATTGAAATACAATCTTCAAATGATAAAGGTGCTCTTCATCTGAATTAGAGAAAATTGTCAAGTCATCAAGATAAACAACTAGAAAGACATCTTTTTCATTAGCAAATGCAATATCCATTGCCCGCTGAAAGGTTGCACCAGCATTTTTCAATCCGAAAGGCATCTTTGCATAATGAAAAGTTCCCCACGGAGTGGTGAATGTTGTTTTGTCTCTATCATCCTCATGGACCAGAATTTGGTTATAACCCGAATACCCATCGAGTAGCGACATGCGAGATGCTCCAACTACTCTCTGAAGTATGTGATCCATCTTAGGCAATGGATAGTTGTCCTTCAAAGAAACTTTTTTCAGATTTCTAAAATCAATACAAAGTCAAATCTCACCTATTTTCTTGCACACGGGAGCCAAGTTTGAAATCCAATCTAAAAATCTTATGGGGACGATGATGCCAGCTTTGTACAACCGATTCACTTCCTTCTCAATTGAGGGTAGAAGCTTTGGATTTATTATTCTTAGCTTCTGACGAAAAGGCTTTTGATTTGGCTTGATCGGGATGACATGCTGAATTATGCTTGTGTCATATGACTTCAAATCTGAATAATCCCAAGCAAATACATCAGTAAAAGAAGATAGCAAACTGATATACTTTGCTTTTACCTATGGGGCAACGCCTTTGATAATTTCACCATTTTAGAATTTTCAGCTGATCTAATGCTCACATCCTCAACTCCTTTCTCGGTTGGCAGCAAGTTCGGTTTTCGAGCCAGATCATCCTGATCGAATAGCTCCTCTAAAGGTATTAGACCTTTAGGAATGATGTTGTCTTTTAGCTCCAAAACATCCATCTGATTGACTTCTATATCTGCCTCACCATCATCATACTCTACCTCAATAGAAGTGTCTTTGAATTTACCTTAATTTTGCAGAAATTCATCGATCTCATCATCATCTTGAAACACTTGCCAATACCTTTGATTGTTGGGAATAACTGGTGGATGACTCACATGAATTTAAAACTTGTTATTTGAATTCATCAGAATTTTCAAATTACTTGCTGCTGTTGCAAGTGAATCCGTAATGACATTTTGAACACGAGGGACACATGTCAAAGTATAATATGAAAATACTCTAAAAATATCTAGTACCGCATTGCGATAGGCCCACATTCGAGGATGCTTAGCTTGGTATTCCCCTTTCACTTGCTTGATAACTAACTTGGAGTTGCCATACACTAAAATCCTTTTAGCATTCAATTTTCTAAGAATTTTCAAACTAGCCATTAAAGTCTCATATTCAGCCTCATTATTTGAATAGTCAAAATCTAGTTTAAAAGAACAAACCCTTACATTGCTTGACACTTTGTTTGGGACGAAAACAGGGCTGCATATCCAAATGCCAATTCCAACACCTTGCCTTCCAACTGTGCCATCAAAATACATGCTCCACAGGCCTGCTTCATCCTCTTCCAAATGCTGAAATTCTATTTGTTTTGTTTCTCTTCCTTGTTGTCCATCAATATGTTGCTTCTATCAGAAGGTTGATTGCTCAGCGGTACTATCAAGTCTTTGTCTTTCTTGCTTCAAGACCTCCCTGAAGTTTTCAGTGATCTCAGGAATGTCTTCTACTTCTACTACTTGGCTATTCACATCATTAAAGATATCTGAATACAAAACAAATGATTCTAAATCAGTATGTACATAGTTGATTGGATGATTTACCGGTTTCTCCTTGCTAGTGATCATGTACTTCATCTTTTGTTCCCAGTATAGTTTCCTCATCTGACCAAACACGGGAATGGTAGCATAGGAGAAATCAAGCTGCATTTTCCCTTTAATATTTGCTCCCCAAGATCTGGAAAGAAGCATGCCAAATCTAGGAGGTATATCCACCACAACCACATCCATCAAAACATTTTTAGCCGGAATCTGATCCAAACTAACCACCAAATCCTTGATAAGACCAATGCACCTTACTCTACCAGAATCAAAAGAGTAGAGGTCATGATATTTTCTAGTGATATCCAATCCCAATTTCTCCATGATGGCCTTAGGCATGAGATTATGAGAGGCTTCAGAATCAAACATAACATTGTGTAACACATAATCATGCACTGTGAGACTGATGTAAAAAGGAGCCACATCACTATCTTGAGACTGACCTTCCAATGCTGGACCAAAAATCAATTCAGGTCTATCATCTTCCACTTTCACCATATCAGATGACGGATCCAAATTCAAAATCTTAGACACCTGACCTTTATAATTTCTATTCTTAATCAACTCAGTCAAAGGAATAGATATTTTTAACTTGTCAATTTCATTTTCTAAGCTAAAAGCTGAAACTTTCTCTACCTCTTTCACTGAAACCTCTTTCTTTTAAGTTTTCTCCTTTGACACACTTGGCTGATTGGATCTTTCATTAGCTGATGGCATTTTGTTGGTGGTAGGATCAGCTATCTCTTTTCCCTTTTTCTGCACACTGGGAGGATCATTCTTTAGCGCTAAGCCTCCTTCCTTTTCTGAATTGGATTTATGGGCACATCTCTACTTCTGAGGGAATATTGTCACTGCTGGGACGATAAAGCATTCATATATCCCCTTTGGTATTCATCAAACTCTTCCTCAAGAACTGTCTCATTGGCCAAAATGAAATTTTCGTCCCTTTGTACAAATGAATTCTCGGAATACTCCTCATATTTAGTGATGAAAATGGGCATATCATTGGGTATAAAGAAATGATTCTCTTCTCCAATTACATTCTCCTCCTCATCTGATTCTGGACCATGTACAAAATTCTGTTGTAAGGGCATCGTCACCTGTTGCTGCGCTGCTTGGTCTTGTGTCTGCTGCTCTCTTTGTTTGATTCTAAATTATGGTTTCTACTGACCACGGAAGTTGGGATTTATGACTTGTGGTTCAGGCTTGTCAAGTGTTAATCTGTCAAACATATTCTCCATCTTACAAAGCACTTGATCTAAAGTTGAAACCTCTTCCTTTATTGTGACTTTCTTTTCAGCTCTTGCTCTAGCTCTCTTGGCAAGCAGGTTTGATTCAACGCTAACTGCAATCTTCTGCATGTCTTCCAAAGTGGCCAGATCTCTTTCTCTTAATTGATAGGTCATATCAGGGTCAAAACCATCCGGAAACTTTATCAAAGCTAGCCCCATAGGTGGCTTTATATGATCAGGAATTGCATTGTAAACAGAGTTGAATCTGATACAATAATCTTGGATGGACTCACCGACATTTCGCTTGATGTTCTCATATTCGGAAAGGATCTGAAGGGGATTTTTCTTCACTTCCCAGTGATACAAGAATTGTCTCTGTAGATTGGCCAATGTAGTGATAATTGCATCCGGCAAAGCTCTGAACCATTTCTCACTTCACCACCAAAGGTTTGTACAAATAGTCTCATTGTCACATTTTCTACATCAATCTCATGGAGATCGAAGAAATCCATCATCTTGTCCACATGTTGCTGAGCTGTAACACTGCGAGGAGTGCCATCGAACAATGGAATTTTGCTTTGATAATCGGCGGGCATATCATCTAAATTTTGAGGCAGAACAAGGGGTGAAAAACGAGCAACCATTGCTCTTGGTGGATTTGCAATCAGTCTTGGAGATGTTGGGAGAGTGGGTGCAGCTGATGTATGGGGTGTATGAAGAGATGTGTGTGGAGGCGAAAAAATTTTGGATGTTTGAGGAGTAGAAGGAGTGGACGGAGTTGACACTACTGTAGATTTTTTAGTAGAGATAGTGGGCTACATGGGGATGGTGGGAATGAAAGGCGGTTCGGTAGGAATATTTGAGTTAGATGCAATCGTAGAGGACCCAAGGGTTGCAGATGTAGACTCTAAGAAATCAATGATGTTTGAAGCCACAATTGAAGTTTGGAGCTGTTTCAAGATATAATCATCAATTGACTTATTGGCCTTTTCAATTTCAATAGCTTTGAAAAATTCTGGATTTAGGACAGTAGAACCAACCGCACATTCGGATTTTGCTTTAAACAGTGACAGACCAAACTATTCATCAAACTCAAGATCTTCAAGATACTCAAAAACTATAGGACATGAATGAGATTTGAACACAGGAATCACCAAACTTTCTTGACGAAGGATTCTTGGAATAAGATTAGGATTTTCGTACACAGGAGGAGGATCAAGATTCAGATTTTCTCTTGTATATCTTCTGGAAGCCAGTGTGCTATTATTTCCAAGAAATCAAATGGACATTAGCAACTTGTTTAGCCTATCAAATCCTAAACTTCTCATCCAAAAGCTTAGAATTATCAGATGCACTGGGGCAATTTGCAGGTTAGATTTTCCGTTTATAACACTAGACCGGAGATTGACTGAAGTAGCTTTTATCTACTTGTGCTAATGCAAAGAAAAAGCATTTCGAAGGCTACCTGGCTAACCTTTAGACTCCGTCTGTAGTTCATAAAATGAAGAATACCAAAAAATAAACAATTTCTTCCCCAGTATGGTCACCACCATGTTAGAGCCTAAATCTACCTCAGGTTGAGAAAGGTAGGATCTATGACAACATCAAACCACGCTTAACCTGGTAGCTAGCCCTACCAAGTCGGGAGAGGGCTCTCTCCTGGTCAATCTCAGCAAAATATGATCGATTAGGGCTTGATATGACTAATATGATAACTGATTTTAGGCTAGGTATATGTTTAAAAGAGTTTGATTGAATTTAAAGACATTTTGTTGGCTCAAATGAAAAGGCAAATTTGGGTTTGGGGAATGAGGCTCAGTTTTTCAGAGATCTCAATGGGGCAAGGTAGGCAACTGATTTTGGCACTTCAAATCGAATGAGATGGAGAGATTAGATAGGTGAGGAGATGAAGAGGGCAAGAAAACTCATGGATCCTCTTCAAACAGCTAAAAACATCAAAAGCTAAAGCAAAGCCTAGGTACAACACTGCAATTTCAATGGATTCTACCTTTTCCCTTGTTTATTTTAGTTAAGAAGAAACAAGATAGATAATGACATACATAACACATAAGTAAATTCACAATTACAGAAGAAGGTACAATACCAAAAAAAAAATCCACATGAATCCCAAAGAGTGCTGTAAACCCTGGTCTCAATTCCTTATCCAAAATGCCGATATGAGTATACAATGAAGCTCAAGGCTTTCTCAAAAGTCCAACCATGCTAATGAATAAAAGATCACAAGATATAGACAAAGAATAACTCATCCTAGCCTCTAGGGGTCGAGCTCACAATTTTAGGAGCTGTTCCAACTAATTCTAAACTTAGAACTAGAAATTAGGTAGTGGAACAGCTTGCCTCCAGAAACTAGGGAACTGATTCATTCAGTTTCAAACAACTTTTTAATAGATGAATCTACCTCCATAAGTGAAAACTAGACATAATTACATCAATATCCATCATTTTACATTAAATTACATCACAAGTTTGACATTGAGAAAGAGAAAATGTCAAACTATCAAAAACTAGGCGAAAAACAGAGCATTCTTGGTCAAACTGAGCCAAATTTACCCAATGCGCCGCGCCTGATTTCTCTATGATTAGTGCCTGTTTGGAGCCACTTTTGGAGGCCTTCCCAATGTCCAAATTTTCTCCAAGTGCTCTTGTTGGAAATGTCTACTTGTCTACTTTCCAAATCAAGAGGAATTTTTGAATTTTTCCTCAATTTTCCCCTCCAAAATTCAGTTCTCCCAACACTACTTCCTGTGTGTCAAAATAAGCGCAGTAAGGTCATTGTTTGAGTGTTTTTGACCTTTTTGAAGACTGAAAACCAATCAAAATTTCTTGTCCATTGGTAGGAAAGCATATTTTTCCATTCCAAATCCAAAAGTGCTGAGATTTTGTCATTTGGAGGCTCCCATCAAAAGCGAGCGCCAGGTGGCACGGCGCATAGAGCAGAAAATTCTGTTTTTTGTGCCAAAAATTCCAAAAATGAAAAAATTGCCCCAATTTTTTTGAAATTTGGGCTGAGTCTTCTCCATCAAGAGATTTTTTGGGCCAAGGAAGCCTCAGACAATATCTGAAGTCTATCTTGCTCCTTTCGCCTCCTCGATGCCCTTTTCAACTTTGCCTTCAAGCTCCTGATTCTCGCTTTGCAAACTTTGTTTCTTGCCATGTAATGATAAGCCATATGTCTCAACAATGTATTTTCCTTGTTGGCCTTCTCTAACAATATCTATAAGTGGATATTAGCTCTTTCAAGTCAAGATTCCCAATCGACATTGATATCTTGCTCAAGTGATGTGAGCTTCACCTTCCTCCTTTTGGTAGCTTGGCGGTTTTCCTGAATGTTTTGCAACTCCATAATCACTTGCTGATCCTCAAGCTACTTATTTCTTTGCTCCAGGTACTTTATTATCCACTTAGCTCTTTCCAAATTGAGGGACAAGGCATTGATGTCCGCCTGCTGCTCTTGGATGACTTCTTTGAGATTTGAGCTTTGTGGGCCCAAATCAGTATCATCACCCTCAATGAGAATGAACTCAGTCTCTTGCTCGCCTGATGGTCCCTCATCTTGTAATGGCCTCTTGCCTTTGTCCTAAACCTCATGTTCTGATGAAGGAAGCAAGACCCCTTCCACCCCGGGTGGAGATAATACTCGCTTTGGTGCTACGAACAACCGTCTAGTGCCCTTCTGATAAGTGACAAACATCGGAATACTAGCGGTCTGTGTCTCATGACCCTCATGCTGATATGAAGGTTCACCTGTCTCATGCAAAGCCTCTGGAGGTCCCTGAGAAGCTGTGAAGAACTCATGAGAAATGAAATCCTCCCAAGTGATGCCCTGCAAACCAAGCTAATGGATGACCACAATATTAATTAGAGCAAAATGGTAAATAGTGTTGAATTGCTACTGAGGAGTCTTTTCTTGTACTAGGGTGGTCATTTTCTCAATATTTCGGCACATGAAGTAGGGGAGATTCATCATCCTCACCCTGGTAAAATGCATCAGCAACCTGATATGATAGGCATATAAATGAGAAAACTGGCCCTCACAGCTGAAATACTTCATTATCAACTTCATCAAAGGAGCATAAGAATCTTTCAGGTGCCGAAAAGGGAAAACTCTGCTGAGTTGTCTCAAATAACCGGGCTTGATGTATGGTTCATAATGTTGCTTGTCAATTTGCTGCCTTTTGTTCCATTGATCTCAATGTTAGGAATACTGGTTGCTAGAGAAATAGATTATGGTGTTAAAGTGAATGATACACCAGCTAGAGTATCTTGACCATCATGTAAATGAAGCACAAACAAACGGGCCAACTGATGGTGAAACTGGATTCTAGCAACCATCTCACAGAACTCATAGTAGGACTAGTGTTGGAAACATGTGATGGAGAGAGGGCAGGCCTGTAGCTCAGCAAGGGTAGTAGGTTCCTCTCGTATGTGTTTGCCACTCTTATGAGGCCTTCTTGGTGCATGTACCTCTATAGGAGAGTCACTGTGTGTCTCTTCCTCACGATCATATGAAGGATCAAACTCCATCTCTGCTAGTAAATGAAGTTTCTTGATGAGGAGTAGGAAATTGATGGTGTTTTTAAATTTTCTGCCACCAAGGGAAAAATATGAGGGACTGTGGAGAGAGGGAAAAAATGAGGGATTTTGGGACTGTTAGGACAGGGTTTAGTTAGGGAAATAGGGGATTAGGGAGTGATATGGGAGTTTTAGGTATAGCAACTAGGGTTTAGGAATTTATATTTAGGATTTGGGAAAATGGGATTTGGGGATAGGGGTAGATGATTTTTTGGAATATGGGAGTTAGGGAATGGGGAAATAAACTGGGAAAATAAATGGAGTGAAAAAATGAGGGGATGGCAGAATGAACTTGGCAGCCAAATGATAAGTGAAAACCCTAAGCACTATTTTCTTGAGAAATGGAAAGGTAGTAGGGTTTGATTTTCTTCACATAACCAGAATAAATATTAAAGAAAAACGCCTTCACTAGCAATGAAGAGATCGTGACTTACTTGCACAATGAAAGATTTGAGTGTTTTGGGCGATTTGAGGGAGTTGTTGAAGAAATCGGGCTTGGCAGCTCTATGCGCCACGCCTCAAACCCAACATGTCGTGCCCTTTGTGTGCACCATGCCAGTTCAAATCTTCACTGAAAATCGTGGCCCTATGTGCCGTGCCTGCTGTGTGCACCACGCCTCTCACCCAGTGCACCGCGCCTCCAATTTTGCACAGTTTTCTCCAGGTTTTGCTCCCTTTGCTCAAACACGGCCTTCCTTTGCTCACACATTTGTTCTTTGAATGCAAATGAGCTTTTGAATTGAGAACATGATTTATACCCAAGAGATTTTTAATTTTTGATTCATAAAAACCCACTTTTACAATGTTTGCAATGTGACTTTATCTTTAACTCTGTTTTTTGAGCTTTTCACTTTATTTGAGATTTTTTATGAACTGAATGACTTGTTTTTTGTTTGCTTTGTAGGGGATTGGAGCTACTGAGGCTAGGGAAAGTGACCAGGGTTTCCATTGAAATGGTTTACATATGAAAGAAATGAAATTACATGAATTTATACAATAAAAACTAAAATACTCTGTTTTTCCTCAAAACAGAGTTTTGAGGAAAAATACATCTCTGAGCACTTGATTATGAAATTTATTGGTACTGGAACCTCCTCATGTGCTTGCTGGCTATTATTGGACATTTTGAAAACCTATTTGATGAAACCCTAGACCTAATGACAGTGAAACCCTAGAAAATACTTTTGCAAATTTTAAAGAGAAAAAGTGACTGCAAATGACCTCGATGAGTAAAATTGGGCCAGTAGGTAAAGGACATGAGGGGAACTGTAGGAGAAGTCACTACCGTTAGATGATCCATGCTCATAATGGAATGCAGCTAACTGGGTGGGACACCTAATATGCAATGCAACAAGAGGATTTGATCTCTGATGGAGGGATGAAGATACCGACACTAACAAGAGGTGCAATGAGCTGGATGAGTAAGAAACAATCTGTAGTGGCACTATCAACTACAGAGGCAGAATACATGGTAGTCACTCATGTAAACAAGGAAGCATTTTGGTTGTAGATATTATGTTCAAGTATGGGGTTAGTACAGGGAGCTATAAGGATAGACTGTGATAGCCAAAGTGCACTTTTCTTGGTAAAAAACACTGCTTATCATTCAACGACAAAGGACATTGATGTTTGGTATCACTTTGTGAGGGATATGATAGAAGACAAAAAGGTGTTGCTGGTAAAGGTTGATACTTTGAAGAATACTGTGTTATATTCTTTCCATGACTAGCCTCCCTAGTTAACTAGGGGGTTAGAGGGGGGGCGGTTAGTAGCCCTTTGCCCCGGAGAAATTTTTTTTGGACCCTATATTAGGTTGGGTGGACCTACCTATGGATTTGTGCATGGTTTTCGCACATGGTTTTCGACACGATGGTTTTCAGTCCATGGTATTGGATGCTTCGGTAGGTATAAATATGTATTGTAACATTGAAAGCAACATAATGAAAAATCAAGCTGGTAGTCCCAATTTTGGGATCCAGGGGAAAATATCTATGTATATATGTTTTATGAGTTATGCTCTCACATTGTTTATTTTCTATGTTTTACAATTCGTATGTAGGTAATTTCTGTAGGGGTTTAAAACCTACCCACAAGTATATTATCATGGTCATTAACTATTTTAACAAATGGGCTAAAGCCATGCCAATGTTCAATAACACTGTGACTACTGCAACCCTCTTCATCTTTAACCATGTTATCACTTGATTTGGGGTTCCAAAACAATTGGTCTCTAACCATGGCTGCCACTTTGAAGATGAAATATCGCATGAGCTATCCTCTCTATTGGGCTTCAAACATCAATATTCATTGTCTTATTAACCCCAAGGAAATGGCCAAGCTGAAGTTGTCAACAAGATCCTTAAGACTATGATTTAGCAAATGGTGAATAAAACAAGACCAACTAACATTTAATGCTCTTCCCTATTTTGTGGGCCTATAAAACGTTTGTTAAGACCACCACCAGGTTCATTCCTTTCCACCTTGGTGCGAGTCACTTCACTAGGAATCTAGCCTCGACAAGTTGGGCCATTTTCACCCCCTTGCATTCGTTAGTCCACCACAACAAGGTTTGCATTAGATTTGCCACCAATAACCAGTCTGAATATGATGTTGTGATAGGTTTGTTAGATGATGCCCTTGACCTTCGCATACTTCAACTTCATGTTTGTCTGGATTCCTTGCTACTTGTAATGCAATTGAATGGTGTTTATCATGTGCATAATCCCATCCTATTTAGAAAATATCTACGAGTTAAGATTTTGGCGCATGAATTTGAATCCATTTCATTCAATCATGTTCCTAGAGCCTAGAATCACTATGTAGATACCATTGCTAATAACATTATAAATTGGAATTGATCACATGTAAGAAGACATCCATAAACAAATGGTGAACCACAATCATCACAAAAAATATACTTAATCATAAATATGTATCGTAGTACAATGTTTTGAGTCCACTAATCTAAATAGATCCAACATGCTCATTTGCATGTTATCATCAAACAAAAATGGGGAGCCACATGTACCTATGCCTAACCAATATCATTTGGAGCCTAATCACTATCATTTGGAGGCTCTCGAGCCAACGGCTCCATTCCCCCAACCCATAGATCTCATACTTCCTAACCGACCATCGCAATGCGTCGCATGATTCCTCACCACTCAAAGGGAAGACCTCTGCACTCATCTATATACCTATATTCTAGGTCATGTCACCTGTTTTTCACTCCGGTCAGTAATATGTCGCATCTGCGTCGAAGATCCTTCAGTAGAGCATCACCACTTGGTCTCTGTTGTGATGTGGAACCACCCTGATCTACGGCCCTAGGCGCTGCGACTTGTCCTGTGTACTCTGCTAGCCTCGCTGGTGCTATATCTACATAAAACAAAGTTTAGAAACCCGTACCACATACATATATTTATTAAACTATAAATGCATCAAATTTATAACAACTTTCACATACCATTTGGAACCCATGCTCATCCCAGCGGAAGTCATAAGTCAGGATCCCCTTGATAGTTCATGCTACTATATGGATAATCATCTATGTAAAGTGGCATCTGATGCCAACGAGAAAAAAACTAGGTCAGAATACTCATTTGACTCCCCCTCCTCCACCTTATCTTAGCAGCTGCCCCTAACGATGCATCCTGTGTTCTTGTGCCCCCCCCCTCACAAATATGAAGATGAGGTCAAATAGTGGGGATATTCTCAAAGAAGAGTGAGAATAACATTGTCCCAAATGAAAAAATATCATTGGTCCTCTATCTGCATAGTGTCAACTTCTATTTTAATGATGACAACATCATATGGGCCCACCCATACTAGGTCCCTCCTACCACACTTTCCACCAGCATCATCTTCCCTCTAGTGATATGGTGGAAGGCATGACTACCATAGATCCACAACATCGTTGTGGTTTTAGCTTGAGTTCAAGGCTCTCCAAGTCATTGATCTATATGGTCATGCCCTTTGCATGACTCCCTAGTACACAGTGGTGATCAACAAACTCACTTGTATGCCTCCCACGAGGCAACATTGGATATATCTCCTGTACTACCCCCAAAGGGGGAAATCTTGTTAGAAAATATATGTCTTGGATTGTGATTTCGATCTTGTGCATTTGTACTACAAAGGCCTCCTAATATAGGTCCCAATAACTCACTATCCTCAACAAAAAGGGCTCACCTGCCCTCATCATGGGGTTCTTTAAGAACTTCAGCACGCCATTACATGTCAACACCCCTCTCACTACTTGATTCCCCTGAATCTTAGCATATAGGGACTCCAAATCTTATTCTCACCATGATACCTTCAACTCTGCCATACCTGCAAAATACCATTATGTTTTTTTAGTCCAGAGTCAAAGGCATGCATGTCTAGTACCTAGCTTTAGCTCATAGTAGACCATCAATCTTGTCAATCCTCTTAGCCTAGAACACAGTTTTTTCCCTCAAGAATGAATTAGACACATTTGTGGGCCCAATTTCTGAAATCCAAAATGCAAACAAAGCCCCCAAAAGTGCGTTGTGACCATGAGGATGAACAGGGTCCCCCACAAATAATTTAAGCCCTAATTTGAAAGCCTAATCCACAAAAAATGATGAGTAATGTTAGGCCACATACATCCCACTTGTGGATCTTGAATCTGACATTCGGTTTTATGCTACGATATCCACAATATTTGGGGCCTTCTCCTCCTCTCCAAATTCTCCACAACTCACTATGCAAATGAATTGGCTCTAGGGGAAAAAATCCCTTTTATAGGAAAAACCCTAGTGTTTCCATTGCCTATTGCGACCAGACCATAGCTCTATTTGATGAATCATTAGCATCATTGGAAATATCTCACCGAGTTGTATAATGGGTATCTATTTGTTTTTGGTAATTTGACACTTCACTGGGAAGCCATCTTTTCCACGAGGTCTCACTTTGCCGCCTATTAAAACCAAAGTTCTTAATTTGAGCCACTCATACTTTGGTACCACTTTACCTTTGCACTGGTTGACTCATGTGTAAATTTTTGTACGAGTAACCACCATTTACTCATGTTTTCATGGTCCCCTACAGACCTCCCCCACGTGGCAGCATCATTGAGTCACCCTTGTTCAGAGCATCAGAGATGAGTCACCCTTGTATTTATGGAGTCTTTTCTGAGTCCCCTTGTGTCTTGTTACCAAGTTTCATACATATTCATGTCACATCCCTCCCATTTTAAAATAATATTTGGCCTCTAGCTCTATTGCTCCGTCTTTGCTGAATCATTGTTTGAGTCATTGACCACCACCTTTGAAATTGAATCAGTCCTACCAGGTCAACCACCCTTATTATGATCTAACAAGGGAATTCATCAATTAGCCACCCATATTGTTTCCTTCCATCATCATCCCTAGTTTCAGTCCATAAATCACTCTAATATGATTCCTAGTGCCTTTGTTAAGGATTCCTCATTGTCTTAACTCTAGCAGGCCCCCTTTTGTCGACTTCTGCACATTTATTCCATAAGCGTGGTTTAGAGGGTGCTGTACCTTGGTTTTAGCTTCCATCATTGTTCAGTGCCTCAGATCAAGCAAAGGGAATCATCATTTCCCTTTGACTTGGTTGTTTCTCACATGCTTGACACCAGCTACTTATCGCACGATTGAGATTCGTACACTTGATGGTTCGGTGATCCAGATGACTATCCCAGTGATTCTCGAGTGTGTGTGAGATGTTTCAGACCTCATGAGGGGGTGGCCCTTCAGGTAGCCCCCTACATGCCCATATGACCACATATCTTGATCCAACCTCAGATGTAGTTCCACATATGTGATGGGTTCGATTTCCGCCGCTTGCAGCTCCCACAACTTTCATGTCTCCTTCATATGATCCATTCATATCATCAGAGCCCTTTTGAGCTCATCAGGGCTTCTTTTGTTGCGATCCCCCATAACCATGTTAGATTGAGGGGCATTATGTTTCATGTACTCAAATTTTATTATATTCAGTCCTGACCTATGTTTTTCCAGGCACATTATATATATGGGATCCATTGTATTATTTTCTCACCCATTGATGCCAATATATCATGTATCATGTACTTTGTAGCTCAGTCCCACATTATTGGGCTCATCATTATTCTTTGTAAGTAGTTATCTTGACGGGTATGGGTATCCCTCCCCACCTCATTTGAGCTCATGTACTCCCACATAGAAGGATACTTCTATTAGTTTAGTAGGCCTTTTCCCCTCCATTATGTGTCCATCCTTGCATTGCTTCCATTCTTTCTCTCTCTCTCTCTTTGAATCCCCTTTGGTGTCTCATGGAAGTGGAACCAACAAAGTATTTCGGTCATACAATTTTCTCCTAACACTCATACTTTGGGGGTCAATATGTTATCACCAAAAAAGGATCACCTAGCCATTTCTAACTAGGTGGATCGAAATACACCATGTAGGATTAATTTTACCATGGTAAAATCACTTTCGTTGTGGAAAATAATTTAGTAAACTATTTTTATTAAATTATTTTCTGATTTAAATAAAAAAACCCATGAGAATAATTAGACAGGCCATTATTTATTTAATTTTCTGTACAAATAATTATTAAATCGTTATTTAAATAATTATTCCTTGTCACATTTGGCTAAATCCCTTATGAATAATTAAATAAATCACTATTTATTTATTATTCCTTATTTTGATTATGGGAATAACTGTTAAATCACTATTTAGTAATTATTTCAATTTCACACCATTCTTAATTCTCGCGAGATAATTACTAAATCATTTTATTTGTTAATTATTTCTAAATAAAGATATTTAACCATTTTAAATTTCTTTTCCCTCTACAATAAATATAATAAATTATTCCAAGCGGTTTTATCTTGATTTAGTTAATTTTATTTTATTATTCTCCATTTTCGAGATTAACTCAATACTTTGTTATAAATAGGAGGGTTTTCCATTCATTCTTCACCATGATCATAATCATCGTCACCATTATCGTCTTTTTTCTTTCGAGCTTCCATTTGAGTTCTCCACATTTTGTCTGGGTTTTTCACATATTGAGAGAGAAGATCATTTTCTGAAGCATCAAGGACATCAAGGGATCCATCCTGCAAAGGGGGATTTACAAACCCTTTTGTAGATCTCCTTCACCATGTGTTTTTAATAAAGAATTTATTCAATTAAAGTCTTTCCATTTGGGTTATTGCATTGGATATTTTTACTACTTCTTTCTATTCTGGATCGTCTATAATTTTGTTGCAGGTTTTCCATTCTTATTGCAGATTTGAATTGCAAGAAGCCTTCAAATTGTTGTTAGGGTCACTTTTCACCTAGTGACTTAAGCGAAGTGTTTTTGGTATACCTTCCAAAAAAATTCACACTAACAATTTGGACATGTTTTAAAAGAAAGAAAAATATTTTTTTGTCTTTTATTCAAACCCTATCTACCAAGTTAGCTCTCTAGAAGACAATTCGACTCACCTAAGAGACATTCCCCTTCACATGAGCAATCAACTATAAATAGAGTCAATTCGTCTCCATCAAGCATAGAATTCAGATCATTGATCTGAGATAGTAGTATGAGGATCTTGAGGTAGAAATGTGAATGTTTCTGAGGCTAATATATATGAAGGTGTGATGAATAAATGCAAGCTTCCTGTGGCACTATACCTCTGAAAAAGGTGGGCTTCATGTGGCATTATACTTCTAAAATATGTGAGCTTCATATGGCACTATACTTCTGAAATATGCGAGGTTTTTGTGGCACTATATTTATGAGATATGCGAGTTTTCTGTGACACTGCATCTCTATGAAAAATTTATGGACATATAATATCTTGTACAATTGTTTCTTGACAGAGGGTTGACTTGGCACTTGGGTAATTGGTCTACTAGTAATTTGTCTATGACTTGGATTTCTCTCTTTTTTACTATGATAAGGAAACGATTGTCAGGTTCTCCCCTTGTGGATTTTTCGCTTGCCACTAGCCCAATTTTTGGGGTCTCTTGTCTTTGTGCATTGTGATCTCTACTTCATTTGAATGTATAATTGCTTGATGACATAATTGAATGTAGAAAATGCTAAAATAAAAGCATGTATATTAGTCACACATAATTAACATGATAAAAGATTCTACTTGATATCGAATTTCAACACAAACCACACCTTAACTTAGTTTCATATTACAATGGTTCAAGCATCATTCACAATCCACCAAGGACAAAATTATACAAACTATGTTCTAAATGAGAGCTTGATACATACATAAATGTTTAGACTTTTCTATGTTTGGTGGCATTTCGTCATTGTAATACTCTGCTTCCCTTTAGTACTAACTTCGGTTATTTGGTAAATGCCCAAGTGATGTTTGAATAGTCACAACCCTATGATCCAATCTATGTCTACAACAAAATTCACACTCGGTTTCAATTTGTGTGGAGCCCTTAATAGAAGGTATTATTAATGAGTGAAACTGGAACCATATGCTTTCATAGAAATTGAACCCAATCCTTAGCAATGAACAATGCTCATTATTCAACCATAGAACTTATAAGAATATTATAATTCATTTGTATTCGTGGTCAATTTCATTGAACCTAGTGCATTTATAACTCATTGTTTTTTCACATTTCTAACTCATTATTTTTTCCAGTTCATTCGCTTATAGGATGTAGACCAAGATTGAGAAATAATAATTTCATACCATTGTCAAATTTGAAACCACATATTGAACCACAATAATGAAAACAAGTTTGATATATATGTGAAGGTTGAGCTCGACTTATGAGGGAGCCATGCTCGATCTCTGTTGTTAACAAGAGGATTCAGCGTCTTCCACTTTTCATGGATCTTTGTCTTCAATTGAATGGAGATCAACCTCTGGTTACATTCAAATCACAAAGGATCTTAACCTTAGGCCATACTTCAATCAAACAAGAATATAATGTGTCCACCACCCTATATCCATGATCAAATAAAATGGGGGATATCAACTATGGATTTTGGTCGATTAGTTACCTAATAATAATTCCACAACATCTAAAGTTACTTCATAGCCATCAATGATCAATGCAAAACATAACCAAGGTATAAAAAAATAAACCAAAAAACATTCTTCAATCTTTGACCTTCACTTAAACTTGGTGTGACTATGTGAGCCTGAGATCACCACAAAGATATTTTTGTGGTAATACGTGAAAGAACCTTGCAAATGAGGGGAAAGTGAGTTCCCTTTTATAGAGGTCGTGAAAGCTTATAGTAAGGGGCCGACATGATAAAAAATGGAGGGAATCCAAATTCAATTTTGAATTTCAATATTAATTTTTTTAGAGGCAAAAACCCAATGGACAGTAGGCCGACTTAACTCTTAAATGTTAGATAATATACCTTTGATAAATATCCTATCTTGCTACCAAATTTAACTTCTTAAATAACTCCTTCAATAAGAATTGTTCTAGGCTTCATGATTTGGAAAAATATCTAGCCAAAGATAAGCTGCCAAATCATCTCATTTTGAGGACTTTAACCACATAATGGGGCATGAACTTCGAACAAATATATCTCATCAATCGTGAGGAGTTATGAGGCACACCACATACTATTGGAATTGGCATGAAGAGTAGAAACACATGACGCTGGTATTTTAATCAATATTGCATCCTTTACATCCATTTTCCTTAACAAATGATAGACATTTAGGGATTCCTATGGCTCCTTGTCATTTAGAGATTCTAGTCAGTGAAACCTAGACAAATATTAAGAGAATTCAAGGACCAACATTGGCATCAAAGAAAAAAACATTCAACAATCTCCCCCTTTTTCATTGATCGCAACGCATCTACTCCCCCTGTGATTACTTCTTCATCTAAATCCATGCTTATGATCTTACTTTGTTGATTTCTCTCCCCCATTTGACGTCAATGAGAAAGGGTTCTCCCCCTAACAAAATGTCTTTGTCTATCTTCCTGTAATAGACTTCTTTTCTCCCACTAGCATGCTATGCCACAGTTGATTCCACATCCATTACTGAAGATATTTACCATGCATCCTTCTACATGACCTTTCTTGTTGCTTCACTAAACACAAATCCAAAAGATATGATTACTTATCTAATGAATTATTCTCATCTACCATCTACCAACCCATTGAGAGATTGATCTTAAAGTCTACAACCACTACTACTTAGACACCCTCTCTTCAACATTCACAATATAGGGAGCCATAAAATTGGATTCTTTAGAATAATTTATGAACCATATTTGTAGCCAAACCATCCTTGACATGTTCCAGTGTAGATTTGTCATGGTTTTACGTCTTCATAAATCTTGAGAGCATGACTGCTGAGATTTCTTCATTTACTTGATCTTCTTTATTTTTTTTCTTCTCTAGATCTTCTTGTGCATGATATTAGAGTTTTACTTCATAGAGGATTTTTTATTTTATATATAGTCACAAGCTATATTTCTATAGTTGTGGCATTTGAAACATTCTGTGTGATCGCTAAAATATAGAGAAAAATACATACTTTTTGCTAACGAAGAGATTTGAATATTTTTATTTTATTTTGAGAACCTTTCTTCTAGGGCTTTGATATTAACCTTTAAAATCATCCCTGTCATACATTCTAAAATCCCTATCCAAATTCCAAAACTTAGAACATGAGAAACAATAACCATTAAAGATACTAAGGTACTTGGATGAAATGTATTTTCTTGATTGTCTTTGATAAACATTCCTTTTTGGAGGAGGTACAACCCTTCATTGATCTTCATCCTTAATTACTTCAATATTACTTCTTGGAGTAGCATTACTTTTAATCTTCTTTTGACCTTGGTTTGGCCTTTGAAGGATCTTTATGTTAGGCTTCTCATCAATCTTGCCTTGAAGGGGCTTGGAGATTTTTCCTTCGTTGCATGGGGCTTCATCTGTTTCTTTCATCTTTGTATTCAATCGAGTAATGAAATTATTATTCCTTTTGTCATCCAAAAATTTCTCCTTTTTCCATTTCCTAAGCTTATCTATTTCAATTAGGGCATCTTCAAGTTCTATTTTCTTTTGAGCAATAGCTTCTTGAAATTGATTTTCAAGACTTTTCTTCTTTCTTCTGCCTTTTCTACTTGTAGTTTTAGAAGGGTGAACTTTTATACTGCTTTATTAAAATCTTACATTTTTTCCTTCTACCTTTTGCTTTCCTCTTCGAGCATGTTTATTTCTTCTAGAGATGCATCAAGCTCTTTTTTCTTTTGACCAATTTCTAGTACAGATTACTTTAACTGGATTGTGAAGTTTTTCTCTTTCAAGTACCTAAATTCACTTTATTTATTTATTAAGATAATATATGGTGTTGATAAATTCTTCTCCATGTTTACTACTTCTTCTTCTTCATAATTGTCAGATTCTTCAACCTAAGAATCTACTTTATTTGAATCATGATCATCATCATCTTCTTCTTAAATTGCATATTGTTTTGAGTAGAAGATATGGGGATTCTTTCAAATATTTTTGGCTGATGAACATTGATCTACTTTGGCTTTTACAAAGTATGGTAAAGCTCCTAGAATGATATTCATAAATTTTGTATTGTACCTTCTAGATTCATCAGTGGATGTGTCTCCAGATATAATAGAGTGCCATACATCATATCATTGAGCTTGGAAATGGAATTTTGTTTTGGATTCCCATGTTTAATATTTGGCTCAATTAAACTCAAGAGTTGTTAGAAAAAATTAATTATCTTTACATTTGGAAACTACTACAATTTCGGAGGGTTCTTTTGATTATTTGGATGTGTGCTTCTTTGACTTTCCCATCTATTCACTTTTGAGATCTACCTTTCACCTGTTAGGCTGCAATTGAAGGTGTTTCGTATGATACCAATTTTTGGAAATACTAAGAGGGGTGAATCAATATTTCTCTTTAATTAGTTATTTTTAACTTCAAAGAGAATTAATTATCATTAAAATTAGATCAAAACATAAATTAGCAACAATGTTAAACAATGCAAAAACATCCAAGATAATACACAAGATATTTTTAAGAGGAAACCATTCTAGGAGAAAAGCCAATGAATGCTTAATATTGGTATTCAAAATTTGCATCAATTAGGAAGATCCAATTTCCAAGATTTCCATCATCAACTAAAGGAGGCTCCAACCCCTTGGTTTACAGGCTCCAACATGAAGGAAGCTCAAAATCCCTAATTTTCTAGCTCCAACTAAAACAATTCTCCAACAGCTTGATTTCCCATCTCTAACCGAAAGGACACTCCAACACCCTAGTTTTATCAAATTCGATTGAAAGAATTCTCCAAAACCCTCCACAATATCCAACCTACCCTAGGAGCACACTGCCACCTTGAAGTCTTCTCAAACTCCAACTTTAATGAAACTCCAATCTCTTGCCTTGCACAACCTTGCCACCCTGAAGATAGAAGATAAAAGAATAAGACTGATGAAACACAAGCTCATTGTATTTAATTATCATGACACTGCCTTTTCCTTTGTACATGTTGTCGCTGTGACAAACACCCTTCAAAATTTTTCCTACACTCGAATTTTGGAGATTACTGTGGATTTTGTGATTGTTCGTTCTGTAGTCACTTCTTGGTTAGTTGATGCTTTTGAGCTCCCTTATTGGATTGCAAGTGTCGAGGGTACTTTCTCACACATGCTCAGTCCAAAACAAGTTCAAGAGTACATTTTTTTTATGCAAGCTTGAACAAGAATAGCATGGTCCATCAAGACTGTAGCTGTGCGCTGTCTAGTCCATGTTGACATTCAGTGCACACTGACATTGACAATTTCTCACTTCTAGCTGCATTTGTACTTCTTTTTCACTGATTTATGAAAATTGTTGCATTCACACACCTTTATTTTCATGAGTGTTGTTTTCATGTTTTCAGTTGTTGTTTTTGCTTTCTTTCAATCAAATTAGTGTCATTTTCATGTTATCTTCACTTTGGCTTGTGTTTATTTCACTTTTGTTCACATATCGCAAGTGTCATTTGCACTTTAGCACTTGTCGTCTTTTGTCATGTCAGGTATTGCACAATGTAAATAAACTTTTTTTGGTGGTTTCAATAGTTTCTCCATGTGTAAATGAGTTGATCTTACCATGTGAATCTTCGTTGCACTCATTTCCAAATTTTTAAGCACTATCGCACAAGTGTCATCACGATCATTGTAAAGTGTATCTTTAGTGTCGCACTTGTTGTAATTTATCGTAAAGGTTGTCAGAATGATGGAAGTATATTTTTAATGGGTTCCAAATGATATATGTTGTATCATCAACCAATCCCACTATCTGATCACAGTCAATTATTATCACTATTCACATCAGTTTCACTAATCCCACACTTAGCCAAATTTCAGAAAATTCCTAGCAACTTAGCCACATATGGACTTCTTGAACTATGCATTATGCAATTCCATCACTCAAGATACAACTATGCCTCTTGACACTACACAATGCACAGTTCCTGCCTTCCAATATTGAACACTACACAAGTTTAGTGCTCAAGTCCGAGCCTTGGACTCTAAAATTGCGCAATTCAACTCTCTAGCCTAGACCCAACTATTGTCTAGGAAATCCTCTCTATGGACAAAGATGATCCCTCTAGCCCAATGAGTGGGGCTAAAAGGCTATGTGACAATCTATTGGACTCTTTCCTAAGTTACAATTCAAATAATAGACGAGGAAGATGACCTACCTTGTTCTGATGCTATAACATCCTCCTTTGTTGAAGAACTTGAATCACTTGCGCCATAGTCTCAATCCTACTGTTCATAGCATTTAGATACCTGCATAAGAGATCAAGACAAAAAAAAATCATACAAGTACAAATAGCATAATCAAAAGTAAACTACTTAAAAGATCAAGGAGCGTTAAGATAAATGATACATCAACATACACATTTTTGGAAAATGAACCAGCAGTTCTATATATTAATAGAATAAAGGAGGAAGCATACAACCAAGCCTTGATTTCAATAAGATCTCCTTGAGTGAATGTCCACGTCGAAGCTCAAGTTATCCAAGCACTCCTTCCCCAAGCCAAATGATTAGCATGTAGGCATAATCTTAGCATAAGGGTGCAAATAGCCAAAGACCAACCATTTGGTAATGGGAAAATATGAATATATAGGTAGGGAAAGGGAGTTAGGATCTCGCAAAATATAGGAGAAGGCCCTCATCTCAAGGAGGTAGCTCGTAGGGATAATACCAAAAGGCCAAGCCGAGAGGACTCGACCTCATCCACGTTGAAGAACCTCCAGCTCATCATTCTGGAAGCTTCTAGATCACAAAGCTTCTTGTCCTCTTTGGGAAAATTTCGTTTAGGGATCATCACAGGTATCCAAGCCAATAGAACAATGGCATCGTAGGGTTAGTATAGTGCAACTAATGACCATCACAGTTTTCAGTATCACAGGAGTGATGATTCTAAAAATAGGGTTTTAGAGCCATTTCCTTCAAGGGAAGCTCAAGGAATTTTCCAGTTAGTGTTTTAGGGAGGATCTGAGTTGCATATCTGGATGAGTACACTACATGATGGTCATGTTTTGGGCACTTCAGGGTACGTCAAACGGAAGTGCAGGAGGTGTGACAAAATACTGTGTAATAGATTCCCCCTAAAGCATGAAGGCAGAACAGGGAGTGATGGCTGACATGATTTACGAGATTTTGCAAGGATGAGAACAAACACTATCAAGAGACCTACAAATCAAGGATGCATATACATATACATAGCTGATATCAAAACATGAATCCACGGTATGGGTGCATCCATATAGATAATAAGGACTATGTGAAAAGATCCATGGTATGGGCACAACCATCCAAATGAAAAGGATCATTTGTAAATCTAAGATCCAAGGTATGGATGCAACCATCAAAGATAGAAGGATCACCATACATGTGAAGTCCCATTGTATGGTCATAACCATCTGTATAGCAGAAACAAGTGTACGATCATGAATAATACATAACTCCACGCAGCTTGACCCATATCAAATAAGACTCAGTGTCTTGTGCTCCATCCCAACCCGATCAAAGTAAGAATTCTAAGATGCGAATGAATGTGTCGAAGTCAAACATGCTATAAAACCACTTGATTACCAGCCAATGAGGTGGACCATTAACAAGAACGAGAGAAACCATCCATAATGACAATGGTTCTCAAGGTATGATAGTACAATCCGTGAATGTGAAAAAGAAGTTGAAGTCAAACACTCATGGAATCATCTGATCGAAGGCCAATGAGGAAAACCTGTCATCAAATGTGAAGAAATTTCCATTAAGGAATGCAAGATCTAAGGTACTGAAATGGAGTTTCTAAGTCATCTTCCCGGATAATGAGCTGAAGTCAACAAGACGTGACCCGTCAAAGGAGGGCCATGATGAGTCCCCCATCATCGAAATGAAACAAGGAATAAAGTGGAATGAAATGAATAAGATCAAAGACTGTAACAAAGGGTCAAACAATGTATAGGTAATAGA
Organism: Pinus tabuliformis; assembly: GCA_031772625.1. Lineage (NCBI taxonomy): Eukaryota > Viridiplantae > Streptophyta > Pinopsida > Pinales > Pinaceae > Pinus > Pinus tabuliformis. The sequence continues at coordinate 627,637,417 of CM062805.1, read as the reverse complement.
CTGTGGATAGGACTTCTCTTGAACATTGGCGACCCTACTCGAGAGTGTGGTAGCATTTGAATCAACATAGGACTAAAGGTCATGATGAAGAAGTGGAATAGTCAGATGAGATGCAAAAATGTATCACCCAAACCTAAGAGGAAAAGTGACTGAGTGAGGATATCGCAAACCCAACGTGAGAAGTAGAAGAGTGTCATGTTCAAGAGCGACATATTGCCTATATAAAGGATGTTTCATTTTCATTTTTCCCCATTATTTTTAGCGAGTACCCCAATTATTTTTTATCACAAGCTTGAAGGGGATAACATATGCTTGTCATATAAGTTCATTCATTGAATGAATCCATACTAGTAAGTTTTATGAGTCCTAGGAAGGAGAAAATCAACCTCATCATGGTGAGGAGCCTTTCATCGTAAAATTTTCAATGAGTTTGATGGAAGAATAACTTAGTATCTTTTTCATGTTTAGAGAGCTTCAAAACGAGACAAAAAAGAAAACTCCATCATGTCCCTTTTCGTAATTTTTCCCTCAAACCCAAAATGGTAGAAAACAATATTCGAGAGAACCTCTTGACCATGTCGACCAAGGTGTACCTTTTTTTAAAATTACCAATCTTAGCCTGAAAAAGGGGTAAACATCTATTTATATGACATCAATTCATTTAATTTAACGAGTTTGAAAAGACAAGTACTCAAAAATATTTTCATTTTACGAGAGTCAGAAAAGAGCTTAAAGATGACTCCACCTAGAGGAACGAGTGGAATAAAAGGATAACAATTAGTTTCAGTCATGATGGAACTACTCAAAACATGTAAAGGTCAAGAGGCTAGCTAATAAGACCACTCATCACATATGTTCCTCAGGAAAGGGTAAAAAATCCAAGTGAAAGCGTATGATTAGCCAAAGAGATGTTGACAATGGAATGAAAAAACCAAGGCTCAGTTGGAAAAATAGGCTGATAAAAATGAGAATCACGAGATGTAAAGTGGGAATGGTTTCATTTTTACACAATCTTGAAACATGGGAAACTATGATTGAGTATACTTGAGGATAGTTTTATTTTTCACAAGCTTAAAACATGAGAAAAAATATGCTTGAGATAAGTTTGCATGCACCCAACATAATGACTCAATTTGAGGAACACGCCCCCCAAGCATCATTTCATTCACCTAAGTAGACTATTGGTTACTAACAGGTAAATGGAATGAAGGTGCACTTACGAGGTCAAGTGAAAGAATCGAATGGGATTTTACGAGATCTAATCAAAGACTCGAATTGGAAGGGGATTTGTTTCATTTTTTAACGAGCTTGACACAGGAAAAGAACCATGCTCATGGATATCTATTTCATTTTTTAATGAGGTCGACATAGTAAACAAACTATCCTCACAGATACCTATTTCATTTTTTAACGAGGTTGAAATAGTAAAATAACTATCCTCATAGCCCTTGTTTCATTTTTTTAATGATCTTAACACAGGAAAAGAACCATGGTCGTGGCACTTGTTTCATGTTTTAACTAGCTTGACACAAGATAAGGAACTATGCTCCATCCATTTGATCACAAACCAAAAGAGGGCATGGCTTCCAAGAGGTTCACATCAGATGGGGGAACAACACTCTGGAAGGGATACATGTCCAGGGATCTAATGGAAAAATTGGGCTCCAATGCCCCCAGTACATGGCATACTACATCACCTACTAGATCATCAGTAGATGTGGGCATGGAATAGGTGGTCATGTAATTAACCTGTGGTGGGGGTGATACTGCTTGCATATAAGAACCACTTAGGGATGATGGTTGATTGGGATTTGATTCAGAACCAATGAATGTAAGCTGATCAATGATCACAATGCTTCCTTCATGCGAGAAACAAATCACTTGAAAGCGAGAAGAAACAAGATATCCCATGACATAAACATAGTCATGACCAAGGAGTATATTAAAATATAAAGGGCATTGGACAACCATCACATCTATATAGATAGTATTTCCTCCCAAAAGTAATAGGTAACTTAGGAAGGATCCTTAATGATTGAATGGTTCCTTTGTTAAAAGATAACAAATTCTGGGTGACGGGGACAAGCTGAGGAGAACCTAAATCTTTCCAAGCAGTTGAGGATAGGATGCTAGTAGATGTGCCCTCGTATATGACTATGTTAGGCAAGGCAATATGGTAAGCCTATACTATAATATGGAAAGGCACATAAAACATAAGATGATATCTTTCTAGTCGACTCCAATCAAAAGAAGTGAATAAACTACTTGGAGGGGTCATCGTAGGAAAATGAGAGCTGCCCTCTTGCACTATGGGGATAGGAAAACTATTGTCATTCACCTCGAGAATGGGAGGATTTACCTCCAATTCATTGGAAACTGAAGAAACTATAAGAACCTGAGTAGTATGAGGTTGAATCTCTATCGGAAAGGTACGGTTAACTGAAGGTGGAGCTAAGTCTACCAGTTTCTCAACCAAGGGTTGATCGATAATGAACTCACGAGACTCACTTTTGGAGAGAGTGGGCTTGACCAAAGATGAATTTTGATCAATCCCTTGATCAACTAGTGAAGGATTAGGGGAAAGATTTTGATACTCCGATGAAAGACAAGGTTGAGAAGCTATAAGTTTTTCCAATGCTTTGGAAGCTTCATCCATAAGAGGACAAAGGTGAATGGGATGATTACCTTACACACAACTTACAAGGAAATTTGATGTTTCCCTTTTTCTCATGAGCTTTACTAGTTTAAGGTTTATCACCAACATGATTGCCAGAGGCTGATGACAAAAGGTCGATTTGAACCTATGGACCACACTTCTAAGACCTTGGGAATACTATGACAACTTTGAAGAAGGTGGTCGCCCCTACATAACATGCAAGGGAATTTCACTTTCTGAGGGTGGTTGGAAGATTTTTCTTCATTAGTTGCATCAGTAAAAATATTCTTTTTGTTTCCCGCTTGCTTATATTGCTTATTCTTCTTCGTCCTCTTCTTCTTCTTCTTAGCTTCCTGATTACTAGAATCTAGACTTTCACCAGGCGAAGAGGAAGAATGGGGTGAACAATGGTTAATACAGGAAGGGACAACGTTGCCATATAACGAGCACTGATATTTCCAAAAGAAGGAAAAGGCATAGGATTCCTGTTAGAGGGGTTTCCTTGACTGGTAGACTCAAGAAATGTTCCCATTGATATCAACCTAAGATCTACTGAGGAGTATTTTCACAGGAAGGATGTTTTTCCCCAGTCAATTTATTGATTTTAGAACTTTTAACAAAAATAAATTTAAAAGGGGTAATATAGGCAAAAGGGTTTACTACGTATCCGTGCACCATAATATACACCTTAGCTTAAACCAAGGACTTAACGTACAACAACCAATATCCCCGAATTCTGTGTTCGGTGTATCACGTTTACAAGTCGATTGACTTGGTTACCTGTGGCTAAAGGATAACAACCTAATGGTGTCTCCCAATATATACGTGACAGTACGGGGAGCACAATTCCATGTTATCGCTATCTAATGCAGAACCATTCAATGAGAGCATCCCTATATACTTCTCATGATGAAGTGCCTCTGATATACCTAAAAGTACTGGAGAACCTTCTATATACTTCCATACTGGGACGCGATTTCACCCCCAGGATACACTGTAGGTAGTTAACGACAACTGCTATGTTTAAAGATGATAGAAAAAGTCTCTAGCATAGACCTCTAGATATTTGCATAAGTTCCAAATGCTCCTAAGGTTAATTGAGGTAAATTTTAATGTTTATCTTCAATTAAGTTTTGTTTTTAAGGCTGAAAACGATTTCACCTGAATCCCTAAGATGCAACTATATGAGAAAAGTAAAACTTTTCATTTCAATGAAAGCTAGATTAACCAAGGGAAGAAATTTCAATCAATAATGCATCATGCAAAATTCCTTCCACTAACTTTCACTTTCGTCTTCCAAATGCAATGCCAAAAGTAAAAATGTTTTCCACTTTTCACTATCTTAAATGCAACTTTTCGAAAGCAAAATGATTTGAACTTTACTAAGCTGCCCTTATTTGAATTATTCTTTTCTTTTCATTTTGAATGATTTGATGCACCTAATACAATTTTTAGCTTTCAATCATCGAAAAATGTGATCTATTCTCAATGATGAATCTCAAAAAATAACTTTTGAATGCAACTAATCTAATGCATTTTCACGAAAGGTAAATTTCGAAATACAAGCTAAAACAAATGCAAAACGAAGTTTTCAATTATTTCCACAGAAAAAAACACTCAGTCAATCAGCAAAACAAACGTCTCAATGACATCAACAAGCAGAAAGCAATGACCAATTGACCAGAAACCCTATAACTCTGTCAGATTTCACTTTGAAGTAAATGAGACAAATTGTTCAAATTAATCAAGACAATCAATTAAAGAATTGACAAATCCAAGCATATAGGATGGGAAAATATCTTAGGGGCCAAGACACACTGGATTCTAAGGAAGAAACCTTCAAAGTTCTCACATTCAAGGATCATCACTACTTTAGATACCAAAACCTGTGATGATTCGGTTATCATCACTACTTTGCATAGCCAAACCCATGATGGTTGGGGTCATCAACACTAATTTGTATAACAAAAGTAGTGATGATTTTCAGCGCGACCAAATGGTGAAGATTTTTTTTTTCATCGCAACTGTAAAGGTAAAAAATCGCGCTTCTAGTGTGACTATTAGAGCTAAACCAATGATGGGCGAGGACTATGGGGAAAAATATCCCAAGAAACAATCCAGACTTAGCACTCTAATGTAGTAATCAGTGATGTTATAAACCCAGACTAATGCAGGCAAGCCGATAAGTCGATGGTTGGTCTAACTAGTCAAAGGATCTGACTGAAGGAATGGATGGAAAGAGTTATAGCTTCCCCAATGGAGTCACTATTTTGTTGTCTAGGAAATCCTCTATGTGGACAAAGATGATCCCTCTAGCCCAATGAGTGGGACTAGCAACCTACATGGCAACCTATTAGACACTTTCCTAAGTTCCAATTGAAATAAGAGGCGAGGAAGATGGCCTACCATGTTCTGATGCTATAACATTGTCTTTTGTTGAAGACCTTGAATCACTTGTTCCACATGATCGGTACTACTATTCACAACATTTAAATAACTACACAAGAGATCAAGACACCATAAAGCATATAATTACAAATAGCATAATCAAAAGTAACCTACTTAACAGATCAAGGAGTGTTAAGATAATTGATACATCGACATACACATTTATGGAAAATTAACCAGCAGTTGTATATATTAATAGAATAAAGGAGGAAGCATACAACCAAGCCTTGATTTCAATAAGCTCTCCTTGAGTGAATGTCCAAGTCCAAGCTCAAGCTCTCCAAGCACTCCTTCCCCAAGCCAAATGAGTAGCATGTAGGCACAATCTCAGCATAAGGGTGCAAATAACCAAAGACCAACCATTTGGGAATGGGAAAAGATGAATATATAGGTAGGGAAAGGGAATTCGGATCTCTCCAAAGATAGGAGAAGGCCATGATCTCAAGGAGGTAGATCATAGGGATAAGACCAAAAGGAAAAGTTGAGAGAATTCGACATCGTCCATGTCGAACAACCTCTAGCTCGTCGTTCTGGAAGCTTCTATATCACGAAGCTTCTTGTCCTCTTTCGAGAAGTTTCCTTTTAGGGATTATCCTAGGTATCAAATCCAATAGAGAGATGACATCGTCGGGCTATTATAGTGCAACTAGTGACCATCGCGGTTTTTAGTATAAGAGGAGTGATGATTCTAAAACTATGGTTTTAGAGCCATTTCCTTTAGGGGAAGCTCAAGGAATTTTCCAATCAGTGTTTTAGGGTGGATCTGAGTTGCATATCTGGTTCAGGACACTACATTATGGTCATGTTTTGGGCACTTTAGGGTATGTCATAGGGAAGTGCGGGAGGTGTGACAAAATAATGTGTAGCACCATCTACACATTACACAGTCTCTGAGCTCAAGCCCAAACCCTAAGCTCTTGAACTTCACAACTTCGCAATCACAAAGTATGTCTGCCTCCTATAATTGTGTAGTTGATAGAAAAAATGAAAAACCTTGTAGCATGACTCACTAAGACTTAAAACTGTGCAATCTACCTACACAGTCCCGGTTGAATTGTGCATTGCGCAGTCTCAAGGCTCAAGCCTTAAGCCTGAGCTCTTGAACTACACAATTACACAATAACCTGGTCTCCTTGGTCTTCTAGAACTACTCAGTGGGAAACATTAGTGTTCAAGCCCTCAGCCTGGCTCCCTAAGCTCTCTAAATTCATAATAGTTTTGATCAGTCTAAGCTTGAACTATGCATTGTGTAGTCTCAATGCTCAAGCATGACACTTAGCTACCTAAGCTGCACAATTTCACAGTCATTGAGCCTCTACCTTAGCTTGCCACTCGATTCCAACTCACTCAGTGGATCACCATGCATCATTTTAGACTAGGGTTTTTTTCAGACTGATGACGTCTTGTCATGAGTGGATTTCAGATGTAGGGACTCTATCATGATATGGCAAGATGATGAAGAAGTACATGGATAAGGAGGGCATGATTGAAGACACATAGAGAGCTAAAGAGATAATATGATAATCAAGTGATAAGATGAATGAACACTAAATTACAATTGAAGATCAAATATCAGGATTGCATGAAGACTCCATCTAGTTCACAACACTTTAGAGGGTGGATATGAAGAACAAAGTATATCTCTCATGAAGATGAAGCATTTCACATCTATTATTGAAGGAAAAGGAGCAAAAAGAATGGCTCAACATTTCCATGTCATCAAGAAGTTCTTGTCAGCAGTGTCATGCCATGTCATGTCATGAGTTGTCATATGCCACATCATTCTTGTGGATTATGTAATTTCTTATTTGAAAATGTATTGTAAAGTGGAAGTCCAAAGGACATGTATAGATGATAAAGAGTCATGTAAAGTTGAAAAGTCATAGGAAGTCAAACAGTCATGAGGGTAGTCAAAGAGTCACAAGGGAGGTGAAGCATCACCCCATTGGTTATATATACACCCTCATTGTATGAGAAAAGGACTTTTCACCTTGGCTTCTCCCAGAAGGAATCAAAGAGAAAAAGTTGGTACTTTTGGGGAGAAAGTTGTGGCTCCAACGCTCGACTATTGGAGCTAGTGGTGTTCATTGGATAAATGTGTCCTGGAACTTTTACTTAATATATGAAGCCTAATGGCCAACACATTTTTCATGCATGAATTATGAATTTTTATAAGACTGTTCTATGAATGTTTCTGATTCATGTTTGTTTTTAACCTATACTAAAGTAGTTAAACTATTTTGGTTATTTTAGTGCTCATTGTATTGAGGATGTGTTGTACTGGTTATAATGACCGTTGCATCTTTGAGGACTATTCCGCTGGATGCTAGAAGGATCTTTCTGCTTGTATTGGTTGCATGACTATCGCATCTTTGTGGGCTATTTCATTGGCTATGATATGAATCTTTCTTGTTTGTGTGTGTCTCTACTAGTGTGGTACTATTACCTCGCTCTTAGGGGCTCACCTCTTTTTCCCTACGCAGTAGAAGAACCTTGACACACCTACAATTGAACACTAACCATGCACACTCACTTTCTTCTCGAAGGCACATATGTGATCCTCTCTTGGTGATAGCTAAAGCCAAGGAAAATCTATAAGAATATATGGAAACCAAGTCGATACTCTAGAAGGGGCTCCTATTCCAAATGGTGTGAGGTATAATTGGCACTTCACATTGGGTAGACCCCCTTGGTTGATGGATTTCTAACACTATCAACAAAATGGCGCTGGAAGGAGGACTAGACGACAAGTTGTGCCTGTTGAGTCTATTTTAAGCTTTTACTGTAAATGGGTCATCCTCAAATCATACTCCAGGGATGCTTTTCCAACCTATCCCCTGGTAACATTTTAATCCCCAATGAGCCTCTTTGTCTCTTGTCTGAATTGCAGTTTTATGGTGAGGATGGAACATCCATAACTGATTAGATTTCTAATTTTCTTAAATTTTGTGAATATTATAAAATCAATGATGAATATTTTCCTTGTGTGGCTTTATTCCTGACCCTTGAAGGTCGTGTTAATCGATGGTGTCATACCTTACCATCTGCTTCCATCCATTCTTTTCATCATTTCCTCAAGGAGCTTTATCAAGCCTTCGATAGGTATGATTATTGAGATGTTCTTAAAAGAATCAATCAGTTAAGGATGAAGCCTAATGAATTAGTTGATGATTTCTATGATTGATTCCTTCACCTTTGTTATGAATTTATTGAAAAAAACACAAATTAGGATTTCTTCAAGAAAAAGTTTGAGAAATTGGTTCACATCTATTTTCACGGTGAATCTAAACCTCCTGATGTTTCTACTTCCAAAACTCTTATAAATCATGAGACACCTCTAATTTCAGAGGAGGAATCTATGATTCCTTTTGTTCCTTATCCTCCTCCCTTTTCAGTTATGATGTGGGTGCCTCCTTGCAATGATAATTCCTAATCCATCTTCTCATCCTCATATGGATTTTCATGATTCAGATTCAATGGAGGAAATCCCAGAGTGGCTCATGAAGCCTATGGTGAAGATTAACTCCTCCATTACACAAGATGATATCACTATTCATAACTCTAGTCTCGAATTTTATCTAGATTCCTGTTATCCTCTATCATCTACATACCATTATCCTTTGTACCATGATTCATTCGATCAATCTGCTCCACCAACTAGTTTTTCACACTCTTGATTTTCATGTTGCTGGTCCAAATTGTGATCAAGTTTAAGGTAGTCACATTACACAGGTAGAGGAGAAAGAAAGTGAGGATTCTTTCAGTCTTTCTTTTCTTTTTCAAAATCCTCCATGTGAAGATGGTGTTTCCTCATTCTTGGTTGATATCAAATCTATTAATCTCGGTAGTGAATCTAATGAAATCAATTTGTTTATATCCATAGTCTTGGGCAAAAATCATTCTGATGATGATAATTATGTTGATGTATACGATGACAAATTCCCAAGTGCACCAGCTGATCTTTCAATTTCTCATGAAGATTTTAATTTAGATTTAGAATATTATTTGATCAAAGAAGACATTCTTATAGAAACTTCCTCTTCATCTCACTATCCCTTATGCCCTACCATTTGTGATGCATCTACTTGTGATGGAGATACTCCATGCTCTTCAGTTTATTGATCTCATGAGTTATCTTCTCAACTGACATAAGGTGGTGAGATTATCCATAATGAAAATGAAAATAACCAAATAATTGAGTACCCTTTCCATCCCTCATCATTTTTTCTCTTGCATGAAAACAACTCTTCAAATGAACTTGCTCATAAAATTTCTCTGATCCATACATCTTTAGATTTGTTATCAGAAGAATCTTTCAACTTGAGTAATCTGGTTGTTGAAGTTGAAAAATATGGTCAAATCAGTGACAAAGATGGCTTCCATCTGGTGAGAAGTTGTCTTATTGAAACCAATGGTAGAAGCTATCCTCACACCATGCACAATCTTGTTCAATCTTCGGAATGCGATTTTACAATCTTTAAAGGTTCTGGGACTTGTTAGCAAGTTGATGCGCTTCAACTTACATTGATGGTTATGTCCAGATCTCGTGACCCCGATAAGCCCCCAAAACTAAGTCAAATCTGGTTTCTCTCACACAATCCTTCTTTTTTCATGGTTTCACTTGATGTAAATGTACTTTTGAAAATAGTTTGGTATTTCGGATGTAATTTTTCAAATTTCCAATATTTCACTTTTGATCAGATTCTAGAATCTTCTTCAGTTGATTCACCTTCATGAAAATATCTTGCATAAAACTTGGGTTTGTGTTAAAATTGGCAACCAGGGAAAAACTTCATGTGGGTCATCTTATTCATGGCTAATAATATTTTTATTAGATTCCTCTCATCGAGAGGTGTAGGATTGATATAAAGATCGTCCAATTCCGATAAGTATTCATGGAGATATGAATTTATTTTGATTATGGAATTATTATCAAGCCGACCTACAACTCATGTAGGCTCAGAAGCCCAATAGTCGCATCTATTCACCCACCAACGTTGTGTATAAATATAAGAGGACATTTCCTCATTTGGACTCACTCATCTCATCACATCTCTCTCTCTCTACTTCACAGATATGAGTCTCTTCTCTACTGCACTGAAATGGGTCTCTCTCTCTCACACATGTGAAGCCGAAAGCTGTTGAATTTGAAGCTGCAACTGCAGAAGTAAAGATTGACTTGCGTGGCCTAGAAGATCTCTTTGGAACTACGTTGTAGGTTCATCTGAACCTCCTTTTAAAGACGCAACTTTTGGTGGTGGAATGAAGTCAATCCGACGAACGGTTTGCAAGATATCGACTGCCCTAGTTTGAAGCCGGAAACTGTTGAAACTGAAGCTGCAACTGCAGAAGTAAAGATTGACTTGCGTGTCCTAGAAGATCTCCTCATCTAAACTTCGTTGTAGGTTCATCTGAACCTCCTCTGGAAGCTGAAACGTTTGGTGGTGGAATGAAGTCAATCCGACTGTCGATTTGTGAGATATGGTCTGCCCTAGTTTGATAATGAAGCCGCTAATGCTGATGCTACTAATCTAGGGTTTGCTACTACTGATATGAATCAGATTTATTGTACTATTTCTCTCTGCTGAATTATTGAAGATAAAAGAAGATTTGATCAAAGGGTTTCCCCACACATTGTGGGGTTTGTCCTTGGCTAGCCGCCACATCTTGTGTCTCTTGTCTTGGCTTGTTTTCTGTCGATCGTTTAATGTTCTATCTACACTTTACTTTATGTACATGTGATTGCTAATCGGTGGAATATAATAAGAAAAAGAAGTAAACTATTATAAGCATAGAACATACCATAACTTAACATGGTATCAGAGCTGAGGTGAAGACAAAGCCCGAGCAAGAGCAAGAGCAATCATTGAAGAGAAGATTGGCAAGGCTATCCTAAAAGAACTATGGGGTCCTCAACACTCTTTCCTGCCGAAGACAAGCTCCGTGAGAAAGCTGACTATCACGGATGGAAGATGTCTATCGATCTAACCCTTGAAGATCAAGGAGTGCTGGACCATGTAAGAGGCAATATTGTTGAGCCTTCATCAAATGCATCTGCTGCTGCCTGGAACAAATGGAAAAATGGAGAAGTCAAAACAAAGAAGATCATCCAGGACTCTATAGACAAGCGCTTGATGGTCTACATCTCTGATCTAGGCACCTCCAAGGAATTCTACAACAGACTAGTGAGTTTATTTAAAGTTAATGATGCAAATCAAGTTTTGTTTCTTAGAAATAAGTTGAGGGAAATAAAGAAGGGTAAAGATGAAAGTATGCAAGCATACTTCTAAAGAATCACCGAGATCAAGAACGATCTCCTATCTATTGGGGAAACCATTACTGACAGAGAAATGGCACTCACAACTCTCGGAGGATTACCATCTGAATGGTATGTTTTCAGGACTACTCTTCTAAACAATAATGTAATTCCTAGTTTCGAGGAATTAATGGCTAGATGCATTCAAGAACAAACAAGGGTAGAAGTGCAAGAAATGCCCATGCCTAAAGGTCCTCCTGCTGCCTTTTCTTCTCATGCAAAGAAAAGAAATAATTCCGGGACTAAATTAAAAGGAAAGGCTGGACCTAAGGCTAGAAGAAAATGACGATGTTACATTTTCGATAAAGCAAGTCACTATGTATGATATCATGAGAATCATGATCATGGACATAAAGGGCAACATGAGATCATGGACATATAGGATAGCATGATGATGATGCACACTTGTTTGAGCAGCATTATGATGGATAAAATCATGGACATGGGCAGCATGATGATAATCATGATTAGAGAAGCATGGTACAGTATGCAGTGGTGCAACTCGAAATCCCTCTGATGGAAATCAAAGGAATGACAAATTCAACAACAAAGGTAAGAGGAGAGCTGGGAAACAAGGAAGAGGACAAGCATTCAAGAAGGCTAGAAATTCTAGGATGTATTAAATGCACCTGACCTCAAAAGGAACCTAGTGTCCATCTTGGCAATGGAAGACAGAGGCTACAAGGTAACCTTCAGCAATGGCAAGGTATGTATATGGAAAAATAATGTTAAAGATGCCTTTACTCTTGGGTTTAATGTTGATTCATTATATCAGGTCGATGGAAGTCTGCTAGGTGTCATGTCTTGTGACACAACTCTTTAGTCTGAACTTTGGCATCGGAGGTTTGCCCACCTTCATTACAAAGCTATACCCGATGTAAGACAGATGGTAACAGGGATGCCCGAATTCCAAGTAGAGAAAGAAGGTGTATGTCCGGGATGTGCCAAAGGAAAGCTCAAAAGGGGACCATTCCCCTCAAGCCAAAGCGAGACCTACGATATATTACAATTGGTTTACTCAGGCATACCTGAGGTTGGCATTAAGAGGGAGACTACTACACCACATACTCCTGAGCAGAATGGTGTGGTGGGAAGGAAGAACCACACGATGATGGAAGTTGTCCAGGCCATGCTACATGATCAAAGACTTCTAAAGTTTCTATGGGCTGAAACTACAATCACCGCCGTATATGTACAAAATCGATGCCCTCATCAAGCATTGGGTTCCTAAACTCCTGAAGAAATGTTCACCATCGGTCAAAGGTAAGTCGTGATTAGTCATGATGTCACCTTTGACAAAGATATGGCTCTCAGTAAGGTGGACAATCTGCTGACTTTGAGTAGCTCTCAAGAAGCCAACACCAGGGAACTGAAAGAAAAGGATGATGAATCAATGCCTGATGTAGAAGAACCCATGGATCCGATTGATCCTCATCCACATGAGCCTTCCTCTTCCAGGAAGAGGCCTTCATGGCTTAGGGGGATACTTGATGATGCTGAAGGACATGCTGCACCCTGAGGAACCTTCCATCAAAGTAAGAAACTTAACAGGTATCAGGGATACCTGACCATCATGAGCATGATCATACAAAATGAACCTTCATCATTCTTAGATGTCATCAAGCATTAACTATGGAAGGATGCTATGATCATAGAATATGAGTCTATTATGGAGAATGATGTCTGGGAAGTAGTTCCTAGACCCTGGACAAGACAATTGTTACTTCAAAATGGCTTTACAAGATAAAGCATGCAGCAAATGGAAGTATGGAAAAGTATAAGGTTCATTTTGTTGCTCGTGGTTTATCCTAGAAGGGAGGTATAGACTATGATATTTGCACCTGTTGCCAGATATACGGCCATCCGCTTGATCATAGCCCTTATGGCTTCACAAGGATGGAACCTACATCAGATGGATGTTAAGACCGCGTTCTTGCATGGTTCTATCAAAGAAGAGGTCTACGTGGAGCAACCTGAAGGATTTGAGATTTATGATTGAAAATCTCATGTATGCAGGTTGAAGAAGGCTCTCTATGGGCTGAAGCAAGCACCCCGAGCATGGTATGAGAGGATCGATAGCTACTTGATGAAGCTGGGATTCACTAGGAGTGAAGCTGATCCTAACCTTTACTTTAAGGTTGAAGATGACAAGCCTCTCATACTGGTGTTGTATGTGGATGACCTCTTTCTAACAAGTGCAAACCCTCTCATTCACAAATGTAAGAGGGAGATGGCTCCTGAATTTGAAATGAAGGACCAAGGACTTGAAGTGTGGCAGAAGCCAAGCGAAATTTTCCTATCTCAAGGGAAATATGTGGTAAAGATATTGGAAAGATTTGGTATGATGGACTGCAAGCCTGTGACTACCTCAAGGATCTTAACTTTTAGAAGTTATATGGTAGTGATGTTCGGACCAGATTTGGGAAATGCCTCTGAGTTTCATAAAATCATTCGCATTGATGTTCTTGGTGAACCTCTGTCCGAACATATTTTTTGCAGTTAGCATTGTGAGCTCATATTTGGTTGAGCCTCACTGGATTGATGCCAGGAATCTTCTGAGATGTCTTCAGGACACAATCTCTCATGGATTAAGATACACTTCCGGAGATGTGAGACTACTTAGATATACTGATGTTGATTGGGTGGGCAGTGTGGTGGACTGTAAGAGCACTTCTGGGTGCTGTTTCACCTTGGGATCTGCTTCGATATCCTGGATGAGCAGGAAGCAGAAGTCGGTGGCTTTGAGCACCGCCGAAGCAGGATATATTGTTGCTAGCATAACCTCGTGTGAGGTAGTCTGGTTGCGAAAGCTCTTCAGTGAGCTGTTTGGATTTACATTGGATACCACTGTGATTCTCTATAACAACCAGAGGTGGGATTTGATTATTGAGGAATCCCATATTCGTCAATTGCTCCAGCAGATAGACATCATCTTGGATATGGTAAGTTGATGAGCAAGGAGGCTCCATCGCATTAAGATGATGTACAGGTTGATACACCTTATCAAAGCCCCGAGGAAAGATCTAATCTGTGATTTTCCCAAACGACTTGGAGTCGGTAAGAAACCCTTGTACAAGGGTCCTGCATGTTGCATACATTGAGCTCTGGGAGCTCTGAGGGCTTGCGGTTATTACTGGAGCAACATTCGACCACAGGGTGACTCACCCTCCCCTGGTGGTGCACACTGGAACAAGATGATTTGCTCTCTTGTGGGACAAGATGATTCGCTCTCTTGTGGAACAGGATGATTCGCTCTCCTGTGTAGCAGGATGATTATTTCTCCTGTGAGGCCTGGATTGATGTGTTCTCCATGGCGATTGTAGCAGGATTGATGTGTTCTCCTGTGAGACCTGTATTGATGTGTTCTCCATGGTGGCCTGGATTGATGTGTTCTCCATGGCAATTGTAGCAGGATTGATGTGTTCTCCTGTGAGGCCTGGATTGATGTGTTCTCCATGGCAATTGTAGCAGGATTGATGTCTTCTCCTGTGAGGACAGGATTGATTAGTTCTCCTGTCGAGGCATCCTACCCATGCAGTCTGGGACTCATGGGAAGTACCTCTCATCTGATCAATGAGCAGGGAAATGAAGTTAGGGACCATAGTAGTACCGATGGACGCATCGTTGTAACTACCGTACTCCCTACGCTAGGATGACCTCCATTGATCTGGGATCAATGATACTGGTCTAGGACTAGAGGTAGGAGTTGTACCATACTATGACGCTGACTTCGGGTCGGTTGAGACTGGTCTGGGATCAATGGTACATACTCTGAGACTGACTTTGAGTCAGTGGAGGATGATATTGGTCTGGGACCATTGGAGTTGTACTCACTATGACGCTGACTTTGGGTTGGTTGAGACTGGTCTGGGACCAGTGGTACATACTCCGAGACTGACTTTGAGTCAGTATGATACATCCTCGATCATTTCTTCTTCTTCATAATTCGGACAAAAGCAGAGTAGAACAGAACAATGCAAGAGCAGAGCAGAACAGAACAAAACAATACAGCTCAGTGTAGGGCAGAACAAGACAAAGCAGAGCAGATCAGGGCAAGGGTCAGGCTATACAAGGCAGTGCATTTGATGGATGGATAGTAACAACCGATAGACAGATTGCAGATGAAGTTCTCCATGGTTGAGAGGGAGTGTTGAAATTGGAAACTAGGGCAAAACTTCATGTGGGTCATCTTATTCATGGCTAATAATATTATTATTAGATTCCTCTCATCGAGAGGTGTAGAATTGATATAAAGATCATCCAATTCCGATAAGTATTCATGGAGATATGACTTTATTTTGATTATGGAATTATTATCAAGCCGACCTACAACTCATGTAGGCTCAGAAGCCCAACAGTCGCATCTATTCACCCACCAACGTTGTGTATAAATATTAGAGGACTTTTCCTCATTTGGACTCACTCATCTCATCACATCTCTCTCTCTCTCTACTGCGCAGATATGAGTCTCTTCTCTACTGTGCTGAAATGGGTCTCTCTCTCTCACACATGTGAAGCCGGAAGCTGTTGAATTTGAAGCTGCAACTGCAGAAGTAAAGATTGACTTGCGTGGCCTAGAAGATCTCATCTTTGGAACTATGATGTAGGTTCATCTGAACCTCCTTTGAAAGCCGCAACTTTTGGTGGTGGAATGAAGTCAATCCGACGAACGGTTTGCAAGATATCGACTGCCCTAGTTTGAAGCTGGAAACTACTGAAACTGAAGCTGCAACTGCAAAAGTAAAGATTGACTTGCGTGGCCTAGAAGATCTACTCATCTGAAATACGTTGTAGGTTCATCTGAACCTCCTTTGGAAGCCGAAACTTTTGGTGGTGGAATGAAGTCAATCCGACTGTCGGTTTGTGAGATATGGTCTGCCCTAGTTTGATAATGAAGCCGCTAATGCTGATGCTATCGATCTAGGGTTTGCTACTACTGATATGAATCAGATTTATTGTACTATTTCTCTCTGCTGAATTATTGAAGATAAAAGAATATTTGATCAAAGGGTTTCCCCACACATTGTGGGGTTTGTCCCTGGCTAGCCGCCACATCTTGTGTCTCTTGTCTTGGCTTGTTTTCTGTCGATCGTTTAATGTTCTATCTGCACTTTACTTTATGTACATGTGATTGCTAATCGGTGGAATATAATAAGAAAAAGAAGTAAACTGTTATAAGCATAGAACATACCATAACTTAACAATTTGGAATGTGTATATCTCTTAAATTCATGGAACTATGAAGGTGATCACCTCAAAGATCATATTTGGCTGAAGGGATCATATCTATCGTATTTATTTCATGATAAGAAACTCTTGGTTTTCCTTGTGAATATCATATTGTGGATCGTGTTCTTCATAGCACCTAGAATCTCTTGAGTGAAAATGAATGCATGATTTATTTTGTGAATCAAATTCTTCTTCGTTCACTATATTCTAACCTATATCATGTGTTTGTTGTACTGACAACCCTTTTCACTTCTTTCAATGATTATGATGCAAATGTAGTGTGTCATTTTTCATGCAAAGAAGATGATTCTATTATTCAAAGAACTTGTGAAGATGTTCAAACTAATTTATATTTTTTTATTTTCTAACTCGGAATATGATGCCAAAAATGGTCCATTTGATCATGATATTAAATGTCATTAGTTTCACCACTTTCCCACCAGTATATTGAATGACAATTTTTTTTATGTCCTTTGATCTCCATGGTTAAACATCCCACCATTTGGATACTTTTTGAACAATTGAGGCACTTCATACGATGTTGATGGTTATGTTAGGTCCTCATTTTCTAAGAATGTCTGTTGAATATGATCAGATCCATTTTCCCTCACGAGATACTCATCCCGGTTCCTCATGCTTAATTGAAAATTCATTATTTCAAAGTTTTTAGGTTTTTCAAGAGGATTGTTTCTACTTTCATGATTCAATTGCTCAACAGTTGGAAAAATATTACTTGGAAAGCTCCATTGTAAATAACAAGTTTCAACCTTTTCTCTTACTTTCTAAGAAACATGACACAGAAGAAGGTGGATTCACAAGCAGTCTTTGAGGTTTGTCTGATTATGGTTTCCATAAAAAATGTAAGAATGTGAACTTGATAAAAGTAGTGGTTGTGACACATTTTTTCCCACAAGAAATACCTTATTTTTGTTGTGCAAGTCATTTAATCTCTTATCTTTTCCATATCACATTTTTTTATATTTCTTTTGTTTGATCACATAGTTGTGATTGCAAGTCAGGAAAAAATATGGTGGCTACATTGGAAATTTCATTACACTTCACCTTGACCTTCTAGCTATTTAGGTTAGGATTAGTATTAGTTGCATTCTAGTTTCCCCTTTATTGCACTCATCCCACATTTGTCCTCATTATTTCTTGTATTTTCTTACCTTTTTCTTGCATCATGCTTTGTTTTTTCTTTATTGTTGTGTCATGTCTTTTCCTTTTGTTCTATCAATAAGACTTTGCATGAAGGGTGTCCTATTTGGGCTCGAAAGGCAAAGTGGAAAAATAGAAAAAGGACTTTGTGAAACTACAACACTTGGCTAACTCTCTATGATTCTTACTTGTCTTGGTTACACCTATGGGTTAATGATGTTTCGACGGAAAATATGATCCTTGCATTAGGAAAGCCTTGTGTCAAACCATGATCTCCATGTCTATTCTAGAAACCTCATCCCTACACTCGGGTTTTTATGTTTTTGTGTTTTCTGGATGATCCAATCAAGTAGAGAAGGACAAGGGAAAAATATAAATGAGGAAACCTAAATCAAAGGTCTCCATATGCTTATATGAAGGAACAACCTCTCCTTCTCTCAATAATGTGAGGTCCCTCTTCTGCCCATAAATAAATAAGTGCCAATGCATAGTCCTCTTTAAATAAATAAATAAATAAAGGCAAAAGAAGAGAAAGGATTCCTATGGAGAGAGATGAAGCAAGCAACACTGTCGGGGTACTGTCCAGGTTTTCTTGTAGGGAAGCAATTTTTGTGTTCTTAAAGTGACTCCACCGGGTTACTGTCCAGGCCTACTAGAAGTGGAGCAACACCAAAGATGAAAAATTATACTATGAAAATATAAAGCTCAGGAACATAATTACCCTATCCTACTTGGAAACATTGTGTTATTGCTGATCTTATGTTTGTGTTTGTTAGAAAATTATATATTACGGAGAAACGAAACACATAAAATATATTGCAGAAATACAAACATAGAAAACACATAAAACAAGAGAGACACAGATATATGTGGTTCACCCAATTTGGGCTACGTCCACGTAGAAACAACTAGTCTTTCCTTTTATATTATCCAACAAATTGAAGAGATAAAACCTACAATAGATCCACTGTAATTCCCTCTTTGCTCTCACACAATCTCCTCTCTCTTTCTCACTCAGAATATAGATCTACATAGACACAATACAATTCCCCCATATAGACCGAGGGGTTGACTTCTAGGGCAAAAAACCCTAAATTAAACATAACTTCTCCCATCAAATCTCCGCCTAATGAATGGTTCAAATTGACTACAAAATTACAAAATTTTACAAGGCAATTGTACATCTATTTTTAGTTTCAGGGGCGTTGTCCCTGATCCCCTTCCAAGGGGGGCTCCCAAAGGTCGCAGTCGCCCCCCCTAGACCCCCCCCGTAGTGTAAATATTACGGGTGATGTTTTCACCACATTATGAAATGGGGTCCAATGCGGTGATACCTCTGAATAAAGAAGATAATCAGGCTCCACACCCAACAGTGTTTAAATGAGTAAAGGAATGGAAGGGACTATGTTTATGCACAAGATAAGTGGGGAAGCCATGGTAGTCTGAATAATGAATCAACACTTCCTGAAGAACTAGACCTGTATGAAAGAATTGACCAAGGTAGAGAAGATGGAGTTCTACTAGTGTATCGCCAAGTGTTGTCATTGTGACAAACAACCTCCAAAATTTTGGCTACACTCGAATTTTGGAGCCTACTGCGGATCTTGCAGTCATTTTTTCTGTAGTCACTTCTTGGTAAGTGGATTCTTTTGAGATCCCTTCTTGCATTAGAAGTGTCAAGGGTAATTTATCACACATGCTCAGTCTACAACAAGTTCACGAGCACATTCTTTTATGCAAGCTTGAACAGGCATAGCACAATCCATTAAGATTGTTCCTGTGCAATTTTTAATCCATGTCAGTAGTCAATGCACAGTAAAATTGATAGTTTCTCACTTCTAGCTACATTTTTACTTCTATTTCAGTGAGTTTTACAAATTGTCTCTTTTGCACATCTTTATTTTTGTGAGTATATTTTTCATGTTTTTGGTTGTCTCTTTTTCTTACTTTCACTTTAATTAGTTTCGTTTTCATGTTTTCTCACTCTGGCATGTGTTACTTTCACTTTCATTCACATATCACAAGTGTCATTCACACTTTAGAATTTGTCATCTTTTGGCATGCTAAGTGTCGCATAATGTACAGAAGCTTGTTTTGGTGGTTTCAAGAGGTTCTCCTTGTTTAAATGAGACGACCTTACCATGTAAACCTTCTTCACACTCATTTCCAAACTTTCAATAACTGTTGCACAAGTGTCATCATAGTCGTCACAAAGTGTATCGTTAGTGTCACACTTGTCGTAAGTTGTCGCCCTAAGGGAAGTATGTTGTTAAAGTGTTATGGATGATCCATGTTGTGTCATCAAGCACTCTAAGTGTGTGATTTTAGTCAATTCCTATCACTATTCACATTAGTTTCACTGATCCCACACTTAGTCAAATTTCAAAACATTCCCAGCAACTTAGCCTCATCCGACCTTCCTGAACTACACATTACGCAGTCCCAACCCTCAAGCTGCAACCATGCCTCTTAACATTATGCAATTCACATTTCTTGCCTTCTAGGACTATGCACTATGGAGTTTCAGTTCTCAATCCTGAGTCTTGGCCTCCAAAATTGTGCAATTCAGCTCTCCAACCTGGCCCCAATTGTGCACTTCACAATCTCTCAGATCAAACCCAAACCCTGAGCTCTTGAACTATGCAAATGAACAATCATCAAGTATCCTCCACCTCCTAGAACTACGTGGTTGACCGAAACAATGAAAAACCATGTAGCTTGACTCACTGAGCCTAAAAACTGTGCAATGTTCCTGCACAGTCCAGCATGAATTGTGCATTTCCTAGTATCAAGGGTCAAGCATCAACCTTGAGCTCTTGAATTTCACAATTGTGTACACCTAGGCTCCTAAGTCTTCCAAAACCATGCAATAGGAAAAATCAATGTTCAACCCCTTAGACTGGCTCCCTAAGATCCCTAGCTATGCAATAATTTTACTTAGTACAAGCCTGAACTATGCATTGCACAATATCAAGGCTCAAGCCGGACCCTCGGTTGCCTAAGCTGCACAATTTCATAGTCACTGAGCCTCTACCTCATCCTGCCACTCCGTTATGGCTCAGTTAGTGTATCATCACGTGACATATTAGACTAGGGGTTTATTAGACAGATGTTGTCTTGTCATGAGTGGATTGAAAATGTAGGAATGCTATCATGATATGGAAATATGATGAAGAAGGATATGGAGAAGGAGGATATGCTAGAAGACACATATGGAGCTGAAGAGAAAATATGATCATCAGGTAAGAAGATGAAGGAACACTAGATTACAACAAAATATCAAATATCAGGACTACATCAAGACTCCATTTGATTCACAACCCTTTGGAGGGTGGATATGAAGACCAAATCATATCTCTCATGAATATGAAGCGTTGCATGTATATTGTTGAAGGAAAAGGAGCAGCAAGAATGGCTGAAAATTTCCATGTCATCAAGGAGTCCTTGTCAACAATGTCATTCCATGTCATGTCATGAGTCGTCATATGCCACATCATTCTTGTGGTTATGTAATTCTTATTCAAAAATGCTAGGACATGTACAAAATATCAAGAGTCATGTAAACTTGAAAAGTCATAGGAAGTAAAAGAGTCATGAGGGTAGTGAAAGAGTCACAAGGGAGGCGAAGGATCACCCCATTGGTTATATATACACCCTCATTGTATGAGCAAAGAACATTTCACCTTGGCTTCTCCCATAAGGCATAAGAGAGATAAAGTTGGTACTTTTGGGGTGCAAGTCATGGCTCCAATTGTCCACTATTGGAGCTAGTGGTGTTCATTATATACATGTGTCCTCGAATTTTTACTTAATATATGAAGCTTGATTGCCAATACATTCTTCATGCATGAATTATCAATGTTTATAAGACTATTCCGTGAATGTTTATGATTCATGTTTTTTTTCACGTATACTAAAGTAGTTGAAATATTTCATTTATTTTAGTTCTCATTTTATTGAGGACATTTTGTACTAGTTGCACTGAGCGTTTCATCTTTGTGGACTATTCCATTGGATCCTAGACATATATTTCTGCTTGTATTGGTTTCATGACTGTTGTATCTTTGTGGAATATTTCGCTGGGTGTTAGAAGATTTTTTTTTGTTTGTGTGTGTCTCTACTAGGGTGGTAATATTACCTCGATCTTAGGGGTCACCTCTTTTTCCCTCCATAGTAGGAGAACCTTGACACACCTACATCTGAACACTCATCAGGCACACTTAATTGATTCTAAAAGACACATATGTGATTCTCTCTTTGGAATTCACATTCGGGAGACCTACTTGGTTGATTGATTTCTAGCACTGTCTATAGTACAACAATCGAGTCTTGCTATCATAATACATTTCTAATGTTGTCACTGCAAAATGAAGGTCATCACCAACTGTATAATATTTTATGCTCAAATGATCAGATCCTAGAAGCACAAACAACATTTCCAAGTACAAATCATATCTTAACAACTTTTATCATCACATACACATCTTTGAGAAACCCTGGTATCTTTATTTTAGGCAGAAGTCATAGCATAACATAGATTAACATAATCATGGTAATATCATTAAGAAGCACACGTTTTATGCATCATGTCAAGTCAAACTAGAAGTACACTTATCAATGATATGGTAAATATTCTCAAATGCTAGCACAATATTACAAGCTTTGTAATGCAACAACAAAAGAATTGGCAACAGGACCAAACTCTGCCCTCAACATATTTGTCAACCCTTAATGGATGCATATTTTGGCACAAACCCTAGTCAACATTATCTATCTTGTGACCAACAAACCTTTCTTTTTTCATAAGTATTTATATATTATAATAAAGGATTTTATCATCAAATCAAGAATTCTCATGTCTCTAAGATTGTTCACTACAAAGCCTTGATTATGAAACTTCTTCCGAAATTCAAAAATTGAGTAAAAAAAAACCTCAAAATCATTTATAACCATATAGTACTATATACCATTTTACAAATACCACTTTCTAGGAATTTTTTTACAAATTAATCAAATGTTGGTTGTTGTGCTACAAAATGCTCACCAGAGATTGAAAATAGAACAACAAAATGAAAAGTATGTTATATAATGAAATTTTGACTTGTCAATCCACAAAACTGTGAAAAGTTACAACACATACATGCATGCCACCAATTATGACGCTTTATGACACTTGTCGACCTTGGTAGAGGAGAATAACATATGAACTCACGATCATGGTTCAATTGTGTTGAAAGTGAATTTTCATGAAATACACTATTCAAGCCTATGAAATTTGCCTCAAAAGCACAAGGCTAACACTGCAACATTCTCATCTCTCAACAAATTCAATCACAAATCTGTGAACCCGCGACCTTATTTAGTTGTGCCAATCTACGACTCGTCTCAATAGTCTTAATTCATAAATGTTTATGGGCTTGTTGAAACTCAACCCAAGCACAACAGACCTATGTTTTAGTACTAAGACCACACATTAATTTATTCATATATCACATTGGTTCAAGAATTATTTGTGACCCACCAAAGCCAAAATTATACGATATGCATTCCAGATGAGAGATCTCGATACATACATAATTATTTGGCCTTTGCTATGTTTGGAATTATTTTTTCATTATAGAATGTTGTTGTTATTCGCTACCAAATTTAGTTACCTAGTCAATGTCAAAGTGATATTTGAATAGTCACAACCCTATGATATGATCTATGTCTACAACATAATTCTGATTTGGTTCCAATTTGAGTGGAACCCTTACCACAAAATGGAACCATATACTTTCTTTACATTTGAACCCAATCCTTAGTAATGAAACAAAGCTCATTATTCAACCACATGGCTTATAATAATATTATAATTCATTTGTAATCATGTTCAATTTCATCAAATCTAATGCATTGCCAACTCATTGTTTTTCCCACTTCATTCGCTTATAGGACATAGACCAAGACTTTGAAATTAAAATTTCATACCATTTTCAAATTCGAAACCACAAGTTGAACCACAATAATGAAAAGAGTTTGATATATATGTGAATGCTAAGCTCGACTTATAAGGGAGCCATTCTTAATAGGGAAAATTTTAGGGGCTAATATTCACAGGTGGGCTAATATTCCATGCTTTTTCCAAAAAATGATTCACCAATTTCCATTTTTCTAAACATGAATTCGCCCAAATTTTATGGTAAAAAAATATTTTACCTTAAAAATCGCCAATATTATATATTGTATAATAATAAAATAATTATAAATCTAAACATTTTTACAAAATTATCATAAAACATTTTAAAATTGGGATATTAGGGACTAGTAAGATTCACTAAAAGTTGCAAAAATTTAAGATAAACTTCCATGCTTAAAATTTTCCCAAATGCTCAACCTATGCTGCTAACAAAATGATTCAACCTCTGTCACTTTTCATGGACCTATATCTTCAATTGAATGGAGCTCAACCTCTAATTAAGGATCTTAGCCTTAGGCCATACGCCGATCAAACAAGAATATAATGCGGCCATCGCCCTATATCCATGATCAACTAAAATGGTGGATCTTAAATATGGATTTATATTGATTAGTTACTATATAATAATTCCACAATGACCAAAATTACTTCATCTACATCAATTATCAATGTGAAAGATAACCATGGCATGAAAGAAAAAACCAAAAAACCTTCTTAAATCTTTGACTTTCACTTACGCTTGGCATGACTATACAAGATCGAGAGCATCATAGAGATATTTCTATGCTAATGCATGAAAGAACCTTGAAAATTAGGGCCAAATGATCTCCCTTTTATAGAGGTTATTGAAGCTTATATTAAGGGGCCAACATGATAAAAATGGAGGGAAACCAACTTCAATTTTGATTTCTTTAGAGCCAAAAAACCAACAGAAAGGAGGCTGACTTAACTCTTAAATATTAGATAATATACCTTTGAGAAATATCTTTTCGTGCAACCAAATTTGAGTTCTTAAATAACTCCTTCAATTAAAATCCTTATAGGCCTTATGATTTAGACAAATATCTAGCCAATGATGAGCTACAACATCATCTCATTTTGGGGACTTTAACCACAAAATGCAACATGAAATTTGAGTGGAAATATATCCTCAATCGAGAGGAGTTACAAAGCATGGCACATACCACGGGAATCGACATTACATGAAGAAATACATGACAATGGTATCACAAACAATATCATTCTCTTTGCATCCATTTTCCTCAACTAGTGCGGGGCACCTAAGGCTTCCTAGGGTTTCTTGTCATTTGGAGCTTCTAACCTATGCAAACTAGATGAATACTAAGTGTTCAAGGACCGACGTCAACATCAATGACAAATTCATTCAACATATATGTTCAATCTGAAATTGGTTGACATTTTTTTTTCCTACTTTATATACATAATAATTATTGCTAGTCTATTTTCCAATATGAGTTTTGACTTGTTATTTATTGTATATGAATTTTACAATCTCAGATTATACTCATGTTTGTTTTGATTAAATTGTAGATATTTTAGTTTAAATTTTTAAATAATATTATTCAGTTAAGTTAAAGTTTACTTTCACTTCATAACAAGCTAGAGTTTGGTATTAAATTTTTAATAATAATCTACTCTTTGATTAAGATTAAATTATTCATTATCCCACATCAAGTGCTAAAGGATGTTATTCAGATACCACCAACTATTGTAATAATTGTGTGTGACATGTTCCCTTAATGTTAAATCATGTTGCAAAGTGGAGCATGCAAGGTTTTAATTCAAAGTAGGTAGTAGTCGTTCAAGTATTGGAGAGATTGAATGTGGTTTATTTCTTATGTACACAAATCTATGTGAGATGCGATCATTAGTGGAATTTTAAGGTAGAAAAAGGACCTCAAAACAAAAAATGTACTCATAAATTAAATTTAAAAGAACCAATAGGATTCAATATGGTGATGTCATCCCTAGGGGAAAATATTTTGGAGGGAGAAAAAGAAAAGTACATTTTTTTATTGTATTTTCGAGTTATCTCCTTGTAGGTTCACTCAAATTTCAAAAGTATACACCCATTGGATGCGGAATCAAATTATGCATCCAAATTGTATCCACCTTGCATACTTCTGAGGAGATCCACATGGAAAAATTTTGATAATACATGAAAAGGGAGTGTTTAAACACGCGTTTTTCATGTATTTTCAATTTTTTTTGACGTGAATCTACTCAAAAGTATGAAAAGCGGGTGCTTGTTGGATGTAGAATTTAATTATGAGTCCAACAGGTGTCTACTCTTGAAATTTGAGTGAATCTATAAAGAGATAAGTAAAAAATATAATAAGAAAATGTAGTTTCCTTTTTTTCTTTAAAAATTCATGTCTTATTTTATTGTTTTAAATATTATTTTATTGTTTTCCTTAGGAGGCCCATTTTAGACCTCAAAAGTATCCTTAGGGGACTTCATGCCAGTTCCATCATTTCTAGAAACTCAATGCACTGATGCCATTATTACCATTTGACTACACTGCAGGGCATGGCTATTTCTTCTCTAGAAGACTATTTCTTTTCTATATGTCTTTGGCTTCTCACCAAGAGAGGGGTCCCTCTTCATCTCTTCCTTTTGAGTGAAGGGAAACTCTCTCCTTGTCTCTGGATAGCTCTTGGTTCTCCCTTCGTAGGCAACATTCATATTCCCCTCTGGTCCTCAGCTTCTAATATTGGTGAATTTGTTAGCATGTTTTGATAACGCTCTTATTCCCATAGGAGTTTCAGTAATAGTAGGGGTACATGGAATGCCTTCATGTAGAGGCCCTAGCATGGGATATTTTTGAATAGATACCCAACATTTCTCAAGAGGAATTGTAGGAGCTTTAGGCATACATGGAAATTAACCGTGCCTATATGTCATAATCATAAATCCTGGCTGATATCTTATACTAGGTTCTCGACCTTCTTCATATTCGAAGAAGATAAAACTGATACCTTCTCACTATAGATCTCTACCATAAATTCAAATTGTTGTTTGGGAAAGTCATGATGGATATGGATAAGGAAAACGAAGAAATACTTTAGATGTTATACAAGGTGGTCTTGTATCAAAAAGAGATGAGGCTTTGTATCAAGCAGATAAAATAGTAGTTTCCTTTAGGATCTAGTCCCAGTAGAGGCACCAGGGATCAAACTAGTCCCATAAAGGTGAATGCCGCATGTTCTCCATATTTTTCTTGTATCTAGCTTTTCAATTTTGCAGCCTTTTATATCTAGCTAGGCGTAATGATTTCATGGTGTCTAGCTTATTTACTAGGCCTTTTCTAGAATTTCCTAGGCTAGCTTTTTCATTTTATCAAACTTTGTGTTAATGTATGGCCTTTGACTTGTTACTTAAGACTTCGTATGCTAGTAATTCCTTGTTATTTCGTCAATGGCCTTGTTTCCAAAGTTGCAAGCCACAAAGAAACAAGGGTTGAACATTATATTTCTTTTAATAAAATAGAAATATTAGCTTACCAAAAAAAATTAATATATTATTTCATTAGAAATATACATTTCATTTGATGAATAATGATTCATCTTATTTTATTTTTATTTTTTTATTTTTTAACTAGGTCAATTCTAGGTTAGGGCCAACATATATGTCAGATAGAATAAGAATGATCAACCCACACTGGGATTCTATCATCAAGACTGCTGGAATCTTGGTCTAGCCTTGACACCCCTTAAGATAGTTTAATTACCCAAAGTGGCTTTCATCCTCAACCCCTCTCCATGAATTTTGAACCTGTGGCCAGGAAGGGACTATACCCCACACAAACAACTTGGTTTACACCTCATGGATAATGATTTATCTTATTTCAAAATGACCTTAAAAATATACATTATATATTTAAAAAAAAAAATCTTTTTAAAATTGTGTATACATACATACATACATACATACATACATACATACATACATACATACATACATACATACATACATACATACATACATACATACATACATACATACATACATACATATATATATATATATATATATATATATATATATATATATATATATATTTGTAATGTTAAAAAAAACACCTATAACTAAATAAACCAATTAATTATTTTCTCAATTGAATTTGGGGTGTATTTGTTTTGTAATGACTATTTACAATATCTACTATTAATTTATAATAAACTATAGCTAAGTGACTTAATAAAATTTTTAATTTATTTTAATTTACTACGCAAAAGAATAAAGAAAACTTGTTGAATGAGGTAAGTCTTTTAAATCAAAAATTTGGATTTAATCACCAATATGTGAGTAATATTTACAATCCAAGTTTGGGCACTTTAATTCATGTAAAGGAGTACAAAGGTTGACATTTAGTGGTCCTTGTACTTTATGTACACATGTCGTCTTGCAACAATCAAACCCAAGATGAACAAACTAGGTGGGTTGTCATTTGGTGAAAAACCTCTCCCTAATCTCAAAAACAATAATTAGAAATAAATTCACATCTAATTATAAATATTTTAAACAAAGAACAAATAACTTAGCAATGAAAAGATGCATTTAAGAGAATTTTAATTATGATTAATCATGACCAATAAACTTGTGTAGGCCGACCTTCAATTCCAATAGTGTCAGTGGAAGAAAACACATTCTAAAGTTGATTTTTACTCCCAACCAAACACAAACACCAAAATAGAAAATGTCCCACTGAGCAAGGCTCTCGCTCAACAAGAACAAAATATCTCACTCAAGTATGGGGTATAATTAGCATGAAACATTTTACCCAAGTAATGATAGAAAATTATCATGATATTAAACTAATCCAAAGAATTGTATGGGGGAGAGGCTTCTAGCTACACCACCAACTTTGTTCTTATGGTTTCAATGTGCAATAAGTCTACCCACTCAAGCTCTCGTTTGATAGTACCTCTAGTAGTGATATCTTCTCTAAATATTTCCAAGTAAAAAAATAGGATTTATTATTGTACTCTAGATAGGTATATCCCTAACCTCCTCATACTCAGACATTATGAGTAGTGCTTAACTAGTTCAATCACTTTCACATGAATGGTTGATAAATCCACCCTTCTCAAGGCAAGTGAAATAAATAAAAAAACCACCAAAAAAGACTCCTAATGGAAATATTTGCATTTACATTAATAGAGTTAAAACCACATTTCTTTTCTAAATATGCTTGTCCTCTTAATCAACTTCCAAACCTCAAAAAAGTCTGAATAAGATCCATAAATAAGCTTATGATGAAATCAAGTTTATGACTAAAATAACCTATATGATATGGAATTGGTAGGTTAACCTTATCCCTTTTAAGCATTCAATCTTGACGTAGGAATTATATTTCAAAAGAAATATTCCAATATTTATCATTTTGATGCCTCACAAGGTGATATGGTACTAAGATAGATCTCCAAATTTAAAAAAGTCCTTCCTTAGAGTATGATTTCCACCATCATATTAATATTCATCTAGGATGCTCTCAACATATAACCTAGGTCAATGTGGGTCTTAATATCATAGTCTTCAAATAAACACTCTAATAATAATTCCAATTCCGAAAAGGAAATATACTTGCCAATATTGAGAAACATATTTCATTCCGCTAATATGATTTTTGACAAGGTTAATCCTCTCTGTGAACAGAGATGATTCCTCTAGCCCAATGAGTGGGTCTAGAAACTAAAGTGAAAATCAACTAGACATATTCCTAGATTATAATTGAAAAGTAGAACGAGAGAGATGACCTACCTTGTTCTGATGCTATTCCTGATTTCCTCTGTTGAGAGCTTCAAACTGCTTTTGTCAGAGACTTGTTCCTGCTTTTCTCAATGCTTATGTATCAACACAAGTGATAAAGAGATAAAAAAGCATGCCAAAACCAATAGAAAATCCAATAATAACCTACTTACTTGATTAAGGAATGCCAAGCTAATACATACATGAACATATATATTTTGGGAAGATGAACCAATAGTTGTATATTATTTAAAAAATAAAGGGAATCATACAACCATAGCCTTGATGTTGAAAGACTCTCCTTGAGTGGTAATCCAAGTTGAAGCCAAGAAACTCTCCAAACACTCCTCCAAGTCTAATGAATAGCCTCTAAGCACAAGCTCGACATAGGGGTGCAAATGGACATAGACCAACCATTTGGGAATGGGAGAGGAGGAATTTATAGGTAGGGAGAGGGAGTTAGGACTTCTCTAAAGATAGGATTAGGTCCACTTCTCAAGGAGGTAGCTCATAGGGATAAGACAAAGAGGTCAAGTTAAGAGGATTCAACCTCATCTATGCGAAACCACCTCTAGCTTGCCGCTCTGGAAGCTTCTAGATCACGAAGCTTCTCATTCTCTTTGGGAAAATTAACTTTTTTGGATCATCACAGGTATGACAAGGAACAAAGCAATGCCATCACGGGTCAAACACAGTGAAATAGGCAACCATCATGGTTTTGAGCTTCATAAAAGCGATGACCCTCATTTTAGGGTTTTAAGAGCTATTTCTTCAGGGAAATCTCAAGACATTTTCCAAGCAAAGTTAAATGAGGGATCTGAGTTGTATACATGGATGAGTATATTGTATAATGGTGATGTTTCAGGCACTTTTGGGTATCTCACAGGGAAGTGTAGGAGGCGTGACAAAATATTGTGTAACAGATGCCCCCTAAAGCACGAAGACAAAACAAGGAGTGATGATTGAGATGCTTTATGAGCTTTTGGAAAGGATGAGGACACACACTATCATGAGACATGCAAATAAAGGATGCATATACATATACATATCTGAGATCAAGACATGAATCCACAGCATGGATGCAGCCATCCAGATGATGAATACTATATGAAAAGATCCATGGTATGGGCACAGCCATCCAAATAACAAGGATCATCATAAATATAAAGTCTCACGGTATGGTCACAACCATCTGTATAGTAGAAAAACATGTACAATCATGAATTACATATAACTCCATGCACCCTGAGTCATAACAAACAAGACCTAGGGTCTTGTGCTCCATCCTAACCCGATTACTGTACAAATTCTAACATGCAAATAAATGTGTTGAAGTCAAACATGCTAGAAAACCACCTAATTACTGGCCAATGATGTGGACCGTTAACAGGTATGAGAGAAACCACCAATAATGACAATGGCTCTCAAGGTACAAAAATACAATATGTGAATGTGATAATGAAGTTGAGGTCGAACACTTGTGGAATCACCTGATTGAAAGCCAATAATGAAGACATGTCATCGTATGCAAAGAATTGGACATTAGGGTATGCCAGCTCTAAGGTACTGAAAGGGAGTTTCTAAGTCATCTTACTGGATAATGAGATGAAGTCAACATGAAGCAACCCAACGAAGGAGGGCAATGATGAATCCCCCATCATCGACACGAAACAAGGAATAAAGTGGAATAATATTCAAGACTGTAGCAATGACTCAAACAATGTATAGGTAAATAAATGCAGATTGGACTTCTTTTGAACATCGACGACATGACTCCAGAGTGTGAAAGCATTTGACTCAACATAGGACTAAAGGTCATGATGATAGAATGGAATAGTCAAATGAGAGGCAAAATTGATCACCTAAAACCGGGAGGACAAGTGACTGAGTGAGGATATCCCAAACCCAACATGAGTGCATAAGAGTATCATGTTCAATAGTGACATGCTTCCTATACAAAGGATGTCTCATATTCATTTTCCCCTGCTATTTATAGTGAGTACCCCAATTATTTTTATCACAAGCTTGCAGGGGATAGCATATGCTTTTCACACAAGTTCATTCTTTGAATCAATCCATCCTAGTAAGTTTTACAAGCCATAGGAAGGAGAAGCTCGGTCTCATCATGGTGATGAGTCTTTCATCGTAAATTTTTAATGAACTCAACATAAGAACAAGTCAATATCTTTTTCATAGTTAGAGAGTTTGAAAAAGAAACGAAAAAGAAAACTCCATCATGTCCCTTTTCGTAATTTGTCCCTCGAAACCAAAAAGGTAGAAAAAACTATCCGAGGGAACCTCTTGACCATGCCAACCAAGGTGTACCTTTTTCGTAAATAGTCAATCTCAGCCCAAAAAAGGGGTAAATGTATATTGAGACGACGTCGATTCATTTACTTTAGCGAGTTCAAAACAACAAGTACTCGACAATATTTTCAATTTTCGAGAGTCAAAAAAGATTTGAAAGATGACTCCAAGGTGGTTCCTTTTTCATTTATTTAATGAGTCCGAAAAAGAGATAAAATAAAACTCACAAGAATCGGTCAATAATGATCACTTTTTGTATTGAAGGCACCTGTAACTGCACAAGAAAATGCACCCATCACTGATATTGAGAGAAAATATTCAAATATTATGAAAATATTGACAAAAATGACTTGCAAAACTTATAAATAAGCAAAAGTAATTTTATTTTTTCCCATTTTACCAAAGTGAGCTCTGAAAGTGCATTTTGTGCCCTAATTCTCTTGATTTTCCAGTGGCTGCTGCGGGAGATCCAAGGTATCGTTTCACGAACCATCTACAACAGGTAAGAGCCTCATCCCTGCTCTTGCATTTTATCACTTTTTTATGCATTTTAAATGGTGATTTTGATGCTATAAAGGAGGATTTCAAAAATTTAGGGCATCGACAACCATCGCGGGGATGGTCATTAGACCTGCGATGGTCGTGCTTGAGCCTAAAGGCTCACATGATGCCATCGCACAGTTTGTAAAAACAGGCACAATGGTGTCGAGGGAAATTTTTAAAGAAATAAAACTCTCTTTTAAGCGAAAATTGATGATTTTGATCCATGAAAAATGAATTAATAAGTGTTAAATGTTGTTTTGCAAGAGAATATGGTCTTGGAGTGGAAAGAAAGAGGCCATGAGGCAAAATATCATCAAGTAGCTCAAGATCCTGAATGTATGCTATGAGGAATTGTTGGTTGCTAAAATTCTTCCGGACCACAGGGTTAAGGGCTCAGATGGAATTGATTCCCTCTCTAATCAGTCTCTGGGGTGTAGATCGAGAGATATTCACCATAAAAGGCCAGGAGCTAGAACTAGAAGAGATGGATATCTACTTCATCATGAGATTGTATTGACGAGGGGAAGCAGTCCAACTCTTTGGATCTCATCTAGGAGGTGAGAGTACAAGGAGTCTAGTCCAGAGGTATTGTCCTGGTGCCAAAATAACCAATGGAGGTAAGGTGAAGATAGCAACAATCACCAACAACCTCATCTTGAGAATGATTTTGTTCACTATGGCACGTGTATCCAGCACGCAAGCCTTACACGAGGCTCCAAAATCTCAATTTCAATACGCTATCACATGTTTCACCCTAACCATATGTAACTAGTGTGGAGGCCTTTTGGCAAACGTGAAACGACAACTGACTAGGGGGAACCATGGACACCTAAAGAAATTCGGGTTCGTTTCTATGGTGACCTTCTTTTTGGAGCGAGTGCCCCTATTCTAGTATCAGTGGGCAGAGGTACCAGATCCTGCCCCTTGAGATCCGAGACTCGTGCGATGGAGTCAATGAATGCCTCAAAGAGGAACATGTCAACACATGCATTACCCACCAAAAATTTTCGTGTGGATAGAATGCCAGCTACTCATGGTGGATGATTATGCATATGCTAGCACATATTTCAGGTGGGATCCAAATTTGCCTCTCCCACTAGGAGAATAGTGGACTGATGCAGATAAAAACTTGTTTTTGGGTTTTTTCAAGTTTTATGATTTTTTGTAAAAGTGTTAACTAATACTCAACTTGTGATTAATGTGCAGATGTGGGACTAGAGAGACTAGCAGGCATGTCGCCAATAGCACGACGAGTTTCACATCAGGTAGTGGGTGCAAACTATGAGGAAGGTGCAGACCCCTTAGCTGAGATGGAGCATAATTTAGAGGCAACTCGTGGAGACCTAGAGTATGCCACTATTGATGATGTTACACTACGTTGGCAGAGACGCATAGTGGGAGTCTCTAAGAGACTGCATCAGCTGTTAGGCCAAGTGATCAGGGCGATCTCATGCTATCATGAGCATCGTGTAGGCTGATAGTTTATCTAGGTCTTTTACACATTTGTAGGCTTGGAAAGCCAAGTGTCCCAAAACACTCTATTTTTTGATATTTTGATGTAAACACTTTAGCATACACGATATATATATGCATGCTTTATTTCCTACTTATGTGTCCATAACATGATCAGTTTTATAAATGACACAAATTTCTATCAAGAAAAAAATCTTCTAATGAATCTATTAATGTATTTAAATTACGTGGAATATGTTGATATGTAATGAAATCAAAATTCCTTTTCAGTAATCTAACACGTAGATGCATAAGCAATATTTGTAAATTTCTCACTGAGTAATGATTATTTAATTGTAACACAATGAGCTACGAATCCAACTTGACAACTAAATCCCTAATGCCAACAACAATTGCTTTTGACAAGAGTTCGATATCTGCACTGTGTTCATCAATATTATTGGTTGTTCGAGCAAGCCATATACCTTGTAAGTTAATCTACTCGCCAGTAGGGTCATAGAGTACCCATGCTGCGGAAGACAAATTCTATGTGCTACAACAAGCACCATGAACAAAACCAACGTACTGGCTTGACAACATCTGCAAATCTAGTGGAACACAAGGTAAGCAGAAAAACACATGTCTACAAAGAAAACAAACACACCAAAAATCAGAATGCACACTAATGAATTAACACACTAATGTACAAAAGTCATTACACGAATTTCACGCATAATACTTCTTGAGATACAACCCATTACAGGGTTGTGACAATGCATTTCCCTTATAATCACATAACTCATAGGCACCTTTTTGTAAAACACACTTAACAATATAGGGCCCATGCCACATGGGTTCGAACTTTCCTGCTTCCAATTTATCATTGGCTTGATTGTAAAGAAGGACCAAGTCGCCTTCAAAAAAAGTGCGAGGATAAATGGTTTGGTCAAAATGATGTTTGACTCGTTTCTTTTCAACTTCGATGACCATTGCATAAATGCAACGAGTCTTGTCAAGCATTTCAAGATATAGTAGTCATTCCTCTTCAGGCAAGGTATTTAGAAGAAGTTCGATAGCTAGTTTAAGCGAAGGGATTTCACATTCGATTGGAAGAATTTCCTCTAAACCATACACCAGCTGGAATGGAGTGAATCCAGTGGCCATCTTAGCAGAAGTTATGTAAGCCCAGAGAGATAAGAATAACATTAAATTCCAATCCTTTCTGTGCTTCCCAACAGTATGCTGAAGCATCGTAATCAAAACTTTATTAACTACTTCAACCTCGCAATTGGCCTGTGGATAATAAGGAGTTGAGCTATCATGTTTTAGGTCCAATTGAGCAGTCATCTTTGTCATCATGTGTTGATGAAAATGTGATCTGTGGTTAGTCACAATAGCTTGCAGAACACCAAAACGTGCTATGACATGATTAAAAAGGAACTAAGTAGTAGTAATATTATCAACATTTTATGTAGGCATTGCCTCAGCCCATTTATTAAAATAGTCAAATGCGATGATAATATAACCATGCCCCCCAGTCAATCAAGGGTTACATGCCATGAAATCAATGTTCCATTTGGAAAATGGGCCAAGGATAATTATTGGGTGTAAGGGTGTGGGTGGGGCATGCTACTTACAGTTGAAAATATGGCATTCGTGGAATTTTTGGACAGCTAGAATGTAACCTTTGAAGATAAAATACTAGAAATAGCCAACGCGAAGGATTTTATAAGTAGTGGCATATCCATACATATGATCACCACAGGCACCAGAGTGGCAATCATTTAAGACTCACACAACCTCTTCTAGGGTGAGACATCTATGAAGGATAGAGTCCACACCAACCTAATACAATGTATCCCCGAGGATGCAATAGGGTTGGGACTGATTCCGAATGCGGCGTTAGTCAGATAATAACAACTTAGGTTGGAAAGTATGGGTTTGGAGATAAGCAATAATATTTCCATACCATGGGTCAAGAGTGCTGATAAGAAACAGAGTTTCATTGGTTATCTGTTCAGTAAAATCAGTCAAAGTGCTTGCAGACGGAAGAGAATAGATTAACTCAACAAAGACGAGTGATTTCTTTGATTGGCAGTAGTAAATTCTAAATCAAACTCCTTTAGGATAATGATCCATTTGGATTATTTCACCCCTAGTAACTGGCAAGTCAGTATATACGTCATGGGGTTACAATAAAAAATCATTGTGGTTTTGTATAAAAGGATATAGTGTCGAAATATTTGGACAACATGAACTGCTGCCAAGGAAATTTTCTCAACATGAGCATATCGAGACTCATGATCGAGAAGATTCCAGCTCAAATAATAAACCACGTGCTCATTTCCATCGTCATCGTCCTGAACGAACACCATAGCAATAGTAGTATCGGTTCCAACCAAGTGTGTGATGTAATCGTGACAAAAATTTTGGGTATGTAGTAAAGGAGCACTGATCAGTGTGTCCTTTAAAGCATCAAAGAATTTCTAGGCAACTTCAGCCCAAATGAAAGGGATCCCCTTCTTAAGTAAGTGAGTAAAGCCCTTGGAAAGTTTGGCATAATTAGGGACAAATCGACGGAGAAAATTAGATTTTCCATGCAGGATGTGCAATTGTAGTAATGATGTGGGGGCAGGGGTAGTAAATTTACAATGGCCTCAAATTTCAAAGGATCAATCCTGATACCTTCACGAGACACCACAAAACCCAAGATTTGGCTAGAATAAATGCAAAACACACACTTGTGTGGATTGAGATGGATATTGTAATGTCGACATCATAAAAAGATGGATCTTAAGTGATCTGGATGGTCATGATGCTTAGAAAAATGAGCTGGTAAGTCGTCGAGGTATGGCTGAACAATGTGTTGAATGTCATGAAATGCATAAGTCATTGCTTGTTGGAAGGTATCGAAAAAATTCTTCAAACTGAAAGGAATATTTTTGTAAGCAGAATTACCCCATGGACAGATAAAGGTAATTTTATGTTGATCAGCAGGTGAAATGTTAATCTAGTTATATTTAGAAAAATTGTCCATGAATGAGAAAATATCACTCCCAGTGCATTCATCGATGATTTGGTTAACAAATCAAGTGGGATAATTGTCCTAGGACATGTGTGATTGATATCACAATAATCAACACTAACACGTATTGTGCCCTGCTTTTTGGCAATAGGGACGATATTGGATACCCAACCCATCAATGGAATAGGATAAATGAAACCTGCTTTTAAAAGCTTATCTACTTCTGAATTGATAGCAGCATCCTTTTGAGGGTGCATAGGGCGAAGTCGTTGTCGAACATGCTTAGCACCGGGATAAGCCAAAATCTCATGCACCACTATTCCTAGATTGATACCAGGCATTTCCTTGTATGACCAAGCGAAAATGTCTCGGAATTATTTAAAAAGTTGAGTATATATTCTGATCTCATCTGGAGAATAAGAAACCCCAATATGAATGTTCTTGAAAATTCCAGGTTTAATGGAAATGTCAAGAGGTATAGTAGTAGTGATGTTCCCCATATTACCCTCTGATGAGACTTCATGTACCAAGATAGGTGTTTGAAGTGGATGTGTAGGATAATGAAAAATAAACACTTCAAGATAGGAAGGAATCTTATCTAGGCTAGGGAGAAAATAAGAACAATGATGTAGACCGTTCCATGGAGTTTCATCCAGGGACATGACCTCAAATATAATCTCATCGGTGGGGAATGTCTCGTTCAAAGGATCTGGATAATCCCAAGAACCAAGCGAAGGAGATGGCATGTAAGTGTCCAGGTTCATACTGAAAACAATATGACTTTCTGAAGCGGTCATCGAAGCCAAGACAATTTCTTGATAATTTAGCTCCAATGGACTTAAAGGCATAGCATTGCCAAATGAATCAATCTGATCTAGAGTAGGGATAATCCAAGGATCTGTAGAGGCCAAGATCATATTGATTGAATGAAAATTCAGAGGTGGGAGAGAAAAAGTACTCATTAAAGCAGAGTCTTTGAAGAGACATTCCCCCATGCTCTTGTAAGGAATCTTAGTATTTCCCATGCAAGGAACTTTACCGTTAGATGAGCCAGAAGAGAAGAAGGACAGTTGATCAACTGTGAAAATTTTTCCTTCATGAGGAAAACGAAGTACACAGAACAAAGAAGACACCACACAAAACATGGCGTGAGTCTAGCTTCAGCTGAGAAGAAGGTTAGAGTTGAGATTTTCATCTACAACTTCTACTTCTAATTAAATAGTCCTTCCTTATAATGTAATCGGCAAGCTCCTGAGAATACCGTAAGGACATGAACCTCTAGCGTCAAAGGCTTTTAGGGTGTTTGGAGACTGGTTAAGAGAAGGAAAGCCAATGGCTTTCCAACATGAAACTGACATGATGCAGGTTGAGGCACCTTCATCAATAACCATTCGATGAATCGTCTTTCCTTTAATAATAACTTGTATCAGAAATGAAATCTAATGCGGAAGACGAGGCATGTGGTTCTCTAGATCGAAAGTAATCATACTCGAATCAGAAGGATTGATGGCAACTATAATAGACAAGAGTGACTTCCATTGTGTTGGACAGGATTGGGGAACCTCCAAGGTTGACATTGCCATAGGTGCTTGAGCTAAATCCTCAACAATATTGTAATGTCGCGCAGCTCTAGCATTAAGATTAAAATATAACTTACGAAGAGCACCTTTGGGAGGTGGTTGGATGATAGACTCACTGTTAGGGTGCTCGATATGGAGTGGACCAGAACTAGATGGAGTAGAAGTAGAAGGAGCATTGGTAACTTCTTTCTCCATTGTCTACTTAGACGTGGTTTGATAGTCCTTAGTTCTAGTAGCAATCGAGATAGGCGATGAACCTTGCATCATGAATACTTGAGAACCTGAGGAAGCAGAGGACTGAAGTTGGTCTACCAACTGGGTCTACTGTGATGGAAAGGGTTATTTTAAGACAATCGGAGTCCCTTTCAGCAAGTGACTAACATCAGATCGTTCGGGACAATATTTAGTGTGATGTGTTAGAGTCCTATAGTGATAGGATTCATAATTTTGAATTGGCTAAGGTTAAGCCTTGTAATATTGTACATACCTTTGCTTTCTGCAAATTTTTTCCATATTAAAAATTAAAAAAAGTTATGAGGGTATGTCCTAAAAGAAAAATCATAGGACAAAAAGAATAATAAAAGATCAAAAAATGAAAATATATGAACCCCAAACACAAAAATAGATCATGAAAGTGTGCAAGTCTAAATGCCACTACTATTTTACTGCTTTACTGTCTTAAATAATGGTTGTGTGCAGCTTGTCATACATGCCACAACCCATGGTAGTCAAACTACTTAATCTTGACTATTTCATGCTTTGAATTTTATGTTTATAGTTAGAGAATAAAATTTGACTAAACAGCTTAATCTTGGCAGATCATTAGATAGGTAGAGAAAATAAAAGGATCTCATCAGTTTAATCTGAGCCCTTGGATGATATAAGGTTAGAAGTAGACAATTTGTTTTATAAAAGAAAAAAGAATGATAAGGGTCTTCTAGCCTAAATGCACCCAAATAAATGAAGAAAAAAGGTCAGGGTAAGTATTGGGTAAGTAGAAGAAAGGTTACTGAAGTATAAAGTTGATTGGACAAAAGCACATTTATCATGCTTAATCATATCTTTCAATGTGCATGAGCAGTTAAGAAAGCAAAAAAAATGGTTTATAATTTGATTTAATTGACTCCCCCTCATTCACTTCATCCCTATACTTACTAATTTCCCCATCCACAAGTACGTTATAGTACTAAAAATCCTTCAAGTCATAAAGGCTCAGAGAATTTCTTTGACGTTTGGTGGGACGAACCCTCAGCTTAATGACTTATGGACATAAAGTGTTAGAATTCCCTTCATAAAATTCATGTCCTTTCATTTCCCTAATAAAACCCCTTTTCCTAAGGTTAAACTCCATTTGCCTATGAAAAGTAAACAACCCCATGTTAAATTCCATTTCATTCAAAATACCCAGAAAAAGTGTATGGGAAGAAAAAGCACAAATATTACATTATGCTTAGTGGTATGTTCACTCCACTCATTTCATTCAATATTAATTTTTAACACAATAAAATAGCCCCCGATATACCTTTTTCCCATATATAAATAAATCCCGTATATAATACCGCAACCCTTAGTTTAGCTGTAAAGTATACTTTTATTCCATACCCCCAACAAAACCCTCTTAACTCACCACTTCTCAGTAAAGCTAAGATAATTCCATCATTAAACCCCATCCGATCATTTAATCCCATGTTTAACTCGTAAATAATCCCAAACCACCATGGATTAAAGCCCTAGCCCCCCCAGAAACCTTTGCCCATTTCATTCGTGCACATCTGTCACTCAATTATTGTTCGATCATCAGTGCCCAAATCCAGTGGTCCACGGCCATGTCGGGTTCACTCGATGTCTGACCTTTACCCGCCCGATAAAGTGGTTTTTCCCGGTCCCCCATCTTCTACATGTCAAGTGCTAAGATAGATCAGGTGACCCATCCAAAATCTCACCTCCTCCATAAAAGTGGTGCGATGGCTTAGGAAAACACCTCCCTGCCCAACCCGAAAAACCACCCACTTTTCATTTGTAATTTACCCACAAAAAAGTGACCGTTGTTCAATAAAAAGGTTGAGAAGCCATATTTCTCTTTTTTCACTCATTTTCTTTGTAAACCTCTACAAACCATTGCAACACCTTCAAACGTTAAAATTGCCAATTGACCTCAATTTCATTCGTGAAGAAGTTGCAGAGACCCCAATCAAGCTCTCAGTCTGTAGCAGAGCCCATTTAAACTTTTGCAGTTACCAAGAACACCAAATTTGAAGTTAATTCACACAAATTCCAGGTATTTGAAGAGAAATTACCAGACACCCTTTCAATTTGAAATCATTCAGACTTTCAAGTATTTTAATTAAGTAAAATTAATTGAAATTACTTAAAAATTAAAGTGTGTGCCCAAACCCTTCTAAAAGCTTCCAAATTACCTTCAAACCTCTGATATAAACTTGTATTGTCAAATTCAAATCCACAAGAACTGAATTATGGTTGCCCCCATCGCCATGGATGTTAGACCAATGACAACCCCCCATTTGGACCTTGACCACCTTCCCCTAGCAGACAGGGATTTTCAAATCAAAGACATAAGTGCCTATACACTCCTGCTCAAAATTCATTGTTTGAGTAAGGACATATATCTAAACCATACTGATGACATTGGCCTTTGGCACTCCAATTTGACCAAATACTAGTTTCCACAAGTACATGTCTTTCCTGAGATTGTCCATATGTGTCATGCCTGTTACGTTCCCAACTAGAGAGCTATAATGTCCCCATACCAAAAAGTCTTGTTTACTATTATAGCTGAGTCAATCAATGAGATGTTGCAAGTACAACTAGGTAAAAACCTAAACCCACTCTCCATTGGAAATTTGTTAGACCAGTACACCAAATTGAGTCCATTTATACTAGCCCAAGTATTCCAAACTGTCATTGTAGAAGAGCATCACATTCCTAGAGATGCCCCCCTATATGTTTCTACCATTTTCTCTGAAAGAGGCAAACAAATTGTAACCATTATATCATGTATTCTGGGCTACACCATAGATGAATTTGTTGATGATCTCATCCTGGCTTTCATGTCCATTTTCACCCTAGGAAAG
This sequence comes from Pinus tabuliformis, assembly GCA_031772625.1. Lineage (NCBI taxonomy): Eukaryota > Viridiplantae > Streptophyta > Pinopsida > Pinales > Pinaceae > Pinus > Pinus tabuliformis. The sequence goes on along the minus strand of CM062805.1, from coordinate 627,595,879 downwards.
CCTCCTGCTACTTTTTATCATTATGCCCAGTTCATAGCCGAAAGGATGCATGAAAAATTTACCAGAATGCACAATGAGAGAGTATTCAAGTACTCATTTGTACTTTACCACATGTTTTTTATTATCAGTGAGATAGATTTCCCTTCACCATCTAGAAGTTGGAAACTGATTACAAGCTTGCAAAAATCATGCACAAAGAGGAAGTGCAAAAATCTACCAGGATGAGTGAAAGATTGAAAGCCATGGAAAAGGACTTAACACCGAAAGAACCCCTTGGGCAGGCTAACGAACAACTATGGGCCAATATCATTGACTCTGTCAGTGATATTTGGCCATCTATTTAGGTGATTTTTGAGCAAGTAGATTTGATAAAACTAGCTACAGAGGCCATCCAAAAAGTAAAAGAAGAATTAGGACAAATGCCAGAAGAGGCTACCAGAATTATCCAATTCCTTAACAACAAGAATAAGTATGAGCTTCAGGAATTGGAAATAGAGGATAGAATAGAGTCAATTTTGGAGGTCAGAAAGGTCCTCTCTAAGAGGAACTTGATGGAAAAATTGGAGGATAAGTGTTAGAATATGCAGATAGCCATTGAAAAATTTATGGCTAAATTCCAAATTTTGAGAGAGAAGGGATTACCCAATCCCTTATTGATAAATGGTAAGTTAATGACACAAGAGGATTACAAGAAAAAAATCAGAGAGGTAGCAAAGGATCAGGTAAATACATCATCAATAAAGGCATTTCCAATAGGTAAGGTACTCTACCAAACATTTGAAAACTTGTTTTACCTCCAACATGAGGTAAAACACTTGTGTATCAATAAGCCTACCTTTTCCAAATACATAGAGGCAGAAGAAATATATAGAAAGATGCTAAGAATCCAATTACCTGATGCTAAAACATGGGAGAAATTAATTGATTTACTATAGAAATATGCAGTAAAGAGGTTAGTGTACAGTAAAAGTAAAACAACATGGTAAAAGGATGAATACAGATCAACAAATTCAGAGTGTATCAAATGAAAGGCTAAAGTAAATGAAGCATCCAACGTGAAAGATCAAACAACAAAGAAACATAAAGGGCTAAAAACCGAAGCATAACAACCATCACAACCAAAATAAAAGAGACAACATGAAACTGTTCAATAGTTGTCTCTATCTTCTTGCAAGAAGCTATGTTCCTTTCCTATATTAAATCTCAAATTAGTTTGAGATATTTTGCAATAAACTTTTGAATAAATACTTCAAAATTTGAAGTATATAGGGTGGACTCTACTAGACATTTCTATATACTTTTTGAGCAGAAAACCCAGAGGGTTATTGTATCACGTGCTGAGCCAACAAGCTGGATTGATGAATAAAGATTAGACATTTCAAAGGATTGACGTGTTAAGTGAATTTCAGACAAGTATTCTCATGTGTTGTTGTCATTTTTCTCAAGTTATTCATAATCTTTAATGTTTTTCCAAATCTAAATGTTATAACTGGAATAATATTTCAGAACTTTTTTAATTACACTCTCTCTTAATAGTTATGCATTTGAATGTTTTCTTCTGATATTTAAATTAAAGAATTCTTAATTGCTCTTTGGTTTAGATTGATTTCATAAATATCCAGGTTAAAGGATTCTTAATTGCCCTTTGATCTTGATTACCCCTTCATTCTTCATTCATTATTTGGGTCTGAGAACCCTTAACTGCTATCTCACCCTGAGTGAAACCCTTTCACCCCTCTGTCTCAAATATCTAAAAAACACTTTGCTATCTTGCCCTTTGAAAGTTCCCTTTAGTGAGTTAATCCAATTTTGCTTCCTTTTTGTTTAACTCCATAGCCCAATGGTCTAAAAGACATCATTCTATCCATCTTTCTAAGCAAATCCCACCGCCCAATCTCAAATACAAATCAAAAACCCCTTGAACAATCATAACTAGCCTAAAAACATCTTAAATAAAAAAAAGTTAAATTTTAAAGAGAGAGCCCTCTCTGAGCATTAGGAAGGCTAGGTCCTGATCTCCAAAAGAAGTTTGTGGTTATCTTTGGTATTTCTTTCTTATTACTTCAAAAGGATTATTAGAGTGATAACATTTCTGGTGACCATACTGGGGACTTCGATTGTCAGTCTCATAAAAGTTTAAAGAAACCTTAAATTAAATATTGAGCCTCTTAAGGTCATCACTTGAAGTAGGTTTTTAGAAATGTTCATAAAAACAATTTAAAAACATAAAATTCTGGCTCCTAAAAAGATTCACTATACTAGGGCAAACCCAGATCCAAACCTTGCAACTATAGTGGATGACCCAGAGAGGATTTTAAGACAACCTAAAACAATAGAAACTCAAGCCAGTAGTAGCAGGTTAGTTAGATCCAATTCACTCCCTGAGGAGTTGTCAATTTTAGAGGACATCCCTTTCAATTTATCATTTGACCTCTCATTATTAAGAAGTAAATCTGAGAATGCAATCCACGAAATAGTCGTAGATCCTGAGTTTGGTCAAATCATTTAATAAAAAAGGGTTATTCATTCAGATTTAAATAAATTAGTTGTTGAGACTTTTGACAAATTAAGAGCTTGGGCCTCTAAATTGATAAGTAATGTAGGTGTTTCTTACATTCAACAATCTACTGAACTAGCTGCCCTTACTACTATTGTCCTTGGAGTTTCTTCACAAACTCCACTCACTGTGAATCCACCTTCCTTGACCAAAAATTCATCATTTGTATCTACCACAATACAATCACCTAAACCACTTATTAATCAATCATCTTAATCATCATCTAGTTCACCTCCATCAATTTCAAGCCCTTCTTCAACCACCACAACTTTACCCCCCATTCAAACCAGAATCACAACAATGGCAAATGGATATGCTCCTCTTGTTTTACCTACCCAACTCCATCCCATGCCTACAAATTATCAGAGTAAGATTTTCCTGTTTGATGCTATTGGTCATTACACTGCCCAGTAGCATGTAAACAAGATGTCTGACTTTTTTGAATTGCATGAAATAGATGGAGTAGATGTCTAGATGAGATTGTTTACCCAAACTCTAATTAGTGATGTCAAGAAATGGTTCAAAGCCTTTCCTGCCAACCATATTGCAGACTTAGCAAATTTTCAAAGGTTATTCATTGATAGTTGGGAAAGAAAGAAAAACCCATTGAAAATACTTTCTGAATATGACAATATTAGGGGAGTTCCCAATGAGTCAGTTCAAGACTATTGGACTAAGTTTAATAATATCTATAATGCAATTCCAACCAACATTAAGCCTCCACTTGACCTAGCATTAATTAAGTTCCCTGATGGTTTTGATGTTGACATGTCATACTAGCTAAGGGAGAGAAATCCTGAAACACTTGAACAAATGCAGAGTAATGCTGTCAGTGTAGAGGCCAACCTATTAGCTAAGAAAGCACGAATGAGGAATGAAAAGAAAGTTGTATTTAAAGAAGAAGCTTCAACTTTAGATGGAAAAGTAGATGTTTTAGCTAAAAGTTTAGAAAGAATCATGGATAGGTTAGATAACATGGAGAGGAAAAAACAATAGGAGAATCAACAAAAAGAACCCCCAATAAGAAACCCAAATTTTAGGAATAACCCTAATACTGCAAAAAATTCTACACCAGACCAACATATTAGGCCCCCCTTCCAAGAAAACTATGTTGAGGATTCACAGAACCAAGAAGCAGAGGATGATACCCAGATTAACTTACTAGAAACTACAGAGCAAGACATTGTTTTTCTTACTCAATAAGAACAAGAGTTATATATGCTTCAACAGTTATAATTAGAATCTAGTGAATCTTTTGATTTTAAGAAGGGATATGAGTTAGCTATATATGAGGTACATAAACAATATAGCTTGAGAAGAAAGAAGAATAATGAGATTCCCATTAAAAGATCCATCCAAACCCAGACTAAGATAATAACAGAAGCTCCAGTTAACAAAGTATTGCAGCTTCTCCCTAGGGGAACACCTGAAACCTCAACCCCTAAGATTGTAGATATAACCTCCACTGAACCCAAATAGAGCCAATTACTGAAAAGAATCAAATCAAGGCAAAATAGTAGAAACACAGACTGAAATGCCTACCATTGAGAAACAAGATAAAGACACTCAAATTACACACATTAAGGAAGATCTGAATCAAACAAACAAACCTCAGCTCCCTTTCAATATTAAAAATGAAATAGCTAAATTAAAGATATCAGTGCCTTTGACCGAATTGGTAAAAAATGAATCTTATAGGTCACAGATAACTGAGACTTTGAACATAGGAGAGGGAGAGGATTCTGTTAATTAGAATGATGACCAGCCTGAATTGTTATTTGGCACTGAGGCCAATGGAATTCATCAGCAAGGGGGTGTTCCTCTATTAGGGCCTAGATTAACCTCAGGCTGAAGGAAGGAAATCCTAAGATAACCACAAACCTATCTTAACCTGGTAACTAGCCCTACCAGGTCGAGAGAGGGCTCTCTCCTTATGGATCTCAGTCAAAATGACTGGATCAGATGGAAGTTTAGGCTAGGTATAGTATCTCAGGGGATTTTTATTGAATTTGTTGGTTTTTTGCTGGATCAGATGGAGTTGGGTAGTTTAGGTCTAGGAAATTAGGTCAGAATGTAGGGTGTTCTATGGGGCAAGGTAGGTATAGGCTTTAGCACTTGAAATTAAGTGAGGTGAAATGTCTAAGACTGGTGAGGAGTTGAGGAGGGCATGAGACAAGCATGAATCCTACTGAAACAACATAAAACATAGAATACTGAACAATTTCCTAAGGTATAGCACTGCAGACAATGAATTCTACCTATCTATCTGGAATTTTACAAGGTATAGGTGTATATACAAAAGCTATAGAATCAGTCTTGGTCTCTTGAGGCTCATCAGTTTGAAGACAATCATCATAAGATTTGGAAGAAGGGTCTTGATCAAGATCAAAGGCATGCAAACATTTTGTATTCACAATCTTCAAAGGGAAAGAATCAAATGCAGGTCTAGGATATTTTCTCAAATACAGTATACTTCGTAAAGCCTTCTTAACATTCTCGGGAAAAGAGAAGAAATAATTTATAACAAAGAACATAATGTCTTGGATGAAATTCCAACTTGAATACCTGATCTTTCCATATTGTCCTTTCATGTTTCTGCTGGTTGGGTTCATCCTCCAGTGGAGTCTTTGGATCTGATCTCGAAACTGATTTAGAGTCGCCAGGTGAATGATTTCAGCTTTCCTGTGTCTAATTTTTGTCCACCATCAATGATCAGATCTAAACTTGACACGTTTTGTTGATGAACATAAAACTACGTTCCCTAGTATGGTCGCCACTATGTTAGAGCCTAGATTGACCTCATGCTTAAGGGAGGAAATCCTAGGATAACGACAAACCAAGCTTAACTTGGTAGCTAGACCCGAGAGAGGGCTCTCTCCTTATGGATCTCAGTCAAAATGACTGGATCAGATGGAATTTTAGGCTAGTTGTAGTAGCTCAGGGGATTTTGATTGAATTTGTTGGTTTTTTGTTGGATCAGATGGAGCTGGGTAGTTTAGGTCTAGGAAATTAGGTCATAATGCAGGTTGTTCTATGGGGCAAGGTAGGTATAGGCTTTAGGACTTGAAATTAAGTGAGTCAAAATGTCTAAGACTGGTGAGGAGCTGAGGAGGGCATGAGACAAGCATGAATCCTACTCAAACAATAGAAAACATAGAATACTGAATGATTTCCCAAGGTAGAGCACTACAAACAATGAATTCTACCTATCTATCTTGATATCATTCAGTCAGAAGTAGTGAATTAGATTGTGTCATACATAAAACATGTGAAAAACTGATAAAAGAAGAAGGAACTATGCAAAAGCACCATACCACAAGTATCCCATAAAAATAGCTGCAACTCCTATTAATCTCGTTGCCCACTGCTTACAAATGATGTAAAATATTGTTTAGAGCATCCAAGTGTATCCAACCTTTGCTAATGATAGAAATAGTACATAATATAGACATCAAACCACCTATGCTAGCCATCAGGGGTCAAAACCAAGAGAAAATGAGCTATTACAACCATTTCCAAACAGGGACTAGGAATATAGGCAGTGGAACAACTTGCCTCTATAAGCATGGAAACTGATTCATTGACCCCAAAATCAGCTAAAACTGATGAATCTACCCTCTAAGATCATTTCATTATTACATTTAAATGCCAAGTCATTAATTACAATTATAAAATCATCCATGAAGAGAGAGAAAATCAACTTGCAGTGAAAGTAGGCAAAAATTTGATTTTCTAGCAAACTAGTCAAAAGCACAATGCCATTAGCCAAAAGCGCAGCACCGCTTTCCTAGATTTGAGGTGAAAACAGAGCATTTGTATTTTATTTTTAAATTTGATGTAATTTTAATGTTCTCATATGTAATAACGGTTCCATGCTGCTCCTGACATCTGGTGATGTTGACAAAGTACTGCCACTGCAAAAAATCAGAAGAATTTGAGCATCAGTCCACCTATCAAAACAAAGAAACTAAGCATCAAAAACAGAGTATTGGAAAAAGTAGATAGACATTATAAAAGTGGGTTTTCACCAACAAAAAATCAAAAAGTGAAAGCTATATAAAGCCATCCTTCTATTTGTCATTTCATTATGCTAGTGTTGAGGTTCAAAGTGCCAAAAGGAGAGCTAAGGATCGATTTCAAGCAAAATTGGGCAAATGCAAGTTAGTCACTGTGTTTTTGGAAAAAATTGAGTGGCACTGCACTTTTGAGGAGGGCGCTGCGTTTTTGAGTTGGCGCTGTGCACCTGGTAGCATTTCTCTGTGCAAATTTACACAGGCACTGCGCTTTCAGAGTGGCGCTGCGCACCTGTGTGAGGCACTGCGTTTTTGCCCAGCCAAGCCCAAATCGTTCCCAAACTGCTAATTCACCTCAAAAATTTTAGTTTCTCTCTCTTACAAGTAAGTTCATCTATCACATCTTATGTTTTAGGGTTTTGTTTGCCAAGTTTGGTGTTTTGCATTCTTAAATCTAAAACCCTAGCCTCTAGGGTGAAACCCTAGTTTTCCTCATTTCACTAGTGGTTATATACCCTATCTACTTGCCATTATTCCCTAAACCTCATTCCCACATACCATATTTCCTAAATCCCATTCCCCTCATACATTTTCCCTAAATTCCTACTTACACTCTCCATTAACCCTACAAACCCTACCCACTCTCCCTAAAACCCTACTCATCCCTAAAAACCTGTTCACACATCATACTCTCACATATTTCTTCATCTTCACTCTATTCATTTCATTCCTTCACCCTATCCCATCATCATCCATATAAAACCATAAGTGTTCACAGCCACAAAAAAAAATGGAAAGAGACAGTGAATATGACTATGAGGAAGAGATACCCAGTGATAGTTCCATGGAGAGTCATAAGCAGTAGAGGAAGCCTCATAAAGGAAGAAGAATGATCAGAAAAGAGCCTACTAGTTTGAGGGAGTTACTAGCTTGTCCACTTGCCATTTCTTGCTTTAAACACCAGGCATTCTTTGATTTTTGTAAAATGATAGAAGGATTTAGATTTCATCATGAGTTGGCTAGGTTATTTGTGACTCATTTTCATAGCAATTAGGTGACACTTGCCGGAATAACCTTCACAATATCATTAGTTGTCATTTCAGAGGCCACTAGAATTCCTAATGTGGGTGAAAAATGGTACAAGGGTCAGGACCTTGATGAGAGTTACTATGAGCCTTATATCAAGGCAAAATACAGAAATCAAATAAAGAGGTTATTCCCCTTTGAGTTTTTGGAAAATAGCTATGTGCCTTTGATGAGAATTATTATCAAGTACTTCACTTGTGAAGGTAGGTTCTCTCAGTTGTATGCCTATCATATTAGACTCCTGATGCATTTCACTAGAGTAAAGATGTTGAATCTCCCTTATTTCATGTTTAGAAACATTGAGAAAATGACACATATTGTACAGAGGAAATCATGCCCCCAGTAGTTGAAAAACATATACCATTACACTTTTATTAAAATCATTGTTCTACACTAGCTTAGCCTTCTTAACATTCCATGGGAGACTTTCATTCTCATGAGATGTTCAAAGGTCCATAGATCCCTTCAGCAGTGCATCAAGAAGAAGGTGGGCATTCTAGCCATGGAGAAACAAGGGAAGAGGCCAAGGAAACCAAAACTACTGAGGTGCCAGTGTATTTAACATATCATAGAGGCACAAGGAGACTTTTTGCAACTGCTAGGCAAGTGCTTGCTCCGTAAGGTGTGGAAGGGGCCTTGCCTTCATCATCAGGCCACAGGCAAATGCTATCTCCTCAAGGTGTGGAAGGGGCTTTGCCTTCTTCTTCAGAAAAATAGGTACAGGTTGAGTAGCAAAGCAAGGGAAAGGGAAAGGTTTAAGAAGAGGATCTTAGTGATGAGCAGGAAAGAGATTTCAATCTTGTTGAGCATGAGGAGCCACAACAACACTTTACTCATCATGGAGTTGACATTATTGATTTGGAAGCTCAGGATACGAAGACTGTCAAAGACATTATCATAAAGGAAAAAGAAACTGAAATACAATCCTTGGTAGATAATTTAGAGAGAGCTAAGTTCATCATCAGATATTTAGACCAGGAAAACAAACAATTGAGCGACAAGCAAATCCTCATGGAGCTGCAAATGATTAAAGAAAACAGGCAAAAGGCCAAGGAGGCTCATGTCAAGTTGACTTCAATTGAGCAAGAGATTGAAAATAGGGAAAATTGGCTTGAGAGGGTCAACATACACCTTGAAGGGCTGATTGAGAAGGCAAATAGGGACAATAAGATGCTTCACCACATGGCTTACCATTACTTGACCCGCAACAAAATCTGTAACATAAGGATCAGGAAACGTAAAGCTAGGTTGAGAAAAGCTTTAAAGAGCAAAAAGGAGCAAGATAAGTTGAAGAAATTATCTAAAGCCTCAATAACCCATCAAAGTAGCTGATGGTGGTGCCCCATGCCAAAATTGGGCACGTTTTGATGATTTTTTGCATTTGCCAAATTTTGCAATTTTCAAAACATAAAATTGGCCTAGGTGGCGCTGTGCTTTTACCTAGAGCAATTTTTGGAGGAAAATTTTATATATTTGTATTTATCATGATGAGAACATTCATCCCAGAAAATTTCAGAAGTTTTGGAGCAAAACTAGGTCACCAAAAGGTCCAAAAACTACCGAACAATGACCTCTCTGCCTATTTTTGGACACACAGAAGTAGCCTTGGGAGATTCAAGGTTTGACGGGGCAAATGACCTCCAAATGAAACAGTTCAAGTTGTTCTAGAAACTAGACTGGAATTCCTTTCCAATGCACCATCTTGGGCTAAATTTGGCTAAGGAGAAGGCCTCCAAAAGTGGGTGGAAAGCGGTGCTACACTTTTGGCTAATGGCATTACGCTTTTGATCAGTTTGCCAGAAAATCAAATTTTCACCTACTTTCACTAAAAGTTGACTTTCTCTCTCTTCATGGATGATTTTATGATTGTAATTAATGACTTGGAATTTTAATTTAATAGTGAAATGATCTTAGAGGTTAGATTCATCAGTTTGAGGTGGTTTTGGGGTCAATGAATCAGTTTCCATGCTTATAGAGGCAAGTTGTTCCACTGCCTATATTCCTAGTCCTTGTTTGGAAATGGTTGTAACAGATCCTTTTCTCTCGGTTTCGACCCCTAATGGACAACATAGGTGATTTGATGTCTATATTATGTATTATTTCTATCATTAGCAAAGGTTGGATACACTTGGATGCTCTGAACAATATTGTACATCATTTGTAAGCAGTTGGCAAGGAAATTAATAGGAGTTGTAGCTATTTTTATGGGATACTTGTGGTATGGTGATTTTGCATAGTTTCTTCTTCTGTTAACAATTTTTCACATGTTTTATGTATGCCACAATCTAATTCACTGCTTCTGACTGAATGGTATCAAGATAGATAGGTAGAATTCATTGTTTGCAGTGCTATACCTTGGGAAATCATTCGATATTCTATGTTTTTTGTTGTTTGAGTAGGGTTCATGCTTGTCTCATGCCCTCCTCAGCTCCTCACTGGTCTTAGACATTTCACCTCACTTAATTTCAAGTGCTAAAGCCTATACCTACATTTCCCCATAGAACACCCTGCATTCTGGCCTAATTTCCCAGACCTAAACTACCCAGCTCCATCTGATCTAGAAAAAAACCAAAAAATTCAATCAAAATCCCCTGAGCTACTATACCTAGCCTAAAATTCCATCTGATCCAATCATTTTGATTGACATCCATAGGGAGATATCCCTCTCCCGACCTGGTAGGGCTAGCTACCAGGTTAAGCTTGGTTTGTGGTTATCCTAGGATTGCCTTCCTTCAGCCTGAGGTCAATCTAGGCTCTAACACCTCCTTTTTACATCAGCCTAAACATTCATAATAAAAATTTTCATAACACTACGTTGGACTCAGGAGAATCCCACAATCTCATGCCAAAGTCAATAATGGAAAGACTGAACCTAGACATTACCAGGCCTTATAAGGATTTATTTTCTTTTGACTCCACCCAGGTTAAATGCCTTGGCTTAATCAAAGACTTGTGGCTCTTGTCCAGTGCCCTATAAAGAGCATTCTGATGGACATTGTAGTTGCAAATATCCCACTAGAATATGGAACACTACTATCTCGCTCATGGGGAGAAAAACTATAGGGATCCTTGCAGTTGGATATGTATTATGCCACCATATCCATTTTTGGCCAACCAAGAAAATTATATAGGGAGACCTTGATGAAGTACATGGTTAGTAGTGAGGAAAATCCCCAAAACTTTCCCATGTACTCCAGGCATTCAGATATGGACTCTTTCATCTTATACAATGCAGAAACTGATAAAAAGGAAATTACAACCAAAGACCTTAAGTACAGAACAACTGACAGTGAGAACATATTCCATGAGTCACTTTGACATTTAGACTTTTATGGGTCTGTAAATAGGTTAGGGGATGGTGCAGGAGTGTGGATCCATAATATGGAAAATAACCATGCTGAGGGACATGCTTTCAAATTGAATTTCAAATGTACCAATAACATGGCCGAATATGAAGCCCTAATTCTAGGGTTACAATTGGTTAGGAAATTGGGAGCCAAAAGAGTTTCCATCATGGGAGACTCAGAGCTAATTATCAAATAGATCAGTGGTGAATATTCTGTCAACAACCCTAGGCTTGGTAGATATAGGGATATTGTTTTAGACTTGATCAAGGACCTCCTGGAATCATACTTTGTTGCCATTCCTAGAAAACAAAATATGCAGGCCCATAGTCTGGCTACCTTTGCTAGTGTTTGTAAATTTCCATTTCAACCAAACCACCAGTACACTACAGAAGACATGGACCTGTTATACCAGACAATGTCAAGTATTGGCAGATTTTCTCCCAGGACTCTCAGATCTACGATTTCATGAACAATGAAGGTGAATTTTAGAATTGCAAGATAGATACTGACTATACAATAGATAATAATATAGAAGGCAACTTAGGTGTAAATATTTTTGATGTACATAAACCAACTAAATTTACTAAAGTAGAAATAGATAGTTTAGAGAATGAAGAGATAGATGAAATAATGGATGATGGTCCAAAGATTCTTAATTTGAAAAATAATTTTTTGCCTAAAGGATTAGTACCTTTAGAGGATTTGTTTAACTCTAATGATGTAGCTAAGAAACCTAAAATGGAACCTCTAAGAGTTGACATAGAAGAGGTTAATATAAGGACCGAAGATAATCAAAAACTCATTAAGATATCTAAAGCCTTACCCCCAGAGGAAAAGGTCAAATATATAAATTTGTTTAAAGAGTTCTAGGATGTATTTGCATGGAGTTATGAAGACTTAAAATCTTATGACACCAGCATAATCCAACACAAAATACCTCTAAAAGAAGATCATAAACCTTTCAACTAGAAACTTAGGAGGATAAACCCAGTTCTTATGCCATCCATAGAGAAAGAGGTTAAAATAATGTTTGATGCCCGAATAATAGCCTGCATTAGATACTTAGACTGGATTTCAAACTTAGTTACAACTAGGAAAAAGACAGGTGAAATTAGACTTTGTGTATATTTTAGAAAATTAAACAAAGTCTCTTTAAAATTCAACAACCCCTTACCAAAAATGGACCATATATTGCAAAGGGTAGTGGCCTCATCTAGGATTTCACTGTTAGATGGATTCTCTGGGTAGAACCAGATATTAGTCCAACCTGAGGACCAAGCCAAAACAATGTTTACTACTCCTTGGGGTACCTTCATGTATTTGAAGATGCCCTTTGGATTAATGAATGCAGGTGCTACATTTCAAAGAGCCATGGATATAGCTTTTGCCAAGGAAATCCATGATTTCTTAGTAGTATACTAGGATGACATCACAGTCTTTTCTAAATCTGACAATGAACACTTAGACCACCTCGGAAGAATATTTATCAAATGCAGGAAATTTTGGATTTCTTTAAATCCTAAAAAGGAACTTTTCAGTCTAGAAGAGGGAAAGTTGTTGGGACACATCATATCTAAAGATGGGATTAGGATAGACCCTACTAGAATAGAAGCAATTTTGACCATTTCCCATCCCAGAAACATTAAAGAGCTACAATCATTTCTAGGTAAGATTAATTTTCTTAGGAGATTCATCTCAAATCTAGCAGAATTAATTAGGGAATTAAATAACATGCTAAGAAAGGACTCAACAATTAAATGGACATTGGAGGCCAAGCAATCCTTTGAAGCTATTAAGGAAGAATTAACCATGACTCCAGTCCTGATTAGTCCTAACTTTAACAAAGATTTTATCATTTTTTCTTTTGCTTCAGAACACACCATTGCAGTAGTCTTGTTGGAAAAGAAAAATCAAGGATATGAATAGCTAATAACATTATTTAGTAAATACTTAAGAGATTCCACACTAAAATACAATATCATGGAAAACAGGCTTTGGCTTTAGTTAAGGCTATCAAATATTTCAGAGTATACATTTTTTACTCTCACATTATTGCTTATGTTCCAAACTTTGTAGTTAAGGACATTTTGACTCAAAATGGGCCCCGAAGGAAAAAGAGGCAAATGGATTGCCACAATATTGGAATACGACATAGAGATAAAACTCACCAAGCTCATCAAAGGCCAAGGTTTAGCCAAACTCATGGTTGAATCAAACTATCAGGCCCTTGATATTAAATTCATTAGTGCCCTTGATGATCAAGAGGAGATGGCGACTCCACAGATTAGTGAACCTTTTACTGATTCACCATGGTATGCAGATATTACATTTGTATTACTAAACTTACAAGATCCTCCTGGATTGACAAGAACTAAAGCTAGATTCTTAAAAATGAAGTCATTAAGATATTGTGTTTTAAATAATGCATTGTTTTGGAAGGACAATAGTGGTATTCTCTTAGCATGTTTATTAAAGGATGAAGCTGATAAGATTTTGCAAGATTTTCATGTAGGGGATTGTGGAGGACACTTGTACTAGAAGAGTATTGCTGACAAGATTATGAGGGTTGGTTTCTACTGGCCTACTTTGTTTGCAGATGTTAAAAAACATGTGACCTCTTGTCATAAATGACATATTTTTAAGGGAAAGAGAAAACTTCTACCCTTGCCTCTTAAACCAATTTCCACTGAGATACCATTTCAAAAATGGGGGTTAGACTTCATTGGAGAAATACACCTCCCATCCTCAGCTCAGCACAAGTGGATTCTAACAACCATAGACTATTTTACCAAATGGATAGAGGCCATACCTTCTAGGCAAGCCACAAACACTATCATAATCACCTTCCTAGAGAGTAATATCCTTTCAAGATTTGGATGTCCCCAGAAGCTCATTACTGATAATGCAACAGACTTTAAATCCAAAAGAATGATAAACTTTTGTAACAAGTACCACATCACCCTTTGTCATTCCATAGCCTATTACCCTCAAGGTAATGGACTGGTAGAATCATCCAACAAAAGTCTGGTCAATATTATCAAAAAGATACTAGAGGATAAAAAAAGACATGGAATACGAAGTTAGTCAATGCCTTATGGGTAGAGAGGCTAACTACTAAGAAGTCCACTGGAGCATCACCCTATCAGCTGGTCTATGGGATGGATGTAGTTTTCCCATCATCCTTGGGAGTGCCAGTCATGAAGATCCTCCAAGAATTACAGGTGGAACCAAATGATATTCAGAGAAGAATAATCAGACCGTACAACTGTAGTAGAGCAGAGAAGAAGTATATGTAAAATCACAGATAATCGAGGAAAAAATCAAGAAAATATTTGATAAAAAAGACTAAAGTAGATGATTTTCACATAGGAGACAAAGTCCTTAAGTGGGATTCAAGGAGAGAAGATAAAGGAAAACATGGAAAATTTGATTTTTTGTCGTAGGGGCCTTCTGTCATTTATGGCTACAGAGGAAACACTGCCTTTTTCTTGAGAAACATAGATGGATCAGATCTACCATGAAGACCTATTAATGGTAGGATGCTAAAGCAATACTTTCCCATTGACTTATAGTGGTTCACTTTAATTTTCATCATTGTACATAACATTGCAGAGTGTAGATTGGACTGGATGTTAATCCTTTGAAGTTGAAGCCCGGAGAGAAGGCCCTAAGCTTTGAAAGATTAGTGTCATAAGTATCAACAATGCAGATTCACAGAAGGAAACTTTGCAAGGTAACTTCAGCCACAATTCAAAGGCTAATGATCTTTAGAGTTCTTGACATTTCACTAAGAAATATCATCCCCATGTGGAGCCACTGTTAGAGTCCTATAGTGATAGGATTCATAATTTGAATTGGTTAAGGTTAAGCCTTGTGATATTGTACATACCTTTGCTTTCTGCAAATGTTTTCCATATTAAAAATTAAAAGATGTAAAGAGGGTATGTCCTAAAAGAAATATCAAAGGATAAAAAAAAATAAGAAAATAAAAACAAAATGAAAATATATGAACCCCAAACAAAAAAATAGATCATGAAAGTGTGCAAGTCTAAATGCCACTACTATTTTATTGCTTTATTGTCTTAAATAATGGTTGTATGTAGCTTGTCATACATGCCACAACGGATAGTAGTCAAACTTCTTAATCTTGACTATTTCATGCTTTGAATTTTATGTTTATAGTTAGAGAAAAAAATCTAACCAAACAGCATAATCTTAGCAGATCATTAGATAGGTATAGAAGATAAAAGGATCTCTTTAGTTTAATCTGAGCCATTGGATGATATAAGGTTAGAAGTAGATAGTTTGTTTTATAGAAGAAAAAAGAATAATAAGGGTTTGCTAGCCTAAATGCACCCAAATAAATGAAGAAAAAATGTTAGGGTAAGTAATGGGTAAGCAAAAGAAATGTTGTTGAAGTATAAAGTTGATTGGACAAAAGCACATTTATCATGCTTAATCATATCTTTCAATGTGCATGAGTAGTTAAAAAAGCAAAAACAATGGTTTATAAGTTGATTTAATTGACTCCCCCTCATTCATTTCATCCCTATACTTACTAATTTCCCCATCCACAAGTAAGTTATAGTACTAAAAATCCTTCAAGTCATAAAGGCTCATAGCATTTCTCTGACTTGTGGTGGGACCAGACCCTCAGCTTAATGACTTATGGACATCAGGTGTTAGAATTCCCTTCATAAAATTCATTTCTTTTCATTTCCCTAATAAAACCCCTTTTCCTAAGGTTAAACTCCATTTGCCTATGAAAAGTAAACAACCCCATATTAAATTCCATTTCATTGAAAATACCCACAAAAAGATTTTATCCTAAGTATAAGTGTATGTGAAGAAAATGCAAAAATATTACATTATGCTTAGTGGTATGTTCACTCTGCTCATTTCATTTCATATAAATTTTTAACACAATAAAATAGCCCTTGATATACCTTTTTCCCATATATAAATAAATCCCGTATATAATACCCCAACCCTTAATTTAACTATAAAATATACTTTTATCCCATACCCCCAACAAAACACTCTTAAGTCACCACTTCTCGGTAAAGTTAAGATAATCATGTCATTAAACCTCGTCTGATCATTTAATCCCATGTTTAACTCGTAAATAATCCCAAACCACCATGGATTAAAGCCTTGGGCCCCCCCGAAACCTTTGCCCATTTCATCCATGCACATCAGTCACTCGATTGTCATCTGATCGTCAGCGCCCAAATCCAACAGTCCACAGCCATATCAGGTTCACCCAATGTCTAACCTCTACCCACTCGATAAAGTGGTTTTGCCTGGTCCCCCATCTACTATGTTTCAAGTGCTAAGATAGATCGGGTGACCCATCCAAAATACCGCCTCCTCCATAAAAGCGGTGCGATGGCTTGGGAAACCACCTCCCTGCCCAACCCGAAAAATCACCCGCTATTCATTTGTAATTTACCCGCTAAAAAGTGACTATTGTTCAATAAAAGGGCCAAGAAGCCCTATTTCGTATTTTTCACTCATTTTCTTTGTAAACCTTTGCAAACCATTGTGACACTTTAAAACACCAAAATCACCAATTGACCTCAATTTCACTCCCGAAGAAGTTGCAGAGACCCCAATCAAGCTCTCAGTCTGTACCAGAGCCCATTCAAACTTCTGCAGTTGCTGAGAACACCAATTTTGAATTTAATTCACCCAAATTCCATGTATTTGAAGAGAAAGTACTAGACACCCTTTCAATTTCAAAATGTTCAGTCTTTAAAGTATTTTAATTAAGTAAAATTAATTGAAATTAATTTAAAATTAAAGTGTGTGCCCAAACCCTTCTCAAATTTTCCAAATTACCTTCAAACCTCTGATATAAACTTGTATTGTCAAATTCAAATCCACAAGAACTGAATTATGGCTACCCCATCACCATGGATATTAGACCAGTGACAAACCCCCATTTGGACCTTGACCACATTCCCTTGGTGAATAGGGATTTTAAAATCAAAGACACAAGTTCCTATACACTCATTCTCAAAATTCATTGTTTGAGTAAGGACAGATATCTAACTCATATTGATGACGTTGGCCTTTGGGACTCCAATTCTCCTAAATGCCAGTTTCCACAAGTACATGTCTTTCCTAAGATTGTCCATATGTGCCATGCCTGTTACATTCCTAGCCAGAGAGCTATAATGTCCCCAGACCAAAAAGTCTTGTTTACTGTTACAACTAAGTCAGTCAATGAGAAGTTGCAAGTCTAACCAGGTCCAAACTTGACCCCACTCTCCATTAGGGATTTGTTAGACTAGTACACCAAATTTAGTCCATCTAGATTGGCCCAAATATTCCAAACTTTCATTGTATAAGAGCAACACATTCCTATAGATGCCCCTCCATATGTTTCTGCCATTTTCACTGAAAGAGGCAAACAAATTGTAACCATGATATCATGTATTCTGAGCTACACCACAGATGAATTTGTTGATGAGATCATCCTAGCCTTCATGTTCATTTTCACCCCATGAAAGCCTCCTGCTACTTTGTATAATTATGCCCAGTTCATAGCTGAAAGGATGCATGACCAATTTACCATAATGCACAATGAGAGAGTATTCAAGTACTCATCTATACTTTACCACATTTTTTTGTATTATCAGTGAGACAGATTTCCCTCCTGTTTTACAGACTCCTCAGAATGAGGAAACAAATTCCAAAAGGAACAGAGAGGAAGCTTCCAACTCAGGTATGGACACTTCCAATGTACAATATGAAGCTAGCTAGAGAAGGAGGCCTAGGCTCAATCCCATTTTAGAACATGAAGACCCAGAAGGCTCAGTAGAAATAATTGATGTTGAGTTAGACATGAGCAAGGGAAAAACTCCATCTGGAGAAACGCAGGAGCCATCTACATCAAAAACTCAAATTTTAGAAAGGCAACTCAATGTAGAAGTCTCCTCATTTAATAAGCCTATTGATAGAGATAGGGACATTAAGGACAGGTTCAAGGAAATTAAAATTAGAAATGAGAAACTAAAGGCACAATCCTATGCACAATATCTCAAACTTACACCCCCTAATTAAACTAGGTTGATGTTAGCTTTTGACATAAAGGAAGGAAAGATGCAAATGTCCTTCATAAAGTCAACTATAAAACAACCAAGAACATCAATAGATTTCAAGAAGATAGACTTTGAAGTATTGGTAAGGGATATTCATCCCATTGACCAGATTGAATTTCACAACTAGGCTAGAGAACTAATTTACTCCACCCTTATAGGAAAAGCCATAGTTGCCCATCAGTTGTAGAATTCATTGAATAACATTTCGGCCCAGTATCAGTTGGAAAAGGTCTCCTCATAGGCCAAAGACACCGGAATCAAGTCTTTGGAAGACTTGGTAATTGAATTGGGGCATGATCCCAAAGACATCAATGCTACTGAATAATTGATCAAAAAGAAGAATGATGACATTGCAACACTCAAGAAACAGTTGAAGATACCTCAACTACAACACCCCCGGACACAGGAAGTTTTGGAAAGCCAAACAATGCATGAAGAGTTGATGGACTTAGTCCTTAAGCTAAATGATCAGTTGAGGGAGACAAAAAAGGAATTAGACAAAATAATCCAATCGAAGAAAACTGATCTTGGCACTACTTCGGTGAATGTCATTTCAATAATTACCATGGCTGTACCTTCCACATTGGCAGCCTCATTGGATCCCACAGCTCCAATGCCCATAGCAAAACCAGTTTCTATAGCATCTACATCAGCAACAGGTACATCAGGTTATGAAGCAACAAAGTTGGCTAAAGCTATGGAAGAAATGTCCATACAAACCACAGAGATGAATAAGCTCAAAGAGAAAGTGTCAGGCTTGGAAATGATTACAAGCATACCAAGATCATGCACAAAGAAGAAGTGCAAAAATCTAATAGGATGAGTGAAATATTGAAAGCCCTAGAAAAGGACTTGACACTGAAAGAACCCCTTGGGCAGGCTAAGGAACAACTCTGGGCCAATATCATTGACTTTGTGAATGATATATGGCCATCTATTCAGGTAATTTTTGAGCAAGTAGATTTGATAAAGCTGGGTACAGAGGCCATCTAGAAAGTGAAAGAAGAATTAGGACAAATGCCAGAAGAGGCTACTAGAATTATCCAATTCCTTAACAACAAGAATAAGTATGAACTTTAGGAATTGGAAATAGAGGATAGAATAGAGACAATTTTGGAGGTTAGAAAGGTCCTCTCTAAGAGGAACTTGATGCAAAACTTGGAGGATAAGTTTCAAAATATGCAGATAGCCATTGACAAATTTATGGCTAAGTTCCAAATTTTGAGAGAGAAGGGATTACCCAATCCCTTAGTGATAAATGAAAAGCTCATGACGCAGGAGGATTACAACAAAAAAAATCAGAGAGGTAGCAAAGGATCAAGTAAATACATCATCAATAAAGGCATTGCCAACATGCAAAGTACTCTACCAAATATTTGAAAACTTGTTTTACCTCCAACATGAGATAAAACACTTGTTTATTAATAAGCCTACTTTTACCAAATACACAGAGGCAGATGAAATATATAGAAAGATGCTAAAAATCCAATTACCTAATGCTAAAACATGGGAGAAATCAACTGATTTACTATAGAAATATGCAGTAAAAAGGTTAATGTACAATAAAAGTAAAACAACATGGTAAAAGGATGAATATAGATCAATAGAGTAAAAGTGTATCAAATGAAAGGCTAAATTAAATGAAGCATCCAGCATGAAAGATCAAATAACAAAGCAACATAAAGGGCTAAAAATCGAAGCATAATAGCCAACACAACCAAAATAAAAGGGACAGCATGAAACAGTTCAATAGATGTCTCTATCTTATTGCAAGAAGATATTTTTCTTTCCTAGATTAAATCTCAAATTAGTTTGATATATTTTGTAATAAACTTTTGTATAAATACTTCACAATTTGAAGTATGTAGGGTGGAATCTATGAGACATTTCTATAGACTTTTTGATTAGAAAACTTAGAGGGTTATTGTCTCATGTGCTGAGCCAGCAAGCTGGATTGATGAATAAAGATAAGACATTTGAAGGATTCATGTGTTAAGTGAATTTCAGAGAAGTATCCTCATGTGTTGTTGTCATTTTTCTCCAGTTATTCATAATCTTTAATGTTTTTCTAAATCTAAATGTTATAACTTGTTTAATTACACTCTATCTTAACAGTTATGCATTTGAATGTTTTCTTCTGATATTTAAATTAAAGAATTCTTAATTTCTCTTTTGTTTAGATTGATTTCATAAATATCCAGGTTAAAGGATTTGTTATGTTCCTATACCAATAGGTGTCATATATCATGATTGACTTGGTTTAGCTTTGAAATATGTACATACCTTTGCTTTCTGCAAATGTTTTACATATTTGTAAAAAATCGAAAAATTAAGAGATATAAAGAGGGTATGCCCCAAAAGAAAAATCAAAGGGCAAAAGGAATGAAATGGTTAAAAAAAATAAAAAAATGAACCCCAAGAAAAATAAAAAGACCATGAAAGTGTGCAAGTCAAAATGCCATTGCTATTTTAATTTTTTTACAATAATGATTATGTGCAAAGTGTTGTTATGCCACAATATATGGTAACCAAATAGTTTAATCTTGGTTATTCCATGTTTTGAATTTCATGCTTAGAGATAGAGAATAAAATCTAACCAAATTGTTTAATCTTGGCAGATAAATAGATAGGTAGAGTGAAATAAAAGGAGCTCAACAGTGTAATCTAAGCCCTTGTATGTAATAAGGTTAGACTTAGTTAGAATACCATTATAAAATAAAATAAAAGGTTTTGATAAGGGTTTGCCAATTTAAGTGAACCCTAATAAAAGAAGAAAAAATGGTAGGATAATTAGGTAGGGTAAGTAGATGAATGGTTGCAGAATTATGTATGATGAATGATTATCCAGATATCAAGTCATATACTTTCATCATCAAAAGCACTTAAAGATATGGATAAAAAAAAAGACATTTACATCATAGACAAAAGTCAAATTAATTAACCTCCTCACTCATTTTTCCCTAAATTTTACTAATTTCCCATAAGTACTAAAGGCACTAACAACTTGAAAGTTAAAGGGGCTCAGAGCATTTCTCTGACTTCTGGAGGGACCGAACCCTCGGCCTAATAACTTGTAAGGTCTAAGGTCTAAGTGCTAAAGCCACTTCATCAAAATTCACCCCCCATAATTCATTCATTCCGTTCAAATCCTTTCCTAAGGTAAAATCACTCTTTACTTGGGAAAAATAAATGGTTCTTTATAAACCCCCCCAAACACATTTTAGCCTAAGTCATAATGTTGGATGATGAATGTATTTTCAGAAACATTTACTTAGCACATTTTCTTTTTCCATGGTCATATTAACTCTTAATTCTTATTATTTATTTAAACTTCCGAAACAAATTATCCTTTCTCGTATTACTAATAAAAATCCCAAAATAAATAAATATCCCATCCCAAGGTTTGGAAAATAAACCATAGTAAAGCTAATTAATTTGGATTAATTAATCAAGCCAAAACCCTCTGACATATTAAAAGGAATTAATTAATCACCTGGATTAATTAATAGCCTCTCCACCAATACAATCACCCCCGATATCATTAAAGTTATTAATCGCTTATTCGTGCAATCATATCATCCCCTATATAATTAAAGTCATTTTAATTATGTTGATTATGCCATCGGCCCCCCTCCATTAACTCCATAACACTTTCTGTTGTCGATTGTCGTTCGATCTGCCTTCCCACATCCAATGACTCTCGCTCATATCGCGCGGGCCTTTTGGTCGGACGTTAACCACCCGATACAAGCTGTTTTGACTTTTCACCAATGCTACGTGTCATCCAATTTGTGGCATTGTGTGACCCTCCGCCAAAACCACCAACCTCCCAAAAGCAGTGCGATCAATCCCACTTACCGCCTCCACTAAACGACAAAGTGTCCCATCAGCTAGTTTATGCCAAATATCGTTTTCCCATTCACCCACCAAAATTTATTGACTTTGTGCATAAAAACGAAAATACTCATTGTTTTCCCTTTTTACTGAGAAAATAAACTTCTGCCTTCAATGCATGCACAGAATATGTCCAGACCAGCAACTTACTCCCAACCGCCAACCACCATTAGTCGTTGAACTCTAGGCCATTGCAGACTACTGTGCGCACTCAACAAAGCATTCACCATAACCATTTGTCCCTTCAATCAACCATAAACAAGTATTTACCACATTTCCTTTTTAGAAACCCTATTTTTGTACTGAAACCTCCACCAAATTACTCTAAACTCAAGTAATCCAGTACAATTAAGCTATTTCTTAGCTCCAAGGCTCCCCAAGCACCTTTTTTTATCTAGAAATCCTTGAAAACCCCAACTTTCTTCCTTGAATACACAAAAACCAAGGATGGAAGTTCCTGTCGCCCTAAATGTCACGCCAATCACTACTCCCCACAGGGATTTGGACCACCTTCCCTTGGCCGATAAAGATTTTCAAATCAAGGACCTTACTTTTGATGAAACCCCCTTGAAGCTACACTGCAAGTATCGGGACAATTATCTGAACAATGCTGATAGAATAGGTCTTTGGGAATCAAACTTACCTAAATATCAATTCCCCACTGTCCATATTTTCCCAGATATTGTCCACCAATGCCATGCAAACTATGACCCCAATATGAGAGTTATAATGTCCCTTGACCAGAAAGTCCTTTTCACCATTATAGCTGAGTCTATAAATGAAATGTTGTAATTACAGCCTGGCCAAGACCTCACTCCCCTTTCCATTGCTGATTTACTTGAAAAATCTTCAAGGTTGTCCAGTTCTAAAATTACCCAAATCTGTCAGACCTTCATGGAAAAAAAATACAGGCCAAAAGACCCCCCTCCTTACATGTCAAGCTTCTTTACTAATCTGGGCAAGGATATCACCACCATGATTGCTTACATTCTGGATTTTACTACTAGTGAATATGTAGATGAGATAACCTTAGCCTACATGTCTATTTTCACCCTTGGCCAACCTCTTGCAACCAAATTTGACTATGCTACATTCATTGCTGATAAGATGCATGACCAATTCATGATATTAGAGAACGAGAGAGTATTTAAATATTCTTCAGTCCTGTATCATCTTTTCCTATACTACCAAACTGATAAACTCCCTTTCTCTATACAAAAGATTGACACTAAAGGGAACCCTAGGTCATTCAACTTCTGGACTTCCATTTTTCATAATTCGCCTTCTTCTCCCTATCCTTATATAGATTTTATTAATCAATTTGTGTATTAGGTAACTACCATGTTGATAGGAAGTTCCCCTCCCAGAATTAGTGATGATATTAAGATAATTCTTCAGTTATCCAAGCAATACAAGGTTGGGGACTGGTACTTGTACTAGAACCATACCGAGATCAGAATTTATGGGTGTGAACTGGCTCCCTTTAAACTGCCCAAATACCTCCCCATGTGATTATTTTCCCTGGAGTACTATAGGCAAATGATCAATTCTGATGAAATCCACTTTATGAAGGCTAAGAAGAAATCTCAGCTAAGGATAAAGGATCACCTAGGCCCATTTATTTGCAACAATAGAAAGGCAGGTAAAGAGGCAGAGGAAATCCTTGAGAGATTTAGATTGAAAAAGAGTTTCATCTGGCCTTATGATCCTCATAGCTTCATCTTTGACGGAAGGCAAAATCATAAGCTGTCCCCCTACATCCATCATAGAACTCCAGAGATAGAACAATATGCAAATCAAAATGAATAGTTGGAGGGAACACTTATAGAATAAGATAATACACAAATTGAAGTAGAAAATGTTTTGAAAGATTTGGAAAGAAGACTTGATCTGGATCCCATTTTATAGGTGCCTGAAGAATCTTCACAAAGACCAACACAGGATCATAGTGCACAAACATTAGGACAACCTGATATTTCAGGATATGGAAAAGATTCAGGGTCAGAGAACATTTCTAAGGAATTGACCCAGACTGATACAAACATGGGAAACCCTCCAGTGTTGCAGGCCCCTCTTAATGAGGAGAGAATTCAAAAAGGAAGTAGGAATGAGGCTAGCCCCTCTACAGTGCCATTGGACCAAGTATATGTAAAGAGACAGAGATTAAATCCTCTAGCCAAACATGAATATGAAAAGACAAGAAGTGGCACAGTACAAACAAAACTAGCAGGGGAGACACCATCTACCTCTCAAACACAGGCACTAAGGACAGCGTCAGAGCAGAACCAGGATTTGAAAGAAAAGTACAAAGAGATTAAACCTAGGAATGAGAAGCTCAAAGCTCAAACCTATGCCCACTATCTAAAAATGGCTCCCACAAATCAGACAAGGTTGATGTCAGCCTTTGACATCAAAGAGGGAAAGATGTAGATGAGCGTTTTGAAGCCAATAGTACAACCGCCAAAATCCTTGGCTGATTATTTGAAAACAAATTTTGAAGTTCTTTCCAGAGACATCCACCCAATTGATCAGATCGAGCTCCATAGGCAAACGGGTGAGATGGTCTATTCCACATTGACCAATACAACCATCACTACAGATTAGCTGCAGAATTATCTGAGTAATACTACAAAATAGTTACAGTTGGAAAAAGCCTCTTCGTAGGATAAGGACACCAGGATAAAATCATTAGAAGACCTGGTGATTGAGTTGGGACATGATCCCAAAGATGTTAAAGCAGCTGAAATATTGATAAAGAAAAAGAATGATGACATTGCTGCACTCAGTGAACAACTAAAAATCCCTCCCCTTCTACATCCACAAACTGTAGAAGTAATTGAGAAACAAAATGAGGAAGAACTTATGGACTTGATCCTTAAGTTGAATGAGCAGTTGAAAGAAACAGAGCAAGAACTAGGAAAAGCTTTGCAGTCCAAATAGGGTGAGCTGACCACCATTCCTCAGACTGTAATACCCATGATTTTTACAATAGTGCCATCTACTATTGCAACATCTTTGGCACCCAACATTCCCCTAGCAATAGCTTTGCCAATAACAACAACAACAAGTACATCAGAAGTAGCAGTAACTTCAACAAAGCAAACATAGGACTTAATAAAGTCCATGGAGGAAATGAAAATCCAAGCAACTAAAATAAAGAAACTAAAAGAAATGGTTACCAGCTTGGAAAGAAATTATGAGTTATCATAGATTAATTACAATGAAGAAGAAAGAAGAAATAGAAGAATTACTGAAAGAATCAAAACATTAGAGAAGGACTTAACATTGGAAAAGCCTTTGAGATATATTAGAGATATTTTATGGACCAATATCATTGATTCCATCAATGATATTTGGTCTTCTATCCAGATAATTTTTGAACAAACTGAGTTAGTTAAACTAGCTACAGAGGCTATGCAGAAGACAAGGGAAGAATTGGGAGAGAAACCAGAAGAAGTAACCCAATTGATCAATTTCTTGAATAGCAAAAGCAAGCACCAGCTGGAACAATGGGATATCGAGGATTGAACTGGTACTATCCTTGAAATTAAGAAAGTTCTCGCTAAAAATAACTTAATGATTAACTTGGAAAAAAGATGTCAAAGTATTCAAGAGGACATAGATGATTTTATGTTAAAATATAAAATTTTAAGGGATAAAGGACTTCCAAGCCCACTGGTCATAAATGACAAGTTGATGACTCATGATGACTACATTGATAAACTGCACAAACAAGCCAGGAATCAAGCTATCTCTTCCACATTGAAAGCACTACCTACAGGAAAAGTGTTATGTGATGGTTTGGAAAATCTCTTCTATATTGAGCATGAAGTGAAACACCTTTTACTGTCTAGCCCAATTTTGATAAATACACTGAAGCTGATGAAATATATAGGAAATTGATCAGGATGAAGATTCCAAATGAAGAATGGTGGACCAATATGACCGATATCCTATAATTTACTATGGTAACTCTGAGGTAAATGGAAAATATTTACTGAGGTAAAAGCTGGTAAACAGGTAAAGAGTATCAGGAACAAGTAAAGAGTATCAATAGGGAAAAGTAAGAAAAGACCCAACAAAAAATTACTAAAGCAACATCAAGAGGCAAATCCAAGTTTCAACCTCCATCTCATTCATAAATAAAGGGACAACATCAATCAGTTTTCCATCTATCTCTATCTTTTTATAAAAGATATTTTGCATTCCCTATAATAAATCTCATATGGTTATGGGATATTTTTGATGTAATTTTTGCATAAATACTTCTCCATTCAAATTATTATGTGTGGATTCTATAACATCTCTGTAAATCTATGCTATCAAGCTGAGAAAGCTTTTGCACTCAAAAGTGGATTTTTGCTAGAAAAGGAATGAAAGTTGAGGACATTTCATCAGATTCTCATGCAGTATAATTACAAATAAGTATTCTATCCTTGTGATTTTATGTGCTCTCTATATGTTTCAATGTTTCATGCATCTTAAATCTAAATGGTAAAAGAGTCAAAGTGTATCAGAATTAGCTTTATTGCTCTCTACTATCAACAATTTACCATTTCTATGTTTTCTTCTAAACTATCTCGATAAAGGAATTCTTAACTGCTCCTCTATCCCTATAGTTTTTCTCTAATAAGTCCCTGGTATAGGATTCTTAATTGCCCTCTGCTAGTTGAACTATCTTCCTTTCATCTTTCTAATACTAACTTGAGGATTCTTGATTGCCCTCTAGTTTTGAGAAGAACTATCATCCATTCAAGCCCCAAAGTTTGTTTTTATTCTGCTATCCTGCCTGTTGAACTCATACCTCAAAAATTTGACTTAATCCAGTGAATTATCCCTAATTGACTCCATAGCCCAATGGCCTAAAAGCCTAGTTTTCACATTTGTTTCAGAGCTCCACCACTCTCAAACAAAACAACCTCACTGAACATTAATACTAGCCTAAAATCCTTTAAAATATAGCTAAATCATAAAGAGAGAGCCCTCTCTGGACTTAGGTGGGCTAGAACCCAAGTCTAAAAGTTGATTTGTAGTTACTTTGGGTCCTTTCCTTCTTTGAATAACTTCTAAGGAAAATCTGAGTCATAACATAGTGGCGACTCCACTGGGAATCGAACTAATCCTCAGTTGAAACAAACCTTTAAGAAACCTAAAAAGTTTAATTTGAAGTATATTAAAGGATTATTAGAAGTTATTTTGAAAAATCCATAAAGAATAGCATTAAAAGGCTCGAAATCTAGCTTCAGGAAGAACTCATTACACCAGGGCTAACCTTGATCCAAATCTCCCCCTTGTGTTTGAAAATCCCAAACTGATTCCGAGAATCATTAGAAGACAAGAAAGTTCATTGAGTCCCAGACCTTTGTTCAGATCACATTCATGTCATGTTGAGTGGCTTTTCCCAGAAGATCTTCCTTTTGACGAACACTTTGAACTCTCTCTCTTTAGAACCAAATTTGACGGTGAATTATTGGACCTAGTCCAAGATCTAGAATTCCTCAGAGAACTTGAAGCCCAATGAGCCAATTTGTCAATTGATCTATATCTATGGAATTCCACTTAGTCATCTCTTACCAACGATAGAACACCTGAACTTTCTGAAACTACTTCTCCTTCTGCTATTTCATCATTATTCCCTCACTCTTCTAAAATCTATTCCACTCCTCCCTTCATCCATTCACTTCCTCTCCCGCCAATCATCACCCACCATCCCACCACTACATCTAGTTCTTCCTCCACAACCCAAACACCTCTTGTTACCCCAACTCTCATTCATACTGCTACCCAACCTAGAATAATGGCCAATAGATATGCCCCCCTTGTGATGCCTGCTCCCCTAGGTGCCATGCCTAAGGACTACCAGAGTAAAATTACTACTTTTGATGGCACTGGAACCTATACAGCTCAACAACACACTAAGAGAATGAATGACTATTTTGAGATATATGAAATTGACATAGTTGATGTTCAAATGAGAATTTTTGTTTAGTGTATGACTGGGGAAGTTAGAACCTAGTTTATATCTTTAGCCCCCCAAAGTATAGATAGCTTAAGAGTTCTTTACCAGCAATTCTTGAATAGATGGGAGAAAAGGAAGGACCCCCTACAGATTTTATCTGAATATGAGAACCTTAAAAGGGGACCTCATGAAACCGTTTAGGATTATTGCATGTTTATAGTGCCATTCCCCTCGACCTTAGACCCCCAGCTGGTTTAGCCCTGATCAAATTTCCTAATGGATTTGATTCAAATATGGCTTTCAAGTTAAGAGAAAGGAAACCCCCCACTCTAGAGGAAATGCAGAGTGTAGCAATAAGTGTTGAGGCTAACCTACTTTCCAAAAGAGGCAAAACTAGGAACGAGAGAAGAATCCCTGCAAAAGAAGAGAATACACCCTTTGAACAAAAGATGGATGTTATAGTTAAAGGAATGGATAGATTGTTGGACAGAGTTGAAATTATTGAAAGAAAATATCCTTGGGATGGCCAACAGGCTAATTCAGGGAGAAATCCTAACTTTAGGAAAAATCAGAACCAAAATGCTGGAAAGAATATTCTTGACCAGAATATTAGACTACCTTTCCAAGAAAACTATGGAGAGTCCTCCCTCTCAAAAGACCCTGAACAAGACACTTAGATAAATTTAATGGGTCTAGATGATGAGGAAGATGTCTTCCTAACTCACGACAACCAAGAGTCCCATGTGCTGCAATAATTCCAAACCCAGATAGGAGAGTTATTTGAGTTCAGACAAGGATACGACTCTGCTATTTTTGAGGTACACAAATAGTATAATTTAAGAAGAAAAAAAGTACTGATACCCTAGAACCAAACCAGAAAATAGGTCCTAATCAACCTAAAAAGGGAAAAATAGTTCCAGTGACAAAAACACTTCAGATCCTTTCTAGAACAAATAAAAATCCCTCTAGCCCCACCATAGAAGATGTGTCTGATAATCAGCCCAATAATGAACAACCTTCCACTTCTCTTCCCTCCAAGGAAACAGTGGAAGAATATTCAAAGATCGGATTAGAAAAACCAGCAAAGAATGTCCCAAATCCTAAAAGAGAAGAAAACATAGAAAACACTATTGCCAGAAATCCAAAAGTTCAAACAGACAAAGTAATCCTGCCCTTTAATCTTGGAGCAGAGGTGGCCAAGCTTAAAATTTCAGTTCCTTTGACAGAACTGGTAAAACATGATGCTTACAGGTCTCAGATAAACAAATCATTAAAAATCACTGAAAATGAAGACTCTGTAAATCTCTTTGATGACCAGCCCGAGTTAATTTTTGGCCCTGAGGTAAATGGGAAACCAATGGAAGGAGGGATACCACCTTTCTATGTCAGTCTCAATATCCATGACAAGATTTTTCATAATGCCATGTTTGACTTTGGTGCATCGCACAATCTCATGACCAAGTCTGTTATGGAGAAACTCAACTTAGACATCGCTAGACCCTATAGGGGTTTACTTTCCTTTGATTCGAGCCAAGTGAGGTGTTTAGGACTTATAAAGGATTTGTGTGTCTCTTTGGTTCAGTACCCTGCCAAAACTATACTTATGGATATTGTTGTAGCAGATATCCCACCCAAGTATGCATGTTTTTGTCCAGATCCTGGGGGGCCAAACTTCAGGGGTCTCTACAATTAGACATGTCATATGCTACCATATCTATTTTTGGACAACCAAAGAAGCTATATAGAGAAACTTTAATGAAGTATGTAGTGAGTAGTCAGGAGAAACCTAAAAACTTTCCTATTTACTCAGTGCATTCTCATATGTATTCCTTTATTCTCTATAATGAAGAAACTAATCTAGAAGATACTCTAAAAGATATAGCAGTAAAACAAAAAGAAATTGTAAAAGAAAAGTCAACTGTCCAAATTCAAGAGATATCAGATGACAAAGAAAATCCATATTCCTTAGCTAAGAAAGATTCCACTACCTCGGATGAAAACTATGAACATGAAATCTTATGGCATTTAGAGTTTGATGGTTCAGTAAACAAATTAGGTGCAGGAGTAGGAGTATGGATTTATAACCTAGAAAATTATCATGCTAAGGGACATGCCTATTGATTAAATTTCAAATGCACAAACAATATGGAAGAATATGAAGCACTCCTGCTAGGCCTCAAGCTAGTCAAAAGATTAGGAGCTATAAGGGTATCAATCATGGGAGACTTTGAACTGATAGTTAAACAGATTAAAGGATTTTACTTAACCAGAGACCCTAGATTAGGACTTTACAGAGGTATAGTTGTAGAAATCCTTAACACTTTTTAAGAAACAAAGCTTTCAACCATTCCTAGAAAACATAACATGCAAGCTCATAGCCTGGATATTTTTGCCAACACCTGCAAATTGCCTTTTCAGCCCAATCACAAGTATACTCCTGAAGTTAGGCACAGGCCATCTATACCTAATAATCTTAAGAACTGGCAAGTTTTTTAAAACGATAAGCAGATTAATCACTTTCTGACATTAGATGAAGAATTTGCTAGCATTAATATAGATGTAGATATGGTTTCAAATTTTGATCACACTAATGAGTTAGACATTAACAGATTGGAAGAAAATTCAATAAACATGCCTATTAATTCATAAAAATACATATTCAAGACTTAAAGCAAATGGATATTGATGATGAAACTGAAGTCATAAATCTCAAAGATAACCAATCACCCAAGGGATTGACTCCTTTGGAGGACTTATTTGACTCTAATGATATTCCTAAAAAGCCTAAAATGGAGCCCTTGAAAGCAGACATTGAAGAATGCAACATAGGAACTCAAGAGAATCCTAAGTTGATAAAATTGTCCAAATCATTACCCCTTGATGAAAAGCTGAAATATATTGAGCTAACGAAATAATTCCAGGATGTTTTTTCCTAGAGTTACGAAGACTTAAAATCCTATGATGCCAATATTATACAACACACTATCCCTTTGAAAGAAGATCAGAAACATTTTAGGTAAAAGCTAAGAAGAATAAATCTTGTTTTATTACCTTCCATTGAAAAGGAGATCAAACAAATGTATGAAGCAGGAATCATTGCCCCCATTAGGTTTTCACATTAGGTATCTAATATTGTCCCTACAAGAAAGAAAACAAGAGAAATCAGACTGTGTGTTGACCTTAGAAATTTGAACAAAGTCTCACTCAAAGACAACTATCCCTTACCTAAAATGGATCACATACTACAAAGGGTAGTAGGTTCTACAAGGATTTCACTTTTAGATGGATTCTTTGGTTACAACCAAATTTTAGTCCATCCTGATGACCAAGAAAAAACTACATTCACAACCCCATGGGGCACCTTCATGTATGTCAAAATGCCTTTTGGACTAAAAAATGCAGGGGCCACCTTTCAAAGGGCAATGGATATTGCCTTTGCAAAGGAAATCCATGACTTCCTAGTTATATACCTTGATGATATTACAGTGTTTTCTAAGTCAGATCAACAACACCTGGATCATCTCAGGCAAGTTTTTCTTAAATGCAGGAAATATGGCATTTCTCTGAACCCAAAGAAGTCTTTATTTGGGTTGGAAGAAGGAAAATTGGCCACATTATCTCTAAAGATGGAATCCAGATTGACCCAACCAGGATTGAAGCTATCTTGCAAATACCTCACCCAAGAAACATTAAAGAACTTCAGGCATTTTTAGGGAAAATAATTTTTTTAAGAAGATTCATCTCTAATTTAGCTGAACTAATTAGATTATTGAATAACATGTTGAAAAAAGATTCAGCTATTAAGTGGATAGTAGAGGCTAAAAATAATTCGAAGAAATAAAATTAGCCTTAACTCGAACACCAGTCCTTACAAGCCCAAAATTTGACAGAGACTTCATTATCTTTTCCTTTGCATCAAAACACACCATAGCTGCAGTCTTACTACAAAAGGATGATCAAGGATGTGAAAAACCAATAGCCTTTTTCAGTAAAGCTCTTAGAGATGCCTCATTAAAGTATAAAATAATGGAGAAACAAGCTTTTTCTTTGGTAAAAGCTATTAAGGATTTCAGAGTGTATATTTTGTATTCTCATGTAATAGCTTATGTTCCCAATGTTGTAGTCAAAGACATCCTGACACAGGATGGAGTTGATGGCAAGAGGGGAAAATGGATAGCTACTATTTTAGAATATGATTTAGAGATAAAACCTACCAAGTTAATTAAAGGTCAGGGGTTGGCCAAACTTATGGCAGAAACAAATTGCCAAGCCCTAGACATAAATCTTATTGCAGAACTGGATAACGAATAGGAGATGGTGACTCCACAGATCAGCCAGCCCTTTCTAGATTCCCCCTAGTATGTTGATATTATATATGTTCTATAGAACTTGCAAGCTCCTCCAGGGTTATCGAGAACTAAGAGTAGGTTTTTGAAAATGAAAGCTTCAAAATTTTGCATTATGGATAATACTTTGTTTTGGAAAAATCATGAAGGTATTTTGTTGAACTATTTATTAAAAGAAGAATCTGACAAAGTACTCCAAGAATTTCATGCAGGGGATTGTGGTGGACATCTCTACTGGAAATCTACTACTGACAAAATTCTGAGAGCTGGATTTTACTGGTCAACCTTGTTTGCATATGTTAAAAAATTTGTAGCTTCCTGCCATAAATGCCAGATCTTCGAAGGCAAAAGAAAACTTTTACCCCTGCCTTTGAAACCTATTTCCACAGAAAAACCTTTTCAACAATGGGGTCTTGACTTCATTGGAGAAATCCATCCACCCTCTTCTGCTCAGCATAAATGGATACTCATTGCAACTAATTACTTTACCAAATGGATAGAAGTTATTCCCTTTATACAGGCCACTACTGTAATAATAGGTTTTCTAGAGGCTAATATTCTGTCTAGGTTTGGTTGTCCTAAAAAATCATCATAGATAATGCTGCAGCCTTCAAGTCAAAGAAAATGATTGATTTCTGTCACAAGTATCATATAACACTTGGTCATTCCATAGCTTACTGTCCTCAAGGGAATGGACTGGCAGAATCCTCCAATAAAAGTCTAAGGAATATTATCAAAAAACTATTGGAAGACAATAATAAAACTTGGAACAAGAAATTAACTAATGCTTTGTGGGTAGATAGGCTTACAACTAAGAAATCCATAGGAACCAGTCACTACGAGCTAGTGTATGGAATGGAGGAAATTTTCCCCTCATCTTTAGGAGTTCTAGTCATGAAATTACTTCAAGAAGCCCAAGTGGAACCAAATGATATACAAAGGAGAATTAACCAGACTATCCATTTACAACAAACCAGGGAGGAAGTATACAACAGAGCATAAGTACTGCAAGAAAAACATAAAAAGATTTTTGACAAAAGGACCAAAGCAGAAGACTTCTACCTGGGAGACAAAGTGTTAAAGTGGAAGTCAAGAAGAGAGGACTTATACCTGGGAAGTTTGACTTCTTGTGGAAATTTCCATACATAATATATGCCTTCAGAGGAAATAATTCATATTTTCTTAAAGAATTGGATGGTGCAGAGATCGAAGGAGAACCAGTCAATGGTCGAATGTTAAAGCACTACATTGATCCTAGTTTCTAATCTTACCAAGTTTTTAAACTGTATATATCATATCCTTTTACAATTTAGTGTTGATTGGATGGTAAAAGTTTTGAAGTTGAAGCCCAAAGAGAAGGCCCTAAGCTTCAGAAGTATTACTGTTATACTTACAAATAAAGCAGTAGAAAAAAGCAGATTTGCAGAACACAATCAAATTCTTTCGAAGGCCATTGATCTATAGTTCTTGACTTTCCGCCAGAAAAAGCCATCCCCAAGTGGAGCCACTGTTATGTTCCTATACCAATAGGTGTCATATATCATGATTGACTTGGTTTAGCTCTGAAATCTGTACATACCTTTTCTTTCTGCAAATGTTTTCCATATTTGTAAAAAATCAAAAAATTAAAAAATATAAAGAGGGTATGCCTTAAAATAAAAATCAAAGGGCAAAAAGAATGAAAGGGTCAGAAAAAAAATTAAAAAATGTACCCCAAGAAAAATAAAAAGACCATGAAAGTGTGCAAGTCAAAGTGCCATTGCTATTTTACTTTTTGTACAATAATGATTATGTGCAAAGTGTTGTTATGCCACAATCCATGGTAACCAAATAGTTTAATCTTGGTTATTCCATGTTTTGAATTTCATGCTTAGAGATAGAGAATAAAATCTGACCAAATTGTTTAATCTTGGCAGATAAATAGATATGTAGAGTGAAATAAAAGGAGCTCAACAGTTTAATCTGAGCCCTTGGATGTAATAAGGTTAGACTTGGTTAGAATACCATTGTAAAATAAAAGAAAAGGTTTTTATAAGGGTTTTCCAGTTTAAGTGCACCCTAATAAAAGAAGAAAAAATGGTAGGATAAGTAGGTAGGGTAAGTAGATGAATGGTTGCAGAATTATGTATGATGAATGATTATCCAGATATCAAGTCATATAATTTCATCACCAAAAGCACTCAAATATATGGATGATAATGAAGACATTTACATCATAGACAAAAGTCAAACTAATTAACCTCCTCACTCATTTTTCCCTAAATTTTACTAATTTCCCATAAGTACTAAAGGCACTAACAACTTGAAAGTTAAAGGGGCACAGAGCATTTCTCTGACTTCTGGAGGGACCGGACCCTCGACCCAATAACTTGTAAGGTCTAAGTGCTAAAGCCCCTTCATTAAAATTCACCACCCCCATAATTCATTCATTTGCTTCAAATCCTTTCCCAAGGTAAAATCACTCTTTACTTGGGAAAAATAAATGGTTCTTTATAGAAACCCCCCAAACACATTTTAACCTAAGTCATAATGTTGGATGATGAATGTATTTTCTGAAACATTTACTTAGTGCATTTTCTTTTTCCATGGTCATATTAACTCTTAATTCTTATTATTTATTTAAAATCCTGGAACAAATTACCCTTTCCCGTATTCCTAATAAAAATCCAAAAATAAATAAATATCTCGTCCCAAGGTTTGGAAAATAAACCATAATAAGGTTAAATAAGTTGGATTAATTAATCAAACCGCGATTAATTAAGAGCCAAAAACCTCTTATATGTTAAAAGGAATTAATTAATCACTTAGATTAATTAATAGCATCTCCGCCAATACAATCACCCCTGATATCATTAAAGTTATTAATCCCTTATTCATCCAATCATATCATCCCCGATGTAATTAAAGTCATTTTAATTATGTTGATTATGCCATCAGGTCCCCTCCATAAAATCCCTAACACTTTCCGCTATCGACTACCATTCGATCTACCTTCCCTCATCCAATGACTCCCACTCATATCATGTGGGCCTTTTGGTTGGACGTTAACCACCCGATACAAGCTATTTTGACTTTTCACCAATGCTACATCTCATCCAATTTGTGGCATCGCGTGACCCTCTGCCAAAACCACCAACCGCCACAAATCGGTGCGATCAATCCTGCTTGCTGCCTCCACTAAAAAATAAAGTGTACCATTAGTTAGTTGACGCCAACTGTCGTTTTCCCATTCACCCGCCAAATGTTATTGACTTTGTGCATAAAAGCAAAAATACTCATTGTTTTCCCTTTTTACCGAGAAAAGGAACTTCTTCCTTCCATGCACGCACAAAATATGTCCAGACCAGCAACTTACTCCCAACCGCCGACCACCATCAGTCACTGAACTCCAAGCCACTGCCGACTACTGTGCGCACCCAACAAAGCATTCACCACAACCATTTGTCCCTTCAATCAACCATAACCAGGTATTTACTGCATTTCCTTCTCAGAAACCCTGTTTTTGTATTGAAACCTCCACCAAATTACTCTAAACTCAAGTAATCCAGTACAATTAAGCTGTTTCTTAGCTCCAAGGCTCCCCCAAGCACTTTTTTTATCTAAAAATCCTAAACCCCAAATTTCTTCCTAGAATACACAAGAACCAAGGATGGAAGTTCCTATCGCCCTAAATTTCACGCCAATCACTACTCCCCACAGGGATTTGGACCACCTTCCCTTGGATGATAAAGATTTTCAAATCAAGGACCTTACTTTTGATGAAACCCCCTTGAAGCTACATTGCAAGTATCGAAACAATTATCTGAACAATTATGATAGAATAGGTCTTTGGGAATCCAACTTACCTAAATATCAATTCCCCACTATCCATATTTTCCCAGATATTGTCCACCAATGCCATGCAAGCTACGACCCCAATATGAGAGCTGTAATGTCCCCTGAAGAGAAAGTCATTTTCACCATTACAACTGAGTCTATAAATGAAATGTTGCAATTACAACCTGGCCAGGACATCACTGCCCTTTCCATTGCCAATTTACTTGAAAAATCTTCAAGGTTGTCCAGTTTTGAAATTACCCAAATCTGTCAGACCTTCATGGAAGAAAAATACACGCTAGAAGAACCCCCTCCTTACATGTCAAGCTTCTTTACTAATCTGGGCAAGGATATCACCACCATGATTGCTTGCATTCTGGGTTTTACTACTAGTGAATATGTAGATGAGATAACCTTAGCCTACATGTCTATTTTCACCCCTGGCCAACCTCCTGTAGCCAAATTTGACTATGCTGCATTCATTACTGATAAGATGCATGACCAATTTATGAGATTAGAGAACGAGAGAGTATTTAAATATTCTTTAGTCCTGTATCATCTTTTCCTATACTACCAAACTAATAAACTCCCTTTCTCCATACAAAATCTTGACACTAGAGGGAACCCTAGGTCAATCATCTTCTGGACTTCCATTTTTCACAATTTGCCTTCTTCTTCCTATCCTTATACAACTTTTATTGATCAATTTGTGCATCTGGTAACTACCATGTTGATAGGAAGTCCCCCTCCCAGAATCAATGATGATATTAAGAGAATTCTTCAGCTATCCAAGCAATACAATGTTGGGGACTGGTACTTTTACCAAAACCATACCGATATCAGAATTTATGGGTGTGATATGCCTCCCATTAAATTGCCCAAATACCTCCCCATGCGATTATTTACCCTGGAGTACTACAGCCAAATGATCAATTCTGATGAAATCCACTTTATGAAGGCTAAGAAGAAAGCTCAGCTAAGGATAAAGGATCACTTAGGCCCATTTATTTGCAACAATAGAAAGGCAGGTAAAGAAGCAGAGGAAATCCTTGAGAGATTGAGATTGAAAATTAGTTTCATCTGGCCTTATGATCCTCATAGCTTCATCTATGATAGAAGGCAAAAGCATAAGCTACCCCCCTACATCCATCATATAATTCTAGAGATAGAACAGTATGCAAATCAAAAAGAATGGGTGGAGGGAACACTTATAGAACAAGATAGTACACAAGTCGAAGTAAAAAATGTTTTGAAAGATTTGGAAAGAAGACTTGATCTGGATCCCATTGTACAGGTGCCTGAAGAATCTTCATAGAGACCAACACAGGAGCATAGTGCACAAACATCAGGACAACCTGAGATTTTAGGACATGGAAAAGATTTAGGGTCAGAGAGCATTTCTGAGGAATTGATCTAGACTGATACAAACATGGGCAACCCTCCAGTGTTGTAGACCCCTCTTAATGAGGAGAGAATTCAAAAAATAAGTAGGAATGAGGCTAGCCCCTCTACAGTGCCATTGTACTAGGTATATGTAAAGAGACAGAGATTAAATCCTCTATTCGAATAGGAATATGAAGAGACAAGAAGTGACACAGTACAGAAAACACTAGCAGGGGAGACACCATCTACCTCTCAAACACAGGCACTATGTTGGGTCCCTATAATACTAGTGATTACCCCATTACTATTGTAGTTATACCCCTTATTTATATTGATGTACCCATGTAGTGCCCATATTGTTACTATTGTGCCACATAGAAGCCCACTATTGTTATTGTTGTGCCCTACAATATTATTGTTATGTAGGCTTTGATTGTATTGGGACCACTTAGACTCCTATATATAGAAAGGAGGTATTTTCATTTGTATCATCCAAGAATTGTTCATTTATGTAATGTAAAGGAGGTTGCCCCCTCGAAGAGGCTGAATTCTAAGGCGTGGATCTCTCTTTTCTATCTTTTTGTGAGCTGGTTTCATAACATTTGGTATCAGAGCTTTGGATTCTAGGGTTTCGCTGCTCCAAACAGGTCATCGTGGCATTTTCACTATAACTTTTTTTATGTGACGTTTCAGAAGTCGTAAAAAAAACCCATTTGGGAAGACATCGTGCTGAACCTTGGGTCCGAATTTTAGAGCTTTTCGCGCGATATTTTCGGAGATATGATTTCAAGAAGTTGGTCTTTTTGATGACTCCTGAATTACACTCAAAACAGGTGACCTGGGGAAAATCGTCATAACTTTCTTTATGAGCATCAGATTGACGTTTTGTAAGAAGGTACAGAAAGAGGACGGACTGTAGTTTCTTTTGGGTGTTTTTCAGATCCAAAGATCGAAACAGTGACTCGTGGCATGTCGTACAACTTCGCTCTACTGAACCAGTCTAAAAGCAAGTCACCGTGGGAGATTTCACATAACTCTTCCTTGGAGAATCCAATTTGGCTCAGACTTGTGGCATTGGAAAGAGGACGCAGAAGGCTACTACAGGTAGCAATTTCAGAATTGGATGATCTGAAATTACAGAGATACATCAGATTCAATATCAGGCTTCTATAAAGTGAAAAAAGGTGTGTAGTTTTTATTTTTATTTTTGTGTAAGCTTGGTTTAACGAAATTCAAAGGGCATAGTAAAGCATTATTATCGGTAACTGATGCCCCGAGGAAAGAAAATGCAAACACCTAGTAAGGAACCTAGAAGCTCTAGCATGACTCATGAAGAAGAGGAAGAAATGCTACATGATATATCAAAATTACAAGAACAAGTGCAACAAATGTCACGCTCACAAAAGCTAACAGAAGCTAAGATAAGTGGCGTGGAATCTAAGATAAATGGTGTGGAATCTAAGATAAAGGGCATGGAAGCTAAGATGGAGGATTCGATGGCAAATTTGAAGATAGATTTGAATACAAACATGGAAGAATTGAAGAAGTTGCTACAAGAAAGGGTCACTAATGGTGAAAAGGTAGTAAAGGAAACTCATGATGAGAACAAAAGAAATGTTAATCATGATTCCATAGACTCTAATGTTGGATCAAAGACTCACCATGTTCCAAAAATCGATATGAGGAAGTTTGATGGCAAGGATCCCGCCACATGGATATTACAGATGGAGCAATTCTTCGATCTCAATAATGTGCAAAACACACAA
Organism: Pinus tabuliformis; assembly: GCA_031772625.1. Lineage (NCBI taxonomy): Eukaryota > Viridiplantae > Streptophyta > Pinopsida > Pinales > Pinaceae > Pinus > Pinus tabuliformis. The sequence goes on along the minus strand of CM062805.1, from coordinate 627,556,606 downwards.
AAGGTACGTATGGCAACTTTATATTTGGAACCAAATCAGTTTGTATGGTATCAATGGCTTTGTTCTCGTAAACCATTTATCACTTGGGCAATTTTTACGGAAGAATTGATAGCACATTATGAGGATACAAAAAGCAACACTTTTTTTAGCCAATTGATAAGTCTCAAACAAAAGGGTTCAATAATGGAGCACATTGAGGAGTTCCAAAAATTGAACATAAGGGTAAAAGATATTCCAGAAGATCATAGGATTGATGTGTTCATAGGGTCTTTAAAGGATAATATCCAACATGATGTGCGCCTTTGGGAACCTGATTCATTAGAGAAGGCATTCAGGTTAGCAAGAAAAATGGAAAGCAAAATTATGGCAACTAGGAAGCATACCATTCACAACTATAAAGAAGGAAGTGTTGTTGCCCATAGTCTTCCACAACCTACAAGGTTGACACCACAACAATTGGAAGAAAAAAGAGCAAAAGGGCTTTGTTACAATTGTGATAGCAAATACACAAAAGGTCATAAGTGTGCTGAGAAGAAATTATTCTACATAGATTGTGAAGAGGAAGAAGAAAAGGAGCAAGAAAGGTCAAAAGAAGAGGATATATTCCAGGAACAAAGCCTAGATGAAGAACAAATAAATCCAACCATATCTTGTAATGCATTGGCGGGAATTACCACTCCTCAAACCATCAAGATAGAAGGACAAATCAAGAAGAAAAAGGTAATAGTGTTGATTGATTCAGGAAGCACCCACAATTTTATTCATTGTAGGGTAGCAAAAGAATTGAATTGCTTCCTATATCCAGCACCAGAGTGTCAAGTGATGATTGCAAATGGAGGAACAATAAATTGTTCTGGAAAGTGCCATAATATCAAGCTATCCATGGGAGAATATGTATTGACTAGCCCAATGCTTTCCATTCCAATGGGAGGTTGATGTTGTACTAGGAGTCCAATGGCTACAATCCTTGGGTACAATAGCTTTTAATTTTCAAGAACTTTTCATGAAATTTTCTGTGGAAGGAAAGGAAGTTGAATTAAGGGGTATTGCAGGGAAACCAGGAAAGATAATCAGCTCTAATGGAATGACAAAGCTTCTAAAAAAGGAGCAAAGAGGTGTAATTGCACAATTATGTTCGCTAGATGTTTCCACATTGGAATCATCTATTTCTCCAGATCTCCAAAAAGTCCTGGACAATCATTCCAAGGTATTTGAGACTCCCAAAGGTCTCCCACCTATGCGTGATCATGATCATGCTATTCATCTGATTCCAGGAAGTGTTCCTCCAAACATCAGGCCGTACAGATATCCATATGTCCAAAAAAGTGAAATTGAACGTATGGTTGCAGAAATGCTAGAGGCTGGTATAATTCAACCGAGTCAAAGTTCTTTCTCAGCTCCAGTAGTATTGGTGCACAAGAAGGATGGATCATGGCGCATGTGTCCAGATTATAGGGAGCTCAACAAGCTCACTATTAAAGATAAGTTCCCCATTCCTGTTATTGATGAATTACTGGATGAATTGCATGGATCAATTTACTTCACCAAGTTGGATCTTCGTTCGAGATATCATCAAATCAGAATGAAGATTGAAGACATTCCGAAAACAGCATTTAGAACTCATGAGGGTCATTATGAATTTTTGGTCATGCCTTTTGGCCTTACCAATGCACCTTCAACATTTCAAGGTTTGATGAATTCAATTTTCAAACCATTCCTTAGAAAATTTGTGTTAGTATTTTTTGATGATATACTAATCTACAACAAGTCTTGGAAGGATCATGTTGAACATGTTGACAGGGTGCTACAACTATTGGAGGAGAAACAATTATATGCAAAAAGATCCAAATGTTTCTTTGGAGTCCAGGAGGTGGAATATTTGGGTCATATTGTATCTCATGAAGGAGTTAAGGTAGACCCTAGCAAAATTAAAGCCATTAAGGAATGGAAAATCCCCACATCCATAAAGCATCTGCGAGGATTTCTTGGGTTGACAGGGTATTATCGCAAGTTTGTTAAGAATTATGGGAGAATAGCAGCACCTCTAACAACATTATTGAAGAAAGATTCATTTTCATGGACTTCGGAAGCAACAAAGGCCTTTGAACATCTTAAAGAGGCAATGTGCCAAGCACCGGTCTTAGCTACACCGGACTTCACAAAAACCTTTATTGTGGAATGTGATGCTTCAGGAAATGGAATTGGTGTTGTTCTAATGCAAGATGAAAGACCCATTGCTTTTGAAAGTCGTCCAATCAAGGGAAAGTTTTTAAGAAAAGCTATTTATGAGAAGGAAATGTTGGCAATACTCCATGCACTTAAGAAATGGCGACCCTACCTAATGGGAAGACACTTCAAGGTAAAAACGGATCATGATAGCCTTAAATACTTTTTAGAACAAAGATTATCCTCTGAAGAGCAACAAAAGTGGGTCACAAAGATGTTGGGTTATGACTTTGAAATCATCTACAAAAAAGGGAAGCAAAATGTGGTGGCAGATGCACTCTCAAGAAAGGATGAGGATGTGGAAGCATTGTTGTGTGCCATTTCTATTATCCAACCAGATTGGATAAACGAAGCAAGGGAGGAATGGAAGAATGACGAAGAAGTGTGGGCACTTATTCAAAAGCTACAACAAGATTCCAGTACTTCTGATACATTTAGCTGGAAAAATGATTCGTTATGGTACAAAGATCGCTTATACCTCTGTAAGAATTCCCAGCTAAAACAAAAGATTCTTATGGAATTGCACACTTCTCCCTTAGGAGGGCACTCAGGATTTTTAAAAACTTACCACAGGGTTAAGAAGGAATTTTTTTGGGATGGCCTTAAATCAGATATTCAAAAGTTTGTGGCGAAATGTTTGGTTTGCCAGCAAAATAAAGTTGAAACAATTAAGACACCGGGTCTATTACAACCTTTATCCATTCCAAGCCAACGTTGGGAGGAGGTTTCAATGGATTTTATCACAGGTTTACCCAAGTCTGAGGGAAAGAGTGTCATCATGGTGGTAGTTGACAGACTTACCAAGTATGCACACTTTTGTGCATTATCACATCCATTTAAAGCCAGTACAGTTTCTACTGCATTTATGGAAACAGTTCAAAAGCTACATGGAAACCCAAAGATTATTGTAAGTGACAGAGATCCCATTTTCACTGGAAATTTTTGGACAGAATTATTTTCTTGTCTTGGTACTCAGTTAGCTCATAGCTCATCTTATCATCCTCAATCTGATGGGCAAACTGAGATAGTAAACAAATGTTTGGAAGGATATCTTCGTTGCTTTGTATCTGATAAACAGACACAATGGGTCAAATGGTTGCCTCTGGCTGAATGGTGGTATAACACTTCCTTTCATACAGCAACAAAAATGACCCCATTTATGGCACTTTATGGGTATCAACCACCATCCATCACATCATATTTAAGAGAAAATTCTAAGGTTCAGGCAGTGGAACATCACATCGAACATCAACAACAAGTCCTCCAACTCTTAAAGGATAACCTTGTGTTGGCACAGAATAGAATGAAACAACAGGCAGATCAACATCGCAGTGAAAGAAGTTTTGATGTAGGTGATTGGGTATTCCTACGGCTACAACCATATAAGCAAATGTCCCTCAAGCAAGCTAAGAAGGATAATAAATTATCACCAAAGTATTATGGTCCATACAAGGTGTTGCAAAAGATTGGTACTATGGCATACAAATTGGAGCTTCCTGCAGCTTCTCGATTGCACCCAGTTTTCCATGTTTCATGCTTAAAGAAGGTTATAGGCGACAAGCTCCCAGTTCAAACAATATTGCCAGAACTTGACGAAGAAGGAAAAATTATATTGGAACCGGAAGCAGTTATAGAAACAAGAACTCGACAGCTACGAAATCGATCAATTTCAGAGTACCTTATCAAGTGGAAGAACTTATCCGCTGAAGATTCCACATGGGAGGACGAGAATTTTATGCAGAAGTATCCTGAACTACTCAAGCGTTGAGGACAACACTTTTTTGAAGGAGAGGGGCATGTTGGGTCCCTATAATACTAGTGATTACCCCATTACTATTGTAGTTATACCCCTTATTTATATTGATGTACCCATGTAGTGCCCATATTGTTACTATTATGCCACATAGAAGCCCACTATTGTTATTGTTGTGCCCTACAATATTATTGTTATGTAGGCTTTGATTGTATTGGGACCACTTAGACTCCTATATATAGAAAGGAGGTATTTTCATTTGTATCATCCAAGAATTGTTCATTTATGTAATGTAAAGGAGGTTGCCCCCTCGAAGAGGCTGAATTCTAAGGCGTGGATCTCTCTTTTCTATCTTTTTGTGAGCTGGTTTCATAACACACTAGGCAGGCAACAAAGTGTAGAAGTGTCATCACTAAGGACAGCTTCAGAGTAGAGCCAAGATTTGAAAGAAAAGTACAAAGAGATTAAAGCTAGGAATGAGAAGCTCAAAGCTCAAACATATGCCCACTATCTAAAAATGGCTCCTACAAATCAGACAAGGTTGATGTCAACCTTTGACATCAAAGAGGGAAAGATGCAGATGAGCTTTTTGAAGCCAACAATACAACAACCAAAATACTTGGCTGATTATTTGAAAACAAATTTTGAAGTTCTTGCCAGAGACATCCACCCAATTGATCAAATCAAGCTCCATAAGCAAATGTGTGAGATGATCTATTCCACATTGACCAATACAGCCATCACTACACATCAATTGCAGAATTCTCTGAGTAATAGTACAACACAGTTACAATTGGAAAAAGCCTCTTCTCAGGCTAAGGACACCATGATAAAATCATTAGAAGACTTGGTGATTGAGTTGGGACATGATCCCAAAGATGTTAAAGCAGCTGAAAGATTGATAAAGAAAAAGAATGATGACATTGTTGCACTTAGGAAACAACTTAAACTCCCTCCCCTTCTACATCCACAAATTGCAGAAGTAATTGAGAAACAAAATGAGGAAGAACTTATGGACTTGATCCTTAAGTTGAATGAGCAGTTGAAAGAAACAGAGCAAGAACTAGGAAAAGCTTTGCAGTCCAAATAGGGTGAGCCGACCACCATTCCTTAGACTATAATACCCATGATTTCTACAACAGTGCCATCTACTATTGCAACATCTTTGGCACCCAACATTCCCCTAGCAACAGCTCTGCCAGCAACAAAAACAGCAAGTACATCAAAAGCAATAGTAACTTCAACAAAGAAAACGAAGGACTTAATAAAGTCCATGGAGGAAATGAAAATACAAGAAACTGAAATAAAGAAACTAAAAGAAATGGTTACCATCTTCGAAAGAAATTATGAGCTATCATAAATTAATTACACTGAAGAAAAGAGAAAAAATAGAAGAATGACTGAAAGAATCAAACTGAGTTAGTTAAACTAGCTACAGAGGCTATACAGAAGACCAGGGAAGAATTGGGAGAGAAACATGAAGAAGCAACCCAATTGATCAATTTCTTGAATAGAAAAAGCAAGCACTAGCTAGAACAATGGGATATCGAGGATCGAAATGATACTATCCTTGAAATTAAGAAAGTTCTTACTAAAAAGAACTTAATGATTAACCTAGAAAAAAGATGTCAAAGTATTCAAGAGGACATAGATGATTTTATGTTAAAATATGACATTCTAAGGGATAAAGGACTTCCAAGCCCACTGGTCATAAATGACAAGTTGATGACTCATGATGACTATATTGATAAACTGCATAAACAAGCTAGAAATCAAGCCACCTCTTCCACAATGAAAGCACTACCTAAAGGAAAAGTGCTATATGGTGGTTTGGAAAATCTTTTCTATATTGAGCATGAAGTGAAACACCTGTTTACTGTCCAGCCCAATTTTACTAAATACACTGAAGCTGACGAAATATATGGGAAATTGATTAGGATGAAGATACCAAATGAATAATGGTGGACCAATATGATTGATATCCTATAATTTACTATGGTAACTCTGAGGTAAATAGAAAATATTTATTGAGGTAAAAGTTGGTAAACAGGTAAAGAGTATCACGAATAGGTAATGAGTATTAGTAGGGAAAAGTAAGCAAAGACCTAGCACACAATTACTAAAGCAACAACAAGAGGCAAATTTGAGTTTCAACCTTCATCTCGTTCATAAATAAAGGGACAGCAGCAATCAGTTTTCCATTTGTCTCTATCTTTTTGTAAAAGATATTTTGCATTCCCTATAATAAATCTCATATGGTTATGAGATATTTTTGATGCAATTTTTGTATAAATACTTCTCCATTCGAAGTATTGTGTGTGGATTCTATAACATCTTTGTAAATCTATGCTATAAAGCTGAGAAAGCTTTTGTACTCAAAATTGGATTTTTGTTGGAAAAGGAATGAAAGTTGAGGAAATTTCATCTGATTCTCGTGCAATATAATTACAAATAAGTATTCTATCCTTGTGATTTTATGTGCTCTCTATATGTTTCAATGTCTCATGCATCTTAAATCTAAATGGTAAAAGAGTCACAGTGTATCAGAATTAGCTTTATTGCTCTCTACTATCAACAATTTACCATTTCTATGTTTTCTTCTAAACTATCTTGATAAAGGAATTCTTAATTGCTCCTCTATCCTTGTAGTTTTTCTCTAATAATTCCTTGGTATAGGATTCTTAATTTCCCTATCTTCATTTCCTCTTTCTAATCCTAACTTGAGGATTCTTGATTTCCCTCTAGTTTTGAGAATAACTATCATCCATTCAAGCCCCAAAGTTTGATTTTATTCTGCTATCCTTACTATTGAACTCATACCTCAACAATTTGACTTAATCCAGTGAATTATCCCTGATTGACTCCATAGCCCAATGGCCTAAAAACCTAGTTTGCCCATTTGTTTCAAAACTCCACCACTCTCAAACAAAACAACCTCACTAAACATTAATACTAGCCTAAAATCCTTTCAAACATAGCTAAATCATAAAGAGAGAGCCCTCTCTAGACTTAGGTGGGCTAGCACCTGAGTCTAAAAGTTGGTTTGTAGTTACCTTGGATCCTTTCCTTCTTTCAATAATTTCTAAGGAAAATCTAAGTGATAACAGGATTCTTAATTGCCCTTTGATCTTGATAACCCCTTCATTCTTCATTCATTATCTGTATTTGAGAACCCTTAACTGCTCTCTCACCCTGAGTGAAACCCTTTCACCCCTCTGTCTGAAAGATCTGAAAAACACTTTGCTATCTTGCCCTTTGAAAGTTCCCTTTGGTGAGTTAATCTAGTTTTTCTTCCTTTTTATTTCACTCCATAGCCCAATGGTCTAAAAGACATCATTCTATCCATTTTTCTAAGCAAATCCCACCACCCAATCTCAAATACAAATAAAAAACCCCTTGAACAATCATAACTAGCCTAAAAACATCTTAACTAAAACAAAGTTAAATTTTAAAGAGAGAGCCCTCTCTGAGTATTAGGAAGGCTACGTCCTAATCTCCAAAAGTGGTTTGTGGTTTGTTATAGACATTGTTGGGCACTGCAACCCCAATGAAACATGTCCATAATCCAAGGGATCCTAAGTCCCTAAAAGTGTTGTTTCATACCCTAAATGAATAAGGTCAGTTGATTACATCATCTCCCAAAAGTTCTCCACAGGAAACTACTTAGAATTGGTCAAAACTGGACCATACATGTTTCTTAGTGCTAAGGGTGCGATGCATCCCTCCTGCCTAGTGAAAAGGGTGCGATGCATACTGAAAAGCCCTTCTATAGGGTGCGATGGGCAAGAGTGGACAAATGGCAGAGACAGTTTGCGAGGTGGATGCTCATGGAATCCTCACGAAACTTCCCCTGTGACACTTGCCTCTCTGAATTCGCCCAGGGATGAGTAAGGGATCATTAATCTCCAAGTGGATTCAAGAACTATCAGAGAGAGGAAACTAATCAAAATCTCAGAAGCTGAATCACCCCCCGCAATCATCTATATATGGATCCCTCATCCTATAGATCCAGAGGCTGGAATTTTGTATTTTGTAAGGAAGTGCTATTGGTTTCTTGGTGGAACATCATAGTGTTGGGTGATCTAAGCTTTTCATGAGGTGACAGAAGGGCTTTCATGCTAGAGGATGACGCTGGGTCAGAAAAATTGGTTGTAATCCTCTTTGCTTATTCTTGATATTAATAAAGCTATTCACATTTTCCTCCACATTCTTGTATGTTTGATGATATATGCATTTGTGTGGTCAATATATATATGGTCCTATATTGTTTATGATTGTAGATCTCTGTTCTTTGATAGTATTATGTTGCTTTGATTCCACAGGTGCTCTTTGAAGCTGGGTAGACAAAGGAGAAGCGGCAAGGATCTGTCAGAAGGGAGAGGAACCGAGCAAGGAACCAAGCGCAAGACTGAGGTTGGTTTCCTTCATTCCTCTCTTATATACTTCTTATAAAGGAAAATGAAAGTAGTTTTAGTTTGTTTGTTTCTAAGATAGCTACCAGTCTTAGTGGGACTAGCAGCTCCGAGTGGACACTAGATTTCCCGATAACAAAATGGCGACTCCACTAAGGAGAGAATAGATTGTTTGTTTGTCTATATTTGTTTGTTTTATAAACTTACAGATGGAGCCTGAAGTCAAGCCAGCTAGCGTTCGAACTGCATTTGCTATGCAAGTGAAAAGTAGATCAATGCTACTTCAGTCTATCTCTGAGTTGTTTTCATAAACTAAACAATTGATTTGCAAACCTTCTAATTGCCCTAGTTGTGGCTCTATTAACCTCATTAGATCAGCCCCTGTGATTTCTATTTACTGTACATCACTTGCTCTGTCTAAATCCTTGAACTGAGCTACAAACTGTGACCTAGAACCTAGTTGAAGTCTCATCCCTGGACCATCGCACCTTCTCCTCTTGGGAATCTGTATGCATCGCATTTCCCATGTGCAGTAAGTGCACTGCATCACACTTTCCCTGTGTTGCAGGTGCGCTGATTAGAAAAGACCTCTTCTGCCCTCAGATTTTGGTTTCTGTGTTCACTCTCTTCAGCTTTATTCAGGAGTTTTGTTGTCTGTGATCAGTATACAACTGTGGAAACCCCCTTCCTTTCCATCATTCTGCCTCCATTGTGCAAAGAACTGTGAATGTTTTTATGTATTGTGCGCCATTTTCAGTTCTCTTTTACAAAGAAGTAGCATAATCAAACTGTCGTCTTTTGATTTGAAAGTGTCGCAAGTGTCTTTTATAGTCAAAGAAAAGAATTATATTGTTCTGGATGGTCGATTATACAGTTACTCTTGTATTTGATTCGAATTAGTAGTTTTTCAAGCGTCGAAAGCAGTTTTCGATTCAAAATAGCAAAGGGTCGTCATTATCTTCCTTTTTATTTTTGAAAAGAAATTTGTTAGTATTGTCACTTTGAAAAACTAATTTAGATTTGTACTTGGCATTCTTCTTGTCATTCACACATTTAGACTGCTTGTTGGTTCGATTTAGGACAGTGCATCTAGTGTGTTCTCTCCGCTCTATGTTGAAAGAATATCATCTCTCTTTCTTAGTAGCTAGGATTTTCATTGCAAAAAGAAGGTAAAACGATTGTTTATCATATTAGATTGCATTTTAGGAATTGTATATCTACATCACGCGGTGAACCTAAAAGGAAAATTTCTTAAGAAATATCAAATGTAAGATAAATTTAATGAACCTAAAAATGCTTTGGAACCTAACGCACAACATCTAGAAGTCTAGGCTAGAGACGTATTCCGGCGTCATAAAGCTTGGTAATTATCACTTTCACTGTTGGTTGGGTGATTCCTCCTCTTTGAGACGACAAGTGCCAGTACAAACTTGTGCTCCCACGTACCGTTGAGTATATACTGGGAGACCACAATAGGCTATATCCTTTACCCATAGGAAGCCGTGTCTACCGCCCTATTGGTCGCAATGCACTGAACACAGCATTCGGGAAGATTGAATGTCGTACCGTAAAAAGTATTCTGCAGTTTTCCGATTGGTTTGGTAATCCCTCTGTCTAGATTTCCAGAGTAGTCTCTTTCATTCCTTTTCAGACTCCTTAAAGGAAAAGGTCCATCTGAGCACTTGTCACTTCAGGCTCATTAAAAATCGAAGGTGACTAGAGTCATCTTTTGTTTTTTCTCAACTCTTAAAAATTGAAAAAACAAGTTGTGTCAACGTGTCTAAAATTCATTTAATTCGGAAACATTTTCCCCTTTATTACTAGTTGATCGAGTAACCCACAATCGTGGAAGAAAGCCAATTGAAACATTGTCGTTCCTGGAGACTTACGAGTCAACCATCTTTGTCCCTAGAATCAAAACGATTTCGGACAAATCGAACTCATTTAACCGGCTCAAAATCCCCTGGTCTGGTTGGGACAAGTGTTCCCATGCCCTCGGAGACTCCGGTTACTCCAAAAAATTTTGGTACCCATGCCTTTACAAAAGATGCTCCACAGCCACTAGAGGACAGTAGAACTGATCCTAGTATGCCTGAACTAGCTCCATCTATAGCTGATTCGGAAGGTGTTGTTCCCCAAACATCAGTCGTTGTAGAATCTATACCTTATTCGGCACCGGAAATATTTTACCGACCTGACAGTCTACCTCTTCCACCTGGTTTGATTGCTATAGAAGAGATTGTGGAGGATCCACCATCTAGTACTCCATCGCATTTTGGAGTTGGGATCACCCCCCTATATCCTTCTTCGTCAGAAATTGGTCTACCGTTAACAGAAGTTCCTGTAGAATCGCTAGGAAATATTTTGGATAGAGTAGATATGTTTGAATAACCGTCGACCTCTAGGACTGTGTCATCTGACACAGCAGCGGTAGAACTTCCTGCTGCCACTCCAACAATGTTCGCCAGCGTACCATCTGTCGCAACTAGCTCTCAATCACTGGATGGAATCCATCCAGGGGCTGTTTCGACGGTATGGTCTGTTCTCGTTTGTTCGTCCAGAATAATATCTGGAATCTCTTATGTTGAGTCTCAGCAAATTGATCCTTCACAATGTCAATTTGGGCAGTCCGGTCCTTAAAGGAAAATAATTCCCTTAAGCACCGGATTACCGCCGTATGGGGGGCAATATGCCCTTCAATTGTCTACTCCAGTAGGTCAAACATACGAGAGTTTGCAACAGAATTCAGGTTATGCTGGAATTACATCCAGTGGTTGGATTCCAATACTACCTCAACAACCAAGGGTTGTATACTCAATGCAACAAAGTTTGCCTATGTCAAATATCCCCACTACACCGGCTATTGTGACGGTGTCGTAAGTACAAGCGTTACCTATTATATGCCAACCTCAAGTCTCTCAGGTCGCAATCCAATAACCCCTTGTCCCTGTGACGCCACCACAATCATCGATTAGTGGCTCCTTAACTGGAGTGACCTAGGCTCAAATGGGTACCATTACCCCTCATCTCGGTCAAACAGCCAGTATTGGACAACAACACATGGTCTCACAACCATGGTTGGTGCAATATCAACAACCACAATTCCAACAAGTTTACCAAGGAACTGAGCACCAAGTCTTTGCAAGTAATGGGCAGCTGTACATTCAAAACGGACAAAATCAACCATTCCATAATGATTATGCCCATCAACCTTATCAAATTTATCAGCATCAAATGCAATATGCTGGTATCCAAAGACCCACTGCTTAGGCAATCCCATCTTATCCTCGCTATGCTTCGCCGAACCTGAATCAATAGTTGCCCTTCGTGGCAACTTTAGAGTTACCAGATCTAAACCATCTAACAAACGATCTAATCGCTTACGCCCCTTGGTGGCCAGCGATTCCTCATAAGCTTCCATCAGATATTCCTAAATTTAATGGAAATCTGGGTGAAGATCCGTTGAATCATGTGATGACCTTTCATCTATGGTGTTCATCTAACAATCTAAACGATGATTCGATCAGGCTTCTCCTTTTTCAGCAAACGTTAACTGGTCCGGCAGAAAAATGGTATATCGAATTGCCTAGAGCTTCGTTTGATAACTTCAATACCCTAGCCACAACCTTTTTAACCCATTTTCAGCTACCCATAAGGTACGAAATGGGAACAGAGCTTCTTACCAATTTCAAGCAAACGATGGCCACTCACATATCCGATCATATTCATGAGTGGCGACGTCATCGTAGAATGGTAAAAACATATGTTCCTAATCAACTGCTGGCTGAATGGTTTATTAAGTCGTTGTTACCTTCTATTACGGAAGATGTGGCAAAGGGACGAGTCATCACTGAAGAGCAAGTAATTTCTCATGCACAATATTTAGACTTGATCTATGCTCAGTCTGGAATGCTCTACGATAAAATCCCTGATGCTCGTAGACCAGAATTTTTCGTTCCTCCCCCTCCTAAATCGAACAAAGACTCTCATGCCGGGGACGACGTGATAGGAATGACCAACACAAAAACCATAAAGGCCAAGTCGAAGAAGGCTCGTACGATTTCAGGTCAAAATGCAAATGAAGAACTTCTCGCCTCAGAAGTAAATGCCGTATCGACTGACAAATGCAAAGAAACCAAGCAACCAGGAGGCAAGAAGAAAAAGAAAGGAAAAAAGAAGAAATAGGAAGAGTCATCCCCTGAAAAACCTTCTGCAAACCATTCTGGAGATAGGAAACCAAATCGTCCATGCCTTATATGTGATGAGGATCATTGGACAAGAGAGTGTTCGTATAAAGCTGAGCTTAGAAAATTCTTCAAGAATTCAAAAACCTCGGCAGTATTGACTGATCCATTTCCAAATCCAGGAACAAACCTAGTTTCTAGTGACAATGCTTCCATGTCCCAAGTGCTACTGTTGTCGGTTTCGAAACAACAAAATGATTCTTTGATATTGACAAGGAATAAAGATTACGGGAATCCACAAATGTCGGACAACAAGGCCAATGATCAACCCAGTGGTTCGACAACAACTTCAACCGAAGGTTTGCCACCCATCATTCCTGAACTAATGATAAAGCCTCCAAATGGAGTAGTATGCAAATCGACATTTAATCCTTGTGCCAGAGCAGAACAACATTATAATATAGTGGAGGATCTGGCCCAATCACCATCCGTTATGTCGACACTTGAGGTACTGCAAAATTTCCCCTCCCAAAAGCAGGCTTTATTATCAGCAATAGGTGGAATTGATCCAACGGATTCCAATCTTCTGTCCTTTAATCACAAAGGATATGACCCTCAGTTACCAGCTCAACTAGCTTTCCTCATTCAAGTGAAAGCCCTCAACAAAACTGTTCATCGAACAATTATTGATGATGGGGCATCTACATGTATTATGTCAATGAGTTGCTGGAAAACTTTAGGATCTCCACCCTTGTCGCGATATTCGACACGTTAAAAGCATTTTATGGACGAACATACACCCCATATGGGATTTTAAGTAACTTGCAAGTCAAACTGGGGGGCAAAATAGTAGAAATAGATGTTGAAGTAATTGACGGAAACCTCGATTACAACATCCTACTGGGAAGGCCCTGGATATATGCTATGGCAGCCGTTGTGTCGACCTACTTCAGGAAGATTGCATTTCCCTTTCAAGGAGGAATTACAATCGTCGACCAACAGACATTTCTCCCCAACAGTTCACAAGTTACGAGAAGCATTCCGATGATCCACGAAAGCCCTCATTCGCTTCAAAATATCAGAGTAGGCCTACTAAAAAGACCCCATATTAATGGGGACTTTTGCCCTACCGCCTCCAATCAATCTAGCAGAAGTGGTAACAGTGGGAACATGCAATATGATATCTTCTATTCAAAAGATCTTTGAAAACGATATTAACATGGATCATCTGCAGGTATTGCCTCCACGCCCAATGGAAATCTTGTAGCAATCAATGTTTTCAGCATGGGAGGCAAACCCAAGTCAATTCTCATCAAGTGATTGGATAGATAGGTCTAAAGAATATGGTACCCCTTCAGATCCTTGGTCGCAAGTACATTATACAAACGAAGGAATTGTTCAATCAATGATGATTGACAGGGCACCATGGGAAGATTACCACCATCGCTCCCATATTCTGGATTACAAAGAAGATACTCTTAGTGACCTTCATCATCCTTTAGTTTTTGATTTTCTATCAAATACTGTAAACATGATGGATTCCGAGTGAAACTTTTCCAATATTTAAGAGACTATCACCATAAATATCTCCACCAAAACAAATGTTGTAGAGAATATTCATGTCGGCAAATCTTGTTCTCCTTCAGAACTGGAAATATATCACGCTCTTTTTCACGAATTCAGAGATCTCTTTGCTTGGTCGTATGATGAAATGCTAGGCATTGACTCGAGCATAGTTGGAAACCAAATTAAGATGTATCCAGATGTCAAACTGGTACGACAGCAGCTACGTCAGGTGCACCCCAAGAAAGTTGCTGCCATCAAGGCAGAAGTTGAAAAACTTCTCCATGCTGGTTTTATTTACCCAGTTCCTCTAACTGATTGGGTATTGAATATTGTTCCTGTAATGAAAAAACAAGGAACGATTAGAGTGTGCATCGATTATAGGGATGTAAATCAATCTTGTCCGAAAGACAACTACCCTACACCCTTCATTGACCAGATAATTGATGAATGCACCGGATGTGAAATATTTTCATTTATGGATGGATTTTCCGGGTATAATCAAATAAATAAACACCCACAGGACCAGTCAAAGACTGCATTTATTTTTCCATGGGGCACATTTGCATATCGCAAGCTACCCTTTGGTTTAAAGAATGCAGGGGTAGCATTTTAGAGGGCAATGAATTATGCCTTCCATGATATCAAAAACATCATTCAACCATATCTCGACAATCTTCTGGCTCATTCGTGAAAGCGGATCGATCATCTGGAGCATTTGAGAGCGATATTTCTACATTTCTGATACTACAAGATACGATTCAATCCACACAAATGTGTGTTTTGTGTCAGTTCTGGTCATTTACTTGGCTTTGTGGTCTCAAAAGACGGGATTCGTCTCGACCCATGTAAGGTTCAGGCAGTCATTAATTTTCCTCCACCTTCAAATTTGCTTTAGATTCAGAAACTCAAAGGGAAAGCAAACTTTCTGAGGAGGTTCATTCCAAATTATGCTGAATTTGCTAAAGGTTATACTCGTCTATTGAAAAAATAAGTTTGCTTCGTCTGGGATCAAGTCGCACAAGCTTTCTTTGATGCTTTAAAGGAATCCCTAATAAAAGCATCATTAATGTACGCTCCACATTATCAAAAAGACTTTAACCTGTATCTGGCTGCAGCAGATACGACCATCGCAATGGTTTTAGTTCAAGAAGACAATGGAATTGAACATCCTATATATTATTCAAGTAGAAACTTAAATGATACAGAAAGCAAGTACTCCTACGTTGAAAAGCTAGCTCTTGCAGCTGTTCAAGAAATACAGAGATTTCAACACTATGTCCTCTTTCGAAAAACTACCATTCTATCAGATTGTAACCCCATGACTTATATATTGTCGTGACAGTTGCTGGGGGGCAAATATTCAAAATGGATAGCAATTCTACAAGAGTTTGATCTAGAATTTATAAAATCAAAATCGAAAAAATCCCTGGTTTTCACGAAGTTACTATGCGATCTCCCATCGTCATCCAACGATGTAACATCAGAAGAAGCAATCATGGATGAATCTTTGTTTCTGATATCTTCAAGCAATCCATGGTATGGAGACATAATAGTCTATCTCCAAACCCAAACATATAGGTCTAATTCCTCCCGCTTGGAACAACGACGTATTCGATACCAAGAAAAGGACTACATGATCGTCGGTGATACAATTTACCGTCGTGGTGTCGATACAGTTCTGAGGAGGTGCCTCATCCATGAGGAGGCTGAAAAGGTCCTGAATGATTTCCATTCAGGCGCGTGTGGGGGGCATCAATCTAGTTATGCTACGACGCAAATGATTTTAGGAGCAGGATACTTCTGGCCAAAAATGTTCAAATATTGCATAACCGCAGTCAGAAGTTGCCATGCATGTCAAATCTTTGATCGGAAAACCAGAATACCACCTGCACCTCTGCAACCAGTAGTTGCTGTTGGGCCATTTGCCAAATGGGGCATAGATTTCATGACATGTAACCCCACCTCAGTTGGGGGGCATGGGTATGTCATAGTCGTAGTAGACTATTTTACCAAATGGGCCGAGGCGATGCCTACATTAAACAACAGTGGCGAAACGGCTGCCCTCTTCTTTTTCAATCATGTAGTCTCCAGATTCGTTGTTCCACAGGCCATAGTCACAGATCATGGATCGCATTTTCGCAATCACATGATGGTTGAATTGGCTGCCAAATTAGGGCTGTCCCACGACAGCTCTACTCCGTATTATCCGCAGGATAATAAACAAGTTGAGGAAATCAACAAGGTCCTGAAGTGGATGGTGCAAAGGATGATTGGAGCCCACAAAACGAGTTGGCACCTGATCTTGTACTCAGCCTTGTGGGCATAACGGACATCGGTAAGGAATGCAACCGGGTTTACACCCTTTCAACTGGTGTATGGCCTAGAAGCAATCTTACAGGTTCAATGTGAAATCTTGTCCCTCAAACTCGCGGTCGACCTTCTCCCCGGAACTTCAGAAGAGGAGGCTCGTTTCTTGAAACTAATCCAATTGGATGAAACCCGTCGTGATGCCGCTTTGGCTAACGAAGCCCATAAGAAACAAGTCAAGGCACAGTTCGAGAAGAATGTCAAACCCCGTGTCTTCTCAGAAGGTGACCTGGTCTTACTTTACAACCAGGAATCCGACAAATTGGGAGCATGTAAGTTCAAGTCCTTATGGATGGGCCCCTATATTGTTAAATGTGTATTAGCAAAAGGAGCCTACGAGTTAGTAGATTATGATGCGATTCCACTAGCACAACCTCACAACGAGTTGTACCTTAAGTGTTACTATGCTTGACTCAGGATAGTAACCCCTATGCTTTTGTTACATTTTTGTTTTCTCTAAGGCTAAATGTTTTGGTTAAGTGATCCACTTTTACATTTGTTGCAGATGTCGGATCTATTGGAATTATTTGTTGGATATGCCGACGGAGCGAGTCGTAGTTCGCGGAACCTATCTTCTGTGGCCTGGGCCATCTTCGATCCAAGCAGCTAGTTAGTGAGTTTCAGAGGGGTATGTATTGGTCGGTCAATGAACAATATTGCTTAATACAATGCATTGATAGAGCTCCTCTCTAATTCCATTACATGTGGCATACGCCGACTCGTCGTCAGGCTAGACTCACAACTCGTCATCCTACAGCTCACTGGTATCTACTCCGTACATAATCCAACTATCTATCACATGTTCCTAAGGGTCAAGATTTTGGAAAGGTAGTTTGGTTCTATTCAATATCAAAATATTTGCAGAAACTTAAACACATTAACAAACTCATTGGCAAATTATGTGTTAGATAGACATTTGTAACATTTATAAAAGAAGCATTTCACCAAATATTTGCATCAAGATCACGTAACTAAACCAAAATATAACTCTGAAAATCAAAAATATATATATAACTGTTTATGGTTCATACATAATGTTTTGTAACCAAGACAAAATCGGTCAAATGACCCAAAACTCAAAATTCTGGGGGGCACCCTAGTATAATGATGCTGGTGATAACAAGTCACCGCCTGTGTAATCATGCGTAAAAGCCTAGTCCATCGACTCGGCATGCCAGTAGTATGTTACTGCAACCTCAAAGGCAACTCGTTGGTCCTCACGTCTGGAATACCAAGAGTGAGGCCCTCGACCTAATCCTACAATGCTAAAAGTGTCTTGGCCACATCAAGGTCGCGAAGAATAGCCCTCCCCACAGCCTCTCCTGCTGGAGTGACAGCTGGTACTCTTAGACGCACTACTAGCCGAACTGGTCCAATATCTGCATGAGCACATGAGTTTTGATTAGTCCTGATAGAAGAAAGCACAAGAAAATTATAAAAAGAAATGATAAACAGATATATGGTCAGAGAATTTACCGATAGCACCCCACTGCTCACTAGCCGGCAACACCAAATCCAGGTCACCCCGGAAATCCATGCTAGCATATGGATACTCGGAAAAAACCATCTCTTGACGGTTGGACCACTCGAAGAAGGTATCAGAAAAGGAAATCTGGGACTGACCAGCATGTCAGGCCATAAGGTCGACCCATCTCTGCATCCGTGGCTCAGTCGGTGGAGGTAAGCCAAGTGAAATGTATTGCGGTTGCATCAGTGGGATCTTTTCCAAGGTGAAAGTGGTCAAAATAGAACCATAGCTGAAGTTCTTGGATTTTCCACTTTTTACCTTGGTCAGTTGTTCTTTCATCACAGGGAGTAGTGCGTTGAACTAGTTGAACACCTTTGTTTCAAGGCATTCCAAGGCGTACTGCATATAAGACCTGTTAGCCACGAGAAGAGCCACACTACCAGCCAGTCTAGCAAAAGTGAATAGAATGGTCCTCAAGGACCGATCATTGACATCTCGGATGTTGATCTTGCTGTCCCTACTCGGCTGAGATCCCTCTCTGCAATATCGGCGAATATAATCTCTCATGGATTTGCCCCCATGGGCGAAACCTGATAATGAAAGAGGGGGACCACGCCTCGATAAACCGGTCAAAAAATAGATGTCCTTGATAGTCAAGGGGATAGATTTTCCTCTGATCTGAAAAACTTAGTTGGTAGGATCCCATGCATCGAGAAGATATTGCAACAAGTTGATTTGTTTCCTCATGCTACAGATGTGGAAAAACTTGAACAGGCCACAGTTCCATAGTGCAATTACTGTAACTAGATCATGTAAAGCAGGCATGTCCTCTTCTTCATGCTCGCGTTCTCGCCATGTAACAACCATTTTGCTCCGATAAATCTCTGCAAAACAAGCAAGAGAAGAGTCAGGGTCCTGATTTGGCAAAAAAAAATGCAAAAATTCCATGAGAAAATAGTGCAAAAACATCCCTTCTGACACCCATCGCAGCCCCAATAGTGTACTGGGTGGGATGCATACTGACTGGCCAATGGCCAATCCAGTATGCATCGCACTTTTTGATATAGAAAGGGTGCGATGGAGCCAGGGCAAATTTTTCAAACCCTAGAGGCTCACAAAAATAGGGAAACATGCACAAAATTCAAAAAGGAAGGAATGCAACTGAAGAGCTCAGGTTTAGCTCCTACCTGGTCCAGACGGCGCCGAGAATCGTCCACAGAATCTCCCGGAATCAGCTAGTGAAAATCAAGGGGGAAAAGCACCTCCAGAGCTCCAACAAACCAAAGTTCGAATGAAATGGTAAAATGAGGGGTAAAAACCACTTTTAAATTACTTTTTACATAATTCGAGTAAAATATTAGTGTTTTAACTGATTTTTGAAACATATATTGTTCATTTCTAATCGGTTTGTTGAAGCAATTGAACAGACAGTACAACCTTTGAAGGAACAAAGTGATTAGCGGTGAAATTAAATCGATGACCATTATCACGAACAATTGTTATGTGGAGTTCAAGCTCGTTAAAAATTAAACATAAGCAATGAGCAAACATTCCCCCCAGAGTTTAAGCTCATTAAAAATGAACCAATTTCTGGTAAATAACCATTGGGAATGCATTATCATCAGCTTTTGAGCCCTGGTCATGTTCTCATCATCACCTCCACTCTATTTTAGCTGATCATTCACCTCCATTTGATTGTTTACCCCTTTTGAGGAACAGCTGCGAAGAGTGATCCTGTTAGCCATCCTTGTGACACTGCCGTGATTGGAAAATTCCAAACCTTACCTGTAATCATATACTACCTGGAATTATCACTCATTCCTCAAAAAATGAGTCTCCTTTAATCTTTTTTCATCTGACTTGTAAAATATGAAAAGATTGCCAAGCAATTGGCCTCTCCAGCTCGTTAAAGCGACTAGAAGTGCTATCCCTCCTCCAAATTTTAATCTTTTTGGACCTGAGGGATTATTACACAAAAAGGTCGAGCGCTTGTTTTTTTCGTCTCGTTAAAATTACCGAAATTTCATCCCTTTCATATTATTTTACACTTTTTCAAACTTAAGGGATTATATTACGAAAAAGGATTATTGGAGTTTCCTTTACGTCCCTTTCAGACTCTCTAAAATTGAAAAGGACTGAGTTATCTTTGTCGTTAAACTCGTTAAAACTGAATAGCGACAAACTTGTCCATACAGACAAGAACGAGTTTCACTGTTGCTAGGCTCGTTAACATATAGCGACGGGTTTGCCTGACGGGCAAATTATAGAACAAGCATATGTTATCCTCCTCAAGCTTGACAAAATTAAAGAGGTACTGGTCAGTAATGATGGGAAAAAATTGGGAAGAAAACTTGAGGAAACTTTATTGGTAGCAAGTCGCTCTTGAACATGACACTTTCACTCCGCATCCAAGTCAGGTTGGGTTGTTCTGTTCACTGGTCATATCACCATTGGTCCATCACACCATCCATATTTGGGGTTAACACTACCAATCCATGTCAGTGTCACTGGTATGTTCAAGAGAAGTCGCTCAGAGAATTCACCTGTGTCTCATCCGTTGCAATACATTCACACTCCATTATTTCATGACTGCCACCCTAAACCCTGTATCATCAGATCGTTTTCACCTCCAAAATCATTTACTCTGTTCCATGTCATAAATGTGGGATTCATTAAGGCCCTCCTACGACGAGTCACTTCTTTTCGACATCAGCTCATTATCGAAGAAGTCGACTTAGGAACAACCCTTTCAGTACTTTGAAGCTCGCATGCCTCAATGGCAAGTTTCTCACTTCCGGCGATAGGTTTTACATCATTGGCCTTCGACCGAAATATTTTGCATGGTGTTCGATGCCAAGACCCTTTTCACACCATGCATATTGTACTGTAGTACCTTGAGGGTCATCATCATTATTGGTGATTCCTCTCGTGCCTGATAAGAACTTACATCATTGGCTGGTAATCAGGCGATGTCGTTCCATGTTCGACTCCAGAACATCTTTCACATGGATCGACATGTACTCCGAGTGAAGATTGAACGAGTTTGAAGACCCTGGATCTAGTTTCATCCATTTGGGCTGCAATATATTCAGGAAAATAAAGACATCAAATGTACATTGTTGCTGCACAGATGATCATCTGAATCAAAGGATGATGACTCTATCAGAATCATAAGTCTCCCGCACAGACGATTGTCTGTCTTATGTACATGAAAATGAATTTATAAAGCTGAGCATCGGAATGCCCGCCTCATCTAGATCATGAAAAATATTATGAAGATAATGTATTGTATTGTATCTTATTACGGGTCGCCTTCCAACTCGAAAAAACTTTGGATCCTCATGATAAAGCATTTCACCCGACATCAAAAGATTAACGACCACATGCTTTAGGGGGCAACTGTTATAGAAATTTTTGGGTGCTACAACCCCAATCAAACATGTCCATAAACAAAGGGCTCCTAAGTCCCTAAAAGTGTTGTTTCATACCCTAAAGGAACAAGGTCAACTGATTACATCATCTCCCAAAAGTTCTCCACAGGAAACTGGTCAGAACTGGTCAAAACTGGACCATACAGGTTGCTCAGTGCTAAGGGTGCAATGCATCCCACCTGCCCAGTGAAAAGGGTGCGATGCATATTGAAAATCCCTTCTGTAGGGTGCGATGGGCGAGAGTGGACAAATGGCAGAGACAGTTTGTGAGGTGGATGATCATGGAATCTTCCAGAAACTTCTCATGTGACACTTGCCTCTCTGAATTCACCCAGGGATGAGTAAGAGATCATCAATCTCCAAGTGGAATTAAGAACTATCAGAGAGAGGACACTAATCAAAATCCCAGAAGCTGACTCACCCCCCTGCAATCATCTATATATGGATCCCTCAGCCCAGAAATCTAGAGGCTGCAATTTTGTATTTTGTAAGGAAGTGCTGTTGGTTTCATGGTGGAACATCATAGTGTTGGGTGATCTAAGCTTTTCATGAGGTGAAAGAAGGGATTTCATGCTGGAGGATGACATTGGGTCAGAACAATTGGTTGTAATCCTCTTTGCTTATTCTTGATATTAGTAAAGCTATTCAAGTTTTCCTCCACATTCTTGTATGTTTGATGATATATGCATTTGTGTGGTCAATATATATCTGGTCCTATATTGTTTATGATTGTAGATCTCTGTTCTTCGATAGTATTATGCTGCTTTGATTCCACAGGTGCTCTTTGAAGCTGGGTAGACGAAGGAGAAGTGGCAAGGATCTGTCAGAAGGGAGAGGAATCGAGCAAGGAACAAAGCGCAAGATTGAGGTTGGTGTCCTTCATTCCTCTCTTATCTACTTCTCATAAAGGAAAACGAAAGTAGTTCTAGTTTGTTTGTTTCTAAGATAGCTACTAGTCTTAGTGGGACTAGCAGCTCCGAGTGGACACTAGATTTCTCGATAACATGGTTACGTTTGGTTTTTATTTTTTATTACCTCAAAAGGATTATCAAAGTGATAACATAATGATCCTCCTCACATATGAGGCAAGGATATTTTGGTTTTCTTCTAGAAGCATCATCAACAGATGACTTAGGAGGGTCCTATTTTGGGGCATCAACTTTGGCCTTTGGTGGGTGCTAAAAGGTGTCTATTAAAACTCCTAATTGCCTCACATTAATTATCAACCTGGGTAAGTCTTTTTGTTTCAAGAGTGTACATAATATGTGCAAGCTATAAATCCAGAGAGTAATGCTTTTCAAGTTGAACTATAAAACTTGATACAAGAGTAAACATATGCATTTATAAAACTCAAGCTACAACTATTAATGGGAATATTACATCCAAGCATCAAAACTTAATCTTCAACTGAAATCATAATCAAATCTGAAGCAAGCAATTCAATTAAAAATATCATCAACCGAGAGTATAGTAGCATTAACCAATCTCTTTCAGTTGATTCTATAATAACCACACTCTCACATATTCCCTATTCTGCAATGCTGTAAACGAAAGAAAATGAAATCAATGCTCTAATCCACGCCTTATCCACACCTGCCTGTGTAAAAATAACTCACGCTTATGCTAGAAATTAAACACTCTGTAATGAAATTAACACACACTCTGCAATGAAATTAACACTCACAGGCTACATAATTGACAGAATTGAAATGTATCCGGTAATGGAAATCTACAGCGCTTGTGCTAATCTAGCTCGACCTCCTAGTTGTGGTGGGCCCTTGCTAGTTCTGGGAGGAAAGAACTTACAGTAACTAGAGAATTAAAAACCACTCAGGCTTAATCAACACATCTCATCCGATTCAATCTGCACGCATCAAGGGAAATCAACAAACTCTTTCATTGAATGAAAATAATATAACATAGTTTTCCTGTAATTCAATAGTGATTACATGTATATATCAAAATCTCTCCATTATCCCCTCTCCTCCTATCCTATCTTATCCTCTCTCTAATGATCCATATAATAATTTATCCCCCTCTTTGATCTCTGTTCTGATTTAAATACAGAGAGAGAAAAGAGAAGTTATAATCGAGATGATTACAATATGATTCCCATTACAAAATTGGATTGTTCACAACAAATTGATCAGCAAGATCATATCTGAAATATCTTTCCATTAGAATTCAACAGGAATAGGTCAAATTTGGTATTGCAACTAAGATAATTTGGAAACCAGCTCCAACAATGAATCTACGAAAAACATCTTCAGAGAACCTTCCTCTTCTCTTAATACGGACCGAATTTGGGAAAACTGCTCAACATGAAACTAATTGAGTCTGTTCTGAACAAAACCCATGTTCCGGATTTTCCAGATTCTTCTCCATTTGCCCGGAACATCCAATGCAAAACTGTCACTTCTTATTCCAACGAATTTATGAGTTGGCATATTTAATGATGAGTTGGAGATGAAATCTGCAATCTAAAAAATATCTTGGAGGCTAAAATGGTGAGTGGTGTTACAACAAATTTATTAATAAACCATCATTGGTAAAATCATGCATAACAATCATCAATTTATTAAAAATAAAGGAGAAGAAATAATATTTATCCATAAGAGCATAAATAATTATAAAATGGAATTATATGATAAATCATGATAAATGACATGATAAAGAATGGTAGAAATGGACGAAATAGGCATTAAAGAGTGATAATAATAATGACAAACTAGTGGCCTAACATACCACCAAACTGAATATATTGCATGTCCTCATGCAACCTGAAGCCTCTATATTAACCAAGCTATATAAAAAGAAAATGTTCATCCCAACTCATGAAATGGATGGAACAAATGACTTCTTCCTCAAATAATGAATATTCAATTTTAGTAATGTTGATGAAGGCATAACAATTTTTACATTGATGTTCAACTATATGTATATGAAGTTGCAACAAAATATGATATAAGTAATAGCAAACTTCATTAACCATTTTCTCAAAAAACTACAAACCAGATTTTGCTAAAATTTTGCAAGTAGATTTCTACTATATTAATGCTTCTATGATCCAAAAATCATACCGTTTTGATGAACGGATCATGAGATATAAAAAAATGGTTGTAGGAGAGAGTGCATGATTTCCGAAATTTTATTAACTAATTTAACCTGAAATTATCTTGGTTTGTGTATTTTAATAATACCTCTTTGTTTTCCAGAAATCACAAGAATTCAGTTCATAGTTTTAAAGATATACGAAATCAATGTTAGCACTGTATAAAAATGAAATTGTATGCATTAAATGAGAAAGAAAGTAGAAAACATCCATCATCTGTAGCAATTCCTCCCCCAAATTGGAGAATTAGCATGCCCTCCTGCAATGCTAGAAAACAAATTGAGGTGGTTGCTACCATCTATTGAAATCTATGCTTGGTTTAAAACAACATGGAAAAAGGGAGGTGTTGAGAATGAATAAGAAGATCATTGGATGATAAAGAATATTAATGGTATGGTCAGAATAAAGAAATAAAGGAAAGGAACACTCCCTGAAACTGAAATATTATATGTCTCTAAAAAATGGGAAGTGGTAAAGATATGGAATGAATGATGGTAAATAATGCTTAATGGATTTTCATGAAATTCTCTTAAATTTTCAATAAACCAGAAACTTATGCTATTTTACCTCAAGTTTTACCTCTGAAAAAAATGTAGAATGACATATAAGGACTGGCATTTGTTGAGGCTGATGTATCCTAAGTCGATACTGAAAGTGATGCAAAGGGTGGAATCCAGGCAAGCACATCATATCTAAACAATTGTTCACATTCGCGAGTTTTTCAATCCTACTCTGTTAGTTGCTAGTGTGGCCTTGTTGTGAATAGAGTTTCCCCCCATACTTGTTGTTCTCCTGTAAACAAATCACTATTTTTCATGCAAATTTCTTGAATCCACAGTTTTAGTTTTGAACAACAATAGATAAGCCACATGCAAAAATTTCAATCAGAGAAAACTTTTGAATAACCTTCCCCCTCCAATTGGAAAAGGGTGTTCATGACCATAAAGCATAGGAAAAGTGTTGTTTTGATGGCAAGGCAAGGGAATGAATAGTACGATAGTAAATGAAGCAGAGTACACATATCAATGATAGGATGACAAGAGGTATGGTTATAATGAGAGAAGAGTGTGTAAAGATAGTTATGAATAAGAGATAGGATGCTTTGGATTGATGATAAGTTATGCAAAAAAGAAAAAGGACAACAATATGCAAAAAAGATGCTTTGCTGACGGTATTATAGCCAAGAATGATGTGATTGATCGGAAAACAATTTCTCATGTGTAAAGGTTCAAAACAGGGAAAAATGAGAGAAATAACTTCTTCGATTAAAAGAGAGAATAAGAAAAGGGTATTATAGTAATAATTGACGATAAGATATAACTTCAATACCATAAGCATAGCCTATGCTACCAGCAGATGTCCATAGCCTCGGCAGGGTTGCTTTTTAACCCATATGAGCGAGGATACTCAATTTATAAATGGAGAGTTCTAGTGTTATTCTACAAAAGAGATCAGTGTGCTGGCGTGGTAACCAGATAACAACACTACCATTCACTGGGATTTAGCAAAAGTGATCAGGTTGGCTCGTGATGAGACCACTTGTTCCAAGGATATTTTGGCTATCCAATGGATCATAACCCTGGTGTGGTGGCTGTTAACGCTCGAATTTGCCCCAGGATGAGGAAGGCAAGACTCAAGGCAACATCAAACCACGCTCAGCCTCGTAGCTAGCCCTACGAGGACAGGAGAGGGCTCTCTCCGGGTCAATCTCGGAAAAATATAATCAATGAGGCTCGAGATGACTGAAATTGTAACTAATCTTAGGCTAGGTATTATGTGTAGAGGATTAAAAGTGATTTTTTGAGATTTTTGTTGAATCAAAGGGAAAGGCAATTTTGGGTGCGGGGATGAGACACAGTTTCTGCAGAGGTCTGATTGGAGCAAGGTAGGCAATTGTTTGATGCCTTAAAAGCAATGAGGTGAATAGATCAGACAGGTGAGGAGCTAAGGAGAGCAAGAAAACCTCAAGGATTCTCCTTAAACAGATGAAAACATAGGATATCAAACAAACTTAAAGGCAGAGCATTACAGATTATGAATTCTACCTTAACACTTCATTTGTTCAATTGCAGAAGATGAGAGAAGGAAAATGATACACATAACAAACTTACAAGTACTGAAAGAAGCACACCATAAAGACATAAAGCCACATGAATTCCAAACAGTGCTGCAAAACCCTAGTCTTTCCTTTGCCAAAATGCTGAAGTAAAATGTACAATAAAGTCTCAAAGCCTCTTCCCCAAGAGTCCAACCCTTACTACTGACTGAAAATTTACATAATATAGACCAAGATAACCCATTCCCTAGCCTCTAGGGGTCGAGCTCCTCCTTCTAGGAGCAGTTTCAACCAATTCTAAACAAGGAACTGAAAACTAGGTAGTCAAACAACTAACCCCTATATGCTAGGAAACTGATTCATTCATTAAATTTTCACTTCTTTGGTGAATGAATCTTCTAGAACAAGTAATATAGTGCCAAAATTACATTATATACATCAAATTACATCAAAGCAAACCAAAAATTACATCAAGAGGTGAAACTGACCATAACTGGCCGAAATTCTGAGCTGAAGGTGAAAAACTGGCCAAAATCCTCTATGCGCAGCGCCCCTGATCTCTATGCGCAGCGCACTTTTCAGGCTGATTTTGAGGCACTTCCCGGCACCCAAATTGAGCTCATGATAGCTCGTTGGAAAGGTCTTTGAGTCTACTTTCCAACCCAAGTGGAATTTTTCAATTTGGAGCTCATTTTCCCCCTCAAAATTGCATTCTCCCAGAGGTACTTCCTGTTGTTGCAAAAGGTGGCAGCAAGGTGGTTTTCATGGTGTTTTTGTGCCTTTTGACTGTCCAGAACTTGATGAAATACTTCGGAAATAGCTGAGAATACGTAACTTACCATGAAAAACTAAAAATATAAAGTTTTCCTCCAGCAAGTGTCCCAATCAAAAGAGAGCGTGCATGCGCGCTGCACATACAACCAAAAAACCTATTTTTTGGGACCAAAATTTTCAAAATGACAAAATTTTCTCCGAATTCGCTCAAATTCAGAGTGAAGACCCTCCATCATGTGTCATTCTCAGCCAGTGAAGCCTCGGCCAAAACTCAAATTGGATCTAGCCTCTTTCGCCGTTTTAGTGCTTTGCTCAACCTCCTTTGCAAAATCTTCATTTTTGCTTTGCCAACATGCATGCGAGCCCAATAATGATTTTTCATGTGACGAAGCATGTCTTTGTCTCTATTAGCCTTCGCCAACAACTTCTCTAAGTGAATGTTGACCCTCTCGAGCCAAGTCTCCCGGTCAGCTTCTACCTCCTGCTCATAAACTGAATCTGTGTCTGACATGGCTTTGGTATCAAGATGTCTGTGATATGTATAGTGATATAGGTGTGGTGGAGCCAAACTTCAATGCATACTCAAAACTCTTCTATGTTTACCAAAGCATCATACAAACTAAGCCATAATGATAATGCTCTGTTTTCAATGAATTGGCACAAAACGGTCACTGCTTGACAAATGAACAAAATATAATGTGTGCCCTTTGAAATGTTGACTAGGGTTTACAAATGAGCATGGAGCTGGTTTTCATCAATAGAGGATGAGAAATCTTCACTAAACCACCCACATATCTTTAAAAAAAATCCTTAAGGAATGATTTTTTCATGAACCTAGGGTTTCATTTTCCAAGACCCCATACATCAAATTCCCATCTTTGAAACACACTTCAAACATCATAACATTGACTAAGCAGCAATGATATACCTACTTGCAAGTTTTGGAGTGGATTTGGTATGATCTGGGTGCATGAACCAAGTTTTTCTGTTGCTGTAACCCAATGCGCAGTGCGCAAACCCAATGCGCAGTGCACCCTTCTATGCGCAGCGCCCTTGTTAATTTACACTGGCCAGTGAGGCCCAATGCGCAACGCACCTCTCTATGCGCAGCGCACACTTTCTATGCGCAGTGCACTTTTGCAGGAGGCTTTTGGAGGCCTTCCCGGTGTCCAAATCAGGTTTAGGATAGCTCGTTGGAAATTTCCTTGAGTCTACTTTCCAACCCAATTGGAATTTTTCAATTTGAAGTTCATTTGACTTGTCAAAAATCAAATCTCCTAAGACTGGTCAAAATGTGCCAAATGAGGCTGCCTCAAGGCAGAGTGCTGTTGCAGTGAAATTTTGAATGCCTTCCTCAACTCCAAATTGAGCTCATGATAGCTCATTGGAAAGATATTTTTGCCTAGTTATCCTTTGACCCATCAATAAAGTTATTTGGCCAACCAAGCTAGGATAAAAATTGATGTTCCCAAGGTCACTTCAGAGGTGCATCAATTCTCCCGAGGCGATTGTATTTTTGACATTTCTCCAAAGCCATTATACCTGTGTAAAAAGTGAAGGAGGTTTTTCTTCCTTAGGATGTTGTGGACAAAAACCGCTCTCAGTTTTCCCAAATTAATCTTTGATTGCTCAGAAACATCTTTTGAGTGAAACTTATCCCGATGTGTGAAACAAGGGATTTTGTCGAAATGAAGCGAAATGAAGGGGATAAGGGGCTTCTAAATTCTTGGGGAAATTTTTAGAAGTAGGGAGGGATTTTAGAAAGTAGGGGAAAGTGGAATCTCAAAGATTGAGTGAGGGGAAGGGGTCCAAAAGGGCAAAACACAGGCCCAACCTAGAAAATTGCCTTCAAAACCCTAGGAGAGGGAAATGGACCCACCTAGACGCAACTGAAGCATGAAAAAGGTGTAAAATGACCCATTGGAACTTGAAATGATGATGAAAACCCTCTGAATGATGATACACTCAGCTCAATGATGACATGGACTGCCATTTGGACAACTTTGAAAAGAGTGAAAACAAACCCTAGACCTAAAGCCTAGTGACCAAATTTTGCTTGAAGACTCTAGGTTCATGACAAAATTTGACCTTGACACCTTAAAATCACCTTGTAAGAGCATATTTGATCATTGGAGGAAGGCTACAAAGGCTGACACTAACAGTGGCCATAATGGGAATGTCACTTTGTTACAGCCTTATGAACATGGTAGGCAGGCTCTGAATGAGACCCCCTATCCTCCATCTGCAAACAAAATTTTGTTGTTATTATACATTTTTATGATAAATAAAGGGAGGTTCAATACTCCTTAAGAGCAGGGATGGTGGAAGAAGTTGAAGATGTCAATAGAAGAAACATATATCCATAATCTCATTTATTATAGACAGAGAACATTATAACCAGGAAGGGTGGAACCAACATGGTATTAAGATGATCAATCAGTATCATGTACAACAAAAAATGATACAGTAAAGTAGTATATAAATAATTGTGTCCCTTTTCTTAAAAAGAATCTCTCATCTAGACACTGTCATGTTAAAGATCATAACGTGAATGATATTAACTCGCTTCAATAGAATCCATAATTCTTGTCCTCATAAAAGTAGTGTACTTCATGCCATGAAAGGGAATCAGTAAAATGTGGTTGAGATGAACTAGGAATAATCCCACAAGAGGAAGGAGCTGCTATTCACAACACACAAAACTTCATAAGAAGCAAAAATGTTGTTCCAAAGAGGGAACAACAAAAACTTAAAAAACACTCATAAAAGAGTTGTTCCCTAGAGGGAACAACAAAAACTCTAAAAGTGTTGTTCCCTCGAGGGAACAACAAAAAAACACTCGAAAAAAAGTGTTGTTCTCTTTAGGGAAGATCAGCTGTTCCCTGGAGGGAACAACAAAGAAAAATACACACAAAAAGTTCTTTTCCCTATAGGGAACAACAAAGAAAAACACACACAAAAAGTGTTGTTCCCTATAGGGAACAATAGCTATTCCCTATAGGGAACAATAGCTGTTCTCTATGGGGAACAAAAAAGAAAAATATATGCGAAAAAGTGTTGTTCCCTATAGGGAACAGCAAAGAAAAATACACGCAAAAAGTGTTGTTCCCTATAGGGAATAGTAGTTGTTCCCTGTAAGGAACAACAAAGAAAAATACACGCAAAAAGTGATGTTCCCTATACGGAACAACAAATGTTCCTTGTAGGGAACATCAAATGAAAACATGCACAAAAAGTGTTTTTCGCTATAGGTAACAGTAGTTTTTCCCTGTAGGGAACAACAAATAAAAACACACACGAAAAGTGTTGTTCCCTATAGGGAACAACAAAGAAAAATACATGCAAAAAGTGTTGTTCCCTATAGGGAACAACAACTATTCCCTGTAGGGAACAACAAAGAAAAATACACAAAAAAAAGTGTTGTTCCCTATAGGGAACAACAGCTATTCCCTGTAGGGAACAACAAAGAAAAATACACATGAAAAGTGTTGTTCCTTATAGGGAACAACAACTGTTCCGTGTAGGGAACAAAAAAGAAAAACACGCACGAAAAGTGTTGTTCCCTATAGGGAACAATAGTTGTTCCCTGTAGGGAACAACAACTGTTCCCTGTAGGGAACAACAAAGAAAAATACACATGAAAAGTTTTGTTCCCTATAGGGAACAATAGTTGTTCCCTGTAGGAAACAACAAAGAAAAATACATGCAAAAAGTGTTGTTCCCTGTAGGGAACAACAAAGAGAAACACACGCAAAAAGTGTTGTTCCATGTAGGGAACATCAGTTGTTCCCTGTAGGGAACAACAGCTATTTCCTGTAAGGAATAGCAAAGAAAAACACACGTGAAAAGTTGTGTTCCCTAGAG
The DNA here is from genome assembly GCA_031772625.1 of Pinus tabuliformis. Taxonomy (NCBI): domain Eukaryota; kingdom Viridiplantae; phylum Streptophyta; class Pinopsida; order Pinales; family Pinaceae; genus Pinus; species Pinus tabuliformis. The sequence continues at coordinate 627,525,393 of CM062805.1, read as the reverse complement.
GGAACAATAGTTGTTCCCTGTAGGGGACATCAGAGAAAAACACACGCAAAAAGTGTTGTTCCCTATAGGGAACAACATCCCAGTTGTTCGCTGTAGAGAACAACGAAGAAAAACACACGCGAAAAGTGATGTTCCCTATAGGGAATGACAACTGTTCCCTATAGGGAACATAAAAAAAAACACACACGAAAAGTGTTGTTCCCTATAGGGAACGAGAGCTATTCCTTGTAGGGAACAAAAAATAAAAACACACGCGAAAAGTGTTGTTCCTTGTAGGAACAACAGTTGTTCCCTGTAGGGAACAACAAAGAAAAACACACACGAAAAGTGATGTTCCCTATAGGGAACAACAGTTGTTCCTTGTATGGAACAACAAAATAAAATAGGGAGAGAAAAAAAACACAGACAAGCAATCATCCCTATTGCTCTAAACAACAAAAGGAAAATCCTATAGAAGGAAAAAAGCAATAGAGAAAAACAGGAAAAAGTAATTGTGTTTACAGAAAAGCAGAGACAAGTAATCATATTTACTAAAAAACAGAGAAAAGAAATCATATTTACAATTTAAAAAGAAATAACTTTTTACAGAAATGAAGTTGCCGAAGTATTGCCTTTTGCAACTGAAACTTGCATGGTGGGGTCCTCATTATTCAATCGTCAATGGAGCGGGAACTACAATTTGAAGGAAGCAACACCTAAAACAAAAAACATAAGAGAAATCAGAAAAGAAACAACACTTTATTTAAAAACACTATATAAATAAATGAATTAAGTTACAACAGCTACGATGTTATTTCCTAAGGGAATATCAATATGTCAATGGAAAAAAATGTTCTCTTGTAAAAATGTATTGGCAGCAGTGACATGAATCTTCAAATGGAAATCAACTCTTAATTTCTTCTATTATGAATCCGTTAGGTAATGAATTGGATGAAATTCCCTTGTTTCATTAAAATTTCTTTCAAGAATCGCTCGTCTGTAAATTGACCTTCTTTATTCTCCTAAGACCTGCAAAAAAAACGAGTGTCTACATGTAATAAAACATTAAATTGTGGAGAAAGAGAGGTGATTGGGCTCCACTAATCCAAGAATTATGTAAAAATCTAACAAGTAGTTACTCTGTAAAAGAAATCCATGAAAAAAATAACAAAGTAAAATTTATTTGTCATCTGCAGGAGAGCAGTGGTCAACCATACTAACCAGCAGCGTTTTAATCACAACTCGTTTTTTTTTGGTCCGATTCGAGTGATTCAAAAGCCAAATGAGAGCTAACTCAAAGATATATCACCAACAGAAACTTGTTTTAAAAATTCAATGATATGATATGGCAATTTTACTTAGAACAACCTGCATAACAAAGTCATTTTCGATTTCCTATCTTAGACCAACAATGGATATTTTAAGCATATATTTTTTGTTTGATGACCAATTCAAATGATTTAAATTGGAGATGAAAGTAGATTCATTTATTTATCTTCAATATAAATAGGTTTTGAAAACAAAAAGAATTGATGGGTCAAATCCACAAGTGAACAACTAGAAAAACAGAGTTTTAAGAGTGCTTATTTACGATAGACAGTCAGTATTTTGGTCATAAATTTCTCATACGATATCGAAAATGAGTGATTCAAATTTCTTGTAAACATTATTCATAGGGGAATATACCGTAGAAACAGATTTTCAAAATATAGTCATTTAGGCTTCCAAAAATTGACTGTCCCAACTCTATTCCTAAGTTGCCTACTAGACGCCTTGTCAATGTTTTGGTTATGACGTTTTCGTTTCAAATCAAAATTGAGTGATTTAAATTGGGTTGGAAAGTATAAATCAAGGGCTAATTATGATTAAAACAAGTTTTAAAAATATAGTCAGTTCGGCCTCCAAAACTTGATTGTCCCAACTCTGATACTAAGCTGCTTAGTAGACACCTTGTCAATGGTTTGGTTATAATGTTTTCGTTTCAAATCCAAATTGAGTGATTCAAATTGGGTTGGAAAGTAGACATCAAAGGCCACTTAGAATAGAAATAGGTTTTAAAAATATTCCCTTTTGGTCCCTGAAAACATGACTGTCCCAGCTGTGTTTTCAGAAATTTTATCAAGCCCACAAGCCAAAAAAATGATATTCAAGCATTTTTTTCCAAATCGGTGATAAACATGAATATGAGTGTTTGTAGAACTATTATTTCCATTATAATTCATATACATACACAAATGAATTAAAACATTTATTACTGATGTTGATTTCCACAATGTGTTGCAACAAAAACAACTATTTTTACATAAAGACAAAATGTATTTATTTATGTCCTTATTTATTTTATTTTTTTACACTAACCTACTATGATTTGGAAAATGAATATCATTACATATAAGAGTACTTACAATGGAGCCATTTTCAAAATAAGGCCTCAAGTGTGTATATACCCAAATTTGAAAAATGCATGTTGATAAATATTAGGGTATGAGAAGCCAACTTCCCTTGAAAAGATGGTGTCAAAATTGTTGAAGTATGGAGTAATGCTGCAAACAAATGATGGAGTGAAACCAATCTTCAATATATCCTTTTCTTTCTTGATTTCCCATAACCATTATATCATGAAGTTATTGAGCTTTTAAAACATCTTGTTGATGCAAACTATAAGAAACCTCATTTCTTTCCATAACCTCTATAATTTTTGGATTTGAAACATTCTGAATCTCAGTATAAATTTTATCTAGTGGTGCATGTGAGATAGAATGGGTGGGAAGGGTGGGTAAATTTTACAGTTCAACACTGTAAGTATGTTGTACTGGTTTATTATGGTGAGGGTGTGGAAAGAGTTGAGCAGAAAATTGTGTAGGGAATGGAGCATTTTGATGATATAGTTGATTGGGTTGAGTGGATGATTTTGATAGGAAAGCAAGATGTTGTGGAAGAGCTGGTGAAAAATATGGAGGATGTGTTTGTGCTACAAGATGAGGGAGAGTAGTCATGCAATCATAAGATGAACCAAGCCAAACTTGTAGATAAGATTTGTGGTGGGTTATATTAAGATAGACATGGCTGCCCTAACACATGAGTATTCCATAATGGATTATGCAAGTAAGAGGATGGAGAGGAATTGTTTTGTACCATACATGTAGGCCACGATTTCCATGGTTTTGACCTTGTTGCAGCTTCCCCATCTCTTTGATATTCTACTTCCATCCTAGATAAGGAAGGACAACTATCTATGGGATGATCCTTTCAGTAATGAGGGCAAAACACTTCATCAAATTCTTTATTTTTCTGAACCTGCAAAATATCCAATTGTGAATTTAGAGAGCTAATAAAATCAAATTTAAAATTTTTAAATAAAACATTGATTTTTCTTGTAGCAGATTTGGAAAAGAAAGAAGAAAAATATCTAGAATTCTTACCAGCCTTGGAGATTCCTATTGAATACCTTATGCACAATTCACAAACATCATCATATGATAATTGAAAAACATCACCTTTTCCTATCAGATTTAAGAGTTCTAAAAATTCATCTTTGATTCCTTTGAGTAGGAGTGTTTTTAGGATCTCTTTTTCCAAATACTTATGCTTTGATCTTTGAAGGTTGTATCAAAATCACTCCACATAGTCCTCCAAACTTTCATCTTCCCCTTGTACCATGTCGAAAAAATCTTCATTGGATTTGCGGTAGTCTTGGTACTTCTTCAAGAATATGTTCTTCATGTCCTCCCATGTTTGGATGCAGTTCCCACCAAGGCTCATGAACCATTGGAGAGCTGCTCCTTTTAGAGTAAGAGGAAACACTTTCAACCTTTGATCATTAGTACAATAATCATATCCTCTACAAAGTACTTCAAACTCAAATAAAAATGTATCTACGTCTACATTTTCCAAACCATGAAAATTTGGTAAAGAAGATGGGGGAATTATGTGCATTTGTGTCACTCCTCCTAGATCTTTGATAGGAAATTCAAAAGTTGCAATGTGAGCCATTTCTTATCATAATAGAAGATGTTCTTCATGTGTTTCTTTGAGTCTTCTCCTTCAAATTTTCCTGTCAATTGGTTAGTGAAATGGGTGGTGCTTACATCACCACTTGAGTGGAATTATTAGATTTTTTTAAAAATTCTACCTCTAAATTTCCTACTTCAATTCCTATGAAATTCTGCTAAAAAGCGGGCGAAGGAGCAAGAACTTTATTTGCTCGTTACGCAGGTTCTTACCTTCCGTTTTTAATATCCAATTCTTTCACAGCAGACACACATCAAACACCTACTTCAACTTCTATGCAATTGTGTTGAAAAGCGGGCGGGGGAGAAAGCACTTTACTTGCTCGTTACTAGGTTCTTACGTTCCATTTTTAATACCCAATTCTTTCCCAACAGCAACTATCAAAAATACATCACTCTCTGTGAAATGGAAGCACTATCCACAACAATGACACCAAAATGTTGGGTGCTAAAAGGTGTCTTTTAAAACTTTTAATTGCCTCACATTAGTTATCAACCTGGGTAAGTCTTTTTGTTTCAAGAGTGTACACAATATGTGCAAGCTATAAATCCAAAGAGTAAAGCTTTTCAAGTTGAACTATAAAACTTGATACATGAGCCAACATATGCATTTATAAAACTCAAGCTGCAACTGTTAACGTAAATATTACATCCAAGCATCAAGACTTAATCTTCAACTAAAATCATAATCAAATCTGAAGTAAGAAGGTCAATTGAAAATAGCATCAACCGAGATCATAGTAGCATTAACCAATCTCTTTCAGCTGATTCTATAATAACCACACTCTCATGTATGCCCTATTCTACAATGCCGTAAATGAAAGAAAATGAAATAAATGCTCTAATCCACGCCTTATCCACACCTACCTGTGTAAAAATAACTCACACTTATGCTAGAAATTTAGCACTCTATAATGAATTTAACACACACTCTGCAATGAAATTAACACTCACAACCTACAGAATTGACAGAATTGAAATGCAACCGGTAATGGAAATCTACAGTGCTGGTGCTAATCTAGCTAGATCTCTTAGTTGTGGCGGGCCCTTGCCACTTATGGGAGGAAAGAACTTATAGTAACCAGAGAATTAAAAAACACTCAGGCTTAATCAACACGTCTCATCCGATTCAATCTGCACGTGTCAAGGGAAATCAATAGACTCTTTCATTGAATGAAAATAATATAACACAGTCTACCTATAATTCAACAGTGATTACATTTATATATCAAAATCTCTCCATTATCCCCTCTCCTCCTATCCTATCCTATCCTCTCTCTAATGTTCCATATAATAATCTATCCCCCTCTTTGATCTCTGTTCTGATTTAAATACAGAGAGAGAAAAGAGAAGTTACCACTGAGATGATTACAATATGATCCTCATTACAAAATTGGATTGTTCACAACAAATTGATCAACAAGATCATATCTTAAATATCTTTCCATTAGTATTCAACAGGAACAGGTCGAATTTGGTATTGCAACTGAGACAATTTGGAAACCGGCTGCAACAACGAATCTGAGAAAAAAATCTTTAGAGAACCTTCTGTTTCTCTTAATACAGATTGAATTTGGGAAAACTGCTCATCACAAAACTAACTCAGTCCATTATGAACAAAAACCATGTTTCGGATTTTCCAGGTTCTTCTCCATTTGCCCAAAACGTCCAATGCAAAATTGTCACTTTTTGTTCCAGCGAATTCCTAAGTTGACATATTTAATGATGAGCTGGAGATCAAATATGCAATCTGGAAAATATCTTGGAGGCTAAAGTGGTGAGTGATGTTACGAAAAATTTATTAATAAACCATCATTGGTAAAACCATGCATAATAATCATCAATTTATTAAGAATAAAGGAGAAGAAATAATATTTATCCATAAGAGCATAAATAATTATAAAATGGAATTATATGATAAATCATGATAAGTGATGTGATAAAGAATGGTAGAAATGGATGAAATAGGCATTAAAAGTGATAATAATAATGACAAACTAGCGACCCAATAGCCTTACATTTTCCCTTCTTTTTACCTTTAGAGGCCTTCTCTGTTGCAGTAGACTGGACAGCATGTACCTCAGAGGTTTTACCAGGACTGGATGAATTCTTGGAGGGAGCATTGGAACCAGTGCTCAAGATAGATTTCTGCTTCAAAGAAGCTTTCACGGAAGTCTGAGACACAGAACTAATCACACCATCAATAGGTGGTGTATTAGAGACTTTGATGCTGTTAGATCCGATGATGGTCTTGGAGCATCAGGTATTATCTCGTGCAATGTACTGGATTGCAAATAGACCAAGTCTAAATACTGGGCACGTGCAATAGATTTCTCTTCAATAACACATCCACCCATAGCTATGTCCTTAGCAATCTTGCTAATGAATGATTTTGTGAACCATTCTGTCAGCAACTCATCAGAAATATCAAAGTTGATGAGGTGACCTCGCATCTCCATTCATGGATATGATCAAAAATGTGGGTCATGGTGTCTCGCTTATTTTATGTAAGAAAATGAGTGCCAGTTTCATATCAAACAGGAAATTGGAAATGAGTGAGGAAAGACATAGCATGAGACTTGAAGTCACCATAGGTACCTCAAGGCAATTCAGTGTACCGTTTAATGGCAATACCTATGACAGTTCTATGAAAGAGTTGAAGGTGGATAGAATCATCCACATACAAATTGGAGGAGCACTGGAGGTGATATGTCATCACATGGGCTTGTGGATCCTCCTTCGCCTTCCCTACGAATTTGGGGCAATCACTTGGAATTTTCATTGGAACTGGAGGCCAGTAAGGTGAATGAAGAATGGGATCATTTGTGAGCCTCGAGACATCGTGCAACTCCAACGTAGCCAAGAGAGGAAATTGCATGTTAAACGACATATAGGGCCTTTGAGGAGACCCAAACTGCAAAGTCCAACATTGTTGGTAAGGATTTTGCCCCCACAGTGGAGGATTTTGTCCATATGGAACTTGATTTTGTCTCCACTAAGGGTTCCCTTGACCATAAGGTGGATTTGGTCCAAGGTAGGCTTGATATTGTCCTACCATAGGCTACTGATAAGCATTGTAAGTGACATATAGGTTATAAGGTTGTTGAACCTGTTGACCTTGGACATAAGGAGATTGACCCTGCTGCTACAGGGGTTGACCTTTGCCTTGCAAAGGTTGACCGTGTTGATACGCATATAAATATTACTTTTGCCAAGGTTGACCTTGTTTCCGGAAAGGCTAACTTTACTGCTATAAAGGTTGACCTTGCTGCTGCAAAGGTTTGGCTTGCGAGGAAAAAGGTAGAGAGGATTGTTAAACAAACTGATTTTGCTGCTGCAAAGGCTGTTGCGATTGTGGAAAAGGTTGCCCTTTCTATTGTGACAACTTCCCTTGCTGCTGCAATGCTTGCTCTTGCAGCTGCAAAGATTTCCCTTTCTGCTGTGAAGGTTACCCTTGTTATTGCAAAGCTTTTCCTTGTTACTACAAGGGTAGCTGGATAGTTCCTTGGGTTATATCTTGATAGTTCCCGAATTGGATCTAGCCATATCCACCAGGAATAGCAGATTGACCAGGCTAGACATAAGCTCCATCTTGCAGAATGTAAGGAGGATTAACCAAGGCTTCTGAACCATATGGGGCATAAGCTGGTTGGAGCGGAACTTGAGCCATATAAGGCTATTGATATTGGATGCTACCTGACCCGGATGGACCAACAGGGTTAGGAATAGTACCATAATAAGGTTGATTAACTCCAACCATGTGAGTTTGTAATCCACTCATATTAGTTTCGCCTCACATAAGAGGAGTATTTAGATCTCCCCCCCAACAGTGGCATAGTCTATCCAGTTGAAGGAGTGGTAGAAGAACTTACCAAGACTTGACCTGAGACAGTTGGTTGAAATAGAAGGGTCGGTTGAAATGAAGAAATAGGTTATGACATAATGGTAGGTTGAACGAGAACTGAGGTGACTATAATTTGTAAAGTATTTCAATAGGTCATGTTCGGAATGAACAAACCTGATGTAGGCATATCATTGGAAGACTAGATGGGGTTTTGATACAATGACGAGGCACTAGAAGTACCTGAGATTAACTGAGCTAAAGTGGCATAACTATGTGGCAACATGGGTCCACTAGTTACAGGAAAGATGAGAGATGAGACTCTTCCTATATAAGGAAAGCCTTTTGGAGGAAATTCATATCCTTGCTCATTATCAACATGAGGAGTATGGGTAGCAGAAACTTCTGAATGACCCAGAGAGGATACAAGTAGGAGATTGGAATTTCACCTTCTGACTCCATAGATGGAAACAATTGGTGATGAGGAACCCAATATGTACGAGGAGATAACTACAAAGGAATATCTGGTCGATCATACAGACTATAAGGACGTTGAGGAGATATCACAACAGGATCGAACAATGGATTCAACGAATAGACAATAAGCCCCTACGGACTCTCCGGAGTCTATGGACTCTCAGGGGTCTGAATAGGATTATCAGAGGAATCTAGATTAGATTCTTGAGGTGACCAGGAATTTGATGGAGGTGGATGAGAAGACAAAGGTTGGATACTTGGAATGATACCAAGTTCAAAACCTTGATCCTCAAGTGACTGAGGAAGTTCTAGATGAACTCCTTGGGAGGACCCTTTAGTATCAGCTAATCAATGGGAGCTATGAGATGAAATCAATGGTTCAACCATGATGATTTCCTCTCAACAACAAAAAAGGAAAGGAGATTTGTTTAAGGTTTTAACAATCTTGAAATTAACAAGGAATTACTCAATATTGGTCCAAGAAGCAACTGCTTGGATTTGACATGTTTATCGTGGGCAGTTATTTTTAGAAACAAAAACTTGCCCTTTTCATCTTTTAAGAGTCTAGAAAAGGGTGAGAAGGTGACTCTATTCGCTTTCAATGATTTAGTGAGCTTGAAAGGACAAGTTGCTCGATGTTTTCTTCAAATTTAAAGAGTCAGAAAAGATCGAAATGACTACTTGGGTGAATCTAGGTAAACAGAGTACCAAGTAACCATGAATTGCAATATACACCTTAGCAAATAAATTTACCAAGGACGTGATGTAAATGCAGGAAATCTCCCAGAATGTTGTGTTTGGTGTATCACGTTTATAGGGCAGTAGACTCAGCTTCCTATGGATAAAGGTTTGCAACGTATGGGGTTCTCCCTTTATATACACGACGGTACGAGGATCATAAGTCCTTGCTAGCATTGTCTAATGCTGAAGTTAATGACAACTTCTAAGTTTTAAAGACGTCGGAACACGTACCTAGCCTAGACCACTAAATATGAACGTTAATGTTTCAAATTCTCCTTAGATTAATTGATAGATTTTAAAGTTGATATTGGAATTATTTCAATTTCAAGGCCTTAACGATGTTACCTATTCCTAAAATGCAAACTAGATGATGAAATGAAATCCTTCAATTCAATGAAAGCTATCTATGTAGTGAAGAAGATCACTCAAATCATGCATCCAAGAAAATATTCAAACTCTAAATGAAAAACATGAAATCTAATCTTTCATATGATAAGCAAATGAAATGCCAAAACAAACCTTAAAGAAAAATTTCTTTAAGATATAATGATGATTTTTTTTCTTTTTCAAAATGCAACTAATGTAATCTAGTGCGAACATAAAACAGAATGCAAGAAAGCCAACAAATATGAAAATATCTTTCACATCAATTATTTGAATGCAAATCAAAATGCTTCAAAAACTATGAAAATAATAACACTTTCACTTTCACTTTTCAAAACACAAAATTCAAAGAAAACACTTCCTTTTGATTCCAAATGAGACAACCAATTTGTAATCTATTGTTTGTCAAAGGGAACTTAAGTGACTTTCACAATATCTACTAATGAAGAAAACTTAAGAAACAAGAACCAAAAGTGATCTGCAAAGGATGTTTGAACACACAAAGACTCTTTAACACAGGTAATTGATCTCTGATAACTGATGAGAAGACCAACAAGTGGAGGAAGGTTGACCTAGAAGACCTAGAAACCCTAAAAGGATAGTCAAACTTAAAGGACACTCAAACCAAGTTAAAAGGTGACTGCAATTAGAAAATAACAGAGTAAATGAAGATCACACTGGTAAATCACTAGGAGAAGGAAAACATAACTAAAAATAGGAAGAGAAACCCTAAATTTCTTAATTTTTTGCAAGCATCGTGCCTGTCAGGAGGAAAGTAGTGATCATCGCTACTGTAATAAAAAAACCCACGATAGTCAAGGAAAAAAAAAAATAAACTTGAAATCTTCAAGAATAGTTCAAATTAACAACCTTCAGACATCCACCAAAAAGTGACACCTACTATAGACAAGCAATGAAGTCTAAAAATGAATAGTTGATCAAACTCGTCAAAAGACAAGGTGAAGAAAGGGAAGGAGAGGGTCATAGGATCCCTAGCGGAGTCGCCATTTTTTTGACAATGTTAATCCTATCTACTGACAGAGACAATCCCTCTAGCCTAATGAGTGTGTCTACCAACTAAAGTGACAATAACCTAGACATCTTCCTAGATTATAATTGAAAAGTAGAACGAGAGAGATGACCTACCTTGTTATGATGTTATTCCTGATTACCTTTGTTGAGAGCCTCAAACTGCTTGTTTCATGGACTTGTTCCTACTTCTCTCACTGCTTATGTACCATCACAAGTGATCAAGATACAGAAAAGCATGCCAAAACCAATAGAAAATCCAATAATAACCTACTTATTTGATCAAGGAATGCTAAGCTAATACATACATGATCATATATATTTTTGGAAGATGAACCAACAGTTGTATATTATTTAAAGAATAAAGGGAAGCTTACAACCATAGCCTTGATGTTGAAAGGCTATCCTTGAGTGGTGATCCAAGTCCAAGACACGAAACTCTCCAAACAATCCTTCTCCAAGTCTAATGAATAACCTCTAAGCACAAGCTCAACATAGGGGTGAAAATGGACATATACCAACCATTTGGGAATGGGAGAGGAGGAATTTATAGGCAAGGATAGGGAATTAGGACTTCTCCAAAGATAGGATTAGGCCCACATCTCAAGGAGGTAGCTCATAGGGATAAGATAAAGAGTTCAAGTTAGGAGGATTCGACCTCATCTATGCGAAACCACCTCCAACTCGCCGCTCTGGAAGCTTCTAGATCATGAAGCTTCTCATCCTCTTTGGGAAAATTACCTTTTTGGGATCATCATAGGTATGACACGGAACATAGCGATGCCATCGTAGGTTAAAAACAGTGCAACAAGCAACCATCATGGCTTTGAGATTCATAAGAGTGATGACCCACATTTTAGGGTTTTAATAGCTATTTCTTCAGGGAAAGCTCAAGACCTTTTCCAAAGCAAAGTTAAAGCAGGGAACTGAGCTATATACATGGATGAGTATACTATGTAATGGTCATGTTTCAGGCACTTCGGGGTATGTCACAGGGAAGTGCAGGAGGCGTGACAAAACACTGTGTAACAACCACATGAACGCTTAAATGGAATAAATATAACATTATAATTCATTATGGTAATTTATTTTAAATGGTATGAATATGGCCTAACCATCTCACCAACATGGAGAGTAAAATGCATAATGTAATTGGTGTATCTTTACTTGTAATTTCTTTGCATTAAAATACTCTAATCATAACTATATCAAATAAATGTAAATGCGTAAATAGTTTTGAAATAAATAATATTCCCCACAACAATAACACATATATACCCTAGATACCCCATCCTAAGAGAACCAAAAAAATATTGGTATCTTGGCTCTTTTAGAAATGAGAGGAATTACATGCAAGATAATAAAATATTAGATCTAAGACTTTTGTGATCCATAATGTAGATATAAATCTTTCAGATTAATCACATCGTTAGGATTTGGTCAATGTTTCAAACCAAATAATGTGGTTCATCCTCAGGACAAAGTGAGAAATCAATAAATAGCATGGATGCATCATTCTCTAGAGTTAGCCATTGCAAAATTAGCCGTTGGTGATTAATACGAAAGACTTATATCTATAATAAAATATTCTCATTCTCCTAATAAAATATTTTGGAGTGATCCTACTATTTATATGGAATTAAATTCTTTACAATATTTTCAATTATGTGTACAAGCCCATCCCAAGCCTTAACCATCCTCTCAATATTCTGCAAGAAATCCAACTTGAATATGGTTACTTTCCTCTTTACATATAAAAGATATATTCAATATTAGCAACAAGCTTCACTCCCTCGATCATGCATAATGATATCGTCATTTTCCCCGTTAAATATTGGGATATATGGTCACTATCAAATGAATATTATATCTTTCAAACATTTCATTGTTCTTCCTATCATATTATGCATCCCTAACCCTTCTTCAAAAGTTATTTTGAGAAAATTCTATAGTGAATTATTTTGAAACGTCCTACTATTTCATCCTCTTTAATGAAACCTTTTGTATGAAGTCCAAGGGATATGCATAAATTGAATAGTTCCCTTTGATATCTACTATGACTCATTATAATATAGGCTAACAACATTAAGCATATAAGTATGGGGGTTTACGCAATGCATTATATTAGATATCATTTTGGGATTCAACTGCGTTAAGTAAGTCATTCACGTATGACCATTTCCATGAGAGGTAGTCGTAAATGACTACTTTCTCATGATTTTTGAATAGTTCACTTAGCACTCATTCCATCGGGTGATGCTCACAGGGGTGAAGAAGTGGGATTGAAACTAGTGAAATGAATCACATAGCATCAATCATCACTTCCGGGGCTTGCACCCGGTAACCAGGACTTCCCAGGAGGTCACCCATCCCAGAACTCCTCTGGCTCAAGCGCGCTTAATTGTGGAGTTTTCCCCACAATCAAGCCCACTTAGCTTGCTACCCCATTTGCAAAACCTTAGCAAGTATTGTGCCTCATGAACCATTCAAGTAGAGATCCCTTGACTCTTTTTGAATTTAAGTATGGGGGTTTATGCAGTGCATTATATTAGATATCATTTTGGGATTCAACTGTGTTAAGTAAGTCATTCACGTATGACCATTTCCATGAGAGGTAGTCGTAACTGACTAATTTCTCATGATTTTTGAATAGTTCACTTAGCACTTATTGCATCGGGTGATGCTCACATGGGTGAAGAAGTGGGATTGAAACTAGTGAAATGAATCACATAGCATCAATCATCACTTCCGGGGCTTGCACCCGGTAACCAGGACTTCCCAGGAGGTCACCCATCCCAGAACTCCTCTGGCTCAAGCGCGCTTAACTGTGGAGTTTTCCCCACAATCAAGCCCACTTAGCTTGCCACCCCATTTGCAAAACCTTAGCAAGTATTGTGCCTCATGAACCATTCAAGTAGAGATCCCTTGACTCTTTTTGAATTTAAGTATGGGGGTTTACGCAGTGCATTATATTAGATATCATTTTGGGATTCAACTGCGTTAAGTAAGTCATTCACGTATGACCATTTCCATGAGAGGTAGTCGTAACTGACTAATTTCTCATGATTTTTGAATAGTTCACTTAGCACTCATTGCATCGGGTGATGCTCACAGGGGTGAAGAAGTGGGATTGAAACTAGTGAAATGAATCACATAGCATCAATCATCACTTCTGGGGCTTGCACCTGGTAACCAAGACTTCCCAGGAAGCCACCCATCCAAAACTCCTTTGGCTCAAGCGCGCTTAACTGTGGAGTTTTCCCCACAATCAAGCCCACTTAGCTTGCTACACCATTTGCAAAACCATAGCAAGTATTGTGCCTCATGAACCATTCAAGTAGAGATCCCTTGACTCTTTTTGAATGACTTACTTAACGCAGTTGAATCCCAAAATGATATCTAATATAATGCACTGCGTAAACCCCCATACTTAAATTAAAAAAGAGTCAAGGGATCTCTACTTGAATGGTTCATGAGGCACAATACTTGCTAAGGTTTTGCAAATGGGGTAGCAAGCTAAGTGGGCTTGATTGTGGGGAAAACTCCACAGTTAAGCGCGCTTGAGCCAGAGGAGTTCTGGGATGGGTGACCTCCTGGGAAGTCCTGGTTACCGGGTGCAAGCCCCAGAAGTGATGATTGATGCTATGTGATTCATTTCACTAGTTTCAATCCCACTTCTTCACCCCTGTGAGCATCACCCGATGCAATGAGTGCTAAGTGAACTATTCAAAAATCATGAGAAATTAGTCAGTTACGACTACCTCTCATGGAAATGGTCATACGTGAATGACTTACTTAACGCAGTTGAATCCCAAAATGATATCTAATATAATGCACTGCGTAAACCCCCATACTTAAATTCAAAAAGAGTCAAGGGATCTCTACTTGAATGGTTCATGAGGCACAATACTTGCTAAGGTTTTGAAAATGGGGTAGCAAGCTAAGTGGGCTTGATTGTGGGGAAAACTCCACAGTTAAGCGCGCTTGAGCCAAAGGAGTTTTGGGATGGGTGACCTCCTGGGAAGTCTTGGTTACCGGGTGCAAGCCCCGGAAGTGATGATTGATGCTATGTGATTCATTTCACTAGTTTCAATCCCACTTCTTCACCCCTGTGAGCATCATCCGATGTAATGAGTGCTAAGTGAACTATTCAAAAATCATGAGAAATTAGTCAGTTACGACTACCTCTCATGGAAATACTGGGTGCAAGCCCCGGAAGTGATGATTGATTCTATGTGATTCATTTCACTAGTTTCAATCCCACTTCTTCACCCCTGTGAGCATCATCCGATGTAATGAGTGCTAAGTGAACTATTCAAAAATCATGAGAAATTAGTCAGTTACGACTACCTCTCATGGAAATGGTCATACGTGAATGACTTACTTAACGCAGTTGAATCCAAAAATGATATCTAACATTAAGCATAGATAGTACTTTCTAATCGATTTAGTCTTTGTGATAGTTCTCTTTATTTGTTTGACTTTGTCTTAATTGAGAATGTGTTTTTCACTATGCCTCTAATACTTTTTTTGTTTTTTAGTCTTAAAGTTTTAAATATAATCTCTTTTCCTTTTTGAACTATGATGTTGATCCACATTCCTCTCCCATTTTTGTTTCTACTTTCTTGCGAGAGATGAAAAACATTTTTCCTCTAAGAATGCCTAGTATTCCCATTTGTTTTCCAAATAGCAAACCCAACTATTTTATCACCTTTTCAAAGATGAAATATATGGATGTAATAATTAAATTTGGTAGGCACATGGAGATTATTGTTATGTACCTCCTATAAAAATTTCACCTCTAATAGACATTGTATGACCAAACTGCAATAAAAATCACATCTATAGAAAATTTGCATTTTTAGGGAAAACAAAGGAATCTAAGGTTAAAATTTGGTGTACAAGTGTAAATATTCAATAGCTAACACAAATCCAAAATTTACCTTCATCTGAATTTGTATTCCCCTATATTGAAAAAAATACAAAATTGGTTTTAACATGTCCATTTTTGCAACAACTCTATTTTTTGGATATTTTATGCACTACATTACAAAATAATCAACAACATAACCATCTTTCATTTAGGGTAATGATCCATAAAATTCCATTGATATTCCATTTGACAATTTATCACATTAGATCTGATAGAACTATATTTAAAAATCCAAAATCTACACTTTCAGGGTTTCATTTCTCTTTAGATTTATAGATCTTAGGATTACTGTTAATTGTGTATGCATGCAAAGTGAAGTTCTATAGAAAATAGAGACAATGAAATAAAAAGTCACAGACCACGATTTGACACAAGATATGTCCTACGAAACTCTTTTGGGAGAAAACCTAGCTGGAAGGTGAGGCTGCTTTGCTCTCTTTCTCTAAATATAAAATGGTTGTGATTACAAATAAGTATGGCATATTTCCTATGGTCTACTTAAGTGCACAAATCCTCTCTCTATTCTCCATCTCCTATCCATAACAACTATTTTTTCTTATATATGGAAAAAATGCACTCGAAAATAGCGGAACCCCTTTTCCTCTTAGTGGCCTAGTTATAACACAACTCGATAACCTACTAGTGGTTATTTTTGACTACCTCAACTCTTAACCAAAGTTACAATATGGAATCTTCTAGAGTATTCTTCATACAAATTATGTGGCCAGGAACTTTCCATGAATAATGGGGGATGACATGGAATCTTCTTGGATCATGGTGGCGAAAACAGGAAGGTCAACTTCTGAGTGGCATAACTTTTACATATGTGCTCTGATTGAGGCAATTGTTACATCACTAGAAATGTATCTATGTAGAATATGATAAAAAGGTTTGGTGGTAAAGAAACAAATTTGCACCCAAAAAAACATCTTTTGATGCCTCAAAAGGCTCCGAGAAGATTTCAGACCTCGATTTCCCAAATTGGGTCCTGCTAGTAAAAATGGTACGTGAGCTAAGTCATCCACTTTTTCCACTCTAACAACATTGATATGTATTAAAAACAATATAATGATTTAATAAAGATCAAAACTCCCCATTTTGTGAGGCTTTTGGTCCCAAAAATCTTCTACTGAATGAGGTGAGGAAAATTTTCCTCCACCTTCTGTCAAGTGTACCATTTATCTTTGCCTTGAAGTTGTCCTTTCAACCCATTGTGTCAAAGTCCATGGTACTATTTTCTTATATTTCTATACCTCTTCTATAAATATGTATCTTTTATCAACATCGCTTAAGCATCTGGTGCCAAATCCTCCCTAGAAAGTAGGACTTGTTTCTCTTCCTGATCTAGCATGGAAGGCTCATAGAGCTTCCAATTCTCCACATTCACAACTAAATAAATGCACATGTATGGGGATGTATTGAGTATGTAGGCATTATCTCCCACCTTTTCTACCATCTCAAAGGTATCATATCACTGAGACTTGATTTTCTTACTAGGAACCTGTAGCCTCTCCTTATTCAAATATAACCATACTACGTCTCCCGCCTTAAATGACTTATTTGTTGATCATGCTAAGTCTTTTATTTTTCCTATGACTTCTACAATGTCTCTTGTACCTATATATCGATCTACCTGATCTTCACAAAAAAAAAAATCAGCCCTCAAGGAATCCCCTTTAAGATCCTGCCCCACTCCTCCTTGCTACCCTTATGCAATATCTAAAGATGAAGGCGAAAAATATTGAAAGTAAGTTTCAAATGAGGTCTTACCAGTAGAAGTGTGGAATACTCTGTTATAGTAGTGTTGTATATATACCATATTTTCATGCTTGGTCTTCGGATGTTTTTAATTATAACCCCTCAAATGATACACCAAAGTTCTGTTGACTACTTTTTCCCATCAGGTTGAGCATAGAATGTTGTATACATCTTCAACTTTGTGTCAATCTTCTCCCACAATGTAGTCCAAAATGCGTTGATAAATATTATTTCCTTGTCTAAAATGATGCTCCCTAGTGTCCTAAAGTGCACCTAGATGTGTCCAAAGAACAAGTTTGTTGCTTCTTACCCATTGATGGTCTTGTTATAGGGCATCGAAACACATATCTTGTTGAATTTGTCAACTATGACAAACACATAGTCATGTCCCTTCTTATTTATTGGTAAACCTCCCGCGGAGTCCATGGAAATTCTTTCCCAAGCATGAGTGAATATACGTAAGGGATGATATACACTCTATTTCCTGTTACTAGGCTTATTGGTACAACAAAGCATGCATCATCTTATGAACCTATCTACCCATTCATACATCTTGGGTGAATACAAATATCTCTGCAAGTTATACATTATCTTCCCTACACCAAAGTTCCATGGAACCTTGGAGGAATGAGCCTCTCTAATAAGCTACAAAAACTCACTTTTAGGAACACACAACTTATCCACTCTATAAAGTAACTGATCTTGGAGATGGTAGTGAATAATGTTGTCAGCATCAGGCACATAACTTTGGTTTTGTAACTACTGAAACACCTCCTTGAAGTCCTCATTCTCCAAATATGCCTCTTTGTATTCATCATGGGTAAATGGCTCCATGTGAATCATAGTTCCCAAAGTTGAGATATTTGATGTGGGTGACCTTGAAAGCATGTCAGCCAACTTATTTGTGTTTCCCTTCTTGTACTTGATCATTAAATGAAACTGCTATAGAAACCCCACCCACTTGTAATTCTTGGCTTATTGTAGCTTAGTTTGGTACTACAGGTATTGGAGTGGCTGGAAATATGTGTGGGTTACTATCTCCCTTCCCATTAGATAGTTCTTCCACTTCTTCCCATATTGCACTAGGGCATAGAGATCCTTTTTTTAGGTAGGGTAGTTAAGAATTTTCCCATGAAATACTTTAGAATGGTTACGTACATGCCTTCCTCTTTCAATCAAGACCACTACCATAAAATACCCACTTTCATCTGTCTTCAGTTTGAAGGGCTACTACAAGTTTGGCAATGCTAGAATTGGTGCTTGACTAATCTTCTTCTTTAGATCCTCAAAGTCTCTTTGCTGACTGTTTCTCCACTAGAAACTCTTGTCACTTGTCATTATAACGTGAAGTGGTGTTGCTACCATTGAAAAAAAGGCCATGAATTTCCTTAGGTATTGTGCTACCCCAATGCAACTCCTGTCCTCAGAAAAATTAGTAGGAACTAATCATTTTATGGTGGCCTCCATCTTGACAAGATCTATCTTCAACTCTCCTCCACCTATCACATACCCTAGATACACCAAATACTATTATACAAACTCACACTTCTTCATATTTTCTAGCAGTTGGTGCTTCTTTAATGTCCCCAACACATGTGTCAAATATTTGATGTGCTTCTCCCAGGTAACATTGTATACAAGCATATCATCCAAATAGACAATTACAAATTAATCTATAAAAGGGCACAATATATCATTCATTAAACTCATAAATGTAGTTGTTGCATTGCATAGACCAAATGGCATCACTAACCACTCATAAAAAAATTTCTTGGTTTTGAAGGTGGTTTTCTAGGTATCCTCTTCTTTGACCTGTACCTAGTGATATCTAAACTTTAAGTCCATCTCGGTGAAGTATTTTGCTTGCTACAACTGATCCAATAGATCATCTACCATATGCAAGAGGTAGATTTTCTTGAGTGTGATTTTGTTCAACACCTTGTAATCCGTACACATCTTCCAAGTCTCATCCTTCATTGTCTCAACGATGATGGGTGACCCACATCGTGATGTAATCAATTGAATGACACCTGTTCCAATGGGTGCTACAATTTTTCCTTCACCTCACTTACTTCTATAACATACTACCTTTACAACCCAATGTTTGGAAATGGGGAATCCGACAATAACTAGATCTCACGATCCACTTCCCTCTTGGGTGGAAACACTTTAGGATCCTAGAAGCCATACCTATATACCTATAGAAAATCTTCCATTTATTGTTTATGTTAATTAGTACACCCCTTTAGGGATGCCTTGCCTATTATAGACTCTTCTACATACTAATTTTTTTGGAAAACAACAAAACATACTTCTTGTTGGACCTAATCAATTTTGTGGCTTGGTTGACACTTACCAACAAAATTTTAACCTTCCATGAATATTACATCTCACATGTATGTGTGCAAACTTCTAAACATGACTCCACATATATCATTGGGAACTACATCTAGTTCTACTTCATCAATAAAATCAACAAGGATGGACAATCTAATTTTGCATTGTTTTGTTACCTTCAACTCTACATCCTTATTTACCCATCCCAATGGATATGGGATTATATGATCATAAAACTCCAATCCAAATTTGTGGACTAGATCTATTGCAATGATATTTTTCTATGATCATGAGTCAAAAAAATAATCAATCTTTGTCTTCATGACCTGTGTCGTTAGGTGGAAGAGTTTGGTCATTTGTTTCTCTTCCTATTGCTGAAGGCTACTAAGATTCACCTCCTTTTGTACTGATGTACATAAAATATTCTCATCCACATCCAATATGATTTCAATCGAGTTGCTTGAATTAGTGGCCATGAAAATTTTCTTCTTATAGTCTTTATTTTTTTCTTTAGGTTAAGCTCTGGATGCAACTTCCAACACTTATCCTATGTATGGATGTAAATGTTGTAGTGGTTTCATTGGTTTCTAGGATCTTTACACTCATGTGTTGTGGCTGCCTTCTTTCTATCTTTTCGTTTTTCAAATTCTTCTTCCCCTTCTTGGAAGCATCTATATGCTCCCTCTGATTTGATCCACTTGACTTCCATTTCTTCAGGATTATGTTCTCTAGGTATTGTGCTTATACACAAGCCTCATCCATCGATGTGGTCTTAAATAGCATCACTTGATTTCGCAGATGGCTGTTTAGACCCACCATATACTTAAGGGGTACATTTAGTTTATTTAGGGAGATACTTAACAATATGGCCATCTTTCTAAACTTTGTGGTGTACTCATGTATGCTCTACCCCAACCTTTTCCTAAAGTAGTGCCATCGAATCCATTGGTCCTTTACATACCCAATATGGTAAAATTATAACTTTATGAGGGTTTTGAAGCCTTCCCACTTAATCACTGGGGGATCTCCCTCCAACCCCAAGATCTTCATGTGGATTTTCAACCAATTCAGGGCATGTCCCTCTAACATCAACTACGAAAATGAAATCTTCTTTTCTTCCTCAATATGATGGACACTTAAAAACACTTCTAATTGTTGCAACTAGTGGTTTAGCTTTAGATATTAGATCTCACCTTGGTACACCTTGATATCGACCTTTGCTTCCATTATGAATAGGGATTGTGAATGATTCATGACATTTGAACTTGGTTGACCCTTTTTGAGTCCTTTCTTTAGTTGGATCTCTATTTCTTACCAATCTCTTGATCTCCCCCATGATCTTTCCTTTACATCAGAACCCCCATATTCTAAAAATAGTTAAAGCTTATTTCTTAGGGCCTAGATGAGGATATTTACATTATTATTTATATCCATGACTTGTGCTTCTCGCCACAAAAACCACTCCTCTGCAGGATCAGGAGGTTTATTCACCAATTTGTCAACCATGACTAGGGTTTTATGACTTTTGGCTTATACAATCTAGATCCCATGCAAATCTCCACAATATACCAAATAATCCTTCTCTGATACCAATATGATATGTAAATTGTCATGGATTTTCCACTAGACAGTTCACCACAATAGATATGACAAAACTATAATTAAAAAATTGAAGTCTACATTATTAGGGTTTTATTTCTCTTTAAATTTATGGATATGCAGATTACTATTAATTGTGTATACATGTAGATTAAAATTATGAATAAAATATAGAACATTGAAATGAAAATTATCAAACCACGATTTGAAATGATATATGACTTGGGAAACCCTTTCGGGAGAAAACCCAACTCGAAAGTGAGGTTGCTCTCCTCTCTTTCTCTAAATAGAAAATGGTTGTGAGTACAAATAAGTATGGTATATGGCTCATGGGCTACTATAGTGTAAAAATCCTCTCCATGTGCTCTATCTCCTATCCTTCTCAACTATATTTTCTCATTTATGGAACAAATGCACTCGAAAAGAATGGAACCATTTTTCCTCCCAGTGGTTGAGTTATAACACAACCTAATAACCTACTAATGGTTAGGTTTAGCTACCTCATATGTTAACCAAAGTAAGAATATAGAATATTCTATAGTATTATTCATTATAATCACATGGATAACTCCTTTTCCATGAATAATGGGGGCTGACATGGAATCTTGTTGAATTATGGTGGTGAAAACAAGATGGTCAACTTCCGAGTGACATAAATTTTTCATACAAACTCTGATTGAGGTGGTTCTTACATGGTTGGAAAGATATTTTTGTGTAGAATATGAAAAAAGGGTTACTAAATAAATAAACAAAGTTTTACACCAAAGAAACATTATTTGATACCTCAAAATTCTTCTAGATGGGTTTAGAACATGATTTTCCAAACTGAGTCCTTTTGGTAAAAATGGTCCTGTGATATGATTCCTCCACTTTTTCCACTCAACATCATAAATATGGATGATAAAATATATAATAATACAATACAGATCACACCTCCCCATTTTGGGAGGATTTTGGTCCCAAAAATATTTTATTCAAAGAGGTAAGGAAAATTTTCCTCCTTCTTCTCTTGGGTGTACCATTTAGCTTTCCTTGAAAGTTGTCCTCTCAAACCAATATTCCAACAATTATGTTCTCCCTTTCTTGTAGTTATGGAACTCTTCTACAAAATTGTATCCTCTATGAACTCTAATTAAGCATGTCATGCCAAATCCTACACAAAATATAGGACCTATTCCTCTTCTTGTTCTAACATGGAATGCTCACAGAGCTTTAAATTCTCCATATTCACAATAGAATAAATGTGCATATATGGGGGTATATCGAGTTTGTAGGAATTATCTCCCACCTTTTATAGTATCTCAAAGTGACCATATTAGAGAAACTTTAATTTCTTAACATAACCTTGTAGCCTCTCCTTGTTCAATTATAACCATACTTTGTCTTTTGCCTTGAATGGCTTCTCTATTATGTGCTGATCTTATCTGACATTGTATTTTTCATGTGAATTTTGTAGTGTTTGCTATAACTGTATATAGATCTTCCTGATCTTCTCAATAAATTTTTCAACCATCAAGGCATCCCTATAAGATCCTCCCTCACTCCTTTCTTCCCATTTGCAATATCCAAAGGTGAAGGCAACAAATATCCAAAACAAGTTTCAAATGGGGTCTTACTAGTAGATGTTTGCACTACTCTATTATAGTAATGTTGTATATACGAGA
Organism: Pinus tabuliformis; assembly: GCA_031772625.1. Classification (NCBI taxonomy): domain Eukaryota; kingdom Viridiplantae; phylum Streptophyta; class Pinopsida; order Pinales; family Pinaceae; genus Pinus; species Pinus tabuliformis. Next base: position 627,502,641 of record CM062805.1, on the reverse strand, counting down.
TTTTCATCCCAGGTCTTTAAATGATTTTGATTACAACCCCTTGAAAGCTAAACCAAAGTCCTATTGACTACTTATGTTTTCCCATTTTTCTAAGGATGGAATGTTGTAGACCTATTCAAGTTTGTTTCCATCTCATCCCACAATGTAGTCCAAAATGCACTAAGAAATATAATGTCCCTATTTGAAATGATACTCCTTAGTATCCAAAAGTGCACCCAAACCTATCCAAAGAACAAGTTTGTTGCTTCTTTCCCAATAATGGTCTTCTTACAAGGCATAAAATCCCACACTGATAAAAATTGATCCAATTATTGATGACCCTTTGTCATTCTTGCCACGACGTTTCATCACTATAATGAAAAAAGGAGGTTTCACTAAAATTGTAACATGTTATAGTCATATTATTGACATTTTTCAAAAATTTCATAATTTTTATGCTTGTTATACTCACTAAACCAATTAAAGGATGATCTTCTAGTCTCACATGATTGAAAAAAATGGTGGTCAGTCTATCATTAAAAATGGAAATCCTTCGAAAAAATGGGTTATCTTAAGACTAAATTAAGTAGGATTTAGTCTACCGAAAACCTTGAACATATATGTTAGAAGCCCCAAAGATCAAGTTGCATCTATATATTGATAGCTCCAGGAATAGGATTCCAATGACTAACGAAACAATTAGTGTTGATAGCTTGACGATCATGGACATCGTCAAACAAAGTTGCTATATTTTCCATGCTTCTACTGTGACGGTTGTACATTTCCTATCATCATATGATTGGCACTTGTATGAGCCAATGATTGTTGAAAGACTAATGAGGTGGATTATCTTTTAAAAAAATATCCAAAAATATCTTTGCCCACATTTTCACATTTATAAGTGCCTGCACTTCTTTGCTCATAGTCAACTTTAGCTCATAGTGTAACAACCCAGTTTGTAAATATTATGATGGAATCTATTGTTAAAAGATGTTAGCATGGATACTTTTATAAGCTCATAATGATGTAATTATGTTTTATTACTAATCAAGAAAATCTCAAAACAATTAATTGAATGGGTGGATCACCTACATTGACTATGATACCATGAAAGGGAATCATTAAGGGGGGATGGTGGAAAATCATTTCCTATTGAAATTACTTTGTTTAGAATTCCTTTTTGAGCTACAAGCTAAAAATTATTTGTCCCATATTCCAATAAATTAGTTAGAAAGGGAATTGATATTTGAACTACCAACATCCCATAACTATGAGGGAAGTTGGTATTTGTAGTTGAACTCAAATTGGGGGGTTGTCCAATTTTTCTTCACGTGACTTAATGCCATGAAACATCACCTAGTGAGAACAACCTCCATAGATGATACATATTAACCAATCCCTGAATGTGATCTTATAAATTTTCTAAATACACACAACTTTTATAGTCCAGTGACATTGACAACCACAACCATTCAATAAAGGCATTTTGATTTTGGGAGATTTCTCTCTTGTTGCTAGAATAAGTACAATGTTGGGTAAAATCAGGTACTTATTTTTTCTAATTCATTTGTGATGTGTTAATCTCAAATCAAAATGAAGAAGCATTGTCAACATAGCAACAAGTGAAAAAATCTAGCACCAATGTCAGGAACTTTATTTAAAAAGAGTATAACTTGAGAAATATGGAGGTTGGAATAGTGACTATTGAGTAGTATAGAGTAACATAAATTATGCCCATACTCATAGTTGATTCTAGCTGAAAGAATCATTTGAATGAGTTGGAAAACAGCTTCTTATATATGCAATATTCTTCTATATGAACTTTAATTGTGTACATATTCACCTCAAATAGTTATTTTGGTTTCAAAATATAATATGAACGCAACTTAATTTCAAAAAAATACAAATGCACTTAACGAACAATTTCTTTACCAAAAGGAGTATACAACACAATTTCTTCTTTGGAAGGGATAAAACAATGACCCTAAATATGTGAGAAAGATTATTGCATGAAAGGGACTCACTGCCCTATTAACTTGAAATGTTCCTTTCAATTCATAGAAATGATAGAAAATACAATTCTAAATGAGAAAAGGGCATGCCTACACATACATTCAACCATTTGATTAGATACTAGATCCAAGTGAAATTTTGGAAAATATCATCAATATAGACAACCTCAATGTACACAATGCTAGGTTTGGAGTCATCAAATAATGCAAAGAATGTTGAATACTAAGAACATAGAAAGAGAAATAAACAAGAGTAAGTATCCTCTACATGCCATCTTCTGTATCTATGATGCATTCACCTTATTTAGTATTTTTATAAACTAAAGCATCCCTGTAGATCCTTGTCTCTCAACCGATGAAGTGAGACCAATGCAACTATATTTCTCTCACTATTTCATGGTCACTTAACTCGAAGGTTCTCTCACTCCATAAGTGTGCATGGATAATATCTTCCCCCACCTCATCCTAGTTCATCACCATTTTAACATGTCAAGGAATAATTTTACGTGTTGTTTGTGTTCTTGTTCTTGAAATCATGGGAAAAACATCATATGCAAGTCTATGAACACCCCTCCAAATTTGAGTTCAACTACCAATTCCTTTTAAAAAAAAAACAATTGTTAGCTTCCTAATTTGGGGAAGTTATGATACTAATACAATTGAATTCTCCTCATGAATTTAGAATGAGAATATCTTGAGGTCATCTCTAAAGTTTTGTCCTCAATATGAGTAGGGAGATTATCTTAGTTTTGGGGATGTTGTTATGCTATCCCATGACCATTGAGGAATCACAATATCTCTGTAGGTTGAAATGGTTTAGAAAATGAATATGAGTACTTTTTTTCAAATTGAAAATAATAACCATAAGTATTTTGTTCCTTGAGAATTGAGCCTAAATTAGGTGTTCTCACCTAAATTGGACTGAAATGTTTAGGCCCTAAGTTGTCAAAAGTAAGATGAATGATATGTCTCACTTAGGTTCTACTAACCATGGGAATTTCTCTATATGTCCTCAACTAGAATCCCTTGATAAAGGCTAGTTTTTGTTTTAATTATGTGAATATGAAATATGTAAATTGCATGTATTTGAATGCATAGGAAAACAACACTTAAAGTTGTTTTTACATGCATAATAGGAGGTTAAAAGAAAAGGGAAATCCTATGTAATAAACTACCCAATAATCATTAAGATTATTGAGGGATAGACCTCTTTCCTTTCCTTATGTATATTTCATGTGTAAATATTTATTTTCCAGATAACAAGATTGGGATTTCCTTGGATAGCTTGAGAGATCACATGCATTTTTATTATTTCTACAATAAATTAAATCTAGTCTTGAGAATTATACCAGGCTAAAACCTTCTATGTGAAGATATGAATTGAAATTTTGGAATTATTATGCTATAGAGTAGCATTATTATTTGAGCCATAAATTACCATCACAAGAACTAGGGTAAAGCCCCCCATATCTATCCACTAAATCAACAATTAAAGGCTCCAAAGGCCTAGTATATGCACTCCATATGATTGAATTGTGGAGGAATTATGCTTACGTGTGTGTGTGAGTGTGGTACATCACTCAAAACAAGTGGGCGTGAGGTGAGTTTGAGGATGCATCGAACCATGAGCTAATAAAAAATTGGTGTCTTATGAGTGGTCCACTGTTACAAGTTATATCCATATATTATATGCCAATGCACCCTCCCACCCACCCCTAATAACTTGTTGAAAAGGTTTTCATAAATCATGAAAAATGTTCTAAACCTAAGGCAAGTCCTACAAGATTTATACATCCTTTGAAATTAGAAAATACAAAGGCCCATTTGAAGTTTGTCATCTCATATGGATGTTTCTCCTACAACCATGATAATATGGATATATGATTCAAAATGAATATCACCATCACCAACCAAATTCAAATGCATCACACCATATTGGATGCATTAAGGAAATTAAGACCAAACAACTCTAATGCATTCTTGAATTTATAGAACATGCAACCAAAAACCACAAAAACCATGCATGAAAGGAGCACACTTGCATGAATTTATCTTCCATATTTTAGAGATAAAATAATATCTCAGCTTGGACACCATATATGTAACAAGATATAAGCTAATTTAAATAAGTGTTGATTACGTATACAATCATTATTGATTAGTAAGATTGATACAATCACTTGTACAATCTTATCATAGCTACTTAATTAAGGATCATGCTTATTATGGCAATACATCATCCTTTCACTACTTGGTATCCTTTTAACTTATAGTGCTCTTAGTATTGATTGAATTGTGTTATTAGTATTGTGATATCTCCATAATAATAGTAGTATTGATGACGTGTAGAGAAACGGTAACGATAAGCTTTGAGTTCTTGAATACTTGGACATATTATAAGGTTTGAACACCATTGGAACCTATTTACATCCTAAAATTTAACCTGATATATATTTCTCCAAATTTGATTAGAATTAATTGAACCCATCCTATATAGTATGGAAACAACGATCAAGTTGTGCTAACCTACTTGATTGATTCATAAGGGATACAAAAAGACCAGGATAAAAGAAGAGGATGAAGTAAGGAAGGCTATTTAATTACCTATAAACCCAATAAGAAAGGAATAAAAGAGAGTGAAGCAAGACATTAGAGAACTTTTGAGGTAAAAAATGAGCCTCGAAACAAAACTTTACAACAAAAATCAACTTCATAAGGGCTAATAGGATTCAATATAATGATGTCAACCATGAGGGATGATTCACCATTTTTGGAGTAAGAAGGTAGAAAGATAAAAAATAAAATAAAAAAATAAAAAATAACTTTTTCAACTCATCTCCCTACGATTTTACTCAAATTTCAAGTGGGAGCAATTGTTAGATGCAAAATTTAATTTTGAATCCAACGAGTACCCGTGTTACATACTTTCGATGGACTTTGCTACACAAAAAATGTGAAATACATGAAAAAACATGATTGCAATGATGTTTTTTCATGTATTTCCTATTTTTTGTGTAGTTGGGAACATCGAAATTATGAAACATGGGTATGCCTTGGATGTAAAACTAAATTCAGCATCCAACAAGTGTTCCCACTCAAAATTTGAGTAAAATCATAGGGAGATAAGTTTAAAATATGATTTGAAAAAGTAGTCTTTTATTTTTTTCCTCCAAAACTTGATGAGGTAATCTAATCTTATTTTATTATTACACTATTATTTAATAATATTCCTTAGGAGGCCCATTTTAGACCTCAAAAATTCTCTAATGAGCCAGGGAGGGACTCTACTAAACTAAGCTCATTAATGCTTGTAACACATGCTTATAAATGAAGACATAATGCCCTCTCATGAATTCAAGTATTAACTAAAGTATGGAAGATCGAGCTGCATTTCCTATCCATGCCTGACCGATGCAAGAAAATAATGCAAGTTCTGAAGGGGGTGATGGCTTATTCAATTTAAGTAAGCAATATGTGAAGCATTTCCCAAAGCATTGAAGAGAAAGTAACGTAAAGACAATAACATTCCCTTTTAATACCTTTATTAGATTTAATTAGGAGGATTTTTCAAAGTTAAAGTTACTTGAAAGGGAGCTCCCCATTAAAATATTTAGGGTTTCCATTAGTAGAAAGGACACAACTCACTAAATTGGAGGGAAATGTTGAAAAATGTAAAAGAAACAATGAATAGTTGGACTCATATATGGCTCACCCCATAGAGGAATGGCATATCCCCTAGTTAATATTTCTCTCATTGTAAATAATTGTAATTATTAAATGGTTGGGTGAGGGACACAAATTTCATTGCTTGAGGTAGGAGGTTGCTTGAGGAAATGGTTGTTTTCAAATATTAATCCCGATTGGATGAAAGAATTAAATGTGTTGGATGTGCATTGAATTTAAATGAAATAGGAAGGATTGATCATAGTTTCCTTTAGCTCAAACAAAAAGAAAAAATAAAGTATAAAATTTAAGAAAAACATGGGCTACACTATCAGGTTGGGGACTATTTGACAAATCATGATAAGTGAAGGAAAACTAGTCAATTTTTGGAGAGGAGGAATGGGGAAATTAAGGATAGATGAATACATTCTCTCTCTCTCTCTCTTTCTCTTACACACACAGACACAAACACATACGTGGGGGGATGGGACAACATTGGAAGAAAGAGAGAATGTTGAATGTTATAAATGGTTGTGTAATAATGCTAAAATCATCCTATGAAAACCACTAGTTCTGTGGACCCCCCAAATGGATTTTTATACTCAGTAAAGGGGAGGCCTCGTAGTAGATCATCGTCGTTGATTTCCAATGAATACATCAGAAATTGTGCCACCCCACTCCACCCCCTTTCATTAAACATTAACCTAAATATGGGTTCCCATACTCATTCTTTATCATTAGATTAAGTGTTCCACAAGTCAGTGATATCCCATTCCGTCACACTTGTGTGATAACTAACATGTGGGTGAGGCTTAACTCTTGTGCAACCAAGGGCCCCACAATCCATTGATCTGTTGTTGCTATGAGTTCGACCTATGAGTGCCTTCCAACCTGCACAATTCTTACAAATTTGAGGTTTGTATATGTTCATCAAAAAATTGGGATTACTCCTCATATGTAAGAAATTTGGTGTTAAGTAGAATCTCATCACTTACAGACTCACATAATATGAACCAAAAGGGCCATTGGATATTCTTGAAACACCAAGCTACCTTATGAGTCAATTAATAGTGACCCTTCAACATATTCCTTTAACATTAATGACAATAGTTGTCATAAATGACAACACATTGATCAATACAGTCTTGTTCATCATGATCATGTGGCTAGCCCCTTTCCCATTGGTAATGTGGTAGACATAGCATCCTCTCAAATTATGGTGGATAAAAGATGAATTTCAACTTCTGAGTGGAATAAATTTTTCATGTGTAAGGCGATTCTTGCACCATTGGAAAGGTCTCTATGTGTAGAATACGAAAAAAAGTGTGGCAATAAAGTGGAAAAATTTTACCCATAAAAACCATAATTTGATGCCTCAAAATGATCCTAGAAGGTTTCATACCCCATTTTTCCATATTGGTTCCCACCAATAAAAATGATCATGTTTGTCTTAAAGGGGAACAAAGAAAAGGATTGTTATAACCTTTTATAGAGCTCAAGTGACTGACCATATGTCAATAAGCAAGCAACCTAGCCCAACATTGATCTTGATCTCCATTCATGCTTCTCCCCTCCCCTGATCAATGTAGCCTTAGCTATTTAGGAGTAGAAAGGGGGAAAGTGGTGAATCAGATTCCTTGTAGCCTAAAGGAAGGGATTTCAAAGAGAGTTGATTCATCCACCTTTTCCACTATGAAGGAATCGAGATGGATGAAAAATAGCACAATGATCCAATATGGATCAGATAACTAGGTAAACACCTACGGTTGAAACTTAGAAAGTACATCGATAAACCCATACTAACACATAAAAACTAGTAGGGGAAAAAGATGAGGGAGATGCAGTATAAGGATATACTTGTGTTGCTCCGTAAGAAATAGTAGAGGAGTTCGAAGCAGAATAACCTACTAACATGTAAAAACATAACAGGGTCAAAATATGAGGGAGTTGCACCACAATGGGATGCCTTTATTTCTCCATAAGAACCAAAAAAAAAATTTTGAGTCAAAATACCCGATTGACACACAAGAACTAGCAAGTGATATGGAGTAAATGAGTCATTGATGATAGGAAGGTTAAACTCACATAGTTGAGTTATAGAGTCATGTTTTCTTCCTCAAAATATTTGTAGACTCTGCATGTGCTCAGGGGGAGCCTGGATGATACAGTATATCTCAGCATGAACAAAGGGGGAGTTTTATCAGAGAATTCAGCATGTGCTTAGGGGGATCATGATCAATATTTATATTCAGCTGTTTAGTTATGGAAGTCTTCTTTTTGGTCAACCCTTTGCCCTTGATATGAAAAGAGGAGAGTATCCTAGTCCATCCTTTGCCCTTTATGTCAAAGGGGGAGAGTATTTTGGTGTTGCTTGTTATCTCTAATAGTTTCTATAGCTTGCAGTAATCAACACCAACATGGTTGCCATCAAGTCCAAAGGGGTAGATTGTTGGCATTATGATGTATGTGTTGTACTTGATGGCAACCCACTTGTAGCAGAAAAACTCATTTGTATATGGTAACTAGATGAATCAACATAAGAGATATTAGATGTGATAGAATGCATGACAGTAGTGTTTACAGATGTGATGAAATGCAGGGCAGCTTCAAGGAATCAGTTCAGAAGGCAACTCACTCAGATGAAAGGTCACAATATAACAGGTATACAACAAAGAATTGCAGATCACTCTTCACAAAATGAAGAAAGAGAAGTATATGCAGGTTCACCATTGACCAAGCTACGTATACACACATGTTCACTATATACAAGTTGCGTATATGTACACATGCACTTTCACAGAAGGAAAAGTGCATATACATTGGGAAACTAAGTTTTGGTCCATGGTATTGGTCCAAGGTATCTGTTCTGAGGTATTGGCCCTAGGTATTTGAACCAAGGTATTGGTCCTAAGTGGTTTTGGTCCATGGTATTGAGAAAGGCCTAAAACTATATAAGGAGGAGAAGATCATTAGGCCAAGGAACACAAGCATTGAATTTTCGATAAAGTGTGAGATCCAGTATGCAGGTTATGGGTTTATGATTCTTAGCTTGATCTGAACCAAGGAGGAACCTTAGCGGTTGATGGAGGATAAGATCTAATGATGGATCAGGATCTTAAGGCTTGAAATGAACTATCTCTATAAGGTTTGATCATGTATAATCTAGATCTGAACACTAATTCATGTATTACTCTGTATCTAGGTATAACTAGACTCTGGAATGGCTACAAAATTATGAATTAATATTTACAAATGTATACATTGGTTGACTTAGGTAAAAGTGCATATACACGCAAGTTCGACACATCAAAGTAGCGTATACCTTATAAACTATGATGTTTGAAGTTAAAAATTGGTTCTCGTTGTTGATGCAGAGTTCTGGGTTTTGCTTTGTTCTAGTGACTACATTTTGGTGACAGTGTTCAGATTGACTGAGTGTGATTTGATTAAGTGATGATGGATGAGATCTAATGATGGAGTAGGATCATAATGACTTATAATTTTTTGATCTGATGAGCTAGATCTGATTGCTAACACATGTTTTATCCTTTATATGTGATGATTTGGGTATGTCTGAAGTCGAGAAAAGCAACAAAGTTATAAGTAAGTATTTGTAGATCTATATGCTGGTTCGCTTTGATGAAGTTGCGTATACACGCTGGTTCAGCTCTTCCAAGTTGCGTATACACTCTGATGCATGCTTTTGAGGTTACAGCTGGTTCTAAATGATGATGCAGTGTTCTGGGTTTAGATCTATGTACTGGTTACAGTGATCTGTCTGTTCTAGCTGATTGATTGATTAAGTTTGAATGAATGGTTGATTCAGTTATGATAGACATTCAGTAAGTGTTTGATTTAGTTGTGTCAGAGATTCATGGGTTGTTAGTGATTGATTGAGTTTGGTTTATTCAGAAAGTAATGATTGAGTTTCAGTGATTGCAGTGGTGATTGATTTTGAGCTTCCAGTATGAAAAATGGATGAAACATGGCCTTCAGATTATGGTGTTGCATTCTAGGAGTATCCAGTCTGAAAAATTATGAAATTTTGTACCTCGAAGAAGAAAGAAGGTTGCAACCTTCTGTAGGTCGGTGCCTACATGCTAGTAAACATATCAGCTAGTACAAGATCTAGGGGGTTGTAGCTCCCTTCCAGTAAAAGCTGGGGAATGAGAGAAGGCAGTAACCTTCTGCAGGTAGACGCCTGCGTACTGGTATGAGTCTGCACCAGTACAATGTTGTAAACAGATTTTCTTATTATTAAAAGAAGAAAGAGATGAAAACAACAGGTAGTTTTTACCCACATTGGGTTTCCACCTTATATCTTGGTGTTCACGTGTGTTGCTTACGTGTGATTTTTCTTTCTATTACTAACTGCACATGGTTACTGTTTAATGTTTAGTAAAGTACTGATGCATAATTTAAAAATCAACATATGAAGAATTAATTGAATCATTAGTTTGTTGGATATACGCTTGTTTCCTTAAACATAGTTGCGTGCACATGTGGGTTACCTTCATTGAAGTAGCGTATATGAAATTGAATATGAAAAAGAAAAAGATTATTGAATTGACTAATACTGATTCACCCCCCCTCTCAGTATTATTTCCAACAGCAACTTGGTCTACTAGTAGAATTTTCCATTAGTTTGAAGGCCTAGTATGCACACTACAACATGTTTTTGATATAGAAATTCATAATGTTCCATAGAAAATCCATCATGACTAGTAAGTCATTTGAAATCACATGCTCAACCACATTTCTGGAGGCTTACTATGCATGTACCAATGAGGAGAAGAGCCTCCTTTATGAGCTCTATCAACATAATGCCTTATTTCATGGTTGTATTTGGAAACCAAATATCTTTGTGGGGGATTTATGGTTGAGGGAATTTATGTACTACCTTAATAACCACGTTGTTTGAGTAGTAACCCACATAGTTACACAACATAATTTTGCTAGTAATTTTTGGTCAGAGGAAAATACCACATACCTTTACAGGTCATTAACATTCATAAGCAGGGAGCTTGCTTTTCCCATAATGCAAAGTTTAAAGCTAATAATAGACAAGTAACCATCACACATCATAGGGAAAATTGTTTAGGAAATTATTGTCTTTATATATTAATAGTGGCATATAGGATTCAAGAACTACACAAGTACAACTCAATGCAATATTTCAACATTAGCTACAACTCCACATAGGTGTTGCATTTCCTCGTAGGTGTTGAAACCCTCTCTACTTGGGAAAGGTTCAATGGCTAAAACTCCAAGACGTGATAATAAATTTTGCAAGTCTATATTGTTTTTCCAACTCTTTATAGTTGCTGCAACTCTCCACTATTGTTGCAACTCCTCATTATTGTTGCAACTACACAGTATTGTTGTAAATCCTAAGTGCAATTTTCACTATTGCAACTCCAGTGTTGCAATTCTTGTGGTTGAAATTCATGTTATTGTTAACATATTTGTTTCAAATTGTTCTGCCCTCTAGGTGTGATTGTTGCAACTCATTTTTTTTCCCATTTCTGCAGTGTTGGTAACAGTGCTACAACTCTACATCTATTATGCTAACGTGATAGCCTCGATGATTAGATTATCTACATAGGTCTAGGATGAATTTTAGAACATGTATTTTTTCCTAGGTATGTTCACATGGATTTTTTTTTACCTAGGTCAACTCCATTAGGCTCTAGATCATGATATTCAATTCAAACATCTCACTCCAGACATAATCAGGTGATTGAATTCGAATGCAATTTTCAGAAAAATTAATATGAATATTGGTAATCTGTGACATGAGTTTTTCTCATAAGATCCACAATTAGGTGAATCATTAGTGGTTTATCCAAAAATCTCGTGGATTTTGTGTTACATGTGGTTCTTTCAAAAATATCTTTCTTGTTGTGGTCATTGATAGATTATGTCCCAAACAGAGAAATGAGTTATCAAATGAAACAACTCCAGCCTATTCTAAGATTATTTTGTGATATTTAATCCAATTTAATCTAATATTCAGTTATTATACAACCAAGATCACCCAAAATCAAATAGAGTCAATATTTTGTAACATGTACGTGGTTGTTACAATCCATATTTGGGGGAATTGGCACTAATTCACCCCCTACACTTCTGTTGTATAAATGTATGGAAACACAATAGGTTGTAAGTTAAGCTAGTGTTATACTCTTAGGTTAGAAGGGGGAGGCATCATAATTCTTAGACTATGCATCTTGTAAATTCATTTCCAAAGCTAATGAAATATCTACAAGTTCATGTCTTATCTTCAAATTGCTAGTTTGTGAGTTGTGAATCACCAACCCATTGTAGGGAGGAAGGGTCCTCCTCTTTAGTATGGTTTCTATGTTAGTAGAGGTATATAGATGTTTCATATTAATTTATTTATAGGTTTTTTAAGTAAAATCTTATTATAAATTCAATTATATCTATTACACATTCTTGTCAATACATTGTTGCTAATGTTGGTTAATTTAAGTTGCAAATTATTAATGTAGGTTTCTTGTTTGTCGTCATAGTTACTCCCAAATCGATCCTCCCTAATTGAGTGTTTTTATCATTGCTCAATTGATGTTACTATTATAGTGGCCTTGGTGAATAAGTTTTATTTTATCCTGCCAGTGTGATTTTATTTCCAGCAGCGTGTGCAGTGAGTTATCTTTATGTAAGCGAGAGTTTAATAGTGTGGGTTTTGTGGATTGATATCCATTCTTGAAAGTGAGAAGAGTGACAACATGTTTTGGTTTGATTTAGTACCAGGTGCTTGTAGGAGAAAGATTAGCATTAGAAATTAGCCAACGACAGCTAGTAATTTCTACCTACCTATCATGATAACTTTGAAATAAAAATAATTAACTTTGGTGATAATTTGTGTTTGAGAGAATTGAATCATTTTATTAAGACATTTCAAGTTCCCAACATTTTGGCACCATTTCTATGGAGCTTATTAAGGGTGTAAGAGTATAATTGGCATTGCTTTTTCATAGATTCACTATTTGTGAGTGTGTTAGATGTGTTCCTGGCTCTAAGGTGAAAGGAAGGTAAGATGAGAGGTAAGAACTTACGCATAGATTCGAATAGAATGAAGCATACTCACCCTCATAAAGTGTCAAGATAAAAAGGTTTCATATCCTGCGATCAGGTTTTATTCGAACAAATTTTATTCATAGTAGGAATTTTTTTTCCCATGTACTAATTCATATGGTGATAGAATATATTAAGTAGCAGAAGAAGCTTGTTGAGAAAGGAAGAAATGGTGCTTCAAGAAATATCTTAATGAGGAGTATAAGAGGATCATCAGATGCTTCTATTGATATACAAAAATCAACCAATGGTGAAGTCAAGAAGGTAGAAATCAATATTTTTTTTTTTAATTTTAAATTGTATATCATTAGCTCTTTGTCTTCAAAATTGGATGTTTTGTGGGAAAAGTGGAAGCAGGTTGACATTGAAAAAGAATTTCTAATATTCTTCTCCAATTGTAGGAAAAGATAACTCACTCAAAATGTGTCCACTTAAAAATGAGGAAATTTGGTGGCATATGTGAGTAAGATCAATCAATGAAGCATTGTCATCGCTACAACAGTCTTGAAGAGCCTCAAGGAAACATGCAATGAAGGAAGCTAATTTGAACAAAATTGAGGCTCTGTGGGAAGATACAATAGTTTCAATACCCGAATTGGTTAGCTATCATGCTCAATATTTCACTTGGATGGTCCTTGCAATAAAAGAGGCAAGATATATCAGAAGGGTCAATACAAAATTGAGAACTGGAATCCAAATGATGAAAAGATAGATTGAAGATCTAAAGATACAGTTGAACCAACGTGAAGGACATCCTCAGCTAAGAAGAACTACATAGCAAGTAAGGCTAATCGTAAAATTTTGATGTGGATCACCTTTTGAAGTCTACTTTGAAGAATGGTATCAGTTTATTCAGTTTTGAACAACCCCATTGCATATGGAAAAGCCATTTCAAAAGAAAGAAATCTCAGGGAAGTTACATTTTGGCATAAAACTGTGTTTTTGAAATCACACAGTAGTTTCGTAGTGCGCTATGAAACTACTGTAGGTGATACCTAATGCATAGCAGTTTCGTAGCGTGCTACGAAACTGCTGTAGCTACACATCATGATTTTGTGGGCCAATTTTGAGAAGAAAAATGAACTCTTTTTGAAGATGGGCTGCTGCAAAGGATTAATTACAAGGTTTGAACATCAGGCAAGGGAAAAACAAGGAAAGGAGAGACATTTATGAACTCCAAATTTTATGTTATGAAAATGGTCATTATTTCATAGCTGGAACTATTCATGATGCTTCAGGCAGCATTAAAGAAGTTTTTGTCTTACCACGTGTATAGGAGCTGTTAGCGCTACTATGCAAAAGGCATAAAAAATGAATTTAAACACTCTCGAAGGTTGCAAATACCTTCATAATCATCCCGAAGGAACCATTGATGCTGTCAAAATCCTCATTGTTGGGCCAAAATGATCTATCGGGAGGCCTGAAACACTCCGAGACAAGCAAAAATTTAAAATCGCAGGCCTAGCAGTTCAAATGAGCGACAGCCGTTTGATCCGGCCGATCATCGGTCCAGATCGCATCGGCAGGTCGCAATCGGAGGAGGTAGATCGGCGGGTCTTATCGCATCGGGGGGGGGGGGGGGGGGGGGGGGGGGGCGGCAGCGGTAGTGATGTGGTATCACCGATGAGCGATCGCCGATATCGCATCGGCATATCGCTATCGGCATTTCAATGGAGCATGGCCTATGCATATATGAGTGACCGCCGATGGGCCGGACCCGGCGACCATACAGCGTTGTCTTCTATAGTGTTTTCGGATCCGCAATGTTCGCTGATATCGCATCGGAATTTCGCTGTCGAGATGCCAAAGTGGACAAGGTCTTTACCTTCAGTTATCTGCCGATGCGATGGGCCGGATCCGATGGGTGTACTGAGGTCCTTTTTATAAATTTCAAATCCGCGCTTAAGCCACTTTTAATGATTTTGGGCGCATTTTCTGTGTTTAATGAAATATAAAAATACAAGGGGCGGACCCGATAGAAAAGATATATGTGTGAGGGCCTTTGACATTTAAAAAATAGTAAGGTGGGCAGTATTTATAAATGGCGCGGAAATGATTAATGCAAGCATGCAGCAGTACAACGCAGTAGGCAGCTGTCTTCAATCGACAGTATGGCCTAGCAGGAAAGAAGATGTGCCCAAAACAGATCAACATTTATCAGTCATGATTGACCCGTGGTTGGGACTTTCAAGTCCAAATGAAGCATTGTGGGCGGGAATGAACAGTGTAGCAGTGTTTCAGTGTCGCCAAGCCAGACAGTCATATTAGAGCCGTTCAATAATTCAACAGCAGCATTTAATCAGCAGTATGGCCGAGGAGGAAATAGGACGCCACAGATCCAGTCAAAGCATTCAGTGGTTATGGGATTTGCCCATACTTCGTCTCACCTGCCCTAGAAGGATCGCAGAGCACCAGAGAGGGACAAACCTATTCAAAGCACTGCCAGATTTGTACCAGAGGCCCATTCTTGAATGTAAATATGGTTGGTGGGCATTTATAGGCTCCTCCACGCATTGTTCAGCAGAGATATTTTGTATTGTAATAGTATATATACCCAGAACAGAGATGTAATGGATTGATGAGTGTTTGATGAATGAGAGCTTATTGTAGCCTTTTAACTTCTGGAGACTGTAAATACTATGAGACCTGCAGCTTCTGGTCTTGATTTCTATTAATACAAGCTTCTTTTGCTATCACCTGCTCACTTTCCACTTCTTCTTCTTGTTCTAGACTGCGCCTGCTTGCATTTATTTGATGTGCTGTGAATTTTTGGCATCGGAGGGGCTGTCATCCCACCTCTATGTTAAAATTTAGTAGTTTATTGAAACTTGTTTGCAGGTTGCTATTGTTCAAATAGCAGAGAGCTGTCATCCTCACTGCCTATTGAATAATAGTCGTGCTGATCCTCTAACTGATTGCAGCTGGCCATCGCAGAGCTCTATGCATCTGCTGGTGCAATAAGTCTTCTCCATCATCACCTTAACTTTCAGCTGTGAGTAGTTGGTGGTTGAAAGCCTTGTAGTCTGGGGGTCTTCACCCATGTCTGGGGTAAATCATAGTAGGAGTGGTTATTTGGCTTAAAGGTGCTGCACATCTTCCATTTATCCATCATTTTATCCAACAAAACTGTTGAATTTTTAATGTTCCTGAGCATCACTGATTTACAACCTAGGTGAGTTTCTTGGGGTGATAACATTAATTGGCGCCGTTGCCGGGAAGAGGAGAATCGAAGCTCAACTTCCCTGGGAGACGACACAGCTTCAAACTTTGATGACAGACAAGGTTTGAACACAGATTTTGGTTGTAATCATCTGTCTGGCGACTCCACTGGAGGAAGGCCATCCTTTGGCGACTCCACATTGAAGTTTTGGCGCAGTTTGTGAGGCATACTAGAAGAAATCCGCAGAAGTCTTCAGCTGTTCCAGTGCCTGACCCTGAAAAGATAGTTAACTCGAAGAAAACATCGCAAAAAGGAGCATCAGGATCAGGTAAGCCCAAGAAATCTAATTTGTCTCTGTATGAGGAGTTTTTAGTTGAAGATACATAGTTTGAAGATTTAGAGCCTAGTACTGTTAAGGAAGAAATACCTACAGAGACTCATAAAGCTCCTTCTCCATTTAATTCCCCTTTGAAGCTGAGTCCGAAGAAAGTTTCCCGTACTGTCCAAAACATCCCAATATCATTCCTATCCATTACATCATCTCCTACTGCTCCATCTGTTAGTATTCTTCCGCATATTCCAAACATGGCAGGACAGCAAGCACCTACTAGGATTGAAAGGATTGTTGCTGCTAGATATGGACCTTTGATATTGCCTACACCTTTAAGTGCCATGCCTACAGGAGAATATCAAAAATATATGCCCAAATTTACTGGAACAGAAGGAGTTACAGCAGAAGAACATCTTGAAGCTTTTTATAGTTATGCTGATAATTTAGACATAAGTGAGAACGATGTATGGATGAGAGTTTTTGTCCAAAGTCTTGATGGAGAGGCTAGGAAGTGGTTTAGAGAACTACCCCAGAGATCTATAACAGATATAGAAGCATTAGATGAAGCATTTTTGAAGCAATGGGGAGATAAGAAGGACTTGCTGTATTATCATACAGAGTTTGGAAACTTGAAAAGAGAAAAGGGTGAGTCTTTGCCTGACTTCAATAAAAGATTTAATAGAATGTATAGTAAAATACCAGTTGAGGTAAAGCCTACCCCTACTGCTGCCAAACTTACATATGCCAATGCTTTTGATTCTGACTTTTGCTTATTGTTGAGAGAAAGACGATGTGTTACGGTGGGTGATATGCAAGAGGCAGCCTTTGAGGTGGAATCAAATATTATGGCAGCAGAAAAGTTAAAGAGTCAAGGTGACAGAAGAAGGCCTAGAGTTGAGGCTTCTTCTTCCACTGCATCAACTTCTGAGCCTAAGTTAGACAAAATGACCAAAATGATAGAGTCATTGGCTGCTGAAATTTCTAAGTTAAAGGTTGATCAGACCTCAGGCAAAACAAGGCAGCAAAACACATTTGTCCCAAGAAATCCAAACCCCTTCAGAAAAGCAAATGAACAGCTGCAGATTATGCAAAGGGGTGAAGAAGCAAGAGAAGATCATAAAGTAAAAGCTCCCTTTCAGAATGCAGTCATGGAGGGTGAACGATCCGAAGAAGACGAGGATGAAATTCACTGCTTGGAGGATAAAGGGAATGCTGCATTTTTAACATTGGCCGAGTATGAAGAGTCATTGCTGCAAGGGCAAAACAGCCAGAGGTGGGACAGTGGTGCTGTTCTGCAATCTGATGAACAACAGCAAAGATATAATCTAAGATCCAATGCAAAGAATGTCAAAGAAAATACTGCGCAAGAAGCAGCTGCTCGAACAGTGCCACAAAATAGCAGGCAAAGAAGACCAGCAGCTGATCCTGTCACCCTCAGAGCTCCAGTTCAAGAGGTAAAAACTGCTGATAAAGTATCCTCTTCTTTTAGTTTTGAGTCAGAAATTCAGAAATTGAAAATAGTTGTGCCTATTGCTGAGTTGGTGAAGAGTGAATTATTTAGGAAGACCATCTTTAAAGCCCTCGAGCTAGAGCCTAACCAACCCTCCATTGACTCTGTCAATTTGCAAGACGACAAACCTGCTATTGTGCTTAGCCCTATGATTGAACCTGCAGATGATACTTCTCCATCTTTTTATGTTTCATTAACTATCCATGATAAAATCCTCCACAATTGCCTGCTAGACACAGGGGCCAGCCACAATCTAATGCCAAAAACCGTCATGGAAGGGTTAGGCCTTGATATCACTAAACCTTATCATGATTTGTTCTCGTTTGATTCAAGGAAGGTAAAATGCCTTGGATTAATTAAGGATCTGGCTATTACCTTAACCCAGCTGCCCATGAAAAGTATGATGATGGATATAGTGGTGGCTGATGTTCCTCCTAAGTTTGGTATGCTGTTGTCTAGAGGGTGGATTAAGAGACTAGGAGGGACATTACAGAATGATCTGTCTTATGCAACTGTCCCAGTGTTTGGAGGAGAAAGCAGGAGGTTATATAGAGAAGCACAACTGGCATATGTTATTAGTGATGAGAAGAATCCTAAAAACCATCCCATATATGCAGTGGACACTGATTTTGGGACTTGCATCCTCCAAATAGAAGAATCTCAGAAGGCTGCATTACATATCCGGAAACCGGCAGCTCAGGCTGAACATGACATGGGTGGTCAGATTTGGGAAATGTTTTTTGATGGGGCATGTACCAAGGAGACTGCAGGAGCAGGGGTGGTGCTAGTGTCTCCACAGCAAGAAACAGTTCAGTTATCTCTAAAGCTGGTTTTTCAGGTGACAAATAACGTAGCAGAATATGAAGCACTGCTGCTGGGCCTTTATGAAGCCAAAGATAGAGGAATAAAAAATCTGAAGGTTTTTGGAGATGCTGATCTGATAATTCAGCAAGTAAACAGAACGTTCCAAGCAAAGCACCCAAGGCTGAAAGCTTATAGAGATGAGGTATGGAGAGTCAAAGAGTTCTTTGATTTTTTCTGCATTTCATATATTCCTAGAGCCCAAAATCAGCTTGTTGATTCCCTTGCTGTCTCTGCTAGTTTGTTCATCCCTCCATCGCCTCCCAAACTAGTTTATGAGGTACAAATGAAGTATAGACCCTCTGTGCCTGATAATGTCCACCATTGGAAGGTTTTTGATGATGATAATGAGTTAAGTAGGTTCCTTCAAGTCATTGATGAGTTCTCTGAAATGCAAATTGACCAAAACGATGATGCTTTGTTAGAAGATCCCAAGTCCCAGCTTAGAAATAAAATTGGCAAGAATAGCATAGTCCAGCTTCCTAGTAACCATATTCCTAAGGGTCTAATTCCTCTGGAGAAATTGTTTGACCACAATGATGTGCCTTACAGAGCTGCCCAAAAAGAAGATCAGTCTCAAGTCTGCAAGCATGATATAGGAGGTCCAGGTCAGCCCAAATTCATAAATTTGTCCACTAAGCTATCTGCTGATCAGAATGCTGAATATTGCAAATTAATGAGGCAATTTGCTGATGTGTTCGCTTGGGAGTACAGTGATCTGAAAACCTATGACAGGAGTATAATACAGCATAAAATTCCGCTTGAAAAAGGCACTATTCCTTTCAAACAGAAGCTGAGGCCAATGAACCCTATGCTCCTTCCTCTGGTCGAGAAAGAAATTAAGAAGTTGTTGGCGGCCAAAATTATAATGCCTCTCAGATATTCTAAATGGGTGGCCAATCTGGTTGTTGTGAGGAAGAAAAATGGAGAAATCAGACTGTGTGTTGATTTCAGGAATCTAAATAAGTGCTCCAAAAAAGATAATTATCCCTTGCCCAAAATGGAGCATTTGTTGCAGCAGGTCTCAGGTGCCAAAGTGATGTCTTTCATAGATGGGTTTTCAGGCTTCAATCAAATCGCTGTGCATCCAGACGATCAAGAAAAGACAGCATTTACCACTCCTTGGGGCACGTTCATGTATGCAAAAATGCCGTTTGGGCTAATGAATGCTGGAGCCACCTTTCAACGCGCTATGGATATTGCTTTTGTGGGTGAAAGGGATAAATTCATGTTGATTTATCTTGATGACATAACTGTTTATTCTGGCAGCCACCATGATCATTTACAGCATTTAAGAAAGGTGTTTTTGAAGTGCAGGAAGTTTGGAATTTCACTCAATCCCAAAAAGTCCCATTTCGCTTTAGAAGAAGGCAAATTGTTGGGGCATGTAGTGTCTGCTGCAGGTGTTCAGATTGAACCAGAAAGGGTAAAAGCAATTCAGGCCTTGACTCTTCCACGATCAAAGAAAGATATACAGTCTTTTCTTGGCAAAATTAACTTTGTACGGAGGTTCATCCCAAATTTTGCAGAGCTGGTCAAGCACATAACCTCTATGTTGAAAAAGGGAGCAGAGGTGAAGTGGACTGATGCGGCCAGAAGATCTTTTGAGTCCATTAAGATGGCTATTGTAGAAGCTCCCACTTTAATAAGCCCTGATTATAGCAAGGAGTTTCATCTATTTTCATTTTCCTCCAAGGATACCATTGCAGCTGTCCTGTTGCAGCAAGATGAAGCAGGGCAAGAGCATCCAGTTGCCTTTTTCAGCAAAAATCTGAGGGATGCTGAACTAAGGTATGATATTATTGAGAAGCAGGCTTATGCGCTTATCAAATCTTTAAAGGCTTTCAGAGTATACATATTGCATTCCAAAATAGTTGCATATGTCCCTTCTGCCGCAATAAAGGATGTTTTAACGCAGCCTGATGTCGATGGAAGAAGAGCGAAGTGGATTGCAAAAATAATAGAATTCAACATAGAGCTGAAACCCACCAAGCTGGTAAGAGGTCAGGGGCTTGCTAAGCTGTTGGCTGAAGAAAATTGCAGGTCTTTGGACATTGATTTCTTGTTCAATATAGCCGAAATTGGCCAAATAGAAGAACATGAAACAGCCGAAACGCAGAAAGGACAGTCAGTGGCCAAGAACCTAGCCTCATGTAGCTGGTATGCTGCAATAATTAATTTCCTGCTAAAGCTAGAAGTTCCTTCAGAATTTTCTCAAAGTCAAGCAAGAACGTTAAAGCTCAAGGCAACGAAATATTGCATCAATGGTAGCTTGCTTTATTGGAGGGATCCATCTGGAGTGCTTTTAAGATGCCTGGATAAACAACAGTCAATAGAAGTTATGCAGCAGTTCCATGACAGCATGTGTGGAGGACATCATTATTGGGGGACAACAGCCCAAAAGATTCTCAGAGCCGGGTACTATTGGCCCTCTCTATTTTCTGATGTATTTGCTTTTGTTAAATCTTGTGACAGGTGCCAGAGATTTGAAGGTAAGCAGCAGCTGAAATCCCTGCCCCTAAAGCCAATCATTGCGAAAGGACCTTTTCAACAGTGGGGCTTGGATTTCATTGGTGAAATCAACCCGCATTCCAGTGGCCAGCACAGGTGGATATTAGTCGCCACTGATTATTTTACAAAATGGATTGAAGCAATCCCAACAAGGAAGGCTGATCATAATGTGGTAATGAAATTTTTATCAGAAAACATTTTCAGCAGATTTGGTTGCCCACATAAGCTTATAACAGATAATGCAGCAGCCTTCAAGGCAAAAGAATTGGTGGAAATGTGTGATTCAATGGGCATTAAACTTGTTCATTCCACCCCCTATTACCCCCAAGGGAATGGTCTAGCAGAATCCTCTAATAAAAGTCTGATCAGGATTATAAAGAAGCTGTTAGAGGAAAATAAGAAGAATTGGGATGCCAAGCTCAAATATGCACTTTGGGCAGACAGAGTGACTATCAAAAGATCCACAGGTTGCTCTCCCTTCAAGCTAGTATATGGTACTGATGCCGTTTTTCCCATTCAACTTACCCTCCCTGTGGCAAAGTTGCTCCAAACAACGCATAATGAGGAAGATAACATGGCCAATAGAATCACTGAGTTAACAAAATTATATCAGATCAGAGAGCAGCTGATTGAAAAGGCTACATCACATCAACAAAAGGTCAAGGAAGCCTTTGACAAGAACACAAAAAGTAACAACTTTCAGGTTGGGGATTTGGTCATGAAATGGGATTCTTTTAAAGAAAAGAAAGCCAATCATGGGAAGTTTGATGCTCTCTGGATAGGTCCTTTCATCATTTCACAGATTCAAGGGAACAATACCTTCATACTGAAAAGTATGGGAGAAGACAGAGTCTTTGATGGCCCAGTTAATGGGCGATTTATGAAGAACTATGTGATTTAAGGTCTTTTGGCCTTAAAAGATGTAAATATTCTGCTTTTATCAGTTTTTAGTGTAGCTGTAATAGACTCCATGCCCAATGGAACACTAGGAATTTTGGCTAATTTGTTTGCTGCTGGAAAGGCATTGATCTGTAGGTTCTTGAGACCTCACAGGGAGGATCTCATCCCCAGAAGGAGCCAGTGTTAGCGCTGCTATGAAAAAGGCATAAAAAATGAATTTAAACACTCTCGAAGGCTGCAAATACCTTCATAATCATCCCAAAGGAACCATTGATGCTGTCAAAATCCTCATTGTTGGGCCAAAATGATCTATCGGGAGGCCTGAAACACTCCGAGACAAGCAAAAATTTAAAATCGCAGGCCTAGCAGTTCAAATGAGCGACAGCCGTTTGATCCGGCCGATCATCGATCCAGATCGCATCGGCGGGTCGCAATCGGAGGAGGTAGATCGGCGGGTCTTATCGCATCGGGGGGGGGGGGGGGGGGGGGCGGCAGTGGCAGTAATGTGGTATCACCGATGAGCGATCGCCGATATCGCATCGGCATATCGCTATCGGCATTTCAATGGAGCATGGCCTATGCATATATGAGTGACCGCCGATGGGCCGGACTCGGCGACCATACATCGTTGTCTTCTATAGTGTTTTCGGATCCGCAATGTTCGCTGATATCGCATCGGCATTTCGCTGTCGGGATGCCAAAGTGGACAAGGTCTTTACCTTCAGTTATCTGCCGATGCGATGGGCCGGATCCGATGGGTGTACTGAGGTCCTTTTTATAAATTTCAAATCCGCGCTTAAGCCACTTTTAATGATTTTGGGCGCATTTTCTGTGTTTAATGAAATATAAAAATACAAGGGGCGGACCCGATAGAAAAGATATATGTGTGAGGGCCTTTGACATTTAAAAAATAGTAAGGTGGGCAGTATTTATAAATGGCGCGGAAATGATTAATGCAAGCATGCAGCAGTACAGCGCAGTAGGCAGCTGTCTTCAATCGACAGTATGGCCTAGCAGGAAAGAAGATGTGCCCAAAACAGATCAACATTTATCAGTCATGATTGACCCGTGGTTGGGACTTTCAAGTCCAGATGAAGCATTGTGGGCAGGAATGAACAGTGTAGCAGTGTTTCAGTGTCGCCAAGCCAGGCAGTCATATTAGAGCCGTTCAATAATTCAACAGCAGCATTTAATCAGCAGTATGGCCGAGGAGGAAATAGGACGCCACAGATCCAGTCAAAGCATTCAGTGGTTATGGGATTTGCCCATACTTCGTCTCACCTGCCCTAGAAGGATCGCAGAGCACCAGAGAGGGACAAACCTATTCAAAGCACTGCCAGATTTGTACCAGAGGCCCATTCTTGAATGTAAATATGGTTGGTGGGCATTTATAGGCTCCTCCACGCATTGTTCAGCAGAGATATTTTGTATTGTAACAGTATATATACCCAGAACAGAGATGTAATGGATTGATGAGTGTTTGATGAATGAGAGCTTATTGTAGCCTTTTAACTTCTGGAGACTGTAAATACTATGAGACCTGCAGCTTCTGGTCTTGATTTCTATTAATACAAGCTTCTTTTGCTATCACCTGCTCACTTTCCACTTCTTCTTCTTGTTCTAGACTGTGCCTGCTTGCATTTATTTGATGTGCTGTGAATTTTTGGCATCAGAGGGGCTGTCATCCCACCTCTATGTTAAAATGTAGTAGTTTATTGAAACTTGTTTGCAGGTTGCTATTGTTCAAATAGCAGAGAGCTGTCATCCTCACTGCCTATTGAATAATAGTCGTGCTGATCCTCTAACTGATTGCAGCTGGCCATCGCAGAGCTCTGTGCATCTGCTGGTGCAATCAGTCTTCTCCATCATCACCTTAACTTTAAGCTGTGAGTAGTTGGTGGTTGAAAGCCTTGTAGTCTGGGGGTCTTCACCCATGTCTGGGGTAAATCATAGTAGGAGTGGTTATCTGGCTTAAAGGTGCTGCACATCTTCCATTTATCCATCATTTTATCCAACAAAACTGTTGAATTTTTAATGTTCCTGAGCATCACTGATTTACAACCTAGGTGAGTTTCTTGGGGTGATAACAGGAGCAAGGTCTACAGCTCATGGAAAACAAGCTAATCCAATGTTTTTTATGTAATTGAGAAGAACAACAGGGATAACAAACTTCGAAGATCCTTTTTGGAGACCAAAGCAGAAAAACAGGAGAAACTTCTTGATATCTAAGGATAGTTAAAGAATAAGACATCAAGGGTGAGTAAGGAGTTTAAATCCACCACCAAAGCCAAACTGAAGAAGGCCACTTGTTAGGGAACAAGTTTGTTTTGTAATCAATGCCACTATCAACATAAGGAGGAGTTACACTCCTAATTGTTTTAGGTCTCTAGAACAGCTAGTTAACAATCAATTATATTAAATAGTTGGTTTTAAGTGTCAATAGGTGTCAAATTAGGAAGAATTTGAATTCCCCTCATGCTGGAGGAAGGAATCTAAGTCATGTAATGACCTCTATATATGGGATAAAATGTAATGCACCAAGGGTTGGAATTTTTGTAAAGAATTCTCATATTGTGATTTTGTGTAAGACTTTGTTTAAAGTAATACAATTTTTGGCTTTGCTTCTTAGGATTCAAAAGGAATTCAATGTTCAAATGTTTTATGGTTGTCCTATTTTCATTACTTACAGTGGTATGAATGTATGATTACTTAGAATTCATTGGCTATGCTCTAACTTCCTTCATACATTTGTGGACTGTGTTTTCCTTTATGATTCTGATGTACTCTCCATACGTTGAATTCTAGATGCCCTAACTTCCATGTAAAGCTAACATTATTGTCATACTGAAACATTTTTGACTCCATAAGCCCAATGAATGTTTACTAATTGTGTTTCAACGATTCACACTTCTTCACTTATTTCATAGAGTTAGCCATCTAATCCTTATCAAAAAATCTTTAACCTAGTGAGAGAGCCCTCTCAGGTTGAGGAGGCTAAGCCTCAGCCAAACATTGGTTTGAAAGAGTTACACAACGTCTTCCTGATTAGAAGCTTCTCAGGGTTAGGTTTTGTGATAACAGTAACAATTATTACTATTGAAAATGTTGAAACTATTGTAAAAATTATTACTATTGAAACTATTGATATTACTATTACTATTGAAAATCATGAAACTATTGTAACAACTAAAACAATGACCATCCAGATGGGAAAAATTATTCTAAACACTTTAGACAACCTGGTCACAATCATAAATGCATTTGCATCTCAGGGAGAAGGATAATAGCAAGGGAATTTTGAGAAAAATTAAGTGGATATAGGAAAGTTCATGAACAATATCGAGGAGAAAAACCAAGAATTTTTTTTATCATCCTTATCAATTTGAAGGAGAAGAAATCATTAGTGAAGAGCAGATATTAGACGCAATATTCAATAGTTTCTCTCTTACCTCTCACCAAATACTTCATGTCTTCAAGACAGAAATCAACAAGCTATGGAACATCTACACAACACGACAAAGGGAGATATGCCAAAAATTTAGTGAATCAAAGGACCAAGAATATGTGGATCGCACTAAAGGTTGGCTTCGAACAATTAAGGTATACATCATTCCTCCATCATTTGATAACTCTTGGCACTATATTAGTTAAAGAAGATAATTTCTCATGCTTTGGTATGCATTAAAGTTTATATTTCAAATCTAAGTATGAATGCATTTTTACATATGTTATGACATGATTACATCGGAAGAACTCCCAAAATTGAACGAGATATTCATTTATTCAAGTAAATTAGGGTAGGATCATATAGAAATATATCTATATATCTATATATATCTATATATATATATATCTATATATATATATATATATATATATATATATATAGATATATATCTATATATATATATATATATAGATATATATATATATATATATATATATATATATATATATATATATATATATATATATATATATATATATAAAGTCTTAAAATAAAATTTGTTGTAGCTTTTTATCATTTCGACATTTAGTTATTAACCATTTTTAAAGTTGTTGCTACATCCTAAGGAATAGTTGTTGCAACCCCTTACGTAGTAGCACCATTATGTTTACTATATTTACTTTTACCATTGTCATCGTTGCAAAATCTATCATCACCATTATCAGATTGATTATCATTGATTGTTGTTTATGTCTACATCAAATTCTATTGTGGTAAGTCTTGTCGGGTACAGTTCGCTCTTAATTCCTCATTATTTTGTAAAGTGAATATGATTTTTGATTAGATAATCCTTTTGCATGTCACCTGGCCAAGATTGTCCACTGAGTTAGTTGGGGGGGCCAGGGGGGTTTTCCTTGTCATTCTCGGTATTTCTTGTCCAAAAGCCTAAAATTATATGTGGATTTGGGGGTTGTAACAAGAAAAAATGTTATTATCAAGTTAAAAAATCATAGATTTCTAGCTAATATCCAAAAAATATTTCCAAGTTCCTCTAAATGGTATTGTTGAAAAGCCTGCTATGGTGGACCATGTAAAACCTCAATAGGATTTTACGAGAACTTTAGCATGACCATTATAGGAGCCTTTTAGTTATTATTTGAGATGCTTCATTATAACACACATTAAATAGATAATATTTAAGGCTATTGTGTATGGTGTTGCCCATGTTCTAAACTTGAATAATGAGCTATGTGCCTAGAAAATCTAAAATACTCTTGTACCATCTGACTTCCTTACACTCTAAAAATTGACAATGAGCAATATACATTATTTCAAATACTCTTGAGTGGTGTGTGTGTGTGTGTGTGTGTATTATTCACATGAAGAAATAAAAATAATAAAACAAAGTATTGGGAAGTACATGTAAACCCATATGGGTAGTGAATATGTCTGCTAGTAGTGGAGCGATACTTGGGTTGTACCAAGGAAAACCATCTATGGTAATAAATAGGCCTACTGGTAGTGGGGTTATTCTAGGTATGAGAGATATAGAACACACATTGGTACACATATAACTCACTCCAAATGAAGGCCCCAGGTCACATTCTAAAACAATTGTCATTAAACTTAAAGCTAGGAAGAATAAACCTCATACTTCATCTTTCAAAGAATGTCTTTAAGTTCCTTCAAGTATTATGCTTTGAAGAAAATAAAGAGGTTTTCATGGAAGTGATACCCTTAGCATAGGTGATTTACTTTTCACATATAAGGGGGATCATTTTATACACTTGGATAATGGTAAGACATTAAGAGATAGAGATAGGGAACACGTTCATCCTAGGAATGTAAAAAATTTCATCCTTTTTTCCCTATTTATATCCTCTTTTCATCCATATTTAATGCAATGTAATTCAACATGATTGTCACTTTAATTTATTATGGTGGTATTGGGGTGATGAATTATTGACTTAGGCAACTCATGAGATATTTTGTAGAAAGGTTGATGGTAGGTAACCTATTTAGTTTGGGGGAAGTAAGTACAGATACAATCCATAGGATGGTAAAAATGAATATTACAATAGTTAAATAGTACTCTTTCATTCATTTTCCAATAGTTATAGTCCTTTGGTTTGCAAATAATAGAAACATATAGATTTTTGGACACCCAAAGAGATAGAAATTTTGTCCTTCACCCCTTCAAAAGCTTCAACAACCATGCTACAATGATTGTAGTTACTCCATAGGTGTTGTTACCCATCAGGTGTTGTTACTCTACAAGTGTTATTACAATATGAGTAAAAGTATGTATTTATCAATAACCTTCATCATACATTAGTGCTCTATTTCAAAATTAGATTTCCTTTATCAGCATGCTTGGCAAAACCTAAGATAAAAATTATCTTTAAACTTTTTAATTTGTTGGAAATTTAGGGGATTAAGATAAGATATTACTGTAATATTAACATTTCATTTTGTCTCATATGGTATCTGTCTTTCAAATCTATTCATCCCTCAACTCCCACCAACCCACTAGTCTACATCACTCAGCAAGCAAGATTCAATTATTTCTCAACATTTTCATAATTCATGTTTACTTACAATTGTTATTTTAGTCCCAACAAGCATTCTCTTCAATGTATATTGTCCTCACACTTTTCTTTCCCTACACA
The DNA here is from genome assembly GCA_031772625.1 of Pinus tabuliformis. Taxonomy (NCBI): domain Eukaryota; kingdom Viridiplantae; phylum Streptophyta; class Pinopsida; order Pinales; family Pinaceae; genus Pinus; species Pinus tabuliformis. Next base: position 627,474,499 of record CM062805.1, on the reverse strand, counting down.
TGTTGGGCCCAAGCTTGTTTCCAATCAGCCATTCAAAGACCATATTGGTATATGGCTTCCATCTACAAATTGGGTTTTTATTCAGTTTTCTCCCTAGTGTTAGTAACTCAAACCTAGTTGCAAATAATTAGAGGAAAATTTGTATGGACCATGTGCCAACCTTCTTTAGAATGTGTTTCCTTCAATTCTCCTATGTTTCCAATAAAACCTTTGCTACCAAGAGAGTTGTGTTCTTGACCTATAACCTAAGTATCAACAATTTGTTATTTTGTGGTAGTTTTAACTACAGGTCTGCAAATTCACTTATGGACAATGTCCTCTAAAGGCTCACTTGATTCATGACTTTTTTTGGAATCCCCACAAATTTAAGTTGACTTAACAACAACCTTAAATGAAAAATATGCGTGCCATTTTTCATATGTTACAAGTGCAAGTTGGTCGACTCTCATGTTAAAAACTCTACCTTATTTGCATGAGGACATGAAAAAGTGCAGGTGTGGGGAGAAATTCTTGCAAAAAATATTGATAATTTCTCATTTAATTGCACTATTTTTCAATATAAAATGATCCACATAAAATGTAAAACATAATTTATGTATATTTCATAAATCATGCATCAGATTGTCATTAAACTTGCAAGAGGAAAGAATTATGGTAAGATGAACAAACCCACACATTTTCAAGAAAAACCAGTTTATACGTTTTGATAAATTAAGCATAATAACCTACAACCATTTTTTTAATATCTCAAGATCCATGCATCGGATTGTCATGAAATTTAGAGGAGGGAAGCATTAAGATAATATGAACAAATTTTCAAAGTTTCAGGCAAAATTGATTTATATTTTTGAGAAATTAAACATCATCTCCTATATCCATCTTGTTTATATCTCGATATATGTGCATCATATTGCTCTAATTTTTGATGTGGAGAAACACTAATATAATAGAAACCTACTAACAAAGTTTCATTGAAAACCATTTTATAGTTTGTGTGAAATTTGTTAACAAATTTTGTTGTTACACCTATAATAGTTTGTTAGTACATAGTGTAAAAGCTTGTTGAAATTCTTGTAGCAGGTTATTTTTTAGAGCTCAAGATCTATGAAATGGATTGCTATGATTTTTGGTAGATAAGGACATTAATTGGTGTTGAACGCACCCACCTAAAATATCCTCAATCTCAAGTGTCGTTTGCATGAAATTTCATTATGTTTGAATTTGTTGCAACTCCATGTATGGATTGTTACAAATTATATTGTTGCAACTCCACCAGAATGATTAAAATGATATTTTTGAAGGTATGTTGGTTGTGGGAATTCAACATAATACTGACTATTTGATCTAGGTAATCATGGATTAAAATATCATATGTTACATCACATTTTTTTTTCATGATTGACTAATGGATACAAGTGTTTTAAGAAGATATTTTTATGAGAAATTCAATTTTGGAAAAATGGGATAGTTGTTGTTTGAAAACATTTTAAGGTGTTATTGGGTAGGAATTATTTCAGATAGGTATCTCTATCTATATCCAACAAATGCAACAAATTCCCAATACAAAATCAACATTGTCACACAAGAACCAATTTTAAACATATCATAAAATGATTCAATGTTGTAACAAAAGAACCAATGTTGGATATGGAACATAAAGTTTCTACATAAGAACATGTTGTGGGAATAAGAGAAATGATCAAGGTCATCATAATTAATTTTGTGGAATCAACTAGAAGAATAGTAAGGATGGAAAATTGTAGCCATGAAGTATCGATTTTTCCAATGAAATTAAAAATCTGATTTTTGTCTAAAATCACAATCACAAACACACCCAAATTCCACAACACGTATACTTTGCATAGTGGAATAACATACATCAGTGAATCAATTAGTGCACATGAAAAATTTTAACCTTTTAATCCACTACTTGTTATATGACAAACTTTAATACAACAATCTTACGGCTCTCGTACCAAGGATCATGGCCCTTACATATAGCCCTGATACACGGATGAAACTAGGGCTTAGTATCAACAATTGTGATCACTAATCCCTGAAAAAGATGCAGTTGACCTAATTGTTGAAGGGTCACTCTAGTCAGCTCTTTCAGTCCATGCACCTTGAACACACTTGGTGGGTACTTTTCCTCCCCATTTGTTGATCACTACAACTACATCTCCAATTTTCCAACATGTCACTATCAACCACACTTGTTTTCTACAAGATGACTGAAATTTGGCGCACTAATATTCTCGCTGGCAGGCCTCTTGCTCCACTAAGATGTCTTCTCATCGGGTCTTCTTGATCTACCCTCTTACCAATAATTTTCCACACAAATCCCTCGACTATGACTCCATCAAATATTCTTCTTAATATCCCCTTCGCTACTTCAAGGATCACTATAAGTGATGTCTTATAGATATACCCACTATCCATCTCCTTATTGATTTAAAGGTAATAAAACTAAGGGCTTCTAACCAATACATACTATGTACAAGAATCAATGTTCACAACTTTATTTGTGAATAAAACTTAGTTGCCTTCACACAGTGTCTTAGCTACTCCAAGACCATTTTCATAAGGCCTCCAATATCTACCCACTTTTCAATGTTCTATTTCTCCAAATTTTGGTACTATGGCATCACAAATCTAACCTCACATTGTGACAAATCAACCATTTTTTCACTCTTCTTAGGGCCTCCAAAAATATCACACACAATCCAAACCTTCATTGATCTAGGACTTTCAAAATTTCCATCTTAACTATATCAATATTGCTCCTTGATGACAGTACTAGGGAATCCATCATTTTTTCCTCAACTCTTCACTTCATATCAGTCCTTACCACTATTCTTTCCATTCATACATTTGTGCATTATTCTAAGTGCGTTTAGGTTCTCCTAGGTAACATATACCTCATAGAATCTTGTGAAAATATATGAGGACATGCAACCTTTGAACCCAAGTATGAACCAACGTGTACCTTACCTCATAAGGTCTTAGCCCTCTCTTCTTTTTCACATAATACTTGAATAACTTTCAACATGACTGAGCATGATTTGAAGTAGACCTAACTAGGACTCTTGAACCACCCCTCTGACAGAAATAAGATAACCTTCTTACATTGTACTTAGGGCTTCAAAGATCTATTGTCCAAAACCCTTTAGGACAACCCTCTCCACACTAGCAAAGAACCTCCTTCGCATTGACTTACTTTGGCAACCATACCATAGACTTCATCACAACTTTGACCTCTTTCTTGTGCCACTGTAACCTAGAGTAAGGACTCAGTCTATACTTCAGGTCTATGGATACCATAACTAGGCCTAAAGAAACCCTTATCTTAGTCTTATCAACTTTTCCACACATGCATTAACCTAAGGCTACTCGAGTCTCTTTTATGTGTGTAAACTAGCCTTACAGCCTCCATTTCTTAGTGAATAGGGGTTGTAACCTTCTCCTCTCATATAACTAGTATCATGGCACTAATTTACTTCGATTCTCAACTGCCCAAACCTTGCTCAAAATTAGTTGGCTAGAATTGATTGACCTCCTCCACGAGCTTGGAAAGCTTGGAGTAGAACGAATAAGATATTCAGTTATTACTGTGACTCCTTGACGAAGGGTAAATCACATTAGATGCCACTTGAGTATTATTTCACTTGTATATCATATCTTGGCCCAACTTGCAACCCTTCTTGGCCTTCAAGCTTGACCCCTCATAGGGCTACATTCCTCTAGCCTCCACACTCAATGATCTTTATCACATTTATGTCCTAGAGTTTATTGTTTGGTCTCTTTAAATATTTTTTCCCGTAGTCTCTTAAGAACCCTCTAGATCTAGGTTTTTACCCCTCCTAACCTTAGGAGTCAATAATAATTTATTTTATAACTTAAACCAATTTCCTAGGTCCAAAGCCCCACTACTTGGGGATCACCCAAAAACCCTATGTGGGTCAAACTTATCCAAAATATAGTGCTCTAGGGTTGTGGGAGTACCTACTGTTATCACCTGGATTGAACCGTAGGCTGAAGGAAGGAAATGCTAAGGTAACCACAAACCATGCTTATCCAAGTAGCTAGCCCTACTAGGCTAGGAGAGGGATCTCTTGATAAGGATCTTAGCCAAATTGATTGGATCTAGAAACTGATATTAGGCTAGGTATAGTAGCACAAGGTTCGATTTAATTTTGAAGGGTTTTGCTAGATCAAGAGGAGCCAAACAATTAGGGCAAGGAAATTAGGTCAAAACTGCAGGGTGTTCGATGGGGCAAGGTAGGCATCATGATCAGAACCTTAGGGTTTGATGGCTGAGGTGAAAAGATAGGTGAGGAGTTAGGAAGAGCATGTAAACGTCATGAATTCTTCCTAAACTGAAGAAAATAAAGACTGTGAAATGTCTACCCAAAACAGAGCATAAAAGTTATGGATTCTACCTTTCAGACTTGTATACATTCACATAAAGAGCATGAAATAATGAAATGGAGTCAACAATACATTTTAACACATGAAAACATAAGAAAAACTAAACTGAGCATCATACCACATGGATCCCAAAGAAATAGCTACAAATTTTTCATTAATCTCCTGCTGAAACTAATGCAAAATGATGTCTACTCAAAGCATAAGCATCCCACTGAGTCCAACCCTTTACAATGAAAAAATAAAAAGAAGATATAGACCTCAATTCAACCTCCCCCCATCCTTAGGGTTCAAATCCCTAATATGAGGAACTAATCCATCAAAATCTGAACAAGAAACTGAAATCTAGGCAACCCTAACAACTTGCCTCTAGAAGGGAGGGAACTGATTCATTTGACTTCAAGAGAACATTTGATCCAATGAATCTCCCCTCCAGTAACTAATATTCATATTATTTACATGCCTAGTCACCATTTACATCAGTAAAAACATCATCCATGAGAGAAAACCCAAAAATTACAGTCATGCCACAGTAAAGTGAAAATTTAGCAGAAATGTGTCCTATGCGCAGTGCCAGAAGGCTATGCGCAGCATGTTTTGCAGGGCCATTTTGGAGGCCTTCCCGGTGTCCAAATTGAGCTCATGATAGCTCATTGCAAATCCTGTCCTATCTACCTTCCAAATATGCCTTTATTTTCCCATTGAGGGTTGATATGACCCCTCAAACACTGATTCTACCAAGAATGCTTCTATGCGCATCGCCATGGTCAAAAAGAGGGCAGAAAGGTCATCTTTTTCTGGTGTTTTTTGACCTTTTGACCAACCAGTTTTGCTCCAAAAACTTAGGAAATGCACAAGGAGCATGATTACATCATTATAAATCCAATGGTGGTCTTCTTTTGGCCATGGGATGCCCCTAGTAAAAGTGCAGCGCCAGTGGTGCTACTCATAGAGCCAATTTTTCTAAGTCAAAAACTGCTAAATTCTTCGAAAATGAAAAAATTCCCAAAACTTGCTCAAAATTTTTGGGAGACCACCACCATCAAGTTTCTGGGTCAGCCAAGGAAGCCTCAAAAAGAAACCTAAGCCTATCATCCTCCTTTCTTCCTTTGAGGGCTTCTTTTAGCCTTGTCTTCATTTGCTTGACTCTTATGTTACAAATCTTGTTCTGGGTCCTGTAATGGTGAGCCATGTGCCTGATGATTTGATTGACCCTGTTGGCCCTTTGTAGCAGCTTCTCCAAATGCAAATTGACCCTATCAAGCCATATTTCTCTATCCTCTTCAATCTTCTTTTCAAGCCTTTGTTCTGTAGTCAAGGTGGCTGGGGTTTCTTGCTCATGCATTATTGATTTGCCTTTGTCACCTTGCCTATTTATCTTGAGAAGTTCCAGCTCCATGAGGACCTATTTGTCACTTAGCTGCATGTTCTCTTTCCCAAGGTATGAAATGACATACTTAGCTCTTGCCAAGTTGTCCATCAGTTCTTGGATCTGTGCATCTTTTTCCTTTATGATTATATTTTCGTTTGCCACCTCATCTTGAGCCTCCAAGTTGACTATCTCAATGCCATGATGAATGTGTGGCTATTGTGGTTCATCATGTTCCATAAAATAAAATTCCCTTTCCTCTTCATCATTGAGGCTTTCCTCGAGCATCTTTTCCTTCCCTTAATGCATCGACTGCACCTGTTATACCTTTTGTACCTGTTGTGTTGATGAAGAAGGAAAGGCCCCTTCCACAGTTTGTGGAGAAAGCATTTGCCTATGAGCTGATGAACAAAGCAAGTCCCCTTCCACATCTGGTGGAGTAAACACTTGCTTATCCATTGCAAACAACTTTCTAGCCCCTCTCTGATATGTTTTGTAGGTTTCTGGCTTCTCAACAACTTTATTTATCTTTAGCCTTCTTACTTTTCTTTACTTTGGCATGGTTGGAAGGCCATTTTGCTTCTTGAGGCACCAGTGGAGGAATCTGAGGACCATTGAAGATGTCATTGGCAATAAATGTATCCCAAGAGATGTTGAGGAGGTTGAGATGATGTAGCACAATAATCTTAATCAAGGAATAGTGATAAATACTATTCATCTGTTGGGGGTATGGCCTTTTCTGTACAATGTAGGTCATCTTCTCAATGTTCCTGAATAAGAAGTACGGGATGTTCATCATTTTCACTCTTGTGAAGTGCATAAGAAGCCTAATATGATAGGTGTATAATCTAGAAAATCTGCCCTCACATGTAAAATACTTCATAATGATCCTCATCATAGGGGCATACTTGTCGTGAAGGAACCTGAAAGGAAAGGTCCTCTTCTTTTCATTCCTATACCTAGATTTGATGTATGGCTCATAGTAGTGCTCATCCAAATATTGTGCTTTATACCATTTTTCCCCCCATTTAGAATCCTTGTAGCATCAGCAATGATGGAGGAGGAAACTATAAATGTTACCCTTGCAAGAGTTACCTTGTTATCACGGAGATTCGCTATAAAAATCTTGGTCAACTCAGGATGATGTTTAACTCTTTGTACTTGCGCAAAAAACTCATAACATCCTAGATGCCTGAAACAAGATATAGTCATATGGGAAGCCTCTAACTCTCTGATGTTTGATGGTTCCTCTATGATAATTCTACCTCCCTTATGTGGTTTTATCTGATGCTAAGGTTCATCTCCCATGCTTTCACTGCCATTGTTTCCCTCCTTCTCATAATATTTATCCTCTTTATCCATGTTTCTGAGTTTGGAGCTTTAGAAACCTTAGAGAAGGTAATAAGGGAGTGAGTTATGGTGAATAGGGATAGGGGAAAGGAAGAGGAGTTTGTGTGATGTAGGATGACATATATATGATGTGAGAGTGAGAAAGGGGGGTATTTCTTAGTATGGATTGTTTTGTAAGAAGGGGTTTATGGATTCTGTTTGGGGGATTAGGGTATAGGGGATAAGTGTATTTGATAGTAGGAAATAGGGAATAGGGATGATATTTAGGGATATGAAAACAAGATGTGGGAATGAGGGATATGACAACAAGATGTGGGAATGAAGGAAAATGGTAAGTAGGGAGGGTTTTAGACAACCTAGGGTTTGAAACTTTAAATAGAAAATAAACTCAAAAATCGTGAAATGAGTGTTGGGAGGATGATTTAAGCAATGTACTTACTTTCTTAGATGCTTCAGGTAGCAAAAGGAGCATTTTAGATGGTTCTTAGGGTAATTTTTGTCTTTGTTGGCCCTATGCACAACGCCTTGTATAGGTGCACAATGCTTTGTTGTATGCGCAACGCCGTGAAAAAATACACTGGCACATAGGCTCTATGCACAACGCTCTGGTTGTATGCGCATTGCTCCCTGCTCTATGCGCAACACCTCCATAATTTTTCCCTGTGTGTAGCGCTCCTTGCTCAATGTGTAGCGCTCGACCACTTTGCCCAATGCACTGCAATCAAGGTTTTCTCAGCCACCAATTTGCTTCAACTCCCTTCTCTCTCTTTGTCTTTTGAGCATGATGAAGTTTGAAAAATGATTTTGAAATCTTATATAGAGGATGATTTTGACTTTTCCTTAGAAAAACCCACTTTATAATGTTTGTTTGGAACTTTTACTTTATCTTCAAATCTGTGTCTGATGTTTTTCTTTCTTTGTCTCTTTTTAGGTGGATGATGCTTTGATTGAACTGATTTATTCAATGGCTCATTTCTTGCAGCAAGGAGAAATGCTTGGGTAGCTTATGAGAACACTTATTACATGAAATGATTTGAATTACATCAAAAAATATGAACCAACTAAAATACTCTATTTTCATCTCAAAAACATTTTTTTGAGATGAAAACTACATCAGTGAAATAAGATCTTTGTACAATAACCATGAATTACTACCAATCGCTCTTTGTTTATTGGTCTTCCTCATACCTTTGCTGCCATTTACTTACACTGAAACTATGCTTTTGACCTTGGAAATGAGCCCTAAGACCTAATGGACAGATCACTGCCTTGAGTCTAAAAATAACATAACTGAATCCATAACTGAATGCAACATGGAGATGGGTCAGCAAATGTACCTCATGAGGGAAAATTTGATTTTCTAGGAAGAACACAACCATCAATGGACCATTTTGGCATGACCTAGTGGAATGATAAAAAATTCAGTATGAGACACCTAAAATGAAAATGGAAAGAGCAAATTTGATACCTAATGAAAGTATGCATATACTGACGCTAACATTGGCCTTATTGCGGATGGGAGCTCCTTGGAGGTGTCAAGAACACTGTAGACCAAGTGCCTAGCTAGTTGGGACAATACAATTGAAAAAATGAAAGACTGAAAACTTTTTGAAATTTTTGAAAGATGACTCGATACAAACTGAAAATCGACTCTAGACTAACTCAAAAACCAACCAAAAATGGCACAAAGCATCTAAGCTTTATAGTGTTCACTTCGGGCCCCAAGCTCAAATCACATTGTACTTCAAATCTTGCAAGGAAAGAAAACTGGTATATACAATGATAGTGAAACAACTTCAGCAAGCTGTATCCGAAATAATAGTGTTTCAGGAGCCTACCATTCACTAGTCCTCTTGAGCATTCTTGACCATCCATTTCCTTTAATAAAATGCATTTTGTACTCGATAGGCTGAGATTTTATAAGGTACTTTCCACAGATTATCAAACTTACCATGTTTCCATTTCTATTCATTTCGTGCATCCCATCGCAACACTACATCTTCCAGCTAAAACTTTTCTGCCTTGGTTTTGCGGTCACAAAGTTTCTTTATCTTCTCTTGTAGCCAGAAAGTATTTTGAGAAACCTCTTCCATTGTTTGTTGAAGGTGAATCATTTGATTGATCCAGTGCTGAATATCATCTTCTTCATTGCCGGCTTCTTGCAATAATCTCATGACCGAGACTGCAAGGGATGTAGGAAACACTGTATCAGTACCATAAACCAATTCAAAAGGTGACACACCTATTGATTTCTTACTACTTACTCTATCAGCCCACAAAGCATTGACAAGCTTTCGATGCCAATTATCTTTGTTTTCCTCCAACATCTTCTTAATAATTTTGACCAAGGATTTATTTGAAGACTTGGCTAGTCCATTTCCATGCGGATAGTATGTTGTGGAATGACCTAATGTGATGTTATATTTGTTGCAAAACTCAACCATTTTCTTCGACTTGAACGATACTGCATTATATGTAATAATCTTGTGAGGGAAACCAAAATGAGACAAGATATTGGACTCTAAAAATTGAATTATTAACGTGTCCATAGCTTTCCTTGTCAGAATGGCTTCGATCCATTTGGTCAAGTAATCGATAGCTATCAAAATCCATATGTGTTGTGCTGATGATGTAGGATGAATTTCTCCTATGAAATCAAGTCCCCACTGCTAGAATGGTGCATTAACTACAAATGGTTTCAAATGAAGAGGAAGCAACTTCATTTTTCCCTTAAAAACTTGACATTCATGGTAGCTCATGACTGTCTTATATAAATCTAAAAATAAAGATGGCGAATAATACCCTGCTCTCAAGATTTTCTTAGTTGTTTTTTTCCAAAACAAGTGACCCCCACAATCTCCTCGATGAAAATCATTCATTACTTGCTGATCTTCATTTTCAACCAAAAAATTAAGAAGAACCCCTCCCAAATCTTTCCAATAGAGAGCACTGTCTAAAATGCATAATTTTACAGACTTTCAGTTTTAGTGATATACCTTTACTTTTTGACATTCCAGGAGGAGGAGAAAGATGTTGTAGAACATATACTATATCGGAATACCGAGGCGAGTTGAGAAACATCTCTGATACCTGAATGAGTGTGCCACCATCTTTGTCATCTGACATTGCTACAATAAGATTTATGTCTAGAGCATGAAGATTTGACTCAACCATGAGTCTTGCCAAGCGTTACCTTTAATTAGTTTTGTGGGCTTAATCTCAAGATCATACTCTAACATCGTTTCTATCCACTTACCTCTTCTTCCTTCCAGATTAGTTTGCATGAGGACATCTTTGACAGCCGCATTGGGAACATATGCTACAGTATTCAAATGCAGAATGTAGACTCGAAAATCCTTCAATGCCTTTATAAGAGCCAAAGCTTGTTTCTCAATGATGTTATAACAAAGAGCAGCATCTCTGATAGTCCAACTCAAAAATGCAATGGACTACTCCACCTGATCCTTATTTTGCATCAACACCAAATGAAAATATAATAAAATCATGAGTATAATCGAGATTGATCAAAATAGGGGCTGTGGTCAAAGAAAGCTTTACCAAGTTGAAATAGTTCATGGCATCCTCAGTCCATTTCACAGTGTTGTCCTTCTTCAACATATTAGTTAACTCACGCAAATGCACAACCAAATTTGGTATAAATATGCGTAAGAAGTTCATCTTACCATTGAAGGCTTGGATCTCCTTTTTGTTGCATGGAAAGTCTATTTGCTGAATTGCCTCCACCCTAAAAGGATCAATGCAAATACCATCTATGGAAATTATATGACCAAGGAGCTTACCTTCCTCCACGGAAAAAAGACTCTTCTTTGGATTTAAATAAATCCTGAACTCCCTGCATTTCTAAAAAACAATTCTCAGGTGGTGTAAATGGTCATCATTTGAACCAGAAAATAATGTCAATTCATCTAAGTAAACCACTAAGAAAACATCATTCTCGCTAGCGAAAGCTATATCCATGGCCCGTTGAAAAGTGGCCCCAACATTCTTCAGACCAAATGGCATATTGGCATATTGAAAAGTCCCCCATGGTGTTGTGAAGGAAGCTTTGTCTTGGTCTTTTTTGTGCACCAATATTTGATTGTAACCTGAGTAGCCATCTAGTAGTGACATCTGTGATGCTCCAACTACTCTTTGCAAAATGTGTTCCATCTATGGAAGAGGATAATTATATTTCAGGGATACTTTATTTAGGTTCCAGAAATTCACAACCTTATCTCTCCAATCTTTTTTTGTACCGGGACCAAATTTGAAACCCAACTAGAGAATCTAATTGGAACAATGATACCAGCTTTAAACAATCTATTTACATCTTTCTTGATGGATGGCAGCAACTTTGGTTTGATCCTCCTCAACTTTTGTCCAAAGGGTTTTTGATCCAGCTTGATAGTAATGGTGTGTTGTATGATGTTCTTGTCATACACTTTCAAATCTAAGTAATCCCACGCAAAAACATCATAAAATTCAGAATGCAACTTAACATACTTAGCCTTTGACTTGGGAGGTAATGTTTTTGATAACTTACCAAGCTTGGGCTGGTCCGTTGTCCCAATGTTTACATCTTCAACTCCTTTTTCAGTAGGAACCAAGGTTTGTTTTCTTGCCACATCATCTTGATCAAGAAACTCCTCTAAAGGTATAAGACCTCTAGGAATAACATTATCCTTCAGCTGATAAACATCCATCTAATTTACCTCAATGTCTTGTTCATGGGAATCACAAACATCATCAATGAAAGCATCCTTAAACTTCCCTTCATTCTGCAAAAAGGAATTAATTTCATTTTCATCCCAAAAAACCTGCCAATATCTCAAATTATCAGGAATAGTAGGCCTATGTTTGATATGAATTTCTAATTTATTGCTAGAATTCATTAGAATTTTTAGATTGCTCATTGTTGTAGCAAGTGAATCAACAATTATGTTTTTACTTCTTGGTACTGCTATCAATGTGTATTCTAGAAACATATTCAAGACATGCAGGACTGTGTTCCTATAAGCTCTCATCTGTGGATGCTTTGCTTGATATTCTCCTTTGACTTGTTTTATCACTAGCTCTAAATCACCATAAACAAAAATCCTTTTCGCACCCATCTTCTTCAAAATCTTTAGACCTATAATCAATGCCTCATACTCCGCTTTTAGAGCAATCGAAAGCTAATTTATAAGAACACACTCTAACATTACTTGGAACTTTGTCTGGCTGAAAATCAAGACTTCGAATCCAAATTCCAATACCTGCACCATCCTTACCCAAAGTACCATCGAAGTCCATGCTCCAAACTCCATCTTCGTCTTCCAGATGTTGGAATTCTTCTTTATTTGTTTCAATCTTACCTTTGCTAGTTGCTTCATTTTTCTGTCCTTCAATGACTTTCTACTCTTGTGGAGACTACTCAGAAGGAATTGCCACTTTTTTCTTTTCTTGACTAAGAACTTCTCTAAAACCTTCAAAAATTTCTAGTACATCATCTACTTCTATGAGCTGAATATCTACATCATTCAATCCACTATCGGTGTATAAAACAAAAGACTCTAAATCCATATGTACAACATTTATCGGATGATTTATGGGCTTCTCTTTACTAGTGATCATATATTTCATCTTATTTTCCCGGTACAACTTCCTCAATTGACCAAAAATGGGGATTGTAGCATAAGAGAAGTAAAGTTGTAAAGTGCCTTTGAGTTTGGCTACCCATGATCTAGACAACGACATACCAAATCGAGGTGGTATATCATCTACTACCACGTACATAAAAGCATTCTTGGCTAGGATTTGATCTAAGGAAACCACTAAATCTTTGATGAGAGCAATGCAACTAACTCTACTAGAATCAAATGAATCCAAATCATGATATTGTTGGGTGATATCCAGGCCCAACTTTTCCATGATAGCCTTAGGCATCAAATTATGGGAAGCTCCGAAATCAAGCATAGCATTATGAAGAATATACTCATGCATTCTAAGACTCAAATAAAAGGGAGGGACCTCACTATCTTCTAGCCGATCTTCTATAGTTGGACCAAAAATAAGTTCAAGATGATCATCCTCAACATTCACCATGTCAGAAAAAGGATCAATTTGCAGTATTCTAGACACATGATGTTTGTAATGGCTATTCTTAACAAGCTCGGTCAAAGGAATGGACACTTTTAATTTAGAAATTTCACTTTCTAAATTAAAATATGTGACTTTTTCTACCTATTTGACACAAATGTCCCTTTTATCTATTTGATCCTTTGTTGCACTATCTTTTTTTTATTGTCTTTCTCTTTTTCAGTTGTACTTGTTGATGGCTGGTTTACCTTGTTAGGATTCCGATCGGCATGCTCCTTTCCTTTTTTCTGATTGTTTGAGAGATCATTCTTTGATTGAACATCCTTCCTTTTTTGAATAGGACTGACTCGTACATCTCTGCTCGTCAAAGAGTGTTGTTTCTGTTGTGCACTCAAAGCATTCATATAGCCACACTGATAATCATCAGATTTGGTCTCTAGAACAACATCATTTGCTAAGATGTAGTCCTCATCCTTTAGAATGTCGAAATTTTCTACATACTCCTCATCTTCAATCAGAAATATAGGCATACCATATGTAGTGAAGAAGTGATTTGTTTCAATTACCAGATCTTCTGATCTGCTGTTGTTGTTGCGCTGATTTTTTTGGTGCTTTATGCTCTCTTTTCTTGATTTAGAATTGGGGCCACTGCTGCCCTCTAAAGTTTTGGTTCTAGATCTACTGTTTAGGTTTGTATTTGATGGACAACTAGTCAAACATCCTTTCCATTATTCGAATCAATGTATCCATTTTTACATCTGAAGTAGATGCTTTTTCTTTCACGATCACTCTTTTCTCTAATCTCATTCTTTCTCTTTTGGCTAGCAAGTTCACTTCTATGCTCACAACATTATTTTGCATGTCTTCTAGAGTTGTAGGATCATGTTCACACAAATTATATGCCATATTGACATCAAATCCATCTGGAAATTTAAGCAAAGCCAATCTCTCTAGTGGTTTGATATTTGCAGGGGTAGCATTGTATACTGCATTAAATCTCACACAATAGTCTTGCACACATTCGCCAACATTTATTTTGATGTTATCATATTCGCACAAAATCTGAAGGGGATTCTTCTTCACCTCCCATCGATCTAGGAACTACCTCTGAAGGACGAGTAGAGTAGTGATAGAAGCTACTGGTAGGGCTCTGAACCATTTCTGAACTTCTCCTCCAAAACTTTGTACAAATAGCCTCATCATTACATCTTTGATTTCAACTTCATGGAGGTCAAATAAATCATTCATCTTATCTACGTGATGTTGAGCTGTAATAGTTTGGGTGTCGTCAAATAAAGGTATTTTGGTTTGATAATCAGGGGGCATGGCACTAGGATTTCGAGGAAAAACAAGGGGTGCATATTGGGTAGCCATAACTGGAGGTTGGCGAGGTGGTGGATTTAAAATAAGGATTGGGATATTCTGTATAATCAAAGGGGGATTAACGATAGTTTGAGTGGTGTGAAAAATATGTGAAGAAGAAGGTGGAGGATGAGAGATAGTTTGAGTGGTAGTAGATGCAATGGAAGTATTTTGAAAATTGAAAGATGGCCTATGAATCTTATTTTGCACCCAAGTGTTTAAGTTTGAAGAGAGGTTCTGCAAATTATTAAGAGTGTCAATAAGCTGTGACCCTGATTTGTTGTGTGAAAACAAGTCTTCAATGGGTTTATAAAGAGATATAGAGGAATCAACAACTATTTGATCAATCCAACTTAAATATTTACTGCGAAATAAACTTTGCTCGAAATTAATATCAAACTCAATGTCTTGCAAAGTGTCTAACCTTTCTGGGAGTGAATTAACTCAAGGAATGAGATCTTTACTTGATTTTTCTCCAACTAAACTAGATTTCTCTAAAAATTTCTTAGATTTTCACCCAAGTTTATGAGGATCACTGACAATGGTTGGAGGATTCAGATCTGGATTGGATCTAGTGTACTTTTAGGAAGCCAGTATGTCTAATTTTGAAAATTAAGATATTTCTTTACAACTTTCCAATTCAACATATGTTTAAATTCTAAAAGTCATCATCCACAAGCTTAAGAATTCAAATAAAGCATCTTATTGGAGTGATTAATTTCTGATCTTTCGTTCCCCAGTATGGTCGCCACTATGTTATCACCTGGATTGAACCTCAAGCTAAAGGAAGGCAATGCCAGGGTAACCACAAACCATGCTTAGCCAAGTAGCTAGCCCTACTAGGCCAGGAGAGGGCTCTCTCTATAAGGATCTCAGCCAAATTGACTGGATCTAGAAACTGATATTAGGCTAGGTATAGTAGCACAAGGTTTGATTTGATTTTGAAGGGTTTTGCTGGATCAGGAGGAGCCAAATAGTTAGGGCAAGGAAATTAGGTCAAAACTGCAAGGTGTTCGATGGGGCAAGGTAGGCACAATGATCAGAACCTTAGGGTTTGATGGATGAGGTGAAAAGATAGGTGAGGAGCTAGGAAGACCATGTAAACCTCATGGATTATTCCTAAAATGAAGAAAATAGAGACTGTGAAATGTCTACCCAAAACAGTGCATAAAAGTTATGGATTCTTCCTTTCAGACTTGTATACATTCACATAAAGAGTATGAAAGATGAAATGGAGTCAACAATACATTTTAACACATGAAAACATAAGAAAAAATGAACTGAGCATCATACCACATGTATCCCAAAGAAATAGTTGAAATTTTTCATTAATCTCCTGCTGAAACTAATACAAAATGATGTCTACTCAAAGCATAAGCATCCCACTGAGTCCAACCCTTTGTAATGAGAAAGAAAAAAAATATATAGACCTCAATTCAAACTCCTCCCATCCTCAGGGTTTGAACCCCTAATATGAGGAACTAATCCATCAAAATTTGAACAAGAAACTGGAATCTAGGCAACCCTAATAACTTGCCTCTAAAAGGGAGGGAACTGATTCATTTGACTTGAAGAGAACTTTTGATCCAATGAATCTCCCCTCCAGTAAATAATATTCATATTATTTACTTGACTAGTCACCATTTACATCAATAAAAACATCATCCATGAGAGAAAACCCAAAAATTACAGTCATGGCACAGTAAAGTGAAAATTTAGCAGAAAATTGTCATATGCGTAATGCAAAAAGGCTATGCGCAACACTTTTTGTAGGGCCATTTTGAAGGCCTTCTAAGTGTCCAAATTGAGCTCATGATAGCTCATTGGAAAGCCTATCCTATCAAATTTCCAAATATGCCTTTATTTTCCTATTTGAATTTGATTTGACCCCTAAAAAACGGATCCTCCCAAGACTGCTTCTATGCGCATTGTCGTGGTCAAAAAGAGGGAAGAAAGGTCATTGTTTGGGTGTTTTTTGACCTTTTGACCAACCTGTTTTGCTCCAAAAACTTAGAAAATGCACTGGGAGAATGCTTACATCATTAGAAATCTAATGGTGGTCTTCGTTTGGCCATTGGATGACCCTAGGAAAAGCGCAACGCTAGTGGCGTTGAACATAGAGCCATTTTTTCTGCATCAAAAATTGCTAAATTCTTCAAAAATGCAAAAATTCTCAAAACTTGCTTGAAATTTATGGGAGACCACCACCATGAAGTGTTTGGGTTAGCAAAGGAAGCTTCATCAAGCAACCTAAGCCTGTCACCCTCCTTTTTTCCTTTGAGGGCTTGCTTTGGCCTTGTCTTCATTTGCTTGACTCTTATGTTACAAATCTTGTTCCGGGTCCTATAATGGTGTGCCATGTGCCTGATGATTTGATTGTCCCTATTGGCCCTTTGTAGTAGCTTCTCCAAATTCAAATTGACCCTGTCAATCAATATTTCTCTACCCTCTTCAATCTCCTTTTCATGCCTTTGTTCTATAGTCAAGGTGGCTGGGGTTTCTTCCCCTTGCATTACTGTTTTGCCTTTGTCACCTTGCCTCTTTACCTTGAGAAGTCCCAACTCCATGAGGACCTTTTTTTTACTTAGATGCTTGTTCTCTTACTCAAGGTATGAAATTAAATACTTATCTCTCACCAATTTGTCCATCAGTGCTTGGATATGTGCACCTTTTTCCTTTATGATTATATTTTCATTTGTCGCCTCATCTTGAGCCTCCAAGTCAACTATCTCAATGCCATGATGAATGTGTGGTTGTTCTAGGTTCATCATGTTCCATCAAATCAAATTCTTGTTCCTCTTCATCATTGAGGCTTCCCTCCAACATCTTTTCCTTCCCTTTACACACCTGCTGCACCTATTGTACCTGTTGTACCTATTGTGTTCATGAAGAAGGCAAAGCCCCTTCCACAGTTTGTCGAGAAAGAATTTGCCTATGAGATGATGAAGAAAGCAAGGCCCCTTCCACATCAGGTGGAGTAACCACTTGCCTATCCACTGCAAGCAACTTTCTAGCCCCTCTCTGATATGTTTTGTAGGTTTCTAGCTTCTCAACAACTTTAGTCTATTTAGCCTTCTTACTTTTCTTTACTTTGGCACTGCTGAAAGGCCTTTCTACTTCTTGAGGCACCGATGGAGGAATCTGAGGACCATTGAAGATTTCATTGGCAATAAATGTATCCCAAGAGATGTTGAGGAGGTTGAGATGATGTAGCACAATAATCTTAATCAAGGAATAGTGATAAATATTATTCATCTACTGGGGGTATGGCATTTTCTGTACAATGTAGACCATCTTCTCAATGTTCCTGAATAAGAAGTACGAGATGTTAATCATTTTCACTCTTGTGAAGTGCATAAGAAGCCTAATATGATAGGTGTATAATCTGGAAAATCTTCCCTCACATGTAAAATACTTCATAATGATCCTCATCATAGGGGCATACTTGTCATGAAGGAACCTGAAAGGAAAGGTCCTCTTCTTTTCATTCCTATACCCGGATTTGATGTATGGCTCATAGTAGTGCTCATCCAAATCTTGTGATTTATACCATTTTTCCCTCACATTTGGAATCCTTTTAGTATCAAGAATGATGGAGGAGGAAAAAGTAAATGTTACTCCAACAAGAGTTACCTTGTTATCATGGTGATTGGCTACAAAAATCCTAGTCAACTCAGGATGCTGTTGAACTCTTTGTACCTGCTCACAAAAATCATAACATCCTAGATGCTTGAAACAAGAGATAGTCATATGCGAAGCCTCTAACTCTCTGATGTTTGATGGTTCATCTCTGATAATTCTGCCTCCCTTATGCGGTTTTCTCTGATGCTAAGGTTCAGCTCCCATGCTTTCAATGCCACTATTTCCCTCCTCCTCATAATATTTATCCTCTTTATCCATGTTTTTGAGTTTGGAGCTTTAGAAACCCTAGAGAAGGTAATCTGGAAGTGAGTTATGGTGAATAGGGATAGGGGAAGGGGAGAGGAGTTTGTGCGATGTAGGATGAGATATGTATGATGTGAGAGTGAGAAAGGGGGGCATTTTTTAGTATGGACTGTTTTGTAAGTAGGGGTTTAGGGATTTTGTTTGGGGGATTATGTTATAGGGGATAAGTGTATTTGATAGTAGGAAATAGGGAATAAGGAGGATATTTAGGGATATGACAATGGATGTGGGAATGAGGGATATGACAACAAGATGTGGGAATGAGGGATATGACAACAAGATGTGGGAATGAAGGAAAATGGTAAGCAGGGAGGGTTTTAGACAACTTAGGGCTTGAAAATTTAAATAGCAAACAAACTAAAAAATTGTGAAATGAGTGCTGGGAGGATCATTTAATTAGTGTACTTACTTTCTTAGATGATCTAGGTAGCAAAAGGATCCTTTTAGATGGTTGTTAGGGTAATTTTGGTGTTTTTTGGCCCTATGTTCAATGCCTTGTACAGGTGCGCAATGCTATGTTGCATGCACAACGCTATGCAAAATACACTGGCGCACAGGATCTATGGACAGTGCTCTGGTTGTATGCACAACATTCCATGCTCTATGCATACCGCCTCCACAATTTTGCCTTGTAAGCAACGCTCCTTGATTAATGCGCATCGCCCGACCACTTTGCCCTGTGCGCAGCGCTCAAGGTTTGCTCGGCCACCAATTCGCTTTAACTCCCTTCTCTCTCTTTGTCAAATGAGCATGATGAAGTTTGAAAAATGATTTTGAAATCATATATAGAGGATGATTTTTATTTTTATTTAGAAAAAACCCACTTTATAATGTTTTTTCGGAACTTTTACTTTATCTTCAAATCTATGTCTGATGCTTTTCTTTCTTTGTCTCTTTTCAGGTGGATGATGCTTTGATTGAACTAATTTCTTCAATGGCTCATTTCTTGAAGCAAGGAGAAATGCTTGGGCAACTTATCAGAACAATTATTACTTGAAATGATTTGAATTACATCAAAAAATATGAACCAACTAAAATACTCCATTTTTATCTCAAAAACATTTTTTTGAGATGAAAATTACATCAGTGAAATAAGATATTTGTACAATAACCATGACTTACTACCAATCACTCTTTGTTTATTGGCCTTCCTCATACCTTTTTTGCCCTTTATTTACACTGAAATTATGCTTTTGACCTTGGAAATGAACCCTAAGACCTAATGGACACATGATTGCATTGACTCTAAAAATAACATAACTGAAACCATAACTGAATGCAACATGGAGATGTGTCAGCAAATGTACCTCATGAAGGAAAATTTGATTTCCTGAGAAGAATACAACCATTAGTGGACCATTTTGGCATGACCTAATGGAATGATAAAAAATTTAGTATGAAACACCCTAAATGAAAATGAAAGAATAGATTTGATCCCTAATGGAAGTATGCATATACTAACACTAACACCTACCAAGCTACACAAATCGACACTTCCTCTTAGCAAGGGAGGTACATCCACTGCATAGAAGTAACCATCATTTCCATCAATGACACTAGCCCATCTAGCGTCCACTACTAAAGCATACCTTGTAGAATGAACCACACTATCTTTGTAGTGTCTCCACCTCATCTCATTAGAAATTTAAGACTCAACCTACCATAGGGTTTCTCCCTCTAAATCTAGACTTCCTCTAAGTCTACACAGCCTTCACTAGCTCACATTACTTCCTTTTCACACTTTGATCCACTGGTCATTCAAAGTAGCGTTAATACCATGTTCATTTTTCCACAACACTTAAGAATATAGCTTGAGTCTAAAATCATGATAAAAAACACACTCAAATTCCACTACACTTCTACTTTGCACAATAGAATAACATACATTAGTGAATCAACAAGTGGATATGACAAGTTTTTACTTTTTAACCCATTACTTATTATATTACAAACTTTAATAAAATAGCCTTAATGCTCTTATACCATGGATCATGTCCCTTATGCACAACCCTAACACATGGACATAACTAGGGCTTGGTGTCAACAACTTTAACCACCAATATACCCTAAACAAGATGGACTTGACCTACTCATTGAAGGAGCACTCTACTCTACCCTTCCAGTCCATGTACTTTAAACACATTTGGTGGGTACTTTGCCTCCCCATCCATTGTTCATTGTAACTGCATCTCCATCTATCCAATCTACCATTATCAACCATGCTTGGTTGCTCCAAGATGACTAAATTTTGGCCCAGTGATCTACCCACTAGTATGCCCCTTGCTCAACTAAGTTGTATGATTATTGAGACTTCTGATAATACCCTCTTACCAGTGATTTTCCGCACCAAATCCCTTGACTAGGGCCACATAAAATTTTCTTCCTAACAATCCCTTCACTACTCAAAGGATCAGTATGCATGACATCTTCTAGATATGCACACCATCCATCTCGTTTTTTCTTCGAAGGTGACAAAAATTAAGGCTTCAACCCATTGCATACTGCATATGAGAATCAATGTTCACAACTTCATTTATGAACAGAACTCAGCTTCCTTCATACAGTGTCTTAGTGTTGAAAATAGCAACAAGAAATGCTAAATATAGAAATGATAAAAATAACATTGCTATAAATAGAATTTTGGGATATATTCCAATTTTAGTTAGTCCCCGAACTAAAATTGAGAATTAAAATTTGAATTTGATCTTAGCAGCTATTTGAAAAATAATTAATCAATTCATCTTGAATTAATTAGTTGGAGAAAATCAAACATGAAGTCTATGTGAAGACATGCAACAGTTATCCCTTTGATTGAGGAAGTTATCCCTTAATTAAGGAGTTCAGCATGAGTTGTACTTTGAGTTGTACTTTGAGTTGTAATTAGCTAGCTCAGTTAACTAAGTTAAGTCCAGTTAGATTAGTTCCAACGGTTTGTGGAATTGATTGTGAGTTCAGTTAGTTAATGCATGCATGCATGTAACTAGTGTACTACTTCAGATAACTGAATATTCTCTCATAAATAACTCATGCATGTCAGTTCAGTCAGAGACCCAGTTGAGATCAGAGGAAGGGACAATGTACTATCGGTTGTAGGAATATTCCCATGGGGATATCTCTTGCATGCAGAAGGAATTCATTCCTTGAGGATTATGCAGTTTAGACCGAGGACAGTGTTGTGTGTAAGAGGAGAATTCACACAGGTGGCAGCCAGAGGACCCAAGAGAAACTGTAGAAGGAAATAGGAGGCTTGGAGGACTAAAGGAAGGCATATGTGTTGTCTATTCTGGTTATGAGCAGCAGTGAGGGATTGTACTAAGAGCTAGATAGCTTTTGAGCTAAAGCTTTATGTAATCTTGAGATATTTCCACTTGTATGATAATATAGATAGTGGGGTTTTTAGCTGAGGCTTTCCCCAAAGTATTCTTTTGTGTTCATGTGTGATTGATTTCTTCTTCATCTGTTATATGTGTTTTATTTGATCTTGCTCAAAATCAATTAAGCTTCTACAATTTTGTTTGTAGAACTAGATCAAGTATTTTGCTTCAGTATATTGCATTATCAGGTGATCTACAGTGAGAATTTCTACATGGTATCAGAGCAAAGGTGATCAAAGTGGAGAACAATATACAAATAAGGGAGAAGTTCGAAGGTTCAAGTTCTTGATTATAGAAATCAAATTGTTATCACATCTCAAATTTCACCAATGTCGTTCAATGGTTTGAGGCTCGAGTATGCCCTGGATGGCAGCTTGAATTATATAGCCTAGAAGGATCGCATGGAAGCCGTATTAGAGGACAATAGTTTGAAGGAATTCATTAATCAAGAAGTCCCCAAGCCAGTAGCTGCTAATGCCCAAGAATTGGTGGAATGGAAGAAATGTGTGGCTAGAGCAAGGAGGATTATTCTAGAGGGAGTTCAAGACCACATTGTCTCAAGTCTCCATGGGAAGGAGACACCATTTTCAATGTGGAAAACATTGAAGGATCTATATCAGAATAGTAGTGATCAAAGGAAGTTGGTACTGAAAGAAAAGCTTCGTAAAATCAAGTGTGAAAAGGGTGACATGATCTCTACATATCTGAACAAGCTCAGCACCTACAGGGATGAGCTTGTAAGTGTAGGAATCACGATAGCCGATGATGACATGGTGAGTCTTGCTCTCCTCGGTCTTCCCAAGAGTTGGCATAGCTACCAAGGCTCAGTAAATGGAAGAGAGAGCCTGCCAGATTGGGAATGACTGTGGTCGGATTTGATGCAGGAGGAGATAAGGAGAAGCACCAGAGATGGTTCTTCATCAAAGCATGATGATGAAGAAAATCTAGCCTTAGTGAGTGAGGCGAGGAAAGGGAAAGGCAAGGATTCCCATTCCAAATCGAGTTCTTCCTATGGTGGGAAGAAGATTGAAAAATTGAAAGTGTGATGCTTTCATTGTCATAAGATGGGCCATTATGTAACAAATTGTCCACAGAAAAAATCCAAGAAGGGATCCTCGAAAGAATCATATGGTGAGGCACTAGCCTCACAGTTCGAATTGGATTTCACCCTTATCACATGCATGGTTTCATTGATGGTGGGTTGTGTTTGGTACCTGGACAGTGGAGCCTCATTCCACATGATCGGTGATATGATTTTATTCAGTACCTTGGAGGAGAAGGACCTCCAGATGCTCATAGAGATGGGCGATGATGGAAAGTACCATGTTTCAGGTGAAGGCATAGTTGTGTTTCAGATGGAGCATGGAGCTCCTCTCACCCTGACTAATGTAAAGTATGTTCCTGGACTGAAGAAGAACCTGGTATCCATCACAATGTTGGAAGACAAAGGCTATGATGTAGTCTTTAGTAAAGGAAAGGCATTCCTGAGACACATCAGCACTGGACAGACCAAGAGGATTGGGATTCGAGTAAAGAATCTCTACAAGCTGGAGGTAGATGACTGTGCTGCATTGAGTTCCAAAGCAGAGTTGGTGCAAAGCCAAGATATTGGTGAGCTATGGCATAGAATATTGGGCCACTTATACCATGGGGCCTTGAAGATCATGCAACATATTTCTTTCAGACTTCCTAAGGGTAAACTTGAGCAAGTGGATACATGCAAAGGTTGTACCTTGGGTAAGTATGCAAAATATTCCTTTCAGGACCAAGACAATCTAGCTGGAGAAATCTTGGAGCGAGTCCATACAGATGTGTGTGGACCATTCTCAACAGCCGCCACCACTAAACAAAGGTAATATGTTATTTTCATTGATGATTTTTCTCGTAGATGCTGGATCTACTTCATGTAGAATAAGGATCAAATCTTATCAAGGTTTTGTGAGTTCAAAGCCTTGGTTGAGAAAGAATCAGGAAAGAAGATAAGGGCCTTGTGAAGCGAAAATGGTGGAGAGTATGTCCCTCAACAGTTTAAGGACTTCTATGCAGCAGAAGGAATTAAACAGGAGTTGATGGCACCCCATAACCCACAGCAGAATGGGGTGGCTAAAAGGAAGAACAAAAAATTATGGGACCAGCTCAGGAAATGCTGCATGACCAAGGCCTACAACTTCATTTGTGGGCTGAGGAATGCAATACCATAGTATACTTGCAGAATAGAAGCCCACATTGTATACTGGGAATGAAGACACCAAAGAAGGCTTTCTCTGGGAAGAGACTAGATGTGAGTCGCTTCAAGATATTTGGTTCATCGGTATTTTTCCATGTGACCAAAGATGCCCAGAAGAAGCTAGAGCCAACAACTGAGTTAGAGATACTTGTGGGGTACACTAATACACCCCATAACTATCAAGTGTTCTTTCTTACCAGTCAGAGGACAGTGGTATGCAAAGTTATGAAGTTTGACAAGCAGAAGGCCATGCGAGTTTCCCTTGAGAGGGAGCTCAAGTTGCATGGAGAGGTGGAACTTTTGGTTCCTAAGGAGGAGGAGCCTCAGACTGATTCAGAGCAGGTGCATGCAAAGGATCCAGGAGTGGAGACATCCACTCATGTAGAGTCTTCCAGAGATGGGCGGAAACGCTTAAGGGAAGCTAACAGATTATTGATGGATGTGAGAGAGAATGTGGGATAGCCATCTTCTTAGTGTAGACAAAGGAGGTCACCTGAGTGGTACACTGGTTGCATGGCCCTGGTTGGGGAGCGTGTAGAGATTGAACCATCTTCCTTTGAGGAAGCAGTGCAACAGCCAGTCTCGGTTGATGCTATGGTGGAGGAGTATGACTCCATAGTTCAGAATAGTGTTTTGGATGTTGTTCCAAGACTAGAGGACAAGTCAGTGGTGAGTTCTCGATGGCTTTACAAGGTAAAGCAAGAACCTAATGGTAGTGTGGAGAAACACAAGACAAGGTTTGTTGCCCGTGGTTTCTCACAAGTCGAGGGGATCGACTATGATGAGACTTTTGCTCCTGTAGCAAGGTACTCATCTATCAGATCAATGTTGGCACTACCAGCACAGATGGGTTGGAAGATCCATCAGATGGATGTGAAGACTGCATTCCTCAATGGTAAGATTGAGGAAGAGGTGTACATATAGCATCCAGAAGGATTTGAGACCTTCGATCGTGAGTTGCATGTGTGCCAACTCAAGAGAGCTTTGTACGGGCTGAAGCAAGCACCTCGTGCTTGGTACACCAAGATCGATAGCTATTTCACCGGGTTGGGCTTCACAAAGAGTGAAGTAGATGCGAACCTATACCACATCATGGTAGAAGGTAAGCCATTGATCATTTTTCTTTATGTTAATGATCTGATATTGATAGGTGATGATCAGTTGATCAAGTCTTGCAAGGAGGACCTTGCAAGAGAGTTCAAGATGAAAGACATGGGTCTCATGCACTACTTTCTAGGCATGGAAGTGTGGGAGAAGAATGGGGAAGTGTTTGTGTCTCAAGGCAAGTATGCCAATGGGATACTCAAGAGATTCCACATGGAGAAGTTCAAGTGGATGCAGACTCCTCTAGCAAGTAATTGAAGGAAGGACGATGCTACTTTAGGTGAGTTAGTAGTTGCTACTATGTATCGGTAGCTTGTGGGTTCATTGATGTATTTAGTGAACACACAACCAGATTTGTGCTTTACAGTGAACCAGCTAAGTCAAGCTATGGTTTAGCCTACCAAGTTGTTTTGGAAGGAAGCAAAGCATGTGCTGAGATACCTCAGAGGAACACCTCAATATGGATTATGGTACATACGGACAGAGGGAGTGAAGCTTCAGGGCTTCACATATGCAAATTGGGTAGGGAGTCCATCAGATCGGAAGAGCACTTCAGGAGGAATTTTCAACCTCGGTTTAACTGCAGCTTCTTAGTACAGCAAGAAATAGAGGTCAGTTACACTTCGATCAGCAGAGGTTGAATACATGGCTGCCAGTTAGGCAGCATGTTAGGCCATTTGGATGTAGAAAATTCTAGTTGGATTGTTCGATTAGAGGATGGATCCAACTGTGATCTATTGCGATAATCAGATTTGTATCAAACTCTCTGAGAATCCAGTATTTCATGACAGGTCCAAGCACATCGATATCCGATATCATCATCTTCGAGATTGTGTGGTGAAGAGGATTATGTTGTTGCAGTATGTTTCGACCGAGGAGCAGGATGCAGATATTTTGACTAAGGCATTGTCAAAACGATAATTCGAGTTTCACAGAGTTAGGATCAGGGTGACAGATAATCCCTTTCTTGTTGAGATGGAGTGTTGAAAATAGCAACAAGAAATGCCAAATATATAAATGCTAAAAATAACATTGCTATAAATAGAATTTTGGGATACATTCCAATTTTAGTTAGTCGCTGAACTAAAATTGAGAATTAAAATTCGAATTTGGTCTTAGAAGCTATTTGAAAAATAATCAATTAATTCATCTTGAGTTAATTAGTTGGAGAAAATCAAACATGAAGTCTGTGTGAAGACATGCAACAGTTATCCCTTTGATTGAGGAAGTTATCCCTTAATTAAGGAGATTAGGATGAGTTGTAATTTTAGTTAGCTCAGTTAACTGAGCTAAGTCTAGTTAGATTAGTCTCAATAGTTTGTGGATTTTATTGTGAGTTCAGTTAGTTAATACATGCATGCATGTAACTAGTGTACTTCAGATAATTGAATATTCTCTCATAAATAACTCATGCATTTCAGTTTAGTCAAAGACCCAGTTGAGATCAAAGGAAGGGATAATGTACTATTAGTTGCAGGAATATTCCCATGAGGATATCTCTTGCATGCAGAAGGAATTCATTCCCTAAGGATTGCGCAGTTTAGTCTGAGGACAGTGTTGTGTGTAAGAGGAGAATTCACAGAGGTGGCAGCTAGAGGACCCAGGAGAAACTGCGCAAGGAAGTAGGAGGCTTGGAGGTCTGAAGGAAGGCATATGTGTTGTCTATTCTATCTATGAGAAGCAGCGAGGGATTGTACTAAGAGCTGGATAGCTTGTGAGCTAAAGCTTTGTGTAATCCTGAGATATTTCCACTTGTATGATAATACAGATAGTGGGGTTTTTAGTTGAGTCTTTCCCCAGAGTATTCTTCTGTGTTCATGTGTGATTGATTTCCTCTTCATCTATTATATGTTTTCTATTTGATCTTGCTCAAAATCGATTAAGCTTTCGCAAGTTTTTTTGTAGAAGTAGATCAAGTATTTTGCTTCAATATATTGCATTATTAGGTGATCTATAGTGAGAATATCTACACTTAGTTGCTCCAATATCACTACCATGAGGCTTTTCGTATCTGCCCACTTGTCAACCTTCTAGTTCTCTGGACTGTTGATCCTAGGGAATCACAGATATGCCCTC
The DNA here is from genome assembly GCA_031772625.1 of Pinus tabuliformis. Taxonomy (NCBI): domain Eukaryota; kingdom Viridiplantae; phylum Streptophyta; class Pinopsida; order Pinales; family Pinaceae; genus Pinus; species Pinus tabuliformis. The sequence continues at coordinate 627,447,189 of CM062805.1, read as the reverse complement.
ACATTGTGACAAATAAACCCTTTTTTCACTCTTCTTAGGGCCTCTAAAATTGCCAAAACATAGTTCACACCTTGACTGATCTAGGGCATTCAAATCTTCCCTCTTGATTTTATCAAGCTTTAACCTTGATGATAGCACTAAGGCATCCATCATTATGTCCTAAAATATTCACTTCATATCAATCCTTACCACTATTCTTTCAGCTCATAGTTTTTTGCATTATCCCGATTGCACTTAGGCCCTCTTAGGTAACATACACATCATAGAACCCTCTGTTAATATCTAAGGACATGTGGCCTCTTAACCTAGGTCTAATCCAACATGTACCTTACCTCAAATGGTCTCTACCCTATCTTATTTTGCACAGAATAGAACATATTTAAACGTGATCGAGAATGTTTTGAAGAAGCCCTAACTAGGGCTCTGAACCAAGGCCTATAAAAATAGTAAGACAACATTCTTACATTGTAATTAGGGCTTCATATATCACTTTCCTAAACCCTTTTGAACAACCCTCTCCACACTAGAAATGAACCTCCTTAGCATTGAATTACTTTGGCAACCCTACCATAGACTTGGCCAAAACTTTGGCCTCCTTTCTATGCTAATGTAACCTATAGAAAGGACTCAGCCTATACTTCAGTTCTGCATCTACCATAACTAGACATGAAGTAACCCTTATCTTAGTCTTATAAACTCTTCTACACATATGTTGTGTACTGAGGCTACTCCGATGTCTTTTCTATGTGTAAACATGGCTAATGACCTCCTCGTCTTGTTGAATAGGGGCTCAACCCTTCTCCAAATAATTGTGGCCCTTCTCCTCTCATAGGATTAAATTTTAGCTGGAACCTGTTATTTCTCCAGTGCCACTTTTATTCACCTGCCTTCTAAAAACGCTCATTTCTCAGACCTGCCATCTCTGCCCTAGTAAGAATGCACCTCAGACTTATCATTGTTGGCACGTTTTTGTATGAGTGTAATGTCTCTTGGTCTTCCAGAACTGGAGCATTGAATCTCTATGATGAACGCCCTCTGTCAAGAGACTTGCTGCAAACACTGTCTCACTGTGTCAATGTCATAAACGTTTTATATTCTCCTGTAATCTGACATTTGAAAAACGTTCTCTGCATTTTTTCTAAACGTTGTATACACGTTGGTCTTGTAATCTGACATTGGATTACAAAGCTTTACCAATGCAGCATCTGTCCTGCGTGGAGGCACCAGAGGTCAGAATTGTCAATTCTTGAATGATAGCAAAAATAGTCGGATACAGTCTTTAGAATTTGCAACAGGTCCCTAGAAGATGTCGAATTGACCATAGAAGTCGTGCACGAAAAGCCCTCAGAGCACACCAAACCGCTGGTTGGCATCGCACGGATTCCGATTTCCCAAGTTCTGGACGAAGTCGGATTCGAAGAAAAGCTGGAGAGGACCCTGAAGCTCAAACGCCCCTCCAGTCGTCCACAAGGTAAGCTTGAAATAGCCATGCGTAGATCAACTTATCAGTTTGAGGCTGCCATATTTTCTCCAATGGAGGGTTTCCGATCATAATTTATAGTAGAATGATGATATTATATCTGCTGCTAGATCGAGGGCCGAGCTTGCATTTCTCTTAGACCGCTTTTTATCATATCAGAGGGTCGTGTTCATGAGTCTTCGTAAGCCATTGCTCCATTGCATCCACCGAATATAAGATGAATATGAGGTTTCCTTTGCCCACGAATTGTATGGTCACAAAGGCGAGTTATTAAACCTCAATCCTTGACGCCGAGGGATATCTGTATGTTGGGTGAATTTATTTTGCATGATTCCTTTGACTTGGCCGAGCAGGATCTCCTGGACATAAATTTTCACTATACCAGGATGTGTTCCACAGTGGATTGACGTGGTCCATGTTGAATTGATCCTGTAGCAGCCAAATTTATGTCTAAGCCGTAGCAGCAAAAGAAGTGGGCCGACATCTAATTGCTTGCAAAACTAGACTATTGCTTTATTGCAAGGGAGAAAGTTGTCGAATCATATCAGTGAAGCCAATTTCTTGAGGAATTCGCTTGGCATAACACGCTAAGAAGTGATCGAATTTTATTGAAGGTAGAGCCGATTTCATTTTCAAAGATCGCATTCAATCATCTCTGAAGGGACAAATATCAATCTCTAAATCGATAGTCTTGATCGAGTTTCCCTACTGTGTATACAATGCATTATTGGATAATGTACCCCCTCAAAATCTGTGTTTTTATTTTTTGGGTGGAGCAGACATCGTTCAGACAAGCCATGGATTTTTATTCTAATGAGAGCTAGGGCTGCAGGAAATAGATCGAGCATCAAACGTTGCAATGGTTATCAATATGTTTAAACGAAAAATTATTTGTTGTGTGAATTGGAAAGTGTAGCTGAGTTTATTTCTGTGGACTATTTTTTCCATAATTGCTAGACCGAGTTCCATTCTAGGAAAGAGGATGTTGTCATCTCCATTTCTGTGGACCAATTCCTGGGTTGTATCTTTAAACATTGAAGGTTGATATATTGTTCACTGTTGTACGTGGGAGGATCGTTATCTTTAACCTGGACGAGTTCACATTATTAATGTTGGTCAAACAAGCTGGAACAACACAGGTGCGATAAGGATCATATGGATTTGGGATTTACATCAACAACTTAAGATTTTCTGCCAAAAGAATTGAGGCTCATGCAGAAAACAGATCATGCATTGGCATTTCATTAGAGAAGAGGAAACTGCTCATCATTTCATACATTCGATGAGAAAATTTGCGATCTAATATTTTCCTCACATATCGACATCTACCTCCAGGAAGGCAAAGGATCTTTGTTGTTGAGGATCATTGAACTCGAAAACTACGAACTGTGGCATAGAATATATTTGGTTGCTGCTTATATATATGTAATGTTGAAAACTCCTGCAGTGTACAGCGACTAAGTCTTGCTTATATAACCAAACATAACTGAAATCAAGAGCCATCACTATTTTTGAAGACAATTGCAATCTGTTGTAAAATCCAATTGTATTGACATATTACGAGTGAGTGCTGATTTTTCTCTACAAGTTCATAGTTGTGATCAGTGACAATGAATAAAATAGCCAGAATTGGTGAAGTATTGGAGTTCTTAAAAACTCTGATACATTCCTCTAATCATGGTAGAGTAAGAATAAGCAAAGCTTCTCTTGTTGACATTAGAACCTGTTTGCACAATGTACAAGAGAATATTGAGTTTTTGGAGCTTGAGACAAAGCTACAGCAGGAAGAATTACAGCAGTGGAGTCATCATTCTGAACCTGTTTCTGTTCAGAAGATTGAAACAAACTTCCATAAATAGTAAGACAATAATGTTACAGTTCATTCAGATTTAGTATGGGCCATAATGCAGCAGTTGTACATGCAGATGCATAAATTTAGTTTGCACATCCCAAGCCCATCATCAGACCTTGGGAATAGCTTGTCCACAACAAACACAGAACCAGTCTTGGATATGAGAAGGACTTGTCCTTTCATATTCCAGACTACTCAAAGCCCATTCAGTTTCAGAGTGTTGGATTCATTCATGACAGTTCACCTGCTCCTCATGACAGTTCACCTCCAGCTGTTCCAGAATCGGCCCCTCTTCCACAACAACAACAACAGCAGAATGTGAAATTCCAACACTGTGATCGAGTTGGCCATTTGAAAGATCACTATTTTGATCTTCATCCATGTAAGCACTGTCATAAAACCAGTCATTCTTCACACAGATGCTTCAAAAATAAACGTCCTGCAAGAACAAAGATTCATCTTGGATGGATCTCTTCTTGGCAATGGGCATCAACATCCAAGAATATATTCCAAACACATGTTAGAACTTATTCCAGAGTATTGAATAGTCTTGCAGTTGAGTTTTCTCCATCATCTCACCTTGTATCTGACAGGGGGGAAATGATGGTCATCTACAAGCTTCAAAGTCACATCAAGCGAGCCTCAGCCATAACCTGCCACACCAGTTTCAGAGTTGTAGCCAGAGACAAAGATGCTCATGAATATTCCTTCAGTTGGTAATTTGGGACACTTCCTCTAGCAGAAGACTTCAGCTTCTTTCCAGTTTCGAAAGAATTCTAGGAACAAAATTGAGAACGCTTACTCTAGCAGAAGACTCCAGCTTCTTGCCAGTTTTGGAAGAGTTCTAGGAATTGCATTAAGCATTCCAATGTTGTTGGTCATCCTTAAACCATCATAGGTTGAGACTTCCCTTTTCAGGTTGAAGTTCTCCCTTTTATGTGGGGTGAGACCTCCCTTTATTGGTTTAAGGTTTCCCTCTTCAAAACAATAGGAGCACTTCCTCTAGTAGAAGACTTCAGCTTCTTGCCAGTTTTGGAAGAGTTCCAAGAACTGCACTAAGCATTCTAGTGTTGGTGGTCATCCTTAAACCACCACCCTTTATACCAACATTTCAGAGAGCAAATTCAGCCTAGTGTTGCCATGCATTTTTGCACATTTTGTATTACAACTCTCTTCTTGGATTCATACATAACCCTTCGGATTAAGGGGGGGAATGTTGGACACCTAATCCTCAGTGGGTTAGTGTGGAAGCCAAATGGACAAAAGGAGTCCAAGAGACCTTGGGATGTGAAACCCAATGGTCACAACAATGTACTATAAATGTATATCAGTTGTTAATAAAAATGTATTGTCATGTTTTATCTTTCATATTTCTCTTGCTGCCCATGTGTGTTTAACACAAACGATGACTAAAACTTGCATATATATGAGTATTAGTAGCTAATTTACAGTATCTTATAACATGACCAACATTTTGGTCATATTTCTTTGGTCATTAATTTGTTTTATCAGGTTATCATATAGTAATATATTTTGTTGTATACTTGGTCATTAATTGTGGAAATTAATGACTAAATCAATGACTAAATTAATGACCAAATTTATGACTAAATATACTACTAGACAATAAAATTGAGACAACCAACTAATGACTAATTAAAAAACAACTAAAAGCTAGTCGCATTATAAGATACTGTAAATTAGCTACAACTGGTCATCGACTAGAAAATGGACATTTATATGTAGATTTTAGTCGTGTTTTTAGTAATTAATTATCCATTTTGTACTAGTGTATCCTAGTTTTAAACACTATCTAACTATGACTATACCCGGGAATAAAAGTAAAGTATGCGATCTACAATAATGTCCTAGAGAAATTGGTAATAAAGATCATTCAACTGCAATAAGAAGTGAAATCATTTTAACAATGATCGTTTTGGATAAATAGTTAGCCAAAACGATTGTGAAAGATATATCACATAAGAAATTGTTCATGTATTCAGCACAAAGTTTAGGCCATCACCATACAAAAGTGCAATAATGGTAACCAAGATTCAAACTTTCATACATAAGCAATTTGAAGAAAAGCTATTGCTTGATACATAAATAAAACAAAATCACAAGATAAAAGTACCATTTGTAATAAGTTCTGCTCATGTGTTTCAGCAATATCGACCTACTTCCAATCAATCCAACACCATCTAAGAGTACAAAAGTGCAATTTTAGTAGAACATGCCAGATAAAATGAAAATAAATCTTGTTCCATTCATTTCACCAGAACCTCCTCAAAGGTACAAAAGTGCATGTTTTGAAGATTGTTTCTGATAAAAATTCTGGACCCCTCTCTAAATGCATGAGAGGGGCTTAAATACTAAACTATAGGTCCTAAAAACAGATTATTTCAAAAACTAGTTGAGGAGGTTTAAACGACCTTCCTCAGATTATGCTAAATGAAACTTAAAATAGAAATAAAATATGGTGACTAACTCCTTTGTGTTTGATCCTTAAGATCACAGATATTTGTCATTGGTTTGAGCTGTGTCGGTTGGCCGATCACAAATTTCAACTGCCTAGTGAATACGACATTGGTCATTGTTGGCACCATTTTCTGTATGGAAGTGGTTAGGCATTGCAATATCATCCACTTGTTGTAAGGTTTAACTAGATATTGCCAGTATCATTCCTAGTTTAGCCTGGTCATTCCCCTAATTGCTTCCTCCCTTTCCTTTGTCGCCTATCTCCACTGTTGCTCGAGTTGTTTGAAATTTGAAAGAAAACCCAGTACAGTTTCTGCGACCAGGTTGGCGCTATGTAAATTTTCATTGATGTTTTCAATAAAATTGTTTGTTGCTACTGCTACGACCATTGTTGCCCTTTCTACTTGTTTGATCCGAGAATCCCAGTATACAAATAGAATTTCTTTATGTGATTCCTCTAGTTTCGGAAAATCAGCCTTCCTCCTGTCCTCTGAGTCCTGCCAGGTGATAAAGTTGAAAATTATTTTTAATATTTCATCATATTCAAGCCTCATGTCAACGACTTGGCTTGTCAGCTTGTCACTAATCTTGCAATAAGGACTTAACTACGAGATTCTCTGGCATAGAAGTTCTTTTTGGTGCATTAGTTGGGAGTTAAGGCTGAGTCCTTATATTATGAACTAATCAATTTGTGGATTTTCCTTATACTTATTTGTTATGGCTTGTATCCGCGCATCCTTTTCTGCTAGGTTGGCCTGATGTTTTATTTGCATCTGCTCGAATTCTTGTTGGAGCTTGGCTATTTGCAACTTTGCTTGTTGGTTAGATTTTTCTTGCTCTAACTATTGTTCCAACATCAGAATTTTATTTTCCTTTTCTCTAAGCAACGTTTGGACCTCTGTTGCTTTGTTAATAGTTGTTGTGGCATAGGCTTTTGCAAATTGTGACAATCTAGTAAGGTTATCAGATGGGTCGATGGGTGAATCTTTCCAGTCAATATCCATTGGTTCATTGTTGGGAGTGGTAACAGTTGTAGCATCCAACTTTATTTTCTTCCTTTGCCTTTTGATGACAGCTTTGTGGGTTGAGCTATAGAACACATCTAAGGGTGGAATTTGCTCAATTCTCAAAACAATTTTAGAGGTGGGAGTGGCAGGAATGAGCTCTACTTCTTGAGTACTTACAGTTTTCTCTACTATAACTTCTTGAGTTTCTTTGTGATGTGGAGTTTGTACCTCAGGTGTTTGTTCTTCTATACAGAGCTTTTTATTAAAATGCTCCCATTCTTTCTCTAAATCAATAATCGAGGGTTTTCTGACTAGGTGGAGGTAGAGTGAATTTCAGCCTATTTCTTAGCTGAGGTTTGCTCAGCTGCTTTCTCTGTAGACCCGATTGTGTCCTTTTCTGACTCCTTACTTTTATTTCCCCCATTCTGGGACTATTGCTCTGAGTGCTCTGACTCATGAGTAGACTTCACCTGAGACTCTGCTTTGGAGTCATCTTTAGAATTTTCTCTAGAGCTCTGCTCTAAGCTTACACTGGGAGTTGGCTCCCTTATTGGTTCAATCTGTAATTGGTCCAATGGGACCTTTAATAATCTTCTTTCTCTGTATTCATGAAAGGCTTCAAGATCACCTGGGGAAAAAAGTAGTGATGCCATATGCTTCACGTCTGAGAATGTCTCTTTCTGTAGGAAGACGTCATCAAATGCATCTTCCTCATGGGTGAAGACCTTCACTTTCACCATGGTAGTGAAATCTTTGGCAGTGTTGTTTGGGTCATACTTCCTTCCTGGGAATGTAGGTAGTTTTAGAGATTTCATGATCTCTGCTTCTTTGCATGCATGTCCAAAATTGTGTAGTGCAAATGCACCACACTACAACAAAAGTGTAGGCCAAATGGTTTTTTCTGCACCTTTAGTCCTTTAACAATGTAAACTTTGAAATGGGAACTATAAACTCAAAACGTGAACTATCGCAAAAAAAAACCCCGGAAAAACATCAAAAACAGTGCTAAAAAGGAAAATGTTGATGCTGAAATAACACCTTTTTTTCTAGGGTAAATTTTCAACATGTTTTAAAAATGGCAGTTAAAACAATTTTTTTGTGCAAAAATTGTCCAAAAAACACCCTCAAAGAAAAAAGTGTTGATGTTCGAATAACATTTTGCCAAAAACACCCTCAAAATAAAAAGTGTTGATGTTCAAATAACACTTTTTTTCTCAATGGTAAATTTTGTGCAAAAAACTCCCTCAAAATGAAAAGTGTTGACGCTGGAATAACACTTTTTTTTTTTCGAGGGAAAATTTTCAACAATTCGAAATAATGGCGTAAAATATTTTATCATGACTCCAAAACATATTAAAATTTCAAAAGAATAATGGAAAAACAATGAAAACACACAAAACAAAAAAAGTTAAAAAAATAACAAAATGTAAATTAAAATATATATTTAAAAAAAAAAGGAATTAAAAAAAAATCAATCATAAAATTGTGAAACACAAAAACAAAAACAAAATTAACCTATAAAATATAAGAATTAAAAAACTAAAATACATATATATAAACAAACAAGTAGTGAAGAAAACATATTTTAAAAGAAAATGTAAAATATATATATATATATATATATATATATATATATATATATATCTTGTAAGCCATAAAAAAATTTGGAAAAAAAACAAAACAAAACAAAAAATATGGAAAAATAAAAATAAAAATTTAAAAGAAACTATAAAACTAAATAAGTAAAAAAACTAAAAAAAAAATGAAAATTAGAAACAAACTAGATTTAAAAAAAAAGAAACAAAATTAACAAATAAAATTTAGAAACTACTAAAATTAAGATTAAAAACATTTAAAAAAAACCCATAAAAACAAAATATACTTAAATTAAAAAACAAAAAGAAATCGAAAACCAATTAAAAAGTAAAATAAATAAATATATATATATATATATATATATATATATATATATATATATATATATATATAAATTAAAAAAAAAAAAAAATTTACATTTAAATTTAAAACAAAATATATATATTTTATATTAAAAAAAATAAAAACATTTAAAAATTTTATTAAAAAAAAAACAATTTCAAAACCATTTAAAAAACAAATATTTTTTATCTAAAACAAAATAAAAAATTTATCAACAAATTTTTATTAAATAAACTTTTAAATCTCTTTTTAAACAATTTTTTTCTTATTTAAAAAAAAATGGACTCTTTCAGTTGTCCGTGGTGGCGCGGCTGTGGGCGGAGGTGTTGGAATCTACCAGCCACCATTGGACCACCCATGGTGGCACAGTTGTGGGAAGAGGAGCTGCATGCAGCCCTTTTGCCCAGGGCCACGCCACCACTGGCGGCCAGGCGAACCCGTGTAATGTCTCTATTCATAATTTTTTTTTTTTACTTGGTATTACCACAGTATGACTGTGTTCCATGTCAGCATGACTGGTTAAATTAACGCAGTATTTATTGCACAAGCCATTTCTACCGTTTTCTGGGCAACCAATTGGTGGATTCCCCGGTGGTAATAAAGGCTCGGTGTTGTGGGGAAAAGTATCCGATGCGGATGACACTAACCCTTTCTAAAGGTGACAGACTTTAGCAACAACTGAATGACAAAGTTTTCATGTTCATCTTTATAAAAGCACAGAGAGAATAGAAAGAGGATCAACCAACCTGGTGTCTTGCGCTTAGTCGATCCTTGTCCTTCTCGCTTTGTATCCCGTTCCCAGCTCTTTACTCTCGAAGCCGATCCAGCTACACACAGAATCTGCACAACAAAAGGGAGCAAACTACGAGATACAAGCAATCATAATTGAAGCATGGATTAGGTTGCATCAAATATACATGTAAACACAAAAGCATCTATGTAAAACAAGTATATAGAAGAACATGCAAACTTTATTGATAGAAAGTAACAGGGTTCCAGAGGAAGTTACAACCAATGATGTTGGCCCCAATCCAGCAGCACCTCCTCGGTAGCAAGAACTCTCTTCTTCACCTCTAGTAAAACAATCACCCAATAATCCTGGCAGTATACCAACAGCACCTCCTTGCTTATACAAAATTCCAGCCTCCCTAGACCTCATAGAAGAGCTCTATATATAGGAGAGAAGAGGAACGGATGAGTCAGCTTGAGACTGACATGAAGCTGCCTTGTGTCCTCTCCATCTTCAGTTAATCTTCAGTTCCTGTGTCCACTTGGAGATCCTTGCTTACACATGGTGATCAAGTACCTCTTACTCATCACAGGGCGAATCTCATGACCCAAGTGTCAGTTTGGAAGCTTCCTGGGCAATTGACACCTTGCAGGATGACTGTGCCACTTGGCCAATCTCGCCCAGCGCAGGTAGCCTTCATTGTTTTTGACTTCCAGCGCAGGTACAGAGTGGGACAGTTGCAATACAGCGCAGAAGCTCAGTTAAGCAGCTGACATGATCCAAAATAAGCCTGTTCTGAAGTGTTTTCAGGTGGAGAACTGATTGGAAGTGCTGTTGATTGATGACCTTGTTCTTTTAGGGGTAAGAACAACATGTTTAGGGACTGAGGATCCCTGTAATTATCGACATTTCCTGCTCCTTGACGCGAGGCACAAAAATGTCTATAATAGTTGCCCCCTAAAGTATGAGGCCGTTAATCGGGTGAAATGCTTTAGCTAGAGGGTCCGAAGTTCGTTCCAGTGCTGAGGAGAGTGCCCTGTAATACAATACAATACAATACATTATCTTTCATTCATCATTATTCTCATGATCTAGCTGAGGCGGGTATTCCCATGCTCAGCTTTCTATAAATACATTTTGGTACATATGACAGACGATCGTCTGAAGACAGACTGATAATCTTCCGCTAAAATTATCATCCTTTGAGGAGGATGATCATCTGTTGCAATGATGTACATGGCAAATGCTTTTATATTTCCTGAATATATATCGCAGCCCGGATGGATGAAACTAGATCCGGGGTCTTCAAACTCGTTCGATCTTTACTCCAAGTACAAGTCGATCCATGTGAGAATTACGCTGAAGTCGAACATGGAAAGACATCGCTTGATTACCGGTCAATAATGAAAACCGTTAACAAGCGCGAGAGGAATCACCAATAATGACGATGACCCTCAAGGTACGACAGTACAATTCACGTGGCGTGAATAAAGGACTTGGCGTCGAACGCCACGCAAAATCTTCTGGTCGAAGGTCATTGATGTATACCTGTCGCCGGAAGTGAGAAACTTGCCATTGAGGCATGCAAGCTTCAAAGTACTGATGGGGGTGTTCCTAGATCGACTTCTTGGATAATGAGCTGAAGTCGACAAGAAGTGATCCGTCAAAGGAGGGCCTTGATGAATCCCACATCAATGACACGGAACGGAGCTAATGATTTAGTGGAGGTGAAACAAACTGTGACATATGATTCAGGGTGGCGATCATGAAATGGATGAAGGAAAATGTATGGTAGTGGATGGGACACGGTTGACACTTTCTGAATGACCCCTCTTGAACATATAACGACACTGATGTGATGGATCGGTAGCATTACCCCGAATGGATGGTGTGGCGAGGACCATGGTGATGAAACCGGTGAATGAGACAACCCAACCCGATGTGATACGGAAGAAAAGTGTCATGTTCAAGAGTGACTTGCTACCTCTAAACTTTGATGTTCTCCCAATTTTTCCCCAGTCATTTCTGACCAGTACCTCTTTATTTTTGTCAAGCTTGAGGAGGATAACATATGCTTGTTCTATAACCTGCCCTTCGGGCAAGCCCATCGCTAAGATTTAACGAGCCTAGCGATAGGGAAACTCTTTCTCGTCTAAAGACAAGTTTGTCGCTATTTAATCATTTTAACGAGTCTAACGACAAGGAAAACTCGGTCCTTTTCATTTTTAGAGAGTCTAAAAAGGTACAGAAAGTCAACTCCATAATTCCTTTTTCGTCAGCTAATCCCTTAAGTCCGAAAAAGTATAAAACAATACAGAAGGGATGGCTGTTCGGTATTTTTAATGAGCTGAACCAGGCAAGCGCTCGATCCTTTTGTGCAATAATCCCTCAAGTCCAAAAAGATTAAAATTTAGAGGAGGGATAGCGTTCCGGTCATTTTAACGAGCTGGAAGGCCAAAACTCGGCAAACTTTTCATATTTTACGAGTCAGTGAAAAGAGCTGAAAGAAGACTCGTCTTTTGAGGAACGAGTGATAAACAGGGATAGCTACAGATTCCAGGTACAGGTTGGAAATTCCAATCACGGCAGTGTCACAAGGATGGCTAGATGAAATCACTCTTCGCAGCTGTTTCTCAAAAGAGGTAAACACACCAATGGAAGTGAATGATCGGCCAAATGAACGGTGGAGGTGGTGGATGAAAACACGATCAAGGTTCTTATGGCTAATGAATTTACGATCTCAAAAGGTTATTTACCGGTTCATTTTTTCCATGAGCTTGAACTCTGGGGGAAACATTTTCTCACACTTTTCTATTTTTTAACGCCAGTTTGTTGTGGGGAAAAGTATCCGATGCGGATGACACTAACCCTTTCTAAAGGTGACAGACTTTAGCAACAACTGAATGACAAAGTTTTCATGTTCATCTTTATAAAAGCACAGAGAGAATAGAAAGAGGATCAACCAACCTGGTGTCTTGCGCTTAGTCGATCCTTGTCCTTCTCGCTTTGTATCCCGTTCCCAGCTCTTTACTCTCCAAGCCGATCCAGCTACACACAGAATCTGCACAACAAAAGGGAGCAAACTACGAGATACAAGCAATCATAATTGAAGCATGGATTAGGTTGCATCAAATATACATGTAAACACAAAAGCATCTATGTAAAACAAGTATATAGAAGAACATGCAAACTTTATTGATAGAAAGTAACAGGGTTCCAGAGGAAGTTACAACCAATGATGTTGGCCCCAATCCAGCAGCACCTCCTCGGCAGCAAGAACTCTCTTCTTCACCTCTAGTAAAACAATCACCCAATAATCCTGGCAGTATACCAACAGCACCTCCTTGCTTATACAAAATTCCAGCCTCCGTAGACCTCATAGAAGAGCTCTATATATAGGAGAGAAGAGGAAAGGATGAGTCAGCTTGAGACTGACATGAAGCTACCTTGTGTCCTCTCCATCTTCAGTTAATCTTCAGTTCCTGTGTCCACTTGGAGATCCTTGCTTACACATGGTGATCAAGTACCTCTTACTCATCACAGGGCGAATCTCATGACCCAAGTGTCAGTTTGGAAGCTTCCTGGGCAATTGACACCTTGCAGGATGACTGTGCCACTTGGCCAATCTCGCCCAGCGCAGGTAGCCTTCATTGTTTTTGACTTCCAGCGCAGGTACAGAGTGGGACAGTTGCAATACAGCGCAGAAGCTCAGTTAAGCAGCTGACATGATCCAAAATAAGCCTGTTCTGAAGTGTTTTCAGGTGGAGAACTGATTGGAAGTGCTGTTGATTGATGACCTTGTTCTTTTAGGGGTAAGAACAACATGTTTAGGGACTGAGGATCCCTGTAATTATCGACATTTCCTGCTCCTTGACGCGAGGCACAAAAATGTCTATAACAGTTGCCCCCTAAAGTATGAGGCCGTTAATTGGGTGAAATGCTTTAGCTAGAGGGTCCGAAGTTCGTTCCAGTGCTGAGGAGAGTGCCCTGTAATACAATACAATACAATACATTATCTTTCATTCATCATTATTCTCATGATCTAGCTGAGGCGGGTATTCCCATGCTCAGCTTTCTATAAATACATTTTGGTACATATGACAGACGATCGTCTGAAGACAGACTGATAATCTTCCGCTAAAATTATCATCCTTTGAGGAGGATGATCATCTGTTGCAATGATGTATATGGCAAATGCTTTTATATTTCCTGAATATATATCGCAGCCCGGATGGATGAAACTAGATCCGGGGTCTTCAAACTCGTTCGATCTTCACTCTAAGTACAAGTCGATCCATGTGAGAATTACGCTGAAGTCGAACATGGAAAGACATCGCTTGATTACCGGTCAATGATGAAAACCGTTAACAAGCGCGAGAGGAATCACCAATAATGACGATGACCCTCAAGGTACGGCAGTACAATTCACGTGGCGTGAATAAAGGACTTGGCGTCGAACGCCACGCAAAATCTTCTGGTCGAAGGTCATTGATGTATACCTGTCGCCGGAAGTGAGAAACTTGCCATTGAGGCATGCAAGCTTCAAAGTACTGATGGGGGTGTTCCTAGATCGACTTCTTGGATAATGAGCTGAAGTCGACAAGAAGTGATCCGTCAAAGGAGGGCCTTGATGAATCCCACATCAATGACACGGAACGGAGCTAATGATTTAGTGGAGGTGAAACAAACTGTGACATATGATTCAGGGTGGCGATCATGAAATGGATGAAGGAAAATGTATGGTAGTGGATGGGACACGGTTGACACTTTCTGAATGACCCCTCTTGAACATATAACGACACTGATGTGATGGATCGGTAGCATTACCCCGAATGGATGGTGTGGCGAGGACCATGGTGATGAAACCGGTGAATGAGACAACCCAACCCGATGTGATACGGAAGAAAAGTGTCATGTTCAAGAGTGACTTGCTACCTCTAAACTTTGATGTTCTCCCAATTTTTCCCCAGTCATTTCTGACCAGTACCTCTTTATTTTTGTCAAGCTTGAGGAGGATAACATATGCTTGTTCTATAACCTGCCCTTCGGGCAAGCCCATCGCTAAGATTTAACGAGCCTAGCGATAGGGAAACTCTTTCTCGTCTAAAGACAAGTTTGTCGCTATTTAATCATTTTAACGAGTCTAACGACAAGGAAAACTCGGTCCTTTTCATTTTTAGAGAGTCTAAAAAGGTACAGAAAGTCAACTCCATAATTCCTTTTTCGTCAGCTAATCCCTTAAGTCCGAAAAAGTATAAAACAATACAGAAGGGATGGCTGTTCGGTATTTTTAACGAGCTGAACCAGGCAAGCGCTCGATCCTTTTGTGCAATAATCCCTCAAGTCCAAAAAGATTAAAATTTAGAGGAGGGATAGCGTTCCGGTCATTTTAACGAGCTGGAAGGCCAAAACTCGGCAAACTTTTCATATTTTACGAGTCAGTGAAAAGAGCTGAAAGAAGACTCGTCTTTTGAGGAACGAGTGATAAACAGGGATAGCTACAGATTCCAGGTACAGGTTGGAAATTCCAATCACGGCAGTGTCACAAGGATGGCTAGATGAAATCACTCTTCGCAGCTGTTTCTCAAAAGAGGTAAACACACCAATGGAAGTGAATGATCGGCCAAATGAACGGTGGAGGTGGTGGATGAAAACACGATCAAGGTTCTTATGGCTAATGAATTTACGATCTCAAAAGGTTATTTACCGGTTCATTTTTTCCATGAGCTTGAACTCTGGGGGAAACATTTGCTCACACTTTTCTATTTTTTAACGAGCATAAATTCAGGCCTAAAACTGCTCGAATTTCGCGTTTATTTTTTAACGAGCATGAACTATATGCTAAAACTGCTCGATATACCAGTCATAAGAATGCCTCCTATAAGGACCAATTTTTATAGAGCTTATGCCTTACTACAGCTATGCTCTTATTTTGGCAAATTTTACTTCTGCCCCACAGGCTTTCTTTCATGTAAGTTTGGAAACGGCTAATCTTAAAACCAGAGAAATAACCGCCCCTAGCTTGCACTCCAGAAAGTTTGCATGCCCCCAGGTATAGGATAGAATTTCGAGGTTGCCCCTCCTCTCTCCTACTTCTGCTTTTCTTTGGGTGTTCACAGTTATTTGTCATCTTGCTAATCTAATGCTAACGATACTTGTCTTCTCGTTATTTTAAGGGGTCTTACGCAGTACTTAGACTTCCTGTCGGCCCACTTTTAACAAATAGCTATTGTGACAATAGAAGAACACTACTCAAAGATAAAACATTGGTATTATCGAGGGAGGCTTGCCTCTTTCTTATTATCCGAAGAGTGGTTCTATTCGCTGCCGCAAATCAATCTCTTTCTTCGGCGGTGTCTATCATTGGGTTGTCCAAAGATGGTTACCCTCTGTCACAACAATACGGTCTCCTTCTTAGTTTACTGCCCCTGCTTATCCTTCAAAACATATGTTTCGATGGGCGAGGCTTGAATTTAAAGATGGTGACTACTTGTTATAATAAGGGAATTCCTACTTGGGCATTGCCCACTTTTTAGACAAAGGTGAATGATTCCCAAACACATAACTTTAACAAAAGATCATTATTCCAGAACAACCCCACTTCCTTCGGACGGGGTACGGACTAGTCATGTTCTCCTGCGGAAATTCTTCCTTATACCCGGAGTTTCTTCTGCCCGAAGCAGACCAGGGTGCATGCCCCCTGGGTCCTAGTCTTTCTTTCCGAATTACTCGCGCTCATCGGGAAGGAGGACTGGGGGCGGAGGCGAATCTTGAGTGAACAGACCATTTAGGATTGGTATTTGACTATTTGCGATGCGAGATCCCGGAAATGAAAGCTGGTCTACGAGCTTGACCACCCTTCCTTCGTGTGGAAAACACATTACTCTAAAGAGTGAGGAGACTATCGCTCCCATGCAATAAATATAGTCGCGTCCAAGGAGTAGGTTATAATCCAAGGGTCCTTGAACTACCAACACGTTCATCCTGACGGTCTTCCCCTTCAATGTAACAGGTACATCGGGGAGGATTCCTAATGGTCGACTGGTTCCTTTATCAAAACCTGAGAGATTTCTCAACTCAGGTAAAAGCGCTGGGGAACCGAGTGCTTTCCAAGCAATAGAGGAAAGGATACTCACAGACGCCCCTTCATCAATGATAGTACCAGCCATAACCATTCTATAGATCTGGACAATGATTCTAAATGGTGTACTGGCTGGTAACCGGGGTCTGCCTAGTTGATTCCAATCAAAGGATACAACCAGGTTGCTTGGTGGTGGGACCGAATATACGGCCGGATACGACTCAGATGATGTTCCTTCCTGCGATAAAGGAATGGGCGCATTGCCCGGATGCTCGTCGGAGTCGGTGCTGATAAAGAGAACTTGGATGGTGTCATCCTTGTTCTCATCAGTGAGGGTGTCACATGAAGACGACACTTCGGTGACGGTGTCATTTGAAGACGGGTCTTCAATGACGGAGTCATTGGACGATAGAACCTTTGAAGGAAGAACCGGGTCAACTGCCGTTTCGACCTTTAGACTTTCGTCTGGTCTAGATTCGGTAGGTTCACTCTCAATGACTGACACATCAGCTGACCACTTGAGTGGTTCAACTGGATTTTCAACTATCGAGGGATTAGGCGCGAGTTTTCGGTATCCAGGCGGAAGTTGCACCGGTGACACCGGGCGATCTTCCAAAACTCTCTTTGCCTCATCTAAGAATGGACATTTGTGGATGGCATGGTGACCTTCACACAATAGACAGGGTGATCTTGGTCCCCTTCTTCGTCCTTCACTCTCGCTAGTTGAGGGAATGCAATCAACTTGACCACCAGAGGTTGATGCTACCGGATTGTGCAACCTCGGGGACCAGTCCCTTAGTATCCGGGGAATACAAGGACAATCACGATGGAAATGGATCCCTTTGCAAATGACACATGGCGATTTAGGCCCGGTCGGTGCAGTGTGTGGGTTTTTGTCAGTTTTCTTCTGCTTGCCCCCAGTCGCCTTCGCCAGAGGCTCCTTCTGCTTCTTCCCTTTCTTCTTCTTTTCCTTCTTCTCCTTGGGAGGCTGACTTTTGCCGGCTCTACCCTGCGAAGATGAAGGATCAGAGGAAGTATCACAAGAGGTAGAAGGCTGGTGGGTAGTTCTAGATTGTTCTGACAGTTGATTCGACTGCTCAGGATTAGTGGCGATTTGGACAACATTAGTTGAAAAGAGCCAAACAGGAAGGCCGATTGTCAATCCTGGAAGTGACAATGTAGCCATATGAGGCGCACCAACATCTCCCCAAGAGGAGAAGGGATTTGGACTTCCGCCAAGGTTACTTCCTTGGTTGGTGGGCTCCATACTTTTCAACTGAAAGATCAACGTGGGAATAACAGGTGATTATGTTCCGCTTTAAAATAAGTTTTATTTACGACGCTTTTAGACACAAACTTGCTTTTTCATGTTTTAAGAGTCGAGAAAAAGCTAAAGATGACTCTAGTCGCCTTCGATGTATTAACGAGCCCGAAGTGACAAATGCTCGGTTGGACCTTTTCAGTTATAGAGTTTGAAAAGGGCCAAAAGAAACTGCTCTGGAGATCTAGGCAGAGGGTGTGCCAAACCTTTCGCGAAACCACAGAATACGTTTTACGGTACGGGTGGTCGATCTTCGTGAATGCTGTGTTCACTGCATCGCGATCAGTAGGGCAGCCGACACGGTTTCCTAAGGATAAAGGATAAAAGCCTATAGGGGTCTCCCAATATACGCGACGGTACGCGGGAGCTCAAATCCGTGTTAGTGCCACCGACTCTCAGGAGGAATCACCCACCTTCGTAGAGATCGACAGTCACTATGTTTAACGACGCTGGAACACGTCTCTACCTAGACCTCTAGATGTTTGCGTTAAATTCCAAAGCGTTGTTATGTAAATTGAGTTTATTTTAATGTTGATCTTCCTTAACAGTTTGCCTTTCAGGTTCGCCACGAGATGTATATATACAACTTCCTATATGCAATCTAAGAATGAGAAGCAAAATCTTTTCAATCTTTCAACTTTGAAAACCTTAATCTACTTGAGGAAAGAGCAAGACACAACTTTTTCCACAGATCAAAGAACACACACTAAAATGCACATTTTCCTAAATCGTCAAGCATACAGTCAAATGCAAAATGCACAATGCATGTATTTCTTTTCGTTATCC
This sequence comes from Pinus tabuliformis, assembly GCA_031772625.1. Classification (NCBI taxonomy): domain Eukaryota; kingdom Viridiplantae; phylum Streptophyta; class Pinopsida; order Pinales; family Pinaceae; genus Pinus; species Pinus tabuliformis. The sequence goes on along the minus strand of CM062805.1, from coordinate 627,428,516 downwards.
TTAATGTTGATGCTTAACAAAAGGAAACCGTTGTATGATTTTTGAATCAACTTTCAAGTAAAAATAAACAAGCTTGTCCACAATCAAAAGAACACCTTATGAAAGACTTGTTTTAAATACAAGAAAAGTATAGATTCAAACCATAAAGTGAGAAGCAAACCAATCCAAAACAGCTATGAACAGTAATAACACTAACTCATAAGATCGCAATCTAAGAGGCCACAGCTACTAGGTTCGCTTTTCACAATGGGAAATTGTAACTGAAACAAGAAATACTGAAAGAACGTTTACAATTTCATCACACAACTGAGGCGGAATAATGTCAAGGAGATAAGGTCTACAGCAAATACAATAACCAGCAAGCAATCAGCCAAAAACAAGTGCAAACAGGGCCAAGACACAAAGGAAGAGCTGAGCTAGACTAAGGCCAACTGGACCAGCGCAGGCACTGGTCTGCCAATCTCACTCTCAGCGCAGTTCCCGAAGGGAGCACCTGCGCTGTAATGCAGACTGCCTGTGGACAACCTGCACTGACTTGCGAGAGTTACGTCTGCTAAGAATTCCGGGTCATAAAAAGCTCAAAAATGTACTGTTTTGACTGAAATAAAATGCTATGGGTTAAGTACAGGCTAAGGGATGATCAAGAGGATAAAGATCTATCACAAAGAGTAAGGATTCATCTGTAGATTAGCTCTTTAAATCTTGAATTTGCTCAGCAAAGGAGCAAGAGTAGCAAAAACCCTCTACTTCGCTTTTGATAGAGTCAAAAGCTTTTCGATTCGGTACTCCTTTCTTCAAGAAATTAATAGCAAAATACTACAACAACAAGATACTAGGACCTCCCCAGCGGAGTCGCCAGTTTGTTGTGGGGAAAAGTATCCGATGCGGATGACACTAACCCTTTCTAAAGGTGACAGACTTTAGCAACAACTGAATGACAAAGTTTTCATGTTCATCTTTATAAAAGCACAGAGAGAATAGAAAGAGGATCAACCAACCTGGTGTCTTGCGCTTAGTCGATCCTTGTCCTTCTCGCTTTGTATCCCGTTCCCAGCTCTTTACTCTCCAAGCCGATCCAGCTACACACAGAATCTGCACAACAAAAGGGAGCAAACTACGAGATACAAGCAATCATAATTGAAGCATGGATTAGGTTGCATCAAATATACATGTAAACACAAAAGCATCTATGTAAAACAAGTATATAGAAGAACATGCAAACTTTATTGATAGAAAGTAACAGGGTTCCAGAGGAAGTTACAACCAATGATGTTGGCCCCAATCCAGCAGCACCTCCTCGGCAGCAAGAACTCTCTTCTTCACCTCTAGTAAAACAATCACCCAATAATCCTGGCAGTATACCAACAACACCTCCTTGCTTATACAAAATTCCAGCCTCCCTAGACCTCATAGAAGAGCTCTATATATAGGAGAGAAGAGGAAAGGATGAGTCAGCTTGAGACTGACATGAAGCTGCCTTGTGTCCTCTCCATCTTCAGTTAATCTTCAGTTCCTGTGTCCACTTGGAGATCCTTGCTTACACATGGTGATCAAGTACCTCTTACTCATCACAGGGCGAATCTCATGACCCAAGTGTCAGTTTGGAAGCTTCCTGGGCAATTGACACCTTGCAGGATGACTGTGCCACTTGGCCAATCTCGCCCAGCGCAGGTAGCCTTCATTGTTTTTGACTTCCAGCGCAGGTACAGAGTGGGACAGTTGCAATACAGCGCAGAAGCTCAGTTAAGCAGCTGACATGATCCAAAATAAGCCTGTTCTGAAGTGTTTTCAGGTGGAGAACTGATTGGAAGTGCTGTTGATTGATGACCTTGTTCTTTTAGGGGTAAGAACAACATGTTTAGGGACTGAGGATCCCTGTAATTATCGACATTTCCTGCTCCTTGACGCGAGGCACAAAAATGTCTATAACACTCGGTCCTATCTATTCATCGTTCATTCACCTAATTCACCTTGGGAAACAACACCTAGCTATCCGTGAATTGTGAATGTGTGACTTGGATTGACATGTGGCATTTGTTATTAATTAAATACTGAGTTTGTACACTTGGTATAATTCTTACTGCGTGGCACAAGCAAACTTGATCATCACAGCCACCATCCTCAGGCTGGCCATCAAATCGACGAATATCATGGAGGTTTACAGATCTATGGTTCAAAGTTCTCCTCAGGATTATGTCATCCATATCTTGATTGATATACTGTTTCTTGTGTTGGCATCGACTCCATTTCACTGTTGTTTTTTTTTTGCGACCTGTTTGGCTATTGTTCCAGGACCATAATGGTTTAGAAGCTACTGGACAACAGATTATGGCATCTGCTCGTCCTAGTGGAGCCCCGGGTAAGTACTCTAGTTTTTAGCATTATAATTTTTCTACCATTGAACTTTTCCCTTGATGCCCTATCTAACCAACGGATTATTGTGGTTGATCGTAGGGCCCTTCTCCTAGACTCTGGAGCTATTCGCTAAGGATGCGTGGTGGTCATTTACCAGACTCGCGGCCAAATTTCCAGGTAAGAGGTTATCTGCAGGTACTAGGTTTTACTCCCCTACATCCTGGCAAGGATTCTTGGTTCCACAAAATTTCCTAAGCTGTCTCACGGATGGCTCGCAGTCTTTTGAGTTAGAGGCTTATGAATGTTACCAGCTGAGTACCATGGATGTCTGAAACCCTTCTGTGGTATTTGCATCGAGGGTCTGCCTCCAACATGGGGCTTGGACAGTGACTGTTTCAACTGAATCAATGCATTATTACTTGCCAAGGTTTGACCCCGTGGCTCACCTAGTTGTTTATAAATTTCAATGTACATAAGAACTATTTGAAATACCAGTCATGTTCCAGTTAATTTACTGTTCTCTTTATGTATCTATTTTACATGTCCAAATGTGCATATGACCCAAGGGTTTTTGAATCTGGTTGGCTATCAACCGAGCTATGACTATTATATATAATTCATGTGTAATTTTGTTCATAGTTTCTTGCTTGAAGAAGAAGATTACGACGATAACAGCTTCTGTCAAATTCTCTGTTTGTTCTTTTTATGGTTTATAAAGAGTTTCAGGGAACCCACTTAATCTCACTGTTATCAGAGAATTTCCAAGGATTGTTGTCCTTATCTATCTGTATTTCTTTATTTTTCATTTATATGGTTAACAAGATTAGTCATAGCCTCGTACTATGTAACAACTATTCCTTGTATTTCACTAATAGCAGAATTTGTTAAACAGAATTTTCCCCCCATAGTCTTGAAGGTGTCTACTGTTATTGTAATGAGAATATTCAATATAGTATCTACTAAATTCATTTTTAAAGTTTTGAGTATCCAATCGTTCGCTAGTCTGTGAAGGAATGTTTATTTAAATTGAAATTGCACTTAGCCTTCTCTTTTCTAGAGATTGTCGCTCTACTGCAGTTTCTACCATGTTCATTTATCTAGCTTAGTTTTTGCCAATTCACACGTCAGGCCCTTCTATTTCCCATGCCTCCAGGGTGGAAGGTCTTAGGGTTTATTGTCCATTTTTCGCCTGTACAATACTATCGAATGCATGTATATCTGAATATATTTTTTTTATCTTTATTTTATACAGTGTCAGCTTCAGTTTTTCTACATGCCCGAATTACTTAATAGAGGGAAAACATTTCTGTCGGGTCATTAAATAACCCCCCCCACCCTTAAGGGTTTCTCTGACGAACAGGGATTCCATGGTCCACACATTTTATGAACCTACAATTGTTCTGCTGTGACACTGTTACAAATTAGTTTTTTATACCCTATGAGGGTTCTAGTTTTACTTCCCTTTCTCATTCCCCTTTTAAATGCAGATAACAATTAATCACTCTATTACCATTATTTCTAAGTTTCCCCTTTGGTTGAGAGTTATAGCTGCACTAATTTGTATTGTTACGGTTCTCAAATTATAAATGGCACAAACTTGATTAATGGCATAAACTTAATTAGGCACCTCAGTGGTAATTTCCATACCTGTCTGCACGTTGTTCTAGTCTGACTACAACTGAGTTGCTCACCTCTTCTTCCTGTATCGCTGTGCTCTGCGTAGTTTTACAGAAGCGGAACTTTCTCTTGTCCTCTGCTTCCAATCTTCCACCCAACCTCGAGATTCGTCTTTCGGGACCAGAATCTCTCCCTTGTGCTCTCTTGTAGGACCGCTGTCCTCGACAAGATATTGGCACCTAGTGCCTGGCTATATGGTCCTTACTAGTCTTAGCCTCTATTCTTTTCTTTTGTTTTTTTTTTCTCTGCGTGTCCCCATAGCGCAAACTGACCTCCTTTCCCCCTTCTCCTCTAGAAACTTTCACAGTTAGGGGAGGTGGTTGGGGTTGCAGTTCGCTACAACCGTTTTTCCCCAACTTCCCTCTCAGAAGTTTCCAGCTTTCTCCAAGAAAACATTTCTTGTTTATTAAAGAAATAAAAAAAATATTATTAAATTCTAAAACAGTAAATAATGTCATATTCAATTTTTTAACCACAGTAAAATCAAATATTTACATTTTCCTGGGGCATTACATCTCCCCCTCCTGAAATTTGACATCGTCCCGAGTCGACCAAGAACAACTCCAGATAATCTTTCTTCATGAGCTCTTCATCCTCCCAGGTGGCCTCATCAGGCCCAAAGTACTTCCATTGCACTTTGACTTGGGTAATAGCTCGTTTACGTAGCTGTACTTCTCTCTGATCGAGAATGCTCAGTGGCTCGACCAAGACTTCTCCTTCTGGTTCGACCTGCAACATGAAATATTCTAAATTAGCTCCTTTTAAGAAAACTTTTAGACTGGTCTACTGGAAGTAATTCTCACCTGAATATCCTGCCATCTGATCACAAGTTTGGGATCATAAACATATTTTTTTAACATAGAGAAATGGAAGACATTGTGGACTCGGATGTGACTTGGTAGGGTGAGCTAATAAGCTACCGACCCAATTCTTTCCAAGACCTAGAATGGTCCACAATATCGGGGTGCCAACTTGGTACACCCGCTCCATTATAGTGTACTCCCCCTTGCTTGAATTCTGACATACACATGGTCACCGACTTGATATTCTTTAAACCTCCTCTTCCAGTCAGTAAAGTTCTTTTGCCTATCTTGAGCAGCTTTTAAATTATACCGTAATTTTTTGACCATTTCCTCCATTTCCTTAAGCATTTATGGTCCTAACCTTAATTTGTCCTCAGGTCCACCCCAGCTTGAGGGTGTGCGGCATTTCCACCCATACAGGACCTCAAAGGGGCTCATTTGTAATGAGGTATGATACCCGTTGTTGTATGCAAATTCAACCAAGTGAAAATACTCCTCCCACTACATTGGTTGCTCCATTACATATGCCCTTAACATGTCTTCTACCACTATAATAGAATCGTTATTCTTCTTTGTCTTAGGAAGCCCTGTTATAAAATCCATAGAAATGGTTTCCCACTTCCATTCTGGAATGGGTAAGGGTTGTAATAGCCCCTCTGGATGTTGATGCTCTGCCTTAATTTGTTAGCACTCCAAACACCGTGCTAAATACTTGGCCACATTCTTCTTCATACCTGGCCAATAGTACTCTTTTTGAAGCGCAGTGATCATTTTCTGATACCCTGGGTGTCCAACATAGTGACTAATGTGAAATTCATTCAAAATCATATTTTTAAGACTGTTTTGATTGGGTACATATAGCCTCTTTTTATAATACAACATTCCAGCATCATCTACCTCATAGCCTTGTCAGTTCCCCTCACTGGTAGACTGTTGTACTTGCTATTTTATTTGCTGGTATACATTATCTTGTTCTGTTTCCTTTTTTATCATTTCCTCGAAGGGGCTTTTCCATTTGCTAAAGGAAATTTCATAAAAACATTGTAATTTCCAACTTAAAGCATCTGCCACCCGGTTTTCTTTCCCCTTCAAGTGTTTGATATCAAAGTCAAAACCACTTAGGAAATCTACCCACCATGCTTGCCTCGCGTTTAAAGTGAGCTGGCTAAAATAATTGGTTAGACTGTGGTGGTCTGTCAGTAATAAAAATTTCCTTCCCATGAGATAGTGTCGCCACATCTTCAAAGTGTGTATGACGGCTGCCGGCTCTAAGTCATAAGCAGAATATTTCTGTTCGTGCTTTTTTAGTTTCCTTGACTTGTAAGCAGTTACTTTCCCTTCTTACATCAGCACGCCTCCCACACCTTCCTTTCTTGCTTCAGTGCACACCACATACTCCTTATTAGGATCAGCTATGCTCAAAATGGGTGCTGTGGTGAGCAGGTGCTTAAACTGCTCAAAACTCTTTTGACATTTTGGGGTCCATTTGAACGCTCTTCCTTTTTTTTATAAGGAAGTGATGGGGTATGCTTCTCTTGAGAAGCCTTCCACAAATCGTCTGTAATAACCGGCTAACCCCATAAAGGACTTGATGTCTACTACATCTTTCGGTACGGGCCACTCCATTATGGTCTTTATCTTTTAAGGGTCCACCGCGATCCCTTCCTTTGTGATTATATGTCCCAGATACTGTATTTCTTCCTTGAAGAAGTCCCACTTGCTAAACTTGGCACATTGTTTTCGGGAAAAGTGTCTATTCAGAACGACCCTATCCCACTGGGTTGTGACAGAGACCTCAGAAACAAACAAGGAAAACTATTCTTGTATTCTCCTTTATGAACTATAAACGAAGATGAATAGGATGAACCAACCTATGTCTTGCAGTAGTCCTTTGATCCAATCTCTCTTCTCTTTGGCAGCTCCCAGCTATCCGTTCCCTCACTTGCCCAGCGTCACCAAGTTCCTGCAAGTTCACAGAAGATAGAAACTACACAAAGACATGGATTTATGTTCATAAAAAGCTTAGGATCAGATTTAAGCTAAACATACAAATATAACACACATCAGATATACAAGCATGTAGGAGAAACTCAAATAGTTTTATTGATAAAACAAGAAGATCCAGGAGGAGTTACAACCGATGATTCCTGATCCAGCATCAACCTCCCAGCACAGAATCCCTTCTTCACCTCCAACAAAGCATAAACCACCCAATACTCTGATATCTATCACAAAACCAACAACAATTCTCTGCAATGTACAAAATTCCAGCCTCCAGATCTCTTGGTGAGGGATCCATATATAGATGTATGCAAAGAGGATGAGTCAGCTCATGAATTGATTAGTGGCTTCTCTCTGTCAGTTCTTGCTTCCACTTGGAGACTGAGAGCCTCTTACTCATCACTGGTCGAATTCAGTGAGGCAAGTGTCATTGGAGAAGATTCTGGAAGCTTCCATTGTCTCTCCACCTCGTGGAATGACTCTGACAATTGTCATTTCCCGCCCAATGCACCCTGGTAGTGCATTCAAGTGCATTGCAATGCATCTAGCCAGTGTATTTGGGTGCTTTGCAATGCAGCTAGCTAGTGGAGCATCTGAAATGATCCTGATTTGACTAGTTTTGAGCAGTTTCTAGTGGAGAACTTCTGGGAGAAGCTGTAATTTGTTGACCTTGTTTCTTTAGGAGCTGGAACAACACTTTTAGGGACTTAGGATCCCTTGGTTTATGGACATTTCATGCTTATAGTTGTAAGGCAAAAAAATGTCTATAACAGTTGCCCCCTAAAGTATGAGGCCGTTTATCGGGTGAAATGCTTTATTAGGAGGATCCGAAGTTCTTCTAATGCTGGGGAGGAGACCTGTAATAAGATACAATACAATGCATTATTTTCATACTGTTTTCACGATCTAGCTGAGGCGAGCATTCCCATGCTCAGCTTTATAAATTCATTTTCATGTACATAGGACAGACAATCGTCTGATGGTAGATTGATGATTCTGATGAAGTCATCATCCTTTTGGTAGGATGATTATCTGTGCTGCAATGCTGTACATTTCAATGCTTTTATTTTTCCTGAATATATATCGCAGCCCGGATGGATGAAACTAGATCCGTGGTCTTCAATCTCGTCCGATCTTCACTCTAAGTACAAGTCGATCCATGTGAGAAATGTTTTGAAGTCGAACATGGAAAGACATCGCTTGATTACCAGTCAATGATGTAAACTGTTAACAAGCGCGAGAGGAATCACCGATAATGATAATGACCCTCAAGGTACTGCAGTACAATTCACATGGTGTGAATAAAGGACTTCGCATCGAACACCACGCAAAATCTTTCGGTCGAAGGTCATTGATGTATACCTGTCGCCGGAAGTGAGAAACTTGCCATTGAGGCATGCAAGCTTCAAAGTACTGAAGGGGTGTTCCTAGATCAACTTCTTGGATAATGAGCTGATGTCGACAAGAAGCGATCCGTCAAAGGAGGGCCTTAATGAATCCCACATCAATGACACAGAATGGAGCAAATGTTTTTGATGGAGGTGAAAACGATCTGGTGATATACGGTTCAGGGTGGCGTTCATGAAAGAATGAAGTATAATGTATGGTAGTGGATGGGATACGGGTGACTTCTCTGGATGACTTCTCTTGAACATGTCGGCGACACTTATGTGATGGATCGGTAGCATTTACCCCAAATGTGGATGGTATGGCGTGACCATGGTGATGTGACCGGTGAATGAAACAACCCAACCCGACTCAGGCACGGAGTGGAAGTGTCATGTTCAAGAGCGACTTGCTACCAATAAAGTTTCTTTGAGTTTTCTTCCCAATTTTTCCCCAGTCATTGCTGACCAGTACCTCTTTATTTTTGTCAAGATTGAGGAGGATAACATATGCTTGTTCCATAATTTTCCCTTCGGGCAAACCCATCGCTATGTTTTAACGAGCCTAGTGATAGTGAAACTCGTTCTCGCCTAAAGACAAGTTTGTCGCTATTAATTCTTTTTAACGAGTCTAACGACAAAGATAACTCGGTCCTTTTCATTTTTAGAGAGTCTGAAAAGGTACGTAAAGATAACTCCGGAATTCCTTTTTCGTCATCTAATCCCTTAAGTCCGAAAAAGTATAAAACAATACAGAAGGGATGAGTTTTCGATAGTTTTAACGAGCCGAACAAAACAAGCGCTCGATCTTTTTGTGCAATAATCCCTCAGGTCCAAAAAGATTAAAATCTAGAGGAGGGATAGCACTTCCGGTCGCTTTAACGAGCTGGAAGGCCAAAACTCAGCAATCTTTTCATATTTTACGAGTCAGATGAAAAGAGCTTAAAGAAGACTCATCTTTTGAGGAACGAGTGATAAAATGGATAGCAGCTGATTCCAGGTAAGGTTTGGAATTTTCCAATCACGGCAGTGTCACAAGGATGGCTAGTGAAATCACTCTTCGCAACTGTTCCTCAAAATGGGTAAACAATCAAATGGAGGTGAATGATCGGCCAATGAAAAAGTGGAGGTGACAGTGCAAACACGACCAAGGCTTTAATGGCTGAAAATGCTTCATTCACGGTGGTTATTTACCGGAGGATAGTTCATTTTTTAACGAGCTTAAACGTGGGTGGAAACATTTGCTCGATCTTATGTTTATTTTTTAACGAGCTTGAACTATGTGCTAAAACTGCTCGATTAATCCAGTCATATGATAAGAATGTCTCATATAAAAACGACAACTTTTAGATTTTTGCCCCACATCCTTTCTTTATGCAAGTTTGGTGACGACTAATCCTACGAGTTTAAAGGGTTAGAGGTCCTAAAAATTTAAAAAATAAATAGCCGCCCCTTGCTTGCATGCCAAAAGGTTTGCATGCCCCTAGGTATAAAACAGAGTTTCAAAGTTACCCCTCAATTTGCAGACAAAACATTTGTTCTATCAGGAGAGGCCTACCTCTTACAGGCTACCCAAAGATTGCTCTATTTGCGGTGCAAACAAAACACTTCTTTGGCGATGTCTACCAAGATAAACAAAGGTGAGTGACTCCGTCTGTCAACCCACATAACTTTGACAAGAGAATCTTATTCTAGAATAACCCCTCTTCCACTGACGGACGGGGTACAGACTAGTCATATTCTCCCGCGGAAACCTACCCTATACCCGAAGTTTTCCTGCCAAAGCAGACCAGGACGCATGCCCCCTGGGTTTCAGTCATATCCCTCCGAATTACTCGCACTCATCGGGAGGAAGGACTGGGAATTGAGACATTTCTTGCGTGAAGAGACCATTTAGGGATGGTATATGACTATTTGCTATTTGTGATCCGGGAAATGAAAGCTGGTCCACAAGCTTGACCACTCTTCCTTCGTGCGGAAAACACATTACTCTAAAGAGTGAGGAGACGATGGCTCCCATGCAATAAATATAGTCTCGTCCAAGGAGTAGGTTATAATCCAAGGGTCCTTGAATGACCATGATGTTCATGCGAACTGTCTTCCCCCTCAATGTTATGGGCACATCGGGAAGGATCCCTAAAGGTCGACTGGTTCCTTTATCAAAGCCTGTCAGATTTCTCATTTCAGGCAACAGCGATGGCGAACCAAGCGCTTTCCAAGCAATAGAGGAAAGGATACTCACAGAAGCCCCCTCATCTATGATGGTGCCAGCCATGACCATTCTATATATTTGAACGATGATTCGGAATGGTATGCTTGTTGGCAAACGGGGTCTGCCTAGTTGATTCCAGTCGAAGGATACAACTAGGTTGCTTGGAGGTGGGACCGAGTAGACGGCCGGGTATGGCTCTGACGAACTTCCTTCCTGCGGTAAAGGAATGGGGGGATTGCCCCCATGTTCGTCGGAGTCTGTGTTGATGAAGAGAATTTGGACAGTGTCATCCTTGTTCTCTTCAGTGACTGTATCATCTGAAGATAAAACCTCTGAAGGCAAGACCGGGTCAACTGCCGCCTCGACCTTTTGACTTTCGTCTGGTATGGATTCAGTTGGTTTATCTTCAACGATAGACACTTCAGCCGACCACTTGAGCGGGCTAGCTGGGTTCTCAACTAGTGACGGACTCGGTAAGAGTTTTTTGTATCCAGGAGGAAGTTGTAACGGTGAAACCGGACGATCATCCAAAACTCTTTTAGCCTCGTCTAAGAAGGGACAACGGTGGAGGGCGTGGTCGACTTCGCACAGTTTACAAGGAAATCTAGCTTTCCCTTTTCGTCCTGGGGCTTCACTTTCTCTAGTTGACGGTGTGCTTTCAACATGATCTCCAGAGGTTGATGACACCACATTGTGCAAACGAGGAGACCAGTCCCTTAGTATCTGGAGGATGCAAGGACAATCTCTGTGAAAGTGGTCTCCTCTGCAAATGACACATGGCGATTTAGGCCTGGTCGGTGCTGTGTGTGGATTTTCATTAGACGACACTCATTTTCCCTTATTCACCTTTGGCTCCTTCTTCTTTTTCTCTTTCTTCTTCTTTTCCTTCTTCTCCTTAGGAATTTGGCTTTTAGCTTTACCAGTCCCGTCAAGCGAAGAGGAAGGAGGAGAGGAAGAATTAGAGGAAGTAGAAGGTTGGTGGGTAACTCTGGACTCCTCTAATTGCTGATTCGATTGTTCAGGAATAGTGGTGTTCTGAACGACATTGGTTGAGAGGAGCCATACTGGCAAGCCAATTGTCAGTCCTGGAAGCGACAATGTGGCCATATGGGGTGCACCAACATCTCCCCAAGAGGAGAAGGGACTAGGATTTCCACCAAGGGGAATTCCTTGGTTGGTAGGCTCCATTTTCTCAACCTAAAGATCAATGCAGGAAAAGGGTATGAATATTCCGTTTAAAATAAATTTTAACATGCTTTGACACAACTTTGTTTTTTCAGTTTTAAAGAGTCGAGAAAAAACAAAAGATGACTCTAGTCTCCTTCGATTTTTAATGAGCCTGAAGTGACAAGTGCTTAGATGGACCTTTTCCGTTAATGAGTCTGAAAAGGAACGAAAGGGACTGCTCTGGAGGTCTAGGTAGAGGGAGTACCAAACCAATCGCAAAACTGTAGAATACTTTTTAGGGTACGGCAGTCAATCTTCCCGAATGCTGTGTTCGGTGCATTGCGATCAGTAGGGCGGCTGACACGGCTTCCTATGGATAAAGGTTTTATGCCTATATGGATCTCCCAATATATACTCGACGGTACGTGGGAGCACAAGTCCGTACTGGCACTTATCGTCTCAAAGTGGAGGAATCACCCAACCATCAGTGAGGACAACAGTTACCAGGCTTTATGACGCCGGAATACGTCTCTAGCCTAGACCTCTAAGTGTTGTGTGTTAAGTTACAAAGCATTGTTAAGTTCATTGAATTTATTTTAGGTTGATCTTTCTTATGAAGTTTGCCTTTTGGTTCACCACGAGATGTAGATGTAATTCCTAAAATGCAATCTAAAGATGATAAGCAAGCTTTTATCTCTTTTCAGCAATGAAAATCCTAGCTACAAGGGGAAAAGAAAGACACAATCTTTCTCAAAGAGCAAAGAGCACACTGTAAATGCACTTTTCCTAAATCAAGCCATACAAACTGTCAATATGCAAATGCACTTGTGCATGTATTTGTTTTTCACTTTCTTAATATTGATGCCTAAAAAGAAAGTTGTTGTACAAATTTGAATTCGATTTCAGGTGAAAAACACAAACAAGCTTCGTTTCGAAATCAAAAGGTAGAGACGATTACGACACTTTATGATTTTGAAGTAAACACTTGTTTCGACACTAGAAATTCACAAATTCAAGCCAAACGCAAAAGTAAAAGCGTAATCGACTGTCAAAAGAAAATAAACTTTCTCCTAAGATCAAAATCGACACTGACGACAGATCTAAATCCAAGGACGACAGTATGTCTAGTTTACTTTTGCAATGGGAAACTGTAAATGACGTAACAAACACACAAAAACAAATACAGTTTCTTTTATACAACTGAGGCGGAATTAAGGCAAATAAAAGGGGCTTTTAAACAGACAAACACACTGATCATAGGCTACAAAAATCAGAGGCAAAACTGAAAAAATGAGCAAAGAACCTCAGCTAGGCAGGGCTAGGCTGATCAACGCACCTGCTACATAGAGAAACTGAATTGCAATGCAGGTAGCCCTCTCGGGAACTACGCTGAAATGCAGAGTCTCTTCACAGAGCCTGCGCTGGAGCAGAAACGAGAATTCTCTCTGGGTTCTGGGTCACGGTTTGCAGTTTAATCTATGATTTTTGGCCGGGTAAAAGCAATCAGTAATGCACAATCAGAGGGTTGATTTACAAGAGGTTTAAGAGCTATCACAAAGGGTAATCAGATCATTTATGAATCAACTGTTCAGATCATAAATAGATCCAGTGAATGGACTAGAGTAGCAGATGTCTACTTTACATTTGTAAATGGCAAATGCAATTCGATTCGCTACTCCTAAGTTTATGAGATGAACAACAATAGAAACACAAACAAACTAACTAGACACAATCCCCAGCGGAGTCGCCATTTTGTTTTCGGGAAAAGTGTCTATTCAGAACAACCCTATCCCACTGGGTTGTGACAGAGACCTCAGAAACAAACAAGGAAAACTATTCTTGTATTCTCCTTTATGAACTATAAACGAAGATGAATAGGATGAACCAACCTGTGTCTTGCGCTAGTCCTTTGATCCAATCTCTCTTCTCTTTGGTAGCTCCCAGCTATCCGTTCCCTCACTTACCCAGCGTCACCAAGTTCCTGCAAGTTCACAGAAGAAAGAAACTACACAAAGACATGGATTTATGTTCATAAAAAGCTTAGGATCAGATTTAAGCGAAACATACAAATATAACACACATTAGATATACAAGCATGTAGGAGAAACTCAAATAGTTTTATTGATAAAACAAGAAGATCCAGGAGGAGTTACAACCGATGATTCCTGATCCAGCATCAACCTCCCAGCACAGAATCCCTTCTTCACCTCCAACAAAGCATAAACCACCCAATACTCTGATATCTATCACAAAACCAACAACAATTCTCTGCAATGTACAAAATTCCAGCCTCCGGATCTCTTGGTGAGGGATCCATATATAGATGTATGCAAAGAGGATGAGTCAGCTCATGAATTGATTAGTGGCTTCTCTCTGTCAGTTCTTGCTTCCACTTGGAGACTGAGAGCCTCTTACTCATCACTGGTCGAATTCAGTGAGGCAAGTGTCATTGGAGAAGATTCTGGAAGCTTCCATTGTCTCTCCACCTCGTGGAATGACTCTGCCACTTGTCATTTCCCACTAAACGCACCCTGGTAGTGCATTCAAGTGTGCTGCAACGCACCTAGCCAGTGTATTTGGGTGCTTTGCAACGCAGCTAGCTAGTGGAGCATCTGAAATGATCCTGATTTGACTAGTTTTGAGCAGTTTTTGGTGGAGAACTTCTGGGAGAAGTTGTAATTTGTTAACCTTGTTTCTTTAGGAGCTGGAACAACACTTTTAGGGACTTAGGATCCCTTGGTTTATGGAAATTTCATGCTTATAGCTGTAAGGCACAAAAATGTCTATAACACACATAACTGGTGTTCTCAGAGGGTTTGCGGCACCAATCTAAAGTGCTCCTTGTGCTCTTCCATAGTGCAGGAGTATATCAATATATCATCGATGAATATCAGCACAAATCTTTCTAAGTATTGATAAAATATGTTGTTCATCAAGCACATGAAAGTTGCGGGGGTGTTAGTTAGCCCAAAGGGTAGCACCACAAACTTGTAATGTCCATACCTTATTCTAAAAGTTGTTTTAGCTATGTCCTCTTCCTTTATCCTGATTTGGTGATAACCTGATCGCAAATCGATCTTGGAGAATACTGTTGCACCTTTCACTTGGTCAAAAAGTTCATCAATCTGAGGTAGAGGATACTTATTTTTTATTGTCAGTTTGTTCAACTGACAATAATCTATACACATGTGAAGGGTCCCGTCTTTTTTCTTAACAAATAATACTGGAGCCCCCCAAGGAGACACACTGGGGCGAATATAATTTTTGTCTAACAGTTCCTGTAGCTACATTTTTAACTCTATCAGCTCAGGTATACTCATTCTATAGGGCGCTCGAGATACCGGTGCTGCCCCTGGTACCAATTCGATAGTAAAGTCTATATCCCTCTTAGGCAGCAGTCCTGGAATCTCTTCGAAAACACATCAACAAATTCTTGTATCACAGGGATGTTGTCCAACACGGCTATTTTATCTTTTGAGTTGGCATAGCCCACTTGAATAGCATAAATCTAACACCCCTTCCTAATGCATTTCACTAACTGGGATGTAGTTATTGTCCGAACCTGTACTGGCCGTTTAATTCCTTGCATTTCCTGCCTTGCTCCATGTTCATCCCTATAATAAATAGTCTTTGTTTTGTAGTTGACCAATGACCAGTGCTTTTCTAAGCAGTCCATACCGATCAGAACATCATATGAACCGAGGGGAAGCGCATTTAAATCTGCCGTTACTAGCTACCCTACTATTTTTAGAGAGCAGTTATTGACTTTCGCAAGCACCCACCTCTTGGCCCCCGTAGCCAACTATACTAGCCACAGATTCTTGAATTTAACAGGTTGTAGTTTACAATGTTCTACCACCTTAGGACTAATATAACTTAGTGTGGCTCCAGGATCAATTAAAACATCTATAGTAAGGTTTGAGATTTTACCTTCGAATTCCACCATGGTCGGCTAGTACTCCGCCTGACGATCGTCCAGGGCTGCATTAATCCTCGGTAGGCTACGTCCTACATCGTCGACTATCGATGCTTCATGGATTTGGGATAACTGTTCGGTTCCCTTTCGCTGCGGACAGTTTTTGATGTAGTGAGGCCCTCCACAACCCCAACACTGTACTGCAGGTCTTGCTGTCCCTTCACTGTCCAATCTTGTAGACTGTTCGTCGACTCTGGACTCACTGGTTGGCTTGGATTTGTATGAGTTTTTCTATATAGTTTTGTTGTTCTGCCCCTTACCAACTCCCTTACTTCCACCACTGCGATTTCCTTTACTGTTTCCAGCTGAATTATTACCTCTTTTATCATTCCACCTATTACCTAGAACTTCTCCTTTCTTTTTACTCTGCTGGTATCAAATCCTGGCTTTATGGATGGCTTTGTCCATTGTCTTTGGATTGTCAAACTTAATCCTTTCCTGCATATATAGGGGTAAAATATTAACAAATCTTTGTACCTTAGCTTTTTCCTCTCTAATATAAGGCACATAACGAAGAAGGGAAGTAAAACCAGTGATAAATCCATCCATGGTCTGTTGCCCCAACCGCAAGTCATGGAATTCCCTTGCCTTTTCGTCATAAAAATGCTCGGTCAAGTATATTTCTTTGAAGTACCTTTGAAATTTCTCCCAAGTTATGGTCTGTTCGCTTACTCCCTTTACGATCTTAACTTCTTCCCACCACAGGGTGGCTTTTCCCTACAGTTGGAAAATGGCCAGCCATGCCTTAAGGTTGTGATCGTATTCGTATAACTGGAAATATTTGTTCATATTAATCAACCATGCCTCAGCTGCTTCCTCCTGTTCCCCGTCGAAGTGCGGCGGTTTAATCTTATGAAACTCTCCTTGCAACTCTATTCGTTGCCTTTTTGAGGTCTGTTGTTCAGATGCATTATCAAATCGTTCCTCCCTCTCCTCCAACTCTTCAGGTTCTATATGGTGTTTCTGTTCTTCTGGCATTCTTTGTTGGTCCGCACTGGGATTAGCTGGTGGCTGGTTCTGTTTGTCGGACAGGATTTTTATAATTCTCTCTTGTTCCATTGTTAGTCGTCCATTATCTTCACGTAACCGGGCCATTTCATGTTTCAATTCCTGCACTGTCTCAAAAATAGCCTGGTTTGTATTGTGAGCTTCCTCTCCAAGCTGTACCCATAGCTCAGGATTACTCTTAGGGCTAGGTATAGGTCCCTGACCCATTGCATACCTGTGCAATGCACTGTCCCCTCTTCTCATACTATCAGTTTTCCAATTTCCTGTCCTTAACATGAGAAAAGAAAATCAATACACTAACTATTTCTTTTTCTTTGAACTACTCAAATAGGGACAAAAATAAATTGTATGTGCTACTCTCTGTTTCAATTCTTCAATTTGTTGTATGTGCTATTTGTTGTTTCAATTTTCAATTTCCAATTTCCAATTCCCAGAGGCCTCAGTTTTGTAATTGGGCTCTGATACCACTTTTAATGTCTCTATTCATAATTTTTTTTTACTTGTTATTACCACAGTATGACTGTGTTCCATGTTAGCATGACTGCTTAAATTAACGCAGTATTTATTGCACCGTCCATTTCTACCGTTTTCTGGGCAACCAACTAGTGGATTCCCTGGTGGTAATAAAGGCTCGGTCCTGTCTATTCATCATTCATTCACCTAATTCACCTTGGGAAACAACACCCAGCTATCCGTGAACTACAAATGTGTGACTTGGATTGACATGTGGCATTTGTTATTAATTAAATACTAAGTTTATACACTTGGTATAATTCTCACTGCTCTGCCCTGCGCGTGGCATGAGCAGGCTTGATCATCGCAACCACCATCCTTGAGCTTGTCATCAGATCGACGGATATCATGGGGGTTTACAGATCTATGGTTCAAAGTTCTTCTCAGGATTATGTCAACCATAACTTGATTGATATACTATTTTTTGTGTTGGCGCCGACTCCATTTCACTGTTGTTTGTTTTTCCGTGACCCATTCAGCTATTGTTCCAGGACCAAAATGGTTTAGAAGCTACTGGACAACAGACTATGGCATCTGCTCATCCTGGTGGAGCCCCGGGTAAGTACTCTGGTTTTTAGTATTAGAATTTTTCTACCATTGAACTTTCCCTTTGATGGCATCTTTCCCAACCCTGTCTAACCAATGGATTATTGTGGTTGATTGTAGGGCCCTTCTCCTGGACTCTAGAGCTGTTCGCTAAGGATGCGTGGTGGTCATTTACTAGACTCGCGGCCAAATTTTCAGGTAAGAGGTTATCTGCAGATACTAGGCTTTACTCCCCTACATCCTGGCAGGGGTTCTTGGTTCCATAGAATTTCCTATGCTGACTCACGGAAGGCTCGCAGTCTTTTGAGTTTAGAGGCTTGTAAATGTTATTAGCTGAGTACCATAGATGTTTGAAATCCTTGTGTGGTATTTGTGTCGAGGGTCTACCTCCAGCATGGGGCTCGGCCAGTGACTGTTTCAACTGAATCAAGCATTATTACTTGCCAAAGTTTGACCCCATGGCGCACCTGTTGTTTATAAATTCTAATGTACATAAGATCTATTTGAAATACCAGTCATGTTCCAGTTAATTTACTATTCTCTTTATGTATCCAATTTACATGTCCAGGTGTGCATAGGCCCAAGGTTTTCTTTTGAATCTGGTTGGCTTTCAACCGAGCTATGACGGTTATATATAATCCTGTGTATTTTTGATCATAGTTTCTTGTTTGTAGGGAAGATTACGACGATAACAGCTTTCTGTCAAATGCTCTGTTTGGTCTTTCTATGGGTTATAAAGAGGTTCAGGGAACCCACTTAATCTCACTATTTTCAGAGAATTTTCAAGGATTGTTGTCCTTATCTATCTGTATTTCTTTATTTTTCATTTATATGGTTAACAAGATTAGTCATAGCCTCATACTGTGTAACAGCTGTTACCTATATTTCACTGATAATAGAATTTGTTAAACAGAATTTTTCCCCCCATAGTCTTGAAGGTGTCTACTGTTATTGTAATGAGAATATTCAATATAGTATCTACTAAATTCATTTTTAAAGTTCTGAGTATCCAATCGTTCACCAGTCTGCAAAGGAATGTTTATTTAAATTGAAATTGCACTTAGTCTTCTCTTTTCTAGAGATTGTCGCTCTACCGCAGTTTCTACCATGTTCATTTATCTAGATCAGTTGTTTCCAATTCACACGTTAGGCCCTTCTACTGCTCGTGCCTCCAGGGTGGAAGGTCTTAGGGTTTATTGTCCATTATCACATGTACAACACTATCGAATGCATGTATATCTGAATATATATATTTTTTTTCTTTATTTTATACAGTGTCAGCTTCAGTTTTTCTACATGCCCGAATTACTTAATAGAGGGAAAAAAAATTTGTCAGGTCATTAAATAATCCCCCCCACCCTTAAGGGTTTCTCTGATGAGCAAGGATTCCACATGGTCCACACATTTTATGACCCTACAATTGTTCTGCTGTGACACTGTTACGAACCGGTTTTCCATACCCTATGAGGGTTCTAGTTATACTTCCCTTTCCCATTCCCTTTTTAAATGTAGATAACAGTTAATCACTCTATTACCATTATTTCTAAGTTTCCCCTTTGTTTGAGAGTTACTGTTGCACTAATTTTTACTATTACGGTTCTCAAATAATAAATGGTACAAACTTGATTAATGGCATAAACTTAATTAGGCACCTCAGTGGAAGTGTCGAGCAAATGAAGTGCCAAAACTAATGGTACCCTTAGTTGCGCAGTGCAGCAAGGGGTTTCAGTTCAATTGGGTAGACTATCTATGCCAAGAATTCCTCGAAGATTGATGTGAAGCATAGGAGGAGGGAAAAGCATTCCACTACGTGGAGTGACTTGAGGACGAGTCACATCTTTTTGTTGGGGGCCTATTGAGACAGGGTCCCTTAGGTCTGATTTTGACTAAGTTTTGTAAAATCCTCCACATTTTAAGGAGCAAAGAGTGCAGGTAATTAGGATTCAAGGGATTTAGGAAGGTCAAAGCCCTTTAGTTTTTGTATTGTTTTGAGCTTGGACCATGGTTTGTGGACCATGGTATTGTAATAGGAAAAAGTATATAAAGGAATGTCTTAGCTTGTCTAAGGCAATAGAAGAGAATGTTATGAAGGATACTTGGATTTAGAATCTATAATCTTCTGTATTTGGCAAAGGAGAAGGCTCCTACTGCTGCGTGCGCAGAGACCTTGGTAAGCCTGTAGTTGTGTGCGTAGGCCCCTACAACTAAGTGCATAGGGTCAAGAGAGTGTATTATTGAAGAACTGAAGTAATAAAAGAGAATTTTGAATTATATTTGTGTTCTGATATCTACTTTACAATTGATGTATTTATGTATATTTCTATTGCTCTATAACTTATCTTATCTGTAATTGCATCGCGAAGACCTGAATGTGTTTCTTACGTTGAATAAGGCATGTTGAAGTAATTAAGTGCATCTTATAGATTGTTAAGTAAGGAAACTGTTTACGACTGTGTTTATACAAGTTACTAGTTTGCGAAGGTCGGATTGAGACCTAGATCATGAGAAGTGGAACTTTCCCTTGTCCTCTGCTTCCAAACTGCCACCCAACCTTGAGGTTCGTCATTCGGGATGAGAATCTCTCCCTCGTGCTCTCTTGCAAGACCTTTTTCCTCGACAAAATATTGGCACCTAGTGCCTGGCTATCTGGTCCTTACCAGACTTAGCCTCTATTCTTTTGTTTTGTTTTTTTTTTCTCTACCTATCCCCACAACGCAGACTGACCTCCTTTCCCCCTTCTCCTTTGGAAACTTTCCTAGTTAGGGGAGGTGGTTAGGGTTGCAGTTCACTGCAACCGTTTTTCCCCAACTTCCCTCTCAGAAGTTGCCAGCTTTCTCCAAGAAAACATTTCTTGTTTATTAAAGAAATAAAAAAAATATTATTAAATTCCAAAACAATAAATAATGTCATATTTAGTTTTTCAACCACAGTAAAGTCAAATATTTACATTTTCCTGGGGCATTACAACCCACAGCGTACTCCACCCAGGGCCGCACCACCACGGGCGACCGAGTGGACCTGCAGCCTCCTCTGTCTAGGGCCGTGCCACCACGGGTGGCCAAGCGGCGGCGGGTCGATTCCCACAGCCCATCCACCCACGGCTGCACCGCCATGGGTGGTCGGGCATGAATCAATTTTTTTTTTAATTAAAAAATATTTATTTAAAATTTTCTAAAACTAATTAAAGTTTAAAATTTTAATTTGTTTAAAATTAAGTTGTTTAAATTTTTTTTAAATTAATTTATTTAATTTTTTTTTAATTTTATTTAAAAAAATAAAAAATGCTTATAAATTAATTAAAGTTTAATTTTTTTCTTTTAAAATAAAAAAGTCCTATTTAAAAAAAAAAAAATTAAATGTTTGTTATTGAAAAATATATAAAAGAAGTGCATACATATATATATAAAACATTTATTTATCAAAAAAAGTTAAATGTTTATTTTTTCTTTAAATCAAACATATATATGTTTTTTTTTTTAAATAAAAAATATAGGGTTTAAGAAAAAAATTATTTATTTTTTTTTTTTTTAAATCAATAATATATATTTCTTTTTTACTTTAAATGTTTTTTGATTTATATATATATATTTATATATATATATATATATATATATATATATATATATATATATATATATATATATATTTTTCGTTTTTTTTTTTTTTGTTTATAATTTGAGTGTATTTTTGTTTATTTTTATTTTTATTTTAAATGTTTTTAATCTTAGTTTTAGTAGTTTTTCTGGATAATTTTCTATCTTTTTTAAATCTAGTTTACTCATAGATATATATATATATATATATATATATATATATATATATATATATATATATATATATATATATATATATATATATATATATATATATATATAGATATATAGTTTTTGTTAATGTTTTTTTAGGCTTTTCTATTCTTACTTAATTTTATAGTTATTTTTTTAAATTTTGTTTTTCTTTTCCAAATTCTTTTATGGTTTATGAGATAACATTTTTTTTTTTACATTGTTTATGTTTTTTTTTGCCTTTTTTATATATAGTTTTGAGGTAATCAACATTTAAAAAAAGAAGAAAAATAAAACAACTTGAAAATTTGTTAAGTAATCATGATTTAAAAAAAATGGAAAATAAATTTTAAAGTGTGAAAAATAAGCCCTCTAAAAAAAAGGTATGTTGCATCAACATGTTTCAAAATCAGCATGAAAATCACTAACATTTAAAAAAAAAAATTATATTTGATACATAAGAAAATTTAAAGTGACAAAAATATGCTCCAGAAAAGAAGAAGTGTATTCTACATCACCACTTTTCAAAATTAGGTCACTTTTTTGCTACCTCTATGAAACAAGGAATCGTATCGGTTATTTAAAGTGCCAAAAACTATGCTCTAAAAAAATATGCGTGTTCTGCATCACCCTTTTCAAAATCTGGTCACCTTTTTTCCATCTCTACGAAAAGGGTAACAGTATCAGTCCCCGTTTCAAAGTTTACATTGTTCTTTGCTCATCCCACCTTCACTTGTTGTTTGGTAGGCTATCTCTCTAGCCATAAATTTGTCAGGGACATAGTATGGGAGGACATGTGGTGAAGTGATGCTCCCAAATACTCTAATATATGTGAATTTTTCCTCCCTAAACCATCTGGCCACAGGAAGGATATCTACTTCGGCCTCTCTAGAAAACCTAGGGGCATTTTGGTTGAAAAATTGTTTATGGATAGGCAACATGACTCCATAACAAATTTTGTAAAAATGTGGGTGAAACTGAGACTCCTACATATTCTTATGATATATATATGAACGTGAAATGGGTCCTTCACAGTCCATTTCCATCCCGTGATAGGAAATTTGCAACCGAAACAGATTTCATCCATTATGTCATAAAAAATGCAGGGTAAACCCTCGAAGAGATACTCCTCTTCTTCCTATACTCCATTATAGTCTTTGCTAAATTATCAGACAAAATTTGAGCCCAAATCATTATGGTTGCATTTACACCTGCATCTATTAGTGGCGGCCATTCTGGGGAAAATTTAGTACTATTGGGCTTGCCGAACATCCTACATAACATGGATGTTGTAAACAATGAGGGGGAGCTATAGATGTTGTAGAATACATACCCATTTTGTCCCTTTTGATCTTGCCTTCGTTTTGTGTCCAGGTTTGTGTGACGTCTGCTAGGTCTTCATTATCCTTAGCAAATTTCTCAAGTAACTATTTGTTGTAGAACATTTGTGGCTCTGGTAGGTTGTACATAAGCAACGGGTTTTCTGGTGAAAAATATCCCATAAGCTCATGCTTGCTATGCTTAAATTCTCTATCTGAGATATCCACCTGATCAATTATCCACTTCACCATATCTGTATATGGGATTATCTTTGGTCTCGTGGCTATGCAGTGTAGAAATGAGCATGCCATCTTGAAGATGGAGGTGTCTGAGGAGGCACGACCATCAACTGTGGCCTTTGTTTCTAGAGGTCTTGGTTTCTCTTCTTCTAATAAATCATACATGGTTTCCCATGTAGAGGTTCCTCCATCTCTGCTGCATGTAGTATTAGAGAATAAAGGAGTCATTTCTGATTTCTTAGACGCAACTGCGTTGCCCTTCTTTGCCATTATCCGAAAGACTCTTTCTGTGGATTTTCCCTGGAAACTGAGAAAAATAGAAGTTATCAGATATACAGAGATAATAATGAACGTAAGAAGGAATAATATAGATAACTCATGAAAAGGTGACAAGGATGGATTTTTATTTAGCGAAGGTGAGAAAATATCGTATCACGTTGAACTGCTTGTCACACAAAAATTCCATTAAACCTTACTAAATGCCCACTAAAAGTTCCTTATCCCTACCATTATTGCCCATTAATGTTCACATCATTAGAGTGGTCATGTCTTCTTTAATAGCAGCCTCACGCTTCTCTCTGACTTCCGGAGGAGTTGTTGCCTGCAACTTAAGTTGAAGTTCTGAACTCTGCAACTACATCTCAAACCATACATATCCAATTTCTTCCTTGGATGTCTTCACTACAACATCCAACTTGTGAATCTTCTCTATTGAGACCACCTTTGCTGGAATTTGGAGGTCAAGGAGCTCATTGCACACTTGGGTAAGGTTTTTCTCTAGCTGTTGATTTTGTTGTATTGCATCGTTGTGGGCCTGCAAGACATGCGCTTTCTCTTAAAAAAAATGTTGATTGTTAGTTTTTACCTCGTCAATAATAAACAACGCTCGTTTCTCCCATACACAAAGCTCATCTGAAACTCCTTGGTGTAGCTCATGCAATGTCTAGATTGGAAGTGTTGCAAGGTTGATATTAATATTTTTCCAGTACTTTGCATTCTCCTATTCTTTGGTTGTCTCAAACTTGGGAGATCCCCCTGGTAGTGGTACTGCTTGGAGCTTGGATGTGATTTCTACTTAACTAAATCTTGGCACACTCACTTGATCTGCTCTCACTTGTCCCTATTGTACTCTATCCAATAACTGGTGGTACTGGTTGTCAATGTGTCCCCATATAGTTTTAGTGGTGGAGTGGACAACATCACCTATCTCATCAAGGTCCCCCTCCGTGAAGACCAATGTTGTCACACTCGCAGACTTATCAAACTTTTATTTCTTGCAATGTCCCGTGGCACTGCACTTATGCCTCTTCTTGACCCTGAAGGGGGACTCTAAGTCTGCACCCCCTTCCTCTTCACCTTTGGTTTCCACCTCAACATTGATGTGCTCTGTCTCAGGTTGTTCGAGGTCAATAGTGACCTTCGATATTGTTGCTTGCGCAACTTTCTCGTTTGGTGCTTCCTTTTATTTTGCAGAAGCCTTTTCGTTTTGTGCTACTTTTTCTTTCGTAAAAGCCTTATGTGCTTCTTTCTATTTGTCTTTCTTGGACACTGTCATAGCTGTTGTCTTCACTGGTTTGCCTTCTGTGGCCTTACTTGTTCCCGCGTCTTCGTCAAATGGGGTGAGCCATTCACTCGGCCATTTGATGATGACCTCCATAATGTGATCCTCTACGACTAAAAATGGAAACTTATGCTATGTTCCTGCGGCATCCTTCTTCATGCGTATGGATAGATTGTGAAAATTTGCCTTGAAATCTGCAATATTTGTGTATTGCACATGTAAACTAGGTGACAACCACAACCATTGGTTGATCACCATCCGCAACTCTGAATTGAACTATACACATAACGTATTTGATTCAACGATGTGGTCAGGATCCTGTGTTGGGAACTGGCAATCCTCAGGCATCCGCCATGCTACCTGCATGATCAACATAATTAACCATGCATAGTGGAATGCATTTCCATCCTCCTAGGCTTCATGACAATCCTCTAGGAACTCGTGACAAAGGTGTTGTTGGAATTATGATACATGTGTGTTCCTTGATGGCAACTCACTTGTATATGGTAACTAGATGAATCTATAGGACAGATCATAGGTGAAAAAATGCTGGAAATAAAATGATAGAACAAAATAATGGTTAAAGGTTTGATACAGGAAGATTGTGTTAGTGTTTTCCTTGATAGACAACCTATTTGATGAATGGACTACTTGATAAAGATATAAACAGGATGTGATAGAATGCATGGAAGTTGTGTTTAAAAATGTGAAAAAATGTAGGGCAGTTCAGAGGAATTAGTTCATAAATGATATAATGATGAAAAATCACATTGTAATAGGTCTATTCAGAGGAAACAGAGTAATGGTACAGAAGTACAAGATGATGGAACAAATAATTACATATCAAAATCAAGCAAGTGAAGAAAAAGAATATTTTAAGTTGTATACGTTGTGTCACCTAGTCCAAGTAGCGTATACAAGTGGGTACATACAACAAGAGAAGCGTATATGTATGCACGCACTTTTGCAAGAGGAGAAGTGCATATGGGATGGAAAATTAAGGTTAAAGAATACCAACTGGGTCCATACCATGGTATTAGCCCACAATATTGAGCGTAATAATGGTTACTTGATCCTGTCTAAGAATACCACAAGTTCTAAGTGTTGTTTTGGTCTGAGGTATTGAAAAAGGCTCTAAGTATATAAGGAGGAGAAGATCAAAGGGCTAAGTGTGCAAGTAATGAATATCTTATGAAGAGTTAGATCAAAAGAAAATATGCATGTTATGGGTTTCTGATGCTTTGCTTGATCTGGACTATGTAAGCACCTAAGTTTTTGATGATGGATGAGATCTAATGATGGCTCGGGATCATAAGACCTGAAATGACTTATCATTATGTGATCTGATAATGGATAGGCTAGATCTAAGTGCTAACAAATGTTTTGTCCTTTAAATGCTATGATATGGGTATATCTAAAGTCTGGAGTAGCTGCGAAGTTATAAGTTATTATTTGCAGATCTATACGCAAGTTCACCTTGGTGAAGGAACATATACATGTTAGTTTGACACTTCCAAGTAGCGTATGTGGAAGAAAAGCTAGTTGTTGAGATATGATATATCTATCTTATCAGTTTTTTCATTTTACTATTGTTTATCAATGATGTCTTCTTTGGATCTGGAGTAAAACTAATTGTATAAGGAGATTGAGTCTGGTTGATTGTTTGATTGAGTAAGAAGGGTTTGTGTTATGAAATAACTGATCTATCTTATCAGTGCTGCTACTTCTCTATTTTCTGTCAATGATGTCCTCTTGATTGATATGAGTTAAATGATCATGTTTGAAGTAGATCTGATTGAATGTTGAAGATGAATGAAGTTATGAATAATGATTGTGATTGAATATCATAAATAATTATGTGATTGGTTTAGAATGTTGCATAGATCATAGTATAGCTCAGGGTTCTCTTCAAAAATGTAGTAGTCAAGTTTTCAATATTTTAAGTTCTATACGTAGGTTTCTCTACTGAAAAGAGCATATGCCTATGGGTTGACTTAAGTGAAGTAGCATATGCATTTTGGTAGCTGAATGATTAGGATTGCAGTTGATTCGAGTCGTTGATGCAGTGTTCTGAGTTCAGATCAGTGTTTTGGTTACAGTGATCTAACTGTTTCAGTTGATTGGTTTAATTTTGATTAAGTGTCGGTTGATTGAGTTTTGATTAAATGGTTGATTCATATATTGATGATTCAGTTTCAGAGTTGTTGAGTTCCAATGATTGATTGATTCAGTTGTGGTTGATTCAGCAAGTGATGATTGGGTTTCAGTTATATTAGAGATTGATGATTGGGTTTCAGTGATTGGTTGATGCAGTTGTATTTGATGGTTGTATTATAGTGGTGATTTATTTTGAGATTCAATGTTATTGATGGCTCCAGTATGAAAATTTCATGAAACGTGGCCTACAAATTGTGTTGTTGTGTACTAGGAGTATTGAGTCTAAACATTTATGAAACGTGGTCCCTGGAGGAAGAGTGAAGGTGGTAGCTTTCTGTAGGTCAATGCCTATGTACTGGTAAACATATCAGCCAGTTTAAGAGCTAGGGGGTTGGAGCTCCCTTCAAGTGGCAATTGGATAACAAGCAAAGGTAGTAGCCTTCTATAGGGTGACTCCTACATACTGTTAAACATATCATCCAATACAATAGCTAAGGGGTTGTAGCTCCCTTCCTATAGAAGCTGGAGAACAAGAGAAGGTTGTAGCCTTCTGCAAGTGGGTTCTTGCATAATGGTATGAGTCTACACCAGTACAATATTGTAAACATTTTTTTATATTAAAAATAAGACAGAGACAATAGCAGCAGGTGGTTTTCTTCCGCATTGGGTTTCCACCTTAAATCTTGGTGTTCATGTGTGTTTCTTATGTGTGATG
Source organism: Pinus tabuliformis (assembly GCA_031772625.1). Taxonomy (NCBI): domain Eukaryota; kingdom Viridiplantae; phylum Streptophyta; class Pinopsida; order Pinales; family Pinaceae; genus Pinus; species Pinus tabuliformis. Next base: position 627,401,096 of record CM062805.1, on the reverse strand, counting down.
GTTTATTTATTATAGGACATGGTTAATGTTTATCTAATGGTTAATAAAGTACTAGTGCACTAGCTGAAGACAAACATGTAATGGATTAATTAAATTGTAATTTCAATGGATATATGCTAATTGTCTTAAGAACAGTCGCATGCACGTGCAGGTTCGATTCAATAAAGTCGCATATAGAAATATAAATATGAAATGTAAAAAGTTTATTGATTTATAAATACTGATTCACCCCCCCCCCCCCCATCTCAGTTTTTTTCCTAACATGTACTTGGCCCAATTGTATTAGACCCCTTTGCTGCACCGCATAGCTAAATATACTACTAGAGTCAGCACTTCATCGATGCAACAGTTCCACATTATTTTTCCAGCCAAAATTTGTGCAACAAACTACATACCTCCATCCGAGATAGAGCTATGGCATAGTCGTGTGACTTCTTCACCAACCTGAAGTCACTCTTCATATGATCCGTGAGCTTCTTCTCCTACAACTTCCCCACAAAATAATATGTGTGTTTCACGCCCTGATAAGGTAACAAGGTGATTCTATAGACCAAAATGTCATCAATTGGAATGGGCCCTCCGAGCCAAAGGCACCCACCATGAACCAGTGCTAACAATTGAAACACACATATAGTATTAATTATGTTGTGGCTAAAGTGTGGGACCAACAACATGTTGAGCAATCATGCATGCTCAATTTCAGCTGTCCACTTTATTGGCTCAAGCCTTGTGACACCCAACTCCTCATAGTCGACTGGTTTCAAATATTTGTCGGGTTCCAACTGCAGGAACTTCATGTGATCGCCCAGAACCCAGTCCTCCATCTTCAGAAATGGTACCCAGGCCAAAAATTTTCCCTCCAGAGGTACTTCCTCCAACAGTAATGGCCTGAAGACCTTGTATTTCACTGAGTCTTGGTCCTTAGTCACTTTGGGAGTGGATTCCTAGGGGGTACATTGGCGAAAGTCGAGTAATTTTTCACTGCTTCCTTGGTGTCAATATCTTTGACCCCCATAGTCAATTCTTCTTCATCCAGGTCTAGAGGTTTCATTGGTTACTTTCTTTTATCCATCTAACCATTCTATCTAACCTCAATTGGATTTTTGCATGGCGATTACCAAACCGACACTTTTTGTGGCTTCTTTTTCTTCTTCTCTCCTACCATAGAGGGAGTAGGTTTTGTCCTCGGCAACCTAGGCGTTGTGGTAGGGACTGGTGGTGTTGCATTCATTTTTTCAATGCTCTCTCATAATAGTTTCTTCTACCACTCAAATAAATCTACCTCAAACCCAAGCCCTTGCAACGAAAACTCCTTCTCTATCTCTTTCCAATCTCATCCACATGCAACAGTTGTCTCAGCTCAAACAGGAAAAAAATCTCAAGGAAATCTCTCTATAAGTAAAGTTTTTGAACATGGAGTGAGATATTGTATTTATAGCCCTTTTCAAATTCAAATCCATCAATTCCCTCCAGATATCCTTCATTATTTCTCTTTTGGTGGGAGATTTCCAAAGATATGCTCCTTAAATGCTTCCCCCCCTGCTCCCTTTAACGGAAAAATAACCATCCCATCATCTACAGTGTTGTCAATGATTACTTCTTGGACAGGTTGTGTGAGACCCACTTTGCTAGCATAGCTCCATTGTCGCATCTCCCATCTGCGCCTTTCTCCTAACTATTGTGTAGCCCATTCGCTTCACTACACTGTCCTTCTAGCAACATAGTTTATAGTCCCGCACTTTCATGAAATTGCCTAAACTACTAAGACTGTCCTACATCCATATAGTCATTGCACAGGGGTGGGATCATAGATGTATAGCTTAACCTAGATCCCATTGATTTTTCCTAGAAATAGCTCCCTGTTCAGCTTCGCGTTATAGATCTTTGTCAAGGCATTCTATAGGATCTTATTAAAGGATTCAACTGTTCCACCTTCTTGAGGATGATACAATGTGATTTTCTGATGATACATATGGAATTATTCAAGCAAAGAAACAATCATTTCATTTAGGAAATGAAAACCCTTATTGGTCATCAACATCTTAGGACAAATAAATTTAGACATAATGTACTCAAATATAAACTTCACAGTTGTAGTCACATTTCAATCCTTCACAGGCTGCACCTCAGCCCACTTGGTCAAGTATTATGTCATTGTGATGATGTAGCGAGAGCCTGTCTTCCTTCTTGGAGGTTGAATAGGTCCTACAAAATCTATTGCCCATTTGTCAAATTCCTATAACGAGACTTTCGAGTTCAGAGAAAATTCATCCCTTCATGATGGCTTCCTAGTCCTTTGATAGACATCATATGCCCTAATATATTCCTTATAATATTTCTACATAGTTGGCCACCATAGCCCAACTTCTAGGATCTTCTGTGTAGTCTCTCTTCCCACATAATGTCCTCCAGAAACTCTTCCATGCGCCTCGGTGAGGATACTTTGTCTTTGATAATCGAGTACATACCTACACAGAATTTCATCTGAGCCCATTTTATATAAGTTTCCTACAATGATAGATAAATCCACAGCCCTAGCCACAAAATATTTCTTCTATTGTGTTTTATATCCATCAGGAATTGTACTTGCAGCTAGGAATTCAATTATATCTACAAAATGTTCATCTGCAATGTGCACAACAAAGAGTTGCACATCAGGAAAGACTTGTAGGTTCTTCGCTATTCTCAATCCGCGAAACGTGATATGGTCCAACATTTAATCTCCCTAGCTTCAAAACTACTTCAAAGTTGTACTCCTAAAATAGTAGTAACCATCTACAAATTCCCCCCCCCCCAACGCATGCTTGTTAACCAAGTACTTCAAAGATGAATGATTTGTGTACATTTTGAAGTGTGCGCCCAACAGATAATGTCAGAAATTTTGTAGCACATATACCATTGCCAACCCTTCACGCTCCACGGTTGAGTAATTATTCTATGCCTTAGACAGTTTTCTGCTTGCAAATGCAATTAGGTGGTCGATATCTCTTGCACCTAGTTGAGCTAAACTACTCCTAATGCTATGCAGGACACATCCACGTGTACATGGAATTCATTCTTCTAATTAGGGAACACTAGAATAGGTGTTGTAACCATCTTTTTCTTCAAAACATCTAATATTTATGGAAATCATCATCCCAGCAAAATGTCGCATCCTTATTCAAAAAAATTTCCATGGGCACAGTGGTTTGTGCATATACCTTCATAAATTTTCTATAGTATCCTGTATGGCCCAATGTTGCATGTAGTTGTTTTACATTCCTTAGAGACTCCAAATTGATAATCACTACAATTTTAGTAGGGTCCACCATCAACCCTTGCTTACAAACAACGTGGCCCAAAAGTATCCCATATGGTACACAAAATATGCACTTTTTCATATTGAGGGAGATCTGATACTTCCTACAAGTATCCAGCATCAGGCGAAGACTTGAAACATGCTTTTTAAATAAACCAGACACCATCTAATCATCAAAGTAAACCTCCAAAAAATTATGAATAAACTCCTTAAAGGTTGCGACTACCACCCTAGAAAAAATTGTAGGGGAATTCTTAAGTCCAAAGGGCATAACTGTATATTGGAAAGAGCCCCATTCTATGATGAAGGTAGTCTTACTTTGATCTTCTGGCATGATATTGATCTGGTGATATCCTAAGAACCCATCTATAAAAGAGTAGGCTTCTTGACCACCAACATTTTCCAAGACTTCATTTGTGAATGGTGTAGGGAATGGATCATGTACACACACATCATTCAACTTCCTTAGATCTACATAGATTCTGATTACACCCTTTATCTTCTTCTCTTGAACCACCATAGGGCTAACCCAATTTGATTCTTCTATAGGTTCAATAATTCTTGCTGCAAGCATCTTATCTAGTTCTTTGTGTACATTTTCTTTGTATTTAGGATTGAATCAGTATGGGCACTACTTTACCGGCTTCACATCTATCCTTAGATTGATCTTCATAACACCCATATCACCTACTATCCCCTTCAGATCAGAAAAATTTGCCGGAAAAAAGTCTTGATATTCCCGCAATAACTCTGTGACCTTGTCAATTGTGTCTTCATCCCATTAATCACCTATATTCAAGAGCTTCAACTGTGCTTCCGACCGAATGTTCACTTGCTTGTTTTTAAATGGTTTTGAAATGTCAACTTCTACCTTAGGCCTAGTGACTTTGCACTGTCTCTCTAACTCAGGGATACTGATATTCCTGGGGTCTTCCTCACCTTCTTCTGTTATAATATTGTAGCACTCCAAAGCATGGCCCAGCTGTGTACTATAGTCCGGTTGTACCCATGTGATAAGCTCTGTAGGAATTCTGAATATCGCAGCCTTGATTTCCTGTAATGCTTCATAAATACAGTTGAATCCATCCTCAAAACTGAATGTTAACAGGAATATTTCCTTTAGAATGTCCCACTCTAAGGCTCCTTGTTGCAGATATATTTCTAAATACCATCTCATCAGAATAGTATCCAAAGTGTGGCAGAATATATGTACCCATTCAAGTTGTGGTTACTCTCCCCATGCTTTCGTCTAACAAGCTAAATGGTTGTGGGGATCATCCTTCCCTGTGTATTTTTCAGTAATGTGGCTATTGGCATATTGTTGGGAAAGGGTCCCCTAGGGCCAATTTTGGGGAAAAAAGCCCAAGTTTTATTGTAAAAAGTGTAAAGTCTCTGCAAAATGTGGTCGCAGAGCATGTAGATGGTAAAGTTTCATAAAGGGTTTTACCCTTCTATTATGTAAGTTGTGTTAGCTTGTACAGACCTACTTATAAAAAGTATAGTCTTAGAGAGTCTAAGGCATGATAGGAGATATCAATGAAGATGTAATGGGTCATTAAGAGTAAGAGTGAAGAAGTTTTGAATATAAGAGAGGCTCTGCAGCTGTGTGCACAGAGGCCTAGAGTAGAGTTTGTAGCTGAGTGCGCGGACCCCTATAGCTAAGTGCGCAGGGAAGTCTTAGGTTTGTAAGAAGAACAGAAGCATTAATAAAGATATTATTCTAGCCATTCTTGTGTTTTGTCTATTTATTTCTCTTATGAATGAATGTGCTATGATGTTATGATGAATGATGGGTTTATGAATTAATATTATATTGATGCGTGATTTTACATGATTTACATTGCCATATGAACGAAAGTAATAATAACTGTTTACATGAAGAATATCTTGTTGCATGTTAATGTTATCAAACACTTAAGATGATCTTGGTAAATACAAAACTAAGGGTAATTATAGAGGTGCGTAAGTGGTTGATTCACCTGTTTAGGGTCCACAAAAGACAGTTGTAGACCTTCACGAAGGTCTAGAGGTTGGTTAAACTAAGTTATATCGATAAGCCTTAGAGGCTTATTGATCTGTGCGAAGGTAGGTTTAGGGCAAAAAATGACATTACACCAATATTTGGGTGCAAAAACTTGGTTCCAGCATCCCCCCATACTGCTTTGGGTGAGACTTCAGTCTGCACTTTGCGAGTTGATGCCGAAAGGGCCATTAGTGTAGGGATTTGTTTGGCAAACTTAACTCTGAACCTAGGTCAAGACAACCTAATTCAAAAAATGGTTCCATTGTCGGGACCGAGATCTGCACAAAGGGATGTGTGATGTTGCACCACTTGAATCCAACAAAGAAAGAAATTAAGGAGTGGTTGGATAGAAAGATCCAAGAATTCACGGCACAAGAAAATAGGAATCCACGATTGATGAAAGAACAATGGCTGGATAGGTATCTGTACATAGAGACACAAAATTTTCTTTTGTTCCTTCCTGGTCGAGCTATATGAGTGGATCTCTAAATTAGCAGAGGACCAAGGAAGGTGGAGACTTGACGGTCCAATAGTGTGGACCCCAGAGTTAGTGCAGAGATTGGAAGCCTCTGAAGATAAGATCGTGTGCGCTGTCGATCATTGGCTTCATCATGTCATCAGGGGATTTGTGATAGAGTTCACGGTTGATACCTCAGTCATCTACAGCAAAGCAGAGTAGCGCCTCTTTAATGGATTGCGAGGTAATTATTTAATATCTTTGAATACTTGGATTAAAATTCTCTTGCATGAAAAGTGGGTTATGCAATTACTCTGATGTTTGGAGCTACGTGAAGTGGAAACTTATTCATGGATATAGGGAGAATAGGCCCTGAATATAGCCTATTGATTGAGCCTCCTTTGAGTGAAGACAAAGGAACAACACATGCTTCACTGCAGAGTGTTGTCTAGTTAATAAGGCAAGGGTTCCTGTGAATACCCCATCCACCCACACCACCTCCATCTTCACCTCCACAACATACACCTTTTCCTACACCGCCACCACCTTTTCCATTGTTCAACATGGCGAATGCAGTGAAGTTGCTCATTTTGAAGGGCTTGGGAAATGAGGACCCATACTAGTTTTGGCTCATTGCGAAGGCTGTGTGGACAACCCAGAATATTATAGACGATCAGATGAAGAAAGTAATCTTGGTTATTTCTCTAAAGGATCTTGCGCTAACATGGCACATTAAGTACTGCACCGATAACCTTAAGGCTTATTTGGAAGACATTCATACTACGCTGAATAAGGAATTTAGTATGCTGAAGTCTAAAGTGCAATCAATCGTTGGATTCAAGGAAATCATGATGAAGTTGGCGAAACACCCTGGGAGCTGGATCAGAGCTTAAAATGCAAGATTCGCGAAGCTAACATGAATCTTACAGATGGACAACATCGCAAATGGTTTTTAGCTTCACTCTTGCCTCACCTAAGGGTTGCTGTATCACAACAAAATATTGGGACCCAGGTGGAAGCCCTAGAGATTGTGATGAGATTGCATGAGACACTGATTTGAGATGCTGCCTTGGGAGTTCAGTAGATTCACACAAAGTTGCAGAAGCTTTGCCTAGAGTTCCAAATTCTAAAAAAGGATAGAGTGGCTCAACCAGATGTGCATGAAGAAGTTTGGTGCCTAAAGTGTAAGAGGAAGGTGCATGATAAAGATCACTGCCCTGTCTTTGTGAATTATGTTGCAGGAGGAGGGTTGATGCCTCTAAGGCCAGAAGCTTAAGCAAGGCGAAGTACGAGGCCTATGCTATGGTCACTACCTATTAGGTAGTTGGCAAACATGTGACAAAAAATTGTCACTTGCTGTAGAAATTTGTACAGACATCGCAATAACTCTTTTGCAACTTCTCCAAATTAGTGGGCCATGATGAGTGCAACTACCGTAGCTATGAGTTAATGATGGAGAGAATGTCGATGTATCAAATGCAGACAAAAACTCAACCTCCGAATCAAGGTGCTAGGGAGCACGAGGAGGATATCAGGAGCATGGATGAGGCCGAGAAAGAGGAGGACCTGTGAGAGGTAGGGGACAAGATATTTTCTATAATTGTCAAGTGCCAGGACACTACGCACGAGAGTGTATGAAATTGATGCACCTGTCATGCCAATACTATACTCAATTTGAGCACACAACAGAAGACTACCCTATATTAATAGCTAAGATGTGGGAAAAAGGGACATAGCCTCAACAACCTACCCAGAACATGCAAATCATGAGGGTTGAACCTCGCAAAGAGGATCCTAATGTGAATATCGTGATGTGAAGTGGAATGAAAATTGGTGAAGATAAGGGAAAGAAACTTGAAGAAAGTGAATGGGTCCGCAAAGCTCCAGAAAAGGAGGTTGGATTTGATTTAGAGCACATGAAATAAACCTTCATGGAAGCGAAGAAAAGTTTCATTGAGGCTTATACCTCAGGAACTCAGGATAAGCAGTTTGAAGAGATGGACCCATCCATGCTTACTACCCTTTTAGAGACCTGTATGAAGCTGCTAAATGATAGCAAGGCTGTGAAAGGATTACAAGAGTTGATAAGTAAGTGTGCCAGGAAGGAAAATGCTCTTGAAGGGTCATGCGTAGTTAGAAAAATTGGTAAGAATAAGGTAAGAACCAGGCGTGAGATGAGGCTCACCATGCAAATAGGCGAATATCAAATGGACCATGTTATTCTAGATCTTGGGTTAGATGCAAATGTTTTTCCTAAACAAACATGGGAGAGAATGGGGAGACCTATGCTACAGTGGTCTTCAATTCAATTGAGGATGTAAAATCAACAGAAGATTATCCCCATAGGAAGATTACAGGGAGTGACAGTCGATATTGAATGCGTGAGCGCATTGGCTGATTTCGAAGTGATAAAGATTGTGGATGACAAAAATGCATACCCCGTGGTCCTTAGGATCGACTAGGCCATTGACATGAATGGGGTGATCAATTTGAAGAAGTGGAAAATGTCATTTGAGAGGAAATCATTCCACATGGTAGTATGTTTTGACCCTTCAGAAGGACTGCACTATACTGAACTGGTCTATAATTATGAAAGTGACAATGATTTGGACCAAATCTACAAAATAACATCAAGAGACCAAGATTGGGTGAATTTGAGAGTAGATGGATGCATTACATGGGACCGTGAAAGCTCCTATACCATAGACTCAGATGAGGACTTGGAACACTGGCAGAACAGGTTGCATGAAGTACCTACAATGCGTTGTAACATGATGACTAAATTGTTGCGCTATGTATCATTGGAGGTAAGGAGTTTTCCTTCTTATGATGGTCTAACAAATGTAGATAAAATTTTTGATGCATTTTAAAGGGAAATACGAGAGAAGCATTGCTTCTAAGCCTTGGTTTGGCACTGCGTGCTACACTCATGAGATAGTGGGCTACGCATAAAGACAATTTTGATGGATGGTGAAGGTGTGGTTTGGTCACCCAAAAGTGTGATTGATAGAGAAATACAATGGGAGGAGTGATCCACATGATCACTTAGAAAAATGGACTCACGTTTATGGAGTAGAGCCGTAACCAGAGTGGGTGCATTTGTTCTCTCACACTTTGGATGTAATACCAATTAATTTGTACTTGGAAATAGAGCTCCACCATGGCACCGATAAGTGGGACATTTTGAGATAAGGATTCATGATGAAATTCAACTTTGAGGATGGATTCGAGTGTATCGATGAAGCGTTGTAGGAGGTCAAGGAAACGGTCTTCAAAATACCACATGATCCCTTGGATTTGGTTCAACCAGATTGGACCACCTAGCTGCGCCATGGGCCGGAGTGCTACAATGCGACTTCTGAAGAAGAAGAAGAGGATCCAAGGAACATTAACATCCCAGAGGCAGAAGGTCACTGCGAAGTTGAGGGGCCATAGATAGAGAATCCAGGTATCACCGGGCCAATAAAAACTAGACAAGTGAACATTGGAACAGAGGCAGAGCCAAAGTTTGTGAATATAGGAGACCACTAGGATGACGCTAATAAGGTTGTTGATTTTCTCCTTGACTAGCAAGATTTGTTCCTTAAAAAAATTTTAGACTTGAACGGGATAACAAGAGATTTAGGAGTGATGAATGTAATGTTGAAACTAGAAGCAAAGCTTGTTAAGCAAAGGCCATATCGCCTTAATCCTAAGTACAAGGAAAAGGTCCGCTTGGAGTTGGATAAGATGTTGGTAGCAAGGATTATTGAACCAGTGGAGGAGTTTGATTGGGTAAGTCCAATGGTAGTTTAGGAAAAGAAGCAAAAGGATGAGATAAGGATTTGCGTAGATCTCAGAAAGTTGAACGATGATTGTGTTCATAATCCCTTCCCAACACTGTTCACAGATGAGATATTGGATAATGTTGGAGGAAAGGAAGCATATTCATTCACTGATGGGTTCTCTGGATACCATCATATAAATATCGCACTAGAAGATAGAAGTAAGACTACCTTCGTGATTGAGTGGGCATGCTTTCAGTATATGGTAATGCCTTTTGGACTTAAGAATATGTTGTCAATCTTCTCACGCATAGTCAATGTAGTGTTCAAAGAGTTCATTCACAAGTTTTTGGAGGTATATTTTGATGATTGGACAGTCTTTAGACTGGTAAAATGCCATGTAGCTAGTTTGCGCTTGATGCTGGATACGTGCCAGAGGTATCAGATCACACTAAACTTGAAGAAGTGTTTATTTTGTGTCCCTTTCAGAATCTTGTTGGGTCATGTGGTGTGCAGACAAGGATTAATGGTGGACCCCACTAATATCGCAGTCATAATTAATTTGGAGGCACCAAGGAGTGTTAAACAGCTGCATGCAACATTGGGTCATACTAGATATTATTGAAAGTTCATCAAGAGTTACGCTCAGATTACCACGCGGAAGGAAAAACTATTGAAGAAGGATGCTACATTTTGTTGGAATGAAGAATGTTAGTGGACCCTAGATGTGTTAAAGGAGAAAATGGTCACCATGTGGATCATAGTCCCCCCAGATTGGAAGAAGGAATTTCATGTGCATGTGGATGCGTCATGTATCGCATTGGGAGCAGTGCTGACGTAGGCCGATGAAGGAGAGTTGGATCACCAAATAACATTTGCGAGCAGGAAGTTCTCTAAGGTTGAAAAGAATTATTCAATGATAGAGCGTGAAGGGTTGGCTATGGTGCACGTTCTCTAGTAGTTTAGGCATTACTTTCTAGGCGGACACTTTAAGATGTATATAGACTATTCTGCATTAAAGTACCTAGTCAACAAGCCTGTGTTAGGGAGGGGAATATGCAGACAGTTGTTATTGTTTCAAGAGTATGATTTCGAAGTAATTGTGAATCCAAGGTGATTAAATTCAGGGCCAAATCATCTATTGCGCATTGAAATAGGAGAGGAGCCTACCAATTTAGAGGAATGGTTTTCTGACACGCAGCTCTTTACGATGCACATAACAGGCAATCATTTTGTAGACATTATCCACTTCTTGACCACAATAATGGCTCCAGAAGGATACACTAGTCAACAGAAGAAGGAATTGGGGGTGCACGCGACAAATTTTTCTGTTATTGCAAGTCACTTGTATAAGATGGGATCGGAGAAGATACTACGACACTATTTGCCTGATTTTGAATGAAGCGGTACCCTAGATGAAGCCCATGGAGGGTCTATGAGAGGCCATTATGTAGGAAAAGCAAAAATGAAGAATATTTTACGTGCTGGGTTGTGGTGGCCAATATTGCATAAGGATTACAAAGCATATTGTAGGGCGTGCGACGCATGTCAGAGAACCGGAAAGACATCACGGAGGGATGAGCTACCTTTGAATCCGTAGGTATCATTCTAGCCATTTGAGAAGTGGGCGATCATTTTTGTATGACCAATTCAACCTCCAGGAAGGAAGACGAGTGCATGGTATATCATCATCATGACTGTTGGGAGTGGGATCCCCCAAGGGCATTTTTGGGGCTAAAAGCCCATGTTTAAGTCAATTTTTGAAATATAATTGTAAAGACTCCACATTTTGTGGTTGTGGAGTGTGAAGGTGTTATGTTTCAAAAAGGGTAGTCTTCCCTTAGTTTTGTAAAGTAAAGTCGGCTGTAAGAGATCTACCCATGGTCCACAGACCATGGGATTGTATAAAAAAAGCTAAGCTGTAAGTAGTTAAAAAGAATAATAGAAGAAGAGAATGACACATGATATAATCAAGTCATAACTTAGAAGCGAGAAGTCTAAGTCTTGGGTTGTAGCATAGGTAGAGGCTTTGCAGCTGAGTGCACAGAGGCCTAGGGTAGAAGTCTGCAATTGAGTGTGCAGACCCCTGTAGCTATGTGCACAGGGTAGACAGAGGTTGTAACTCTTGGAAGATATTAATAAAAGGAGATATTCTACAATTTCTATGTATTTATTCTATTATTGCATCTTGATATGTTATGTATGAATTTCCTTTATTATTCTTATATGATGTGTGAATGAATGAAATTACATTAGATAACTGAACGCAATTACAAATATCTAGTTATGCGGTGTTAACTATAATTGTTTGATAAGATAAGAAAATCACTTAGATTAATTGGGGAATTTGTACTGCACACTGCTCTAGCAGCGCAAAAGTACCTAAGTAGCAGATTAGGGCTATGCGAAGGTCAATTGTATACTTTCGCGGAGGTATTGAAGGTCGGCATAGAGGGTTTCTCTTGCAAGCCTTAGAGCGAAGCAACCTACGAGGTAGGAATAAAGGGAATTAAATGGCATCACAACCATCTCAGGGTGCAGAAACTTTGTTCCAACATCCCCCCATACTACTTCAGGTTAGACTTCGGTTCGTGCTCTGTGGGCTGATGCCGAAAGGGCCAATAGTGTAGGGATTTGTTTGCCTAATTCATGCTAAACTTGGGGCAGGCCCCCTCAAGCCAATAAATGGTTTCATTTCCGGGAACTAGAATCTACATAAGAGATGTGTGATGTTGTATCACTGGAATCCAACTAAGAAGGAGATTGGAGACAGGTTGGATAGAAAGATCCATGAATTTGCAGCGCAGGAGAATAGGAACCCCAGACTAACAAACGAACAATGGTTGGATAGATACCTGTATACAAATATCCATAAGATCTTTTTCTTCTCCTTCCCTATTGAGCTATATGAGTGGATCACGAAACTGGTAGATAGCCAAGTAAGGTGGAGACTTGACGGTCCTATTGTGTGGACCCTAGAGCTAATACAGAAATTGGAAGCATCTGAGGACAAGATCGTCCATGCCGTTGATCATTGGCTCGATCACGTCATAGGAGGATTTGTGATTGAATTCATGGTGGACACCTCAGTTAGCTACAGCGAGGCGGAGCAACAGTTTTTCAAAGGACCGCAAGGTAAGTACATAAAATGTTTGAATACCTGGATTAAAATGTTATTGTGTGAAAAATGGGTTATGAAACTACCTTGATGTTCAGGACTACATGAGGCGGAAAAACTTACAAAAATGAAGGAAAAAAGGGTTCAAAGTATAGTCCATTGATTTCACCTCCACGAGGTGACAAGGAAGAAATAGCAAAGGTTTCTCATCAAAGTTCTATTCAATTAATAAGACAAGGATTCCCACGAATACCACCTCCACCCACACCACCTCCAACTTCACCACCATCACCTCCAACTTCACCCATGCCACCTCCAGCTCCACCTCCACCGTAGTTTAGTATGGCAAATACAGTGAAGTTTCCTTTGTTCAAAGGCTTGGGAAATGAGGACCCAAACCAAGTTTGGTTCATTGTAAGGGCTATATGTGAAGATCAAGGTGTTATAGATGATCATATAAAGAAGGCAAAGCTGGTTAGTTCTCTGCAAGATCATTCGCTAACCTGGTATATTAAGTACTCTAATGATAACCCAAATCCTGGAGTGGCAAACATCTAGGCAGCACTAAATAGAGAATTTAGTAGGCCTAAATCTTAGGTGTAGTCAATTGTGGGATTCAAAGAAATCATGAAGTAACCAGGTGAGACACCTTGGGAACTAGACCAGAGGTTGAAGTTTACAATCCACGAAGCCAACATGAATTTGATAGATGGACAACATCAAAAGTGGTTTGTGGCTTCGCTACTACCTCACTTAAGGAGTGCATTGTCACAGTAGAGGATAACCACTCAGGTGGGGGCCTTGGAAATTTCCATCAGAATACATGAAACTATGATGCAAGATCCAAATCTAGGAGTTCAGCAGATCCATGTGCAGCTGAAGAATCTGTGCCTTAAGATGCAACGTTTGAAGTAGGACAGGACGGTTCAACCAGAGGTGCATGAGGAGGTATGGTGCTTGAAATGCAAGAGTCATGTTCATGAAAAAGACCATTTACCAGTCTTTGCGAACTACATTGCAGGAGGAGGATCAATGCCTTTAAGGCTAGAAGCTCAAGCAGGACCTAGCGCGAGGACTGCATTATGGTGCACTATCTGTCAGGTATTCGGAAAACATGCCATGGATAACTATCACTTGTTATAGAAGTTTGTACAAGCACCACAACAACTGTTCTACATCTTTTGTAGTTCAGTAGGACATGATGAGCATACTTGCAAGAGCTATGAAATGATTTATAGAACTCTCGCCTATAGTGTTAAAGCTGAAATGCGTACCCTTGACCAGAGTGCAGGGATGGCGCAGATAGGATTTCAGGGGTGTGGACGAGGCCGAGGTGGAGGAGGACCTGGCAGAGATTGAGGATAGTTGATTTTGCTACAACTGCGGAGGACCAGGACACTATGCCTGCAACTGCACTAATCCAACGCATCTACGTGGAAGTATTGCACGATGTTTGATCATGAAAGGGAAGATTGTCCTACACTGATAGCTAAGATATGTGACAAAGGGGAGCTGCAACCTTCGTCGACTTAGAACCTGCAAATGATGAGGTTTGAGTTGTGCGAAGAGGATCCAAATGTAAATATAGTGCTCAGAAGTGGAATCGCGACAGGAGATGACAAGGGGAAACAACTAGAGGATAGTACATGGGTTCACAAAGCTTCGACGAAGGAGGTTGAGTTTGATTTGGAGCACACACACAAAACCTTCATGGAAGCTAAGAAGAGCTATGCTGAGGCCTCCACCTCAGGAAGCAAGGATAAGCCTCACCAGGAGATGGACCCCTCTATGCTCACAAATTTCCTAGATACCTATATAAAGTTACTAAGCGATAGTAAGGCTGTGAAAGGGTTGCATGACCTCATCAATAGATCCACTGGGACTGTGCTAGGTGGGTCGCACATGGTACGAAAGATTATTAAACATAAAAAAAAGGATGGGACGAGAGATGAGACTGACCACGGAGATAGGAGAGTATGAAATGGATCTGGTTGTTTTGGACCTAGGATCAGACACGAATGTCCTATCGAAACAACCTTGGGAATGAATGGGGAGACCTACACTGCAATGGTCTCCAAATTAGGTAAGGATGGCGAATCAGCAGAAGATCATCCCCATGGGGTGACTGCAGGGGGTGACCGTGGATATTGAGGGAGTGAGTGCGCTAGCTAATTTTGAAGTTATAGAGATAGTGGATGACAACAATCCATATCGTGCACTCCTGGGAATTGACTGGGCTACTTATATGAATGGGTTAATCAATATGAAGAAGAAAAATATGATCTTTGAGAAGAAATCGTTACGCGTAATAGTACCCCCTGATCCTGCTAAATGATCGCGCTATAATGAACCAGTCCGTGATTATGAGAGTGATGATCATTTGGACTGTATTTATAAGATAATAATGTGAGACCAAGATTGGGTGAATCACACTGTGGATGGACTGATTACATGGGATCAAGAGAGTTCCTGCACTTTGAACTATGATGGAGAAATAGAACACTGGCAGAATCAGTTACATGAGGTAACTATGTTGAATTGCAACATGATGACCCGATCGCTATTCTATGTGTTGTAAGAGGTAATAAATATGCCTACTTATGATAGTCTGAATGAGGTAGATATGTTTTAGGATGCATTCGAATGGGAAGAACCAGAAAAGTAGTGCTTCCAGGCATTGGAATTGGTATTGCATGCTACGCCCGCAAGATGGTGGGGTACACATAAAGGAAGCTTTGATGATTGGTGGGAATGTAGGAGGATGATGAGAACATGATTTGGGAAGCCTAAGATGCGACTGATAGAAAAGTATGATGGGCAGGATGATCCATGCTGGCATTTGGCCAAATGGACCCAGGCTTATGGAGAAAATCCCTAACTTGAGTGGGTGCACTTGTTCTGTCATACCCTGGATGTTGTCCCAATGAATTGGTACGTAGAAAGAGAGCTTCACCATGGTACAGGTTAATGGGATGTTCTACGCGAGGGCTTGATGATGACATTTAGTTTTGAGGAAGGATTTGACAGTATTGAGGAAGTGTCGCAGAGTGTGAAACACTTGCACGCTATCCTGGGACATATGAGATATTACAGAAAGTTTATCAAAGGTTATGCTTAGATCATTGCGCCTATGGAGAAATTGCTAAAGAAGGATGTCACATTCTATTGGAATGATGACTTCAAGAAGAGCTTGGATATATTGAAAGAAAATATGGTCACCGCATCGATTCTAGTCTTCCTAGACTGGAAGAAAGAGTTTCATGTGCATGTCGACGCGGCACGTATAGCGCTGGGAGTAGTACTAACACAGACTGGTGGAGAAGGCCTGGACCAACCTATTGCATTCGCAAGTCAAAGATTATCCAAAGCAGAGAATAATTATTCAACCACTGAGCGTGAAGAGCTAGCTATGGTGTATGCGCTCTAGAAGTATAGGCACTACTTGCTCAAAGGCCATTTCAAGATGTATACAGATCAGTCCACACTGAAGTACCTGGTAAATAAGCCTGTGTTGGAGAGGAGAATCTACAAGGGGCTCTTATTGTTCTAGGAGTATGATTTTGATGTGGTTCTGAAGCCTGGGCACTTGAACGCAGGGCTAGACCACCTGTCGTGCATCGAAATGGGGGAGGAACCCACCAACTTGGAAGAAGGATTTCCTAACACGCAGCTATTTGCAATGCATGTCATGGATGGTTATTTTGAGGATATAATACATTTCCTAACTACAAGAACTGCACTAGAAGGATACACTCTCCAACAAAGAAGGAATTAGTGGTGCACGTGGCAGATTTCTCTGTCATTGGTGGGCATTTGTACAAGATGGGGACTGATGAGATATTGCGATGGTATGTACCAGAGTTCAAAAGAGGCAGCATCCTCATGGATGCTTATGGGGTCACCGTGGGAGGACATTATGTAGGGAGAGCAACTACACAAAATATTCTATGTGTAGAGTTGTGGTGGCCAACCCTTCATCAGGACTCAAAAGAATATTGCAAGGCATGTGATGTATGTCAAAGAAATGGCAGGCCATTGTGGAGGGATGAGATGCCTTTGAATCTAAAAATGACATTGCAAACCTTTGGGAAGTGGAAGATAGATTTTATAGGACCTATTTAGCCACAAGGAAAGACGGGGGAAAGGTATATTATCACCGCGATGAATTATTTGACTCGTTGGGCAGAGGCATAGCTTGTGAAGGATTACACAGGCATGACTACCACAAAGTTCCTATTTGAGCATATGCTGACGTGATTTAGCTGTCAAAATATCTTGATGAGTGATCATGGTACACACTTTCTGAATGAGACGATTAGCACGTTGTCAGAGGGATTTCAGGTATACCACTAGAAGAGCACACCTTATCATCCACAAGCTAACGAGATGATGGAAGTGTTCAACAGAGTGCTCAAAAATATGTTGACCAAGGTTTGTAATGCTCAAAAAAGTGATTGGGACCTACGCGTACCTACAGTACTGTGGGCTTATTGAATGACATGCAAGAAGTTCACTGGTAAAACCCCTTTTTGGCTTGTCTATGGTGTTAAAGCGGTAATGCCCATGGAATACATCGTGCCTAGTCTGTGCATAGCAGCGCTCATAGGTTTGACAAATCACGGAGCCCTGGAGGAGAGCCTCGCACAACTGGATGAATTGGAGGAAGAAATACTTTTAACAGGATTTCACCAGCAGGTCCAAAAGTAGCATAAAAGGGCATGGCATGATCGACACATCAAGCTGCGCACATTTAAGTTAAATGACCTAGTTTTTCTATATGATAGTAAGTTTGATAAATTTCAAGGGAAGCTCAGGATACACTAGTTAGGGACTTATGTTATTGAGGAGATTACTGATGGAGAAGCGGTACAGTTGGTCAAATTGAATGGAGAACCCTTCCCAGGAAAGGTGAGTCACATTTGCTTGAGGCCATAAAAAAGTAGTCTAGCCATGTGATTAAATGAAGGTAGCATAGTCTTAGTGCTCTAAGTAGCTGAAAGTAGGCACAAGACTATAAACTACATTGCTTGGGTTGGGGAGCTACACAATTGGAAGATGGTGCGAAGCAAGGACGTGTCACTGGGGTTGCTGCAGCGCAAAGGGAGTTGCGCTACCTAGTGAGAAATCGCGCAGGTTGGCCACAAAGTGACCGTTATGGTCACTATTCATGATAAGACGGCAAAAGTGAAGCCAAATGGAGCGGGTGGCCGACAATTAAGACAAAATTTATGGATTAGATCCTTGATAATCTGCCACCAATCTAGCATTGATGAACCGATTTTGGGGGGAACTGTCAGGTTTGAATTCAAAATACCCTATAAATTACAAGTCGCTGTCCAACAAGAAACACTTGGCATTTTGAGTATTCAGCTGTTGAGTTCTCAAGAGCTTATAAATCGTGAGAAATATGAGCTTCTGATAGCTTTTGGGGTATTTGCAACTTTGTCGGTGGACACACAGGAATTCTTACGGAAGATCATGTCAGCACTCCTAGAAGTTATTAATACACAACAAGTAGTAGAGGAGCCGACACAGGAAATGGAGAGAGAGGCAGAAGTAGCTGAAGTATTGGTAGAGGTCCCTAAATCACCAAGAACGCCAAGACCGAAGCCAATCCCAACCAAGGAGACTGTGAAGGACAAGAATAGAAAGCAGCCTGCCATACCGATGTGCACCTTGCCAAGAAGAAACCCACGAAACCTCACTGCACAGGAGAAGGGAAAGGCTATAAAACTAAAAGTAGAGGAGGAGGACATCAAAGACATCCCGATGGACGATGAGGATGTTGGGGCTAAAGTAGAGGTGGTTGAATCCCAGGGCGCAGACACTATTACATGGTTGCCAGAGTATGTCCCTCTGCACAAGCCTAAATCCAAGGTCCCAAAGGACGTCGATGAGAGTAAGACTCCCCTATAAACCCCTCTACTATGGGATGAAATTACTTTTGATGGTCTGCTCTTGGCCCGAGTGTCGATACTAAAGCTTGAAGACTGGGACTTAGCAGACCAGGAGAAGTTCCTGCACCTAGCAACCAAACAGCTAATGCGCCACATCATAGATACAAATACGGGAATGATAGCATTGGAGCTGTGGAGGTGGCTCAAGGGGGTAGAGAAGGTAGGATTGCTAAGCCTCCTCTAGGTGTTGCACTATAACCGCATCCTGGTGACCGTTTTGGTCATCAGGCAACTGTTGTGCTTGGTAAATGATGGGTGTTTGTGGCTGGAGGAGCCAATACCCATCACTGATATGTTGATTCACAGAATAATGTGCATGTCATATACATGTGAAAATCTAGCTATGATCTTTGGTGGCAAGGGTGGTGAGCAGGCGCTCAAAAAATCAATGAAGGAGAAATGTAAGTTCGTAAAGAAGTTGTGCAGGTACGCTATCTCCAGCATCTATGAACCCGGTGTGAAGGTAGCAACACAAATCCTTGCAGGGAAGGTGATGCGGAAGTGTCGCAACGATGAGGTTTCGACGCTTGCCGATGCACTCACACAACAATGCGTGAAAGGAGTCTAATTTAACCATTCGGACTACCTTCGTGGAGAGTTCTTGGTGAACTATCATGAAGCGCAAGAGCAAAGTAAGACATTCCACTACGCGTGGCTCTTGGTGTCGATTGTGCCGGTAGTGTGTGAGCTACCAGAGGAGAGCCAATTCCCTTCGGTCATGCCAAACCTTCTTGAAGTAGTAAAGTACGCTTCACTGTGGGGGACTAAGGACACGAAGCGAGTTTAGGACAATAAGATATTCTAGATCTTGATGGAAATTAATATGAGGATGGCCATCAATCACAAGCCATGATTCTCACCCACGGTATATGCTAACCTGCAGAGCTATGTTGAGTTGAAAGTTGATTTCCATTGAGTATCTATCAGAGTGTGGAAGGACCCTGCGTAGAAGTGGTACGACTTGCTATACCTAGCCACAGATGATGCCATCGATGTAGTGCTTGATAAATGGTCGATAAAGTGGCACACTAGCACGAACTTGGCAGTGGATGGAAGCAAGTCCACTGCACAAAATAAAAAGGAGGAGGCCAAGCCGAAGATGGCAGAGTTGGTCGAGAAGAGGAAGAAGGAGGCTGCTGAAAAGGCCTAGGCAGTGCAGACAGGAAAGGAAGTAGGAAAACGGATAGGTGGCATAGAGCAGGGCTCTGACAAAGGTGTGCGGTCGCCTTCACCTGAGACTGAAGAGTAGGATACAGAGTAGCATGGCGTGGACCCTTAGGAGACATCTGCTGCATTAAGCACTCGAGAGAGCTAGGGAAGGGAGGTTCCAAAAAGAAATCCAAGGTGACGAAGACTTTAGTAGACCCTATCACATTGATGGAGGGTGACTTATATGACATCAGTGACACAGTGGGAGATGTTACCACGATGACCCTGCAGTAGTTTGAAAACTAACAACAAATCATACTAGGGGCTATCCAGACTAGGTTGCAAGAGTTACAGACCCACATGTCGCAGGCTGGTAAGGTGACTACTAGCTTGGCCATCGGCACGTCAGAGGTCACTGATATGCAATGCACAAAGGCTTCCAGTGCGATAGTGTTGCCGGACGGAGTACTGACCACAAAAAATGAGGCTGATAGGACCACTATTAGTGCCTTGAATGGAGTTGGGCTGAACCTAGTAGCGCTTCTGCGTGAAGCACTCCACCTCTTGCAGGATGGAGTATTTGCAAAGCTGAGGGCCCGAGAGCACTATGCCCTCTAGGTGATTAGTGAACAATAGATAAACAATGAACCAATGGCCCTACAGAGAAATGATGTCATCGCTGTTGAGGCCAAGGTGACTTGCCAGAGCAAGAAGATCATTCAGGTCATGGGGGAGGCAGGCAGAATGGTCCCAGAATTAGCCATTCCAGAGGAGGATCCAGTCGAGGTCTGCATCTGCGAATTGGCCATAGGGGTGCATGATAGTCGAACATAGATGGCGCGGGTTCAGATGGAGCTGAACCTATAGATTACAGAGCTCCAATTGAAGGCCCAACCTTCAACAGCACTAGAGGTAAAGGAACAACGTGCGACTACTGTCATAGAAGCAGTTGTGGCGGTGGAAAGTCCAGTAGCAGACTTGACACAGTTGTTCGAACAATCATTTGAGGTCTTGACCAACTTGTAGGAGGACCCAAACATCCAGAGGCTAGATACGAAAGCGCATGAGCTACAACAATGCTACGACAAAGTTAAGGTCACAGCGCGAACTGTCATGCTAACACAGAGGTTAGCCAAGCTGCAGGAAGCCAAGTAGTTGAAGGAATAGGTGGACGCAGCACTGCACAAGGTAGTAATGATGAACCTACAACTAAAGCCTTGGCTGGAGGAAGCTTATGCAGTCACGGGAAACATTGAAGGCAAGCTTGTGACTTTGCGAGAAATGCAACAAAAGCTTTAGGATGACAGCATTGGAGCAGTGATCAAGAAGATAGTTGAATATGCAAAGCAGGCAGCAGCTCAGTGCACGACCAAGGTTGTGGTCATATGGGTCAAGCTAGATAGGATTCATGCAAAGATCTTCGTGCCTACCAAGTGACTTGAGGGTGAGTCACGATGTTTGTGTTGGGGAACTGTTGGGAGCGGGATCCCCCAAGGGCAGTTTTGGGGCTAAAATCCCATGTTTAAGTCAATTTTTGTAATATAATTGTAAAGACTCCACATTTTGTGGTCGCAAAGTGTGAAGGTGTTATATGTCAAAAAGGGTAGTCCGCCCTTAGGTTTGTAAAGTAAAGTCAGCTAGAAGATATCTACCCATGGTTCACATACCATGGGATTGTATAAAAAAAGCTAAGCTCTAAGTAGTTAAAAAGAACAATAGAAGAAGAGAATGACACACGATGTAATGGAGTCATAGCTTGGAAATGAGAAGTCTAAGTCTTGGGTTGTAGTGTATGTAGAGGCTCTACAGCTGAGTGTGTAGAGGCCTAGGATAGAAGTCTGCAGCTGAGTACGCAAACCCCTGCAGCTGTGTGTGTAGGGCGAACAGAGGTTGTAACTCTTGGAAGATATTAATAAAAGGAGATATTCTGTAATTTCTATGTCTTTTTTCTATTATTTCATCTTGATATGTTATGTATGAATTTCCTTTATTATGCTTATATGATGCACGAATGAATGAAATTACATTGGATAACTGAATGCAATTATGAATATCTGGTTACGCGGTGTCAGCTATAACTGTTTGATAAGATCAGAAAATCACTTAGATTTATTGGGGAATTTGTACGACACGCTGCTCTAGCAGTGCAAAAGTACCTAAGCAGTAGATTAAGGCTACGCGAAGGTCAATTGTATACTTTCGCGGAGGTATTGAAGGCCAGGATAGAGGGTTTCTCTTGCGAGCCCTAGAGCGAAGCAACCTATGCGGAGCCAGGAATAAAGGGAATTAGATGACATCACAACCATCTCAGGGTGCAGAAACTTGGTTCCAGTATCCTCCCATACTGCTTCGGGTGAGACTTCAGTCTGCTCTTTATGGGCTAACGCTGAAATGGCCAATAGTGTAGGGATTTGTTTGGGTAATTCATGCTGAACCTGGGTCAGACCTCCTCAAGCCAACAATGACTGAGTATTTGACTAGGTGGGTGGAGGCTCAGCCTGTAAAGGACTGTACAAGGGAAACAACAAGAACATTTTGTTTGATTATGTGTTGACTACGCTTGGTTGCCTGAAGATTTTGATGAGTGATTGTGGTACGCATTTCATCAATGAAACGATCAGCGCAATGTCAAAAGAATTCCATGTTTATCACCAGAAGAGTATGCCCAATCACCCTCATGCCAATGGGACGGTTGAAGCGTTTAACAAGATATTGGATAATGTGCTGAGAAAGGTTTTCAATGTGCAGAAGAACGATTGGGACGTGCGCGTACCAGCTATGTTATGGCCCTATAGAAATACTTGTAAGAAACTTACTGGTCAGACGTCGTTTAAATTGGTCTATGGCATAGAGGTTGTGATGCCTATAGAGTATATCGTGGCTAGTCTATGTATAGTAGCATTCAAAGGCATGCTGGACCATAGAACCTTAGAAGAGAGGCTTGTGCAACTGACAGAGCTCAAGGAAGACAATTTTTTGGTTGGATTCCATCAGTAGGTGCAGAAGGAACACGAAAAAGCTTGGCACAATCGACACATCAAACAATGTACCTTCAA
Organism: Pinus tabuliformis; assembly: GCA_031772625.1. Lineage (NCBI taxonomy): Eukaryota > Viridiplantae > Streptophyta > Pinopsida > Pinales > Pinaceae > Pinus > Pinus tabuliformis. The sequence continues at coordinate 627,378,274 of CM062805.1, read as the reverse complement.
GGTAAATTATTTAGTTTTATTATATGACAACAAGTTCGTTAAATTTCCAAGAAAATTTCAGATGCATTGGCTAGGGCCATATGTGATCAAAAAGGTTACCGATGGTGGAGTAGTTCAGCTTGTGAAATTTGATGGAGAACCATTTCTGGGAAAGGTAAATGGAAGTCTATTGAAGCCAAACACCAAGGATCCACCCTAATGACTACATGATGGTAGCATAGTCTTAGCGCTCCAAGAAGCTGTAAGGAATTGCAAGACTATAAAATGCATTGTCTAGGTTGTAGAGATACGCGATCACAGGTTTGCGTGAAATAGGAGGATGTCACGTACTAGAAGAAGTGTGAAGGGAGCTGTGTTATAGGGGTGGAGACTGTGAAACAACTAAATAGTGACAATTACCATCACTATTCATGATTTCACTACCAAATGATGGTTAAGAGGACTGGACGACCGACATTTAAGGCATTTACAGCTGAAATATAACACTTACGGATGGATTTTGGGGGAACGATCAAATTTGAATTCGAATTCACTTATAAATTAGAGGTGGTCGTCTAGTGATAAACACTTTGAATTCTAAGAATTTTTGAGTTTTACTGTCTGTTGTGCATGAATTGTGAGTTCTTTGAGGATTTTATCTCAAGCCCCGTGTTCGTTTAGTATTCTGAGCCAGGAAAAATGCTTATCTGTAACATCATGCTAGGACCAGGTCCCACAGAAACTATAAGCGTTGGAGAGAACCCAAATTCCAAACAATTCTCCCTCAACAATCACCTGTTGCCAGAGAATATTACCTTTGAAGGTCTGTGCTCATCGCGGGTCCCATATTTTAAGCTTGAAGATTGGGATTTGGCAAACCATAAGCGGTTCCACCACATTGCTACCGACACCTTCATGCAGAGGGTTTTCTATAAAGAATCTGGTGTCACCACACTGGAGACAGTAGAATTGATTCGTGACGTCAACAAATATGGACTGTTGAACTTATGATGGGTGTTGCACTACCATCGGTTAAACGTAAACCTAATTTTCATCCAATAGTTGCTATGCCTAGTAGACAACGGGTGCATGTGGATGAATGAGTCGATCCCGATAACTGACATGGTCATCCACAGGATCACATTATTACCACACTCAAGACTGAATTTGGTGAAAAGACGAGTGAGTGTGACCTCGCTGAGAAGATGAAGGACAAGTCTATACTTGTAAAAAAATCCATGCGGGTATTCAGTTACTAGCATTACTGACCCCGCAATCAAGATTGCCATGAAAATTTTGGCTGGCAAGGTGATGAGGAAGTGTCACATAGGCGAGGTGCCAGAAACAGTAGTTCCTTTGGCGGCTCAATGCGGGGAGGGTGTATAGTTCAACTAGTTGCACTACCTGTGTAGCGAGTTCCTCGTGAATTACGGAGAGGCACATAATGATAGTAAGACCTTTCAGTATTTATGGTTATTTCTCTCAATAGTGTTGGTCACATGGGACTTGCCGAAGGATAACCAATTTCCTCCTGTGGAGAAGGATTTACCAAAAGCAGCAAAGTTCGCGTCTCTTTGGGCCACAAAATATGTTGTGCAGGTAATAGGAAGTAAAGTCTTCTGGGTGCTGATGGAGGCGAGTATTCACATGGCCATTAATCAGAAGTTGTGATTGTGACCAACCATGTTCAAGAAGTTTTCGGAGTACGTGGAGTTCAAGGTAGAATTCCACCATATTTATATCTAGGCACGCAAGGACCCCGACCAGAAATGGTTTGATTTACCCTACCTGGCCACGGATGACGCGATTACAAAAGTCATTAAGCGTTGGCCAGCAAACTGGCATGTTCCATCCGATGAGGTCGCTGGGGATAACAAGCCCATGCAGAAGTAGGAAAAGGAAGCAGCTAGACTAAAGGTCGAGCAGTTGGTTGAGAAGAGGAAGAAGGAGACTGAGGAGAAGGCCTGAGCAAAAGTAGATCGTGCCTCAAAAGAATATGCATAACATGAAGAGCGCGGCTCCGACATAAATCATAAATATCCCTCGCTTGAAAAGGAGGAAGAAGAGTAGTTAGACCATGGTGGCAGAGACCAGCAGGAAAGAACTCCCTTTTGAGTCAAGTGGTATAGGCAGCAAGAATGGGAAGGACTGCGCAAGAAGACAAAGTCCTCCAAGTCATCGCTAGATCCAATTACATTGATAGAGAACGACTTCGATGATATTGGCAATAAGGTACAAGATACAACAGAAGAACTATTGCAGTAGTTTAAGTAGCCGCAGAAGCAAGCACTAGTTTCTATATAGTCGGGTATATGTGAGCTGCAAATCCAAACAACTAGAATGCAGGCAGGCATAAGACAGAGCAACGAGACATCCACCAGTTTGGCACTAGGGACCACTCAAGCAGTGGAGTTGGTTCGGTCAATGGATATTCGGGCAGTCGTGCTACCTGATGGAGATTTCAACACAAAGGTGGTTGCTGACAAGGCAATTGTCAGCACTTTGAAGAATGTGGGCCTCAACTTGGTGGCAATCCCTAGTGAGTTCCTTCACACACTGCAAGCAGGTGTGATTACAGAGATTAAGGCCCAAGAGTAGTGCGCGCTGAGCATGATCATCGAATAGAAGGTTCACAACGAACAAATACTCATTGAGAATACAACAGCACTGGAAGCATGGAAGAAAGTGTAGGCACAAAACAAGGAAACTGCAGTTGTTGTGGCCAAGGCATTTAGGATAGTCCTTGAACTACATATCCTGGAGGAAGTGTTGGTGGATGCCAAGATTAGGAAGTTGGTTGCAAGTGTGCGTGAAGCAAAAATAGAAGTGGCCAAGGTTTAGTTTGAAATAAACCTAAAGATAACAAAGCTCGAGTTGAAGTCACAGCCTTCAATGCCACCAAAGATCAAAGAAAATCACGAAGCCACTGTAAAGGATGGAGTCACACTAGTAGACTCCGTGATGAGGGATTGCACCATGCTCTTTGAGCAGTCTATGGAGGTCATCACAGTTCTCCAGGAAGATCCTAACCTAAAGAGGTTGAATATGGAAGCCCGTGAACTACAAAAGTAGTACGATGAAGCAAGAGCGATAGAATTCAGCGTCGCTATATCATAGCGACTGGCCAAGCTGCATGAGGAAAATAATTTGCTCGAACAGGAAGAGGCAGCATAAAGGAAAGAGGTGGCCCTCAAGGCTAGATTGGGGCTTTGGCTGGACGAGGCCTATTTTATCTCTGCCTCCATTGAGGAGGAGTTGACAAGCCTATAGAGAACACAACAAAAGATAATGAAAGATAGTGTAGGACCAACAACAGAGCAACTAGTGGAGCAGATCAAATAGGCAGCCACGCGGAGTGCGGCTGAGGTAGAAGTGGCACATGCAGAGCTGGGAGGTATGTGCAGTAAGATCTTCATGCTAGCAGAGTGACTCGGGGGCGAGTCATGATATTTGTGTTGGGGACTTGTTGGGACAGGGTTCTCTAGCACCAATTTTGGGGCAAAAAGCCCAAGTTTTTTGTAAAAAGTGTAAATTATCCAGAAAATGTGGTCGTGGAGCACGTAGATGGTAAAGTGTCATAAAGGGTTTTACCCTTCTATTATGTAAGTTATGTCAGCTTGTATAGACCTACCCATGGTCTGTGGGCCATGGGATTTTATAAAAAGGAGAGTCTCAGAGAGTCTAAGGCATGATAGGAGAGATCAATGAAGATGTAATGGGTCATTAAGAGTAAGAGCGAAGAAGTCTTAGAATAGAAGAGAGGCTTTACATCTGTGTGCGCAGAGACCTAGAGTAGAGTCTGCAAATGAGTGCACGAACCTTTGTAGCGAAGTTCGTAGGGAAGTCTTGAATCTGCAAGAAGAATAGAAGCATTAATAAAGAGATTATTCTAGTCATTCCTATGTTTTGTCTATTTATCTAGTTATGAATGAATGCGCTATGACGTTATGAGGAATGATGGGTTTATGAATTAATACTGTATTGATGCGCGAGTTTACATGATTTACATTGCCATATCAACACAAGTAATAATAACTATTTACACGAAGAATATCTTAGTGCATGTTAATGTTATCAAACACTTAAGCCAATCTGGGTAAATATAGAACTAAGGGTAATTATAGAGGCGCGTAAGTGGTTGATTCACCTATTTAGGGTCCGAGAAAGATATTCGTAGACCTTTGCGAAGGTATAGAGGTAGGTTAAAGGAAGTTATATCGATAAGCCTTAGAGGCTTATTGATCTGTGCGAAGGCAGGTTTAGGGCACAAAAAGACATTACACTAATCTTTGGGTGTGGAAACTTGGTTGCAACATCCCCGCATACTGCTTTGGGTGAGACTTCAGTCCGTGCTCCGCAGGTTGATGCCGAAAGGGCCGGTAGTGTAGGGATTTATTTGGCAAACTTAACTCTGAACCCGGGTTAGGACCCTGTAAGCCAACACATATCCAAACCATAGCTTCATCATCCTTCGGTACTCCTTCGAGTCTACAAAATTGTTCTTATATGTACCCCACCATCTGGCAGGCATAGCTCTTAGCGCAATATCCAATGCCTAGAACCAATGCTCAGCTGGCAAATCCCTTTCAAATTTATAAAGAAACAAAATTACATCTTCTAAGCCATCATAATATGGTAAATTACAAACCTCAATGGGTATGCACCAGAGCGATTTAGTTTGTCAGTTACATCTTAGTGTTGATACTTGATGTAATCTATTATGCCAATTCTCAAGCTCCTCATCTGAATCCAAGTTGTTGGAGATATTATTTTCCCAAGTAATTCTTCAATCTACCATAGGGTTGATCTAGTCCTCATTCTGCACAGTAAGCTTTTAGATCCGATCAATATCATCCTCCTCATAGTAATCTTGGAATAGTTCAGTATACTGTACACCCTTGGCTAGATTTAATGGAACAATGACTCTTAGTTCCTTCTTTTCAAACGTCATGTTGTGCTTCCTTAGGTTGATGACTGCATTCATATCGAACGACCAATCAATTCCAAGAAGTGGCAGGTAGGGATTACTATCATCCACTATGTCGATTACCTCAAAATCAGCTATAGTGCATGCCCCTTCAATGTCTACAGTTACTCCATGTAAGTGCCCCATAGGAATAATATTTTGTTGGTTCACCATTCGCAACTAAATTGGGAACCACTATAGTGTCAGATTTCCCATTCTTTCCCAGGTCTATGTAGGAAAAACATTTGCATTGGATCCCAAATCTAGGATCACTTGGTCCATTTCAAATTCCTCAATTTGTGTAGTCAATCTCATCTCTCAACCATTACTTTTCTTACCTTTGTCTACTTTATGAACTACGCATTGTTTAGGCAGAAACTTACCCTTACCAGCGCATTTTTATATTAAATATTGTAGTCCTTTCACTGCTTTTTGGTCCCTTAGGACCTTCAAGTAAGTCTGTAAGAAGGATGTCAACACTAAAGGATTTGTTTCCTATGTAGCAATGACCTCTTCAGGCTTCTTCATTCATGTACTCTAAGTATTTGATGTGGAAGCTCCTGAATCTACAAAGCTCTTTTTTGCCTCCATAAAAGTTTCCTTTGCCTTATGTAAATAAAATTCAACATCCTTGTCAGTAGCCTTGTGCACCCATATATTTTCTTCTGATTGTTTTCCTATGGCTTTATATTCCCCGGTAGCTATATTGCTTCTCGTAACAATATTAATGTTGGGCCCATCTTCACATGGTTTTGACCTTGTCATCTAGATGTTCTGAGTGGGTTGTTGGTTCTTCTTTTCTTGCTTCTTTGTGATCAGTATAGGAAAATCTTCTATAACATGGTCAAATTGTCGGCAATATTGGAAAGAGGGGTGTTGCGGGTTCTGACAATCTTGTGGAAAGTGGCCTAGTTGCACACAATTATAACAAATAATTTGTCTGTGACCTCTTCCATCTCCTTCCCCTCATCCTCTTCCTCGTCCTTGGAATCCTTTGCACACTGTAGGTGCACCTTGATCCTACTAAGGATGTGTCTCAACCTATACTGTACATGTTGGAGTTTTTTCCATCATTAACTCATAACTTTGGCAATTGTGCTCATCATGGCATACAAGCTTACAGAAATTGCAGAATAGTTGTAGGGGAGTCTATACAAACTACTGCAACAAATTTCTATTGTATGTTGAGTGTTTTCTTGTTATTTGGTAGATAGCGCACCATGGCACCACACAGTTACCTGATCCAATGGAATTTTCTGGCTTCAGGGGGATAGGACCTCTCCCGATTAGAGAGTTATAATATGCTAGGCAATGATCCTTGTCGTGACCATGCCCTTTTCACTTTAAGCACCATATTTCAGCATGGTTCTCATTTTGGACCTATTTCCTCTTTTTGAGATCCTGCAACTCCATATGCAGTCTAGCCAACTGCGTCTAAATCTGCTGCACTCCCAGATTCATATCCTAAATAAGCGAAGTCTCCAACTTCATAGCAATTTCTAGTGCTTTAGCCTACGATCTAACTCTCTGTTGTGACAAGGGTAATGAGGTAACAACAAAGCAATATACCAATCCCTATGTTGCTCATCCAAGATCTATAGATTAGCCTGTTGTAGAAGACATTTCAACCTTTGATCAAAATCCCCTATAGATTCATTCACCTTCTGCTTAATTTATTTGACCTCAATCATAGATTGGGATTGAGAATTAGGATTCTTGAACTCATTATTCAGCACATCCTTTGTGTCTTTTAATGACGCAGTTGGATGATTCATACTATACTTAATATACCAACTCAGTGCCATGTCTTGCAATTTTGTGACCAGCTGTGCTTTCTTCAGATCATCATCCATTATCTGCTATGACTTCCACACAACATTTTCTACAAACCAAAATTGATCAGGGTCTTCTGTCCCTGGGCCATTGAATATAGTCATCTTCATAGTGTTCTCCATACGGAATAGTGGAGGTGGTGTTGGAGGTGGACATGGTAGGTGTGTGAGGTGGAGGTGATGGTGGAGGTGGAGCAAATGGATGTGGTATTCCTGCAATACCCTGATCTATCATCTGTGGTGCACCTTGAGGCATCTTCAGGCTATTACTTTCTTCGTCACTATCAGATGCTCCCAACAAAGGACTATACTCAACACTTGTATCTATATCTCTTTTGAATGATTTTGCATTTCTCGTAGCTCCTGTTGAGTCTTGTCTAAACATCGATTTAGTGGCATAACCCATTTCTCCCACAATATCATTTTAATCCAAGTTTTCAGAGATTTCAGATACTTACCTGTTGATCCTTTGAAAAATCAGTGTTCATCTTCACTATAACTAGTAGACATATCAATCGCGAACTCAGTAGTAAATCCACCCAAAATACTATCGATCCAATAATCGACAACCTTTGTGACCTTATTTCAAATCCTTTCAGGTGCTTCACAACTCTGGAGTCCCACAATAGGGTTATAGAACTTCCAGGTAGGTTGACTGTTCGCTAATTCATATAATTCACATGGAAAAGAGTAGAATAAAACCCTATGTTCCTCTGTATACAAGTATCCCTGCAACCTCTCTTCTTTTGATAGGCACGGATTCTTGTTTTCTTAGGCTAAAAACTTGTGCAGCTTCCAATCTATCCACTTTTCAATCTCCTTCTTAGCTAGTATCCACTTATTCCACATCACACATTCCTCAGATAGATCCTGGTCCCATCAACGAAACCATTTGTTGGCTTGAGGGGGCTTGGACCCAGGTTCAGAGTTAGTTGCGCTAACCTACAAAACCCTTCCCTATTGGCCCTCTCGGTAGCAACTTGTGTAGCATAGGTTGCAGTCTCACCCGAGGCAATATTGGGGGATGCTAGAACTAGGTTTCTACATATAGAGGATTATGTCATGTGTTTCTGCCAAACTTAGGGCTTTATCTTGATCTTCGTGAAACCTTAACCCTTAAAACCCAGAAATTACACTAATTAATAGTTAGTAGATTTATTCCCTTTGCTGATTATGTTAAGCATGCATAAAATCATATAAATAAATACATCTATGTCTTCGTGAATCTAATAAGTAATTTTCTTGATTAATTGCATTCAACAGATAAAAAATATAATAAGTTCAGAGATACATAGTAATATGCAAATGCACAGATAGTTCTTCAAAACAAGCCTTTATTATTCTTTAAATCTTCAATTACAATTCTTTCCAACCCTCAGCACACAGCTACAAGGGCCCACACACTCATCTGCAGACTTACCAAAGTCTCGGCACACATAGCTACAGGAGCCTTCCCCTTTTCCCAAGCACAGAATAGAAAAACTGTCTTAAATATTGCACTATTCTTTTATGCTCTTTTCCTATGACTCTTCTATGACTTCCTTTTATATTCTTCTCCATTACAATACCATGGTCTGTGAACCATGGGTGGGTCTCAAAATATCTTGGCTCTTAACAAACTAAGGGTTTGACCTTATAATAGACCCTTTGACTCTTATCAACCTTTGCTACTCGCGCTCTGCTCCTCAAAATGTGGAGACTTTACAATATTTAACAAAACTTTATAAAATTTGACCCAGGGAACCCTGTCCAAAGAAGGGTAAAGGTACAAGTCAGGATACATGAGTAAAATAAATTCCTTCAAAGGACTTGGAGAAATCCAAGTTAAAATCACGAGTGAGCACTTTAGAGACCACTGTCTCAGCCATCAAATCTATGGGTGATATGTATGTCTCACCTCTAGTTGTTCAATCATTGAAGCAAACGATAGCTGAGAGAGATAAATGAATTACAAAGCAACACAATGATCTCATGAGGGAATGAAAATAATGGCATTTTGGATGTGAGATAGAGATACAAAATTCAAAATCCTAGGTTTTTGATTGTAGCAGCAATTAGAGAAGGAAAAACATAAATTATATAGGGAAAAGTAGCAACACTCAACAAATCAACAACAATTGAGGGAAAAAGAGCTTGAGGATAAAGTACAACAACTCACTAGTGAATTGGCCAAATGTAGATATCAACTAAAATATACAAAGGAAAATATTGAAAGGAATGTAATTGAGAACCAACATAAATATAATAATAATGTGGATTTATTAAATAGGCTAAGACAAGAAAAAATTGATATGATAAAATATTATTAAAGGAAAATTCAGCAACATCAGCAAGGATCAAAGGATGTGTCTGTTGTATTGCCTCAACAATCATAGTTGTCCATAGAAGGAAATATACACTCTTCTTCTGAATAGCAATTTTTAGGTGTTGTATCTATGTAGACACAGTTCAATGTGTAATATATGTATCATTATTTTCTGTTAATGTGAATTATATATCTTTATGTTTTTCGTTAACGTGCATTTTTTAATGAATTGATAGCCTTTTTTAGACTTACTTTTATGTCTCCTTAATAGAGTTTTTATCTAGTTGTGGTCTCAGTGAGATCTAGTTACTCTTTCATTTTTGGATAATGTAATGGAATTTAATAAGTTGATAGCTTACTGAACCGAGAAATAGATGTTACAAAATATACTAAATTTCTATTTGAAATACAAAATATATCTTCTTTCCATAGTAGAACAAATTTACAATATGCTTAGTGCATCATATGGAAAAATTTCCATAGGGTGCCTCAAAAGGAAATATTGGGGTTGTTGGAGTTGGAGGTGTAATTTTTAACCAAAATAATTAAAAAATTGTCTTATGCTTGGGGGATTGGCACTGCCTCAATTAACCAGTCAAAGATGTGGGATACCTAGAAAAATCTCTCCATTCTTCTTCAACATGGTTTTCTCTATTAATAAGAAAATTACATATGATGAGGCTCATCAATAGGTAAATTATATGGGTCACAATGTCACTCTCCAACTTATTAAATTGACTTTTCTCACATTTATTTACATATTTTGTTATCTTTTTCTTAGTGAGAAGAGTAAAGGTGAGTTACTATGTCATGTGGCCTAATGTGTGTTAAATGCAGGAATTGGAGCAGCTTTGGGTTGACTTAAGTGCAGGAATTCAGAGTAGGAAAGAAAGTGATATTTTAAGATTTGGTCTCCCTCCTTAACTCCTCAAATCATTTGAAGATTCCTCCACTCTATCTCATCAGCTCGGTGTCACTGACACCCAAGCAAGTCGAGTTCATTGGAAGCCAAGCCAGTGACAGTCAGGGAAGAGTTATTCTTGAGTTAGGGATCCAAGTATCCCTATTTTCTAGGGAGTTGTTGTTCACTTAATTTTTGTATAAATAAGAGAGCCAAGGGACTTATTAGGATTCAATTTTTTGTTGTAGCCAAGAGGCCATTTGAGCTTAAACATTTTGAATATTATTGTTATGATGTACTTGACAATTTTATGATAATGATAAATTATGTTTTGATCCAACACCGAGTTGAATCAGAGGACTGAATCTCTTGGGTCAGGTCTCAACCCTAGTAGCAAAATTTCCTCTTTTGTAGTTGTATTCTTAGCTTAGAATGTTAGTTAGTTGTTGAAGTTTATTTATGTATTTATGTTAGCCTAGCAAGTTACTTAAATTGTTGTTTAACCTTGTTTCAATTAGTTTAAAGAGGTAGAGTAGTGTTGCAGTTTAGTGAAGGAAATTATACCAGAAAATCTTGTGATAGTGGCCCCTATCTCATCTCCCTCATGGGATCATGATTAGAGGACCCCACTCTCACAGCCCCAAAAACAAAGTTTTTCTTTTGTTTATTCCATAAATTAAGTTTCATTCTTAGCTATATAATTGTTTATGATTTCTTGGAAGCATATGCAGTTGTTATCTTGTTTTCTTAAGGTTGGTGTAGCTTAAAAGGAAGTCCATGTCATAGATCTAGTCCTTAACAGTAGATAGATCAGCTTCCTCAAATTCAACTCATCTTTTCTATGTGTACATGTACAGTGATCTATAAATGAAAAGAGAAATGGGTTTGATTATAGGGATTGTTGATCTATAGGAAGGGACTCCTCCAACCAGATTCACCTAGGTCTTCTCCACCTTCTGTCAAGGTATACCATCCTGTAGTTTGAACCTCTATTTTCCAGCCACCATGAGCAAGCTACCTTAGGCAAAACCGACCCCCCTTGGGGTGTTGGCCTTGGCCTTGGGTGATGTTCACCTTCCCTACACCTTCTACAACTGTCATGCACCCCTCCAACACCTCATCTCACTATTCTTACCCTCCAAAACCTCTCAGCTAACCTTCTGTAGCAGTTCAGGACATCCTGTATCAGATCAGGACATCCCGTAACATCCTGATTTGAACTTTTTTGACCTGAAATGATAGGATAACCTCCTATAGGAGTAGGTTAACCCCTTAGCTTAGACTCCGTGACCAAAAGTTCCACCTAGGCCATCCTTCCCATTCCTTTCCCTCCTGCAAGATCGGATAGCATTAGCTTTTATATTTCTGAAGTTAGCAATTAACACTTTTCTACAAATATGAGTGAGATAGCTAATACATGCATGTTTGAATTCTGAGATGATAGAGTAACTTTCTATTTTCAAGCAGTCCTAATAGCTAGATGATCAATTGCAATATTAACATAGTTTCCTTTATACAAGTGATTTGTGTCATTTCCACAGGGGCTTCACTCAATGAATCTCTAACATATCATGTGCATTCATGGCATACTAAACAATATCCCAAATTTGACTACATATTGGAAAATATCTCTAAAAATCACATTAGTTAACCCCCTACCAATACGAACACAATACACCTTCCTAATTTGAAAAACCCCTACTTTCACTAGATATTGTAGGTATCCATTTTTCCATTAACATTTTTTATACCCATTTATATTTTTCATTAACTTTGAGCTCCATTTTTTACACTTTCCACTAAAAAAATCCTTTACCCCTAATATATGTTCAATATATTATGTCATTTTTTCCTCAACATATATCCCGAAATATGAATGCACATGGCATGATATTGCTCCCCCAATGAAGGCCCCATTGTCATTTCATAGCTAAATGATTTATGGCATTTCATAGCAATTACCATTTGACAGCTCTCATTTCCTGAATAGACAAACATTTACTTTCCCTCCACTAGAACTAGCTTTACATTCACTGTCAGTAGTCATAATCCCTTTAGTTTAATAAAGGACTGTTCTGGAACCCTAATGGTCAAGTGCACTAGCTGAGAAGTGACATGCATAGAATGATACATCTATTGTGTATATAGCACTTTCACCTCCAAGTTTCTACGAACCTCAAGTTGATAAATTAAATTTTGTAGCCCTAGGAGTTGTAGCATTCTTGTTGCAATACCGAGGCTCATCAGCTTACATGAGATACAAATTTAGCAGCATCAAAACAAAATCATTTCATTATAATATTGTATATATCAACATCACCAAGAATATAATCCACATATCCTTATCTCACCAGACAAAATATCCTTCTAAGATTGAAAAAATAGTACAAAAATAAGGGCTTCAAGTCTCAATAATGTATCAACTCCGACTCCAACATTCCAAAGTATCAAGAAAAATACATAATTCCTTAGTAAATAAACAGTGTACAATTTGATTCAACCATATTGACCAAGAAATGAAGCCTGCATGTGCATTTTAGTGAAGCAAGGCAATTTTGGCCTGCTTGACAAAAAAGCATGCCCAACCTTCATTACAAGTCCAAATTGAACGATTCAACTTGGAAAGTATATTTTTACTCATAAAAAACATTAACACAATTAAACATTTCTAATTTTCCCCATATAAAAGAATTTTTCTTAGGCTTAGTGAATATTTCAATTTGTTTTATAATATAAATTAATGAACAAAACTTTCATACATGTAGCCTAATCATTTGGATTACATTGTTTTACATATACGATTATATAATTAATGTTTTTAACAAATTCATATTTAATGTATTGTTATTCAATAGGCTCTTCATCCTAGTTCATTTTGAGACTAACCAATAAGCTGAAAAGACCTTTAAACCATTATCAACCAATAAATGACCACCAACCATGATAACTCTTGTCCAAGTAATCCTAATTTTCTTCTGCCAATAATTCACACCAAAAATTGAACACTTTAAGGATATTTAAATAGGTAATTTTTATTGACACAAATAACACTGAAGAATTTCAAAGTTTGGGCCGCCAAAATCATCATTTGTTAAACATGGATTACAAATAATTCTAAAAATTTAGAAGTGTTGCTCATTAATATTATTGTCTACAACAATGGTATCCATTGTATCATTGCCAATGTTCATATGTTATTTAAAGTATTTAATATTATGACCATCCTCATCTTGAGCTACATTATCTTCGTCATCATTGAAATTTGACTGTAGACGATCTATTTTTTTACTAGATCTATTTGGATCATCACTTTCTACACCATCCATATTGCTATCTTCTCTAGAATCATGTAACTTTGGATTGTTGTCTTATTGTGCCTGAACATAACCATCTTCAACATCATCATGGATGCCAATTATTCAGCCATATTCCCACATTGCAGGATATTTCCTCGCCTATGAAAGACCATTTATTTCAATGAAAACAAATATTAAAATAGTTAATATTGTCAAAATTGTAAAGAAATAACATTTTTGTAAAAGTCCAATTGTACCTTTCTTTCAAATCCTCTATAAATGTTGATTTCATCTTCTTTTACGTTTGAATCTATACCCACAACTTCTATTTAACTTTGAATTTCTTCAATAACCCATTGCAGTGTGCAATCTTTGCCCCTTTCCCCAAGCATATGAGTGGGAAGTGGAGTATTCCTTGAGTTCAATCTCTTAAATTATCTCCTTTCTTCTAACACTTCTTCTCTCTTTCTATGATACAAATCAACCCATTTGTTCATAAAGTCCATGTGGTACATAATGAACTTGTCAAATATAGCACTTTTGGTTGCACCTATTACATGTCAACATGTTTATTTCAAACTCCAAATGTCACGTTGTATATAAAAATAAATTACAAATTAAATTAATGATTGCAAGGAAAAAAACCACAATTATCATGAATTTACTTACTAATTTCTACTTCAACACAATTAGATTTTGGTTTTTCTCCATAAATAATATCTAATTATCATTTTTCATCCCAGAAGCGTGGCCCGTCTTCAAAATCCTTACCAAGGAATTTACATAGGAAGAAAAATGCTTCATTTAATAGATACCATTCAGCTATGTAACCCTTTGTATGTGCCTTTTGTCGAACATATATTTTTAGAGTTTTTGTATACCTCTCAAAGAAAAACATCCACCTCATTGATAGGACACCCACCAATTTAATGTCATCAACTAGTTCTATAAGTAAATGGACTTGTAGGTCCATGAAACTTATACGGAGATCCTTCTCAAATACACATACAATTTTTTAAATCTCCTTCTTACATTTCAGCACTTACCTTCGTGGATGTCCTTGGAGGTCACCCACCTAATATAAGAATATCAAATTAGTATGAACCTTTAGTCAAAAATTAAAAAAGCAATATAATATCTCTATGTCTCTCACACATGAATGTTTCATATCACATACCTTGGAAATGCTCACAATTGAATTATGCCATTCCTTAAGTCAACGGTAATACATGAATCCCCGCTTATTGCTAATGGCATGATATGTTATCAAACAAAATTTTCAAAGTTCATTAGTAATTTTTTTCACACAACAAAATATCAAAATATATTTTGCACTTAATCAATGTTACCGATAAAAATTAAACGATGATAATACCTTCATGAAATTATGAAAATCATGTGTTTTAAGTCCTATCATACTTCCATCAGCTATAAAATCCTTTTCCGACGCTGAAGCATAGCCAATAGGTTTTGTCATTAAATGGATGACTTTTTGTAGTTGATCTAGCTCTTTTTCTTTTTTTTTTAAATCCATGGATCTTTCTCATATCTTTCATTTTCTATGTTTGGATACAAATATCTTCTATCAAATTTGTTACGCAAAAGAGAAACCTCTCTCCTTCAAGACAAGGTGTCATTCTCTTTGTCTAGTATATGTTGAAATATAGAATCTGGGACATTTTTGAAAATGTGCATATGATCTAGTAGATGAGCTATTAATAGATCCTTCCAATAATGGAGCTATTGGGAGCTCATAAAATATGGATTTCCTTTTCATTCCTTCTGGCATATTAACTACAGCTTGTTATCAATCTTAAATTGAATCACCTTGATCAAAAAAGTCCTCCCAATCTTCTGATTCAACATCTTCATACTTCTTAAGCCAATCACCAAGGGCGAGCCTTTATTTACAACTGTTCCATCAAATTGATTATTCTAGTGATTTCTAAACTTATAATCTGGTGGTAGAAAAACCCTTGTGTTTTCATAAATAATTTTATGTAAATATTTGGAATAACATCCTTGAACTTGCTCTACACATCTTGGACATGCAAATATGCCCTTTGTTTGAAGCCCCACAATTCAATAAGTAATTTTAATAACATCAAAATAATAGTATAAACATAAGTATGAAAGTTGGGATGAGAATAAATTTTGTAAATATGTAAATATTTTATCTTACCAAAACAAACACTAAGTCCTGGGAAATCATGAACAGCCCAACATATCACACCATACAATATGAAAGACCTATTTGATGGAGGATGTAATATGTCATAAATCCTTATGCCTTTCAATAGCAGTTGCATCTCATCAATAAAAGGCGTAAGATACTAACATCAATTTTTTTTACTTGATTTTTTCCTGAAACAAAGAGAGTCAACATAAGGTGATCCTTTCCAACACATCCATGGGGGAATATTTATTACTATCATTACAACAGACTAAACACTATAATTTGAGCTCAGGAAAGAGAATGGGTACACTCCATCAATTTCAAGACCAAACCTAATGCTACAGGGTTCATTTTTTAATTTTCTTGGCGATTTTCCTCTATGTGTTTCATTGCTTTAGAGTCAGTTGAAATTTGCATGAGTCCATCTTTACTCTTTTTCTTTTCATTCCAATCCATAAATTGTGCAAGTGACATGTAATGAAACATTTATTTAATTCTAGGTATAATTGACATGTGATGTAAAACCTTCTTTAGAAATATAGGACCTTGTACATATATCTGATATCTCTTCTCTTGGCATACAAGGAATTCTACCTTATCCTTATATTCATCTCTATATAAAATGCAATCATTTTTACATTAATGAATTTTCTTATATTCAATCCCTAACTCAACCAACAATTGATGTGCTTCTCTACAAGTTGATGGAAACACATTCTCTTCAGGGAATATTTTAGCTTTTAGTGCCCATTAAGATTGTTTGACATTAAATCAATTGAATGTTTAACTTATGATGAACATGTTTGATATGTCAATATATACTAGGATTTTTTATATATAATATATGGTTTTAAAATCCCCTTAAATAAATATAAACGAAGTTGATGAATGTTTACGAATTATGTACACCAATTGACAATGCAAAATAAGAAATAGATTTCAACTCACTTCGGTAGGGTAGTGAATCCTTTATCTTAACAACCAAACAGTGACTTGATTTCTAATAATATTAAGTTTTTAGGTTCTACTTGCACATGATATGAACATGGGTGTCTTAGTTGCTTGCTTGATTGATTATTTTAGGTTTTATCATCAAGATTAAACGGTGGCAATAATTACCCCTACTATCATCGTTACTATCAGCCATATGATCATTATCATCATCATTGTTTCCATGCCCAAAGAAACATGTAAGAATTTCATTCAATCCTTCTTCATGCATTGCATTTTCACTATCATCACAATAATTAAGGCCAGGAGGCATGTCGTCAATGTATGCTATTCTCATTGACTCTTCAAATTTCTCAGTTGGTAGTGTTCTCTTCAATCTTTCTCTTCTCACCCTAGTATGGTTTAAAGGATGGTTTGGATCATCCTGTCCAAATCTTAAAAACCCAGTTTGACATTGGGTATTAGTAGGTGTATCATCAATATCTTCTAGCTATCAACAAACACAAGCATTATTTAATAATAGGCAACAATTGGATAAATCATGAATGTATCAATTTCAAAGAAATATAATGAAATATGTCTTAACAAATAAAAATATAAAATGCATGAACACACACACACACACATATCAAATGAATAATGGAACATCATTTTATAGACAACCTTTTTTATACAATAATTAAAAATAAAACACAACTGTGACAACATAATTTATAAAATGTTAGTCAACACTCATTGATTTTTCTTTGGATTTTTTCCCTTACTAACATCCTTAGGGAGACCTTGTTCTTCCCTTTTCTTTCACGCAGAAGTGCATTTTAAGAAGGGGTAATTAATCAATAATGCATCCCTAATGGTAAGGTCCATAATAGCCTCAACCAGGATCAATATATCAACCTCTCTTTCCATATCTCCATCTTTATCATTTATAACCTCACCAAATTGACAATTCGGTCTTACAGTAGGGTCCATTCCCTTACTACTATTTATAAATCCTGCAATATTTTTGTGTGTGTATACACATCCATATATATACATAATATAACCTCTATTGATTTATTTTCCACTTTCAAATTAGAGACGATATGTATACATATTTGAATTCAGACCATATGTTGACATGCTATGCTTATATTCTGCTAGCATTCTCCATTCACCATTATAATATGATGGACCATAATATGGCATTAATCTCCTAGTGGTTTGTTGTGAATTGTTTATAT
Organism: Pinus tabuliformis; assembly: GCA_031772625.1. Classification (NCBI taxonomy): domain Eukaryota; kingdom Viridiplantae; phylum Streptophyta; class Pinopsida; order Pinales; family Pinaceae; genus Pinus; species Pinus tabuliformis. Next base: position 627,360,645 of record CM062805.1, on the reverse strand, counting down.
GTTTAGATCCCACATGGACATTTTGGAAAATAAAGAGGCCTAGATTCACTCCATGAATATTCGAGGGTCATATAATGTAGTTGTATCTCGAAAATTGAAACACCTCATACACTCTAGGTAGTTGTTGATCATTGGGCCAAGCGCAATATAGTAGAAAATCAAATATATCTTTTTAAATTGATATCAATATCAAGGGAAAGTCATCATCTCCATCACATTTATTCTCATATGGTATGTAGTCCACCTTTGTCTTGTCTTTAAGAAAATATGCATATTTAAACTAACTCTTTTTCTGTTACTTGTTTTCGTTAATTCCTCATCTTTTGAGTTGTTACATATGCACATATTTTTTTAGATGTATCATTAGATAACTTATCATCAAAATATTGGATTCAAATCAATTGTAGGAGGCATACTACCCATTGGAAACTCATCATTTATGTAATGTATTTGTATAATCACTCATTTGAATTGTTTCTTTCCACAACATATAGAACATCCACAAACAACAATTTTCTCAAAGTATTCATCCCATGTACTATAATCCTGACCAACCTCTTGTTCGATGCAATCATTTGTTGTGTGTTCAATATCCCTTGTCACATCCTCTTCCACCCATTGTCTGCTACGTGATTTAATAGTTTTAGGTCCATGTCCACATATGTATCCTTTTATTTTTCTAGTTGAATGCTCAAGCTCTGTGTTTGCTCTAATCTCCATCCAAAATAATCAACAACATGCATTAATTTCCATGAATATTGGATAATACAATATAACTTTTAATAATATCATGAAAAAACATGGACATATCATAAAATTTAATTATATCAATTTTTCCTAAGTTAAGTGAAAATTTAAGTACCTAATGTCCCGTGTCATCCATTGTGTCTTCACTTGATATGACACAATCTGTTGGCATGGCCTCGTCTGGCTCCTGTAATACACAACATACTCGATAATGTTTAGTACACCACTTATATATTTGACATAATTATATCCAATACAAAACTTCACTTTAGTCATATATTTGACATATTTATATCATGTTAACTTGGAGTTGAAGAAAAAAAAATTAGGACCCTTGGTATATACATCGAGCCAAATTTTTGAAAAGAAAAGTATTGAACATCCCTATCCACATGGCCATTCTAATTTTCAAACATTTCCCTTGATCAAAGAATAACATTTAATGACCATTATTATGCATTTTTAACCAATCATTAGGGGAATTTTGAGGTCTAAAATGGGCCTCCTAAGGAAATTATAAAATAATAGTGGAAATAATAAAATAATATTAGATTACATCATCAAATTTTAGAGGGAAAAAAGAAAAATAATCATTTCAACTCGTATTTTCAACTTATCACCCTATGGGTTTACTCAAATTTCAAGCAGAAAAACTCTTTGGATGCATAATTTTATTCCTCATCCAAATAGTACCCATGTCACATACTTTTGATGGACCCTGCTACATGAAAAATGAGAAATACATGAAAAATGTGATTGCAATCACATTTTTTCATGTATTTCTCATTTTTTGTGTAGTAGGGTCCATAGAAAGTGTGCAACATGGCTCCTCCTTGGATGAGGAATTAAATTTTGTATCCAACAAGTATTCCCACTCAAAATTTGAGTAAAACCATAGGGAGATAAGTAGAAAATACAAGTTGAAAAAGTAGTTTTATTATTTTATTATTTTTTAATCCTTTTATTTTTTTACTCTAAAAATGGCGAATCATCCCCCCATAGCTAACATCATCATCTTGAATCCTATTAGTTCTTATAAATTTTATTTTGGTTGTACATTTTTCTTAGAAGGCCCATTTTAGACATCAAAATTCCTCTAATGAATTATGACTTGAAATACCTCATGGAAAAAAAAATTGACTTTCTCTCCTCTATCCAAGTCTTCCAATGTAGAAATTCATTATACCTTACAATGTTCAATTCAGAACAAATATGCACTCCTGGGACAAACCAATTACACTCTTGGTAATGAAATTTGAAATGGGACATGATCAGACAATACCTAACCTTAATATATAACCTTGGATCATGTTTAAAAAACATCCCACATAACTATGTTTCCCACATATACACAACTTTCACATAAGGCAAGTTGAAACAAAACTTGGAATGTTGTACGAAATCTGAAGTATAAATATTTAAGCTCAAAGTAAAGAGATAACAATGAAATTTTTTATAAAATAATAAAATAAACAATCTACAACTTGAATCAATCAGATTGGCAAATAAATGAAGCTTGGGCATGCATTTTAGTGAATTAAGGGAATTTTGGCATGATTCACAAAAATGCATGTCTAACCCTAATTTCAAGGCCAAATTGAATGATTCAACTTGGAGAGTATCTTTTACTTATATGTAACATTAATACAGTTAAATATTTTTAATTTTTCACATATATTTTTCTATTGTTCAAGAATAATCCAAATTGAATGGATTTCATAGGGTAAAAGGCATGGTTTGTGTGCCTCAATATTTGTGTCAAGATTGGATAATACACTATAAATTTTAATTATACCATGAAGAAAAATGGACATATCACAAAATTCCATTATATCAATTTTTCCTAAGATAAGTCAAAATTTAAGTACCTGATGTCCTGCATCATCCATTGTATCCTCATTTGATATGACATTATATGTTGTCATGTCCTCATTTGGCCCTTGTAATACAAAACATAGTCAATGATGTTTAGTACACTAATTATGTCAATTCAATGAATATTCTATCCTACACAAAACTTCACTTTATTCATATATTTGACATATTGATATCATGTTAATTTGGAGTTGAAAAAAAAAATAATGACCCTAGGTATATACATCGAGCCAAAATTTCGACAAGAAAAGTGTCCAACATCCCTATCCCACATGGCCACCCTAATTTTCAAACATTTCCCTTAATCATATAATCACATTTAATCACCATTCCTATGCATTTTTAACCAATAAGTTTGACCTAAAAGGCCTCATGGAAAAAGTTTAACTTTCTCCCCTATATGTTGTAGTATTTGTGAAGTCATAAAGACCTTCCTCCTTTGGTTGAGGTTGCTTTACCTTCTTACTTGTATTATATCTGCAGTTTCCATTGTCATATCTTGTTTGAACCACTGTACTCTGTGGTTTAGTAGTTATATGTTGTATTTCCATGGCCTCCTATGGATCTTGTAATACACAATAATGACAATAATTGTTAGTACACCAATCAAATCAAATTATCAGCAATGAAAAAAGTAAGTGTAGGTGCAGAATTATTGGTAGAATGTATTTTGAATAAAGTATAATTTTTCCTTACAACATAAATATTAACTGAGATTATAATGTTTTCCCCATGTAACACACTTTACCACTGATGTGTATATCAAATTTGTTTCATTCTTCATTTATAACTTAGGTTATGCAATCATTTTATAGTTAATTAAATTACTCTATTGTGAATGTAGTAGATTATTGAAATTATGGTAATTTTACTGAATGTATTCTATTAATATTTGATTTTATCTTAAAATATTGTTATAATCTTGTAACATTTCTATGTATTATTTTTTATGGAAAAAAATAACTTGATGGTGCTAGACTAGGCATCATTTTCATCGAATTTGACACCCCAGTGTGATCACATTATTTCAGTTAAGTCAATTCTAAAGTTAGCATTGGGTGAATAAAAATATTCAACGATGGTCCAGTCAAAATTTTAAAATTATTGCGGGCTAAAACTTTGAAATTAAATGCATGCTATCAATTGAACTAAAAAAAAATTCACTCTTTTTTCTCCTCTTAGAATTTTTTTCAATGTTGATAGGCATGGAACCGGGAAAGATAAGAATACGCTCCTTAGTCGTTGCTTGGGTCTCGACTCGGGAGCTTCGAAGTCCACCCATTTTTTCGTGGATGGATAGTTTTGACATTTCCTTATTTTACTTAGATTCATGGCGGAAATTCAAATACTGGAAAACAAACTGACATATTTTGAGTATCGTCAGTGGATTTTAAAGGATATTAAGGATTTAGATGGAACTTACAGGGGATTTTTATTTTTCTCCATTTTTGGCCTAGAAATTGGAGTTACATAGTAAACTTAACGATTCAAACAAAGCTTGCATTGGATTTTTATTTTTCTCCTTTTTTGGTCTAGAAATTGGGGCTACAAAGTAAGGCATTGTCGGTTCCTTGAACCGGGGGTGGATTTAGGGTTAAATTGTGGGATATTTATTCATGTATTGGTGTAGGATGGTTTGAATATCATAAAGGTTTGCTAAAAATTTAGGTATATTGTGTGTATGTGATGGTCGGATTGCTTACCTTGACTGGAATTGTTTCCCTTGGCACATGTTTTTTTTTTCTGAATCAGACTAAGCTATTATATTACAAAAAAGGCAAAATTTACATCATCAGTGTTACAACAGAGCTGTAGCCCTGTGATTCCTGTCGAAGGACTGACAGTAAGCTCAGGAATAATCATCTCCAAAATTACATAAGACCGACACTGAACCAAGTCGACAGTCATGAGACCGACACTGAACATACATGATTAGCCGAAACTGAAACACATAGAGACTGGAACAACTATAGATATCCGTCACTGTAACAGATAAGGAAAGAATTACATAAGGACAAAGACCTGACACATATAAGATAGCAGTGAGAGCAGACAGTGAAAAAATTCCTTTCTCAGAGACCTGAGGCGAACTACAGAGCGAGCTAGTCATCATCAGTGGTGTGCGGATCTTCCTCCGTTTTGCATCTGGGAAGCTTGTGGATGTCCAGTTCGGTGGGAGTGTTTCGCTGCGTAGGTTCACTTGGGCCTGCCCCAGGATCTGGGGAGAAGCCTTCTTGGACAGGGCACAGCATATCAATGGCGGGAACTTGCATATCTATCGTGGGAACCGACCCAGGAATCCGCGGAGGGCTGGCTTGAAGAGCATCGTCTTGACCTCCAGGATTGCTGCAATGCTCCACCGTAACAAAGAAAGTAGAATTTGACAGAGTACATGGAATACGATATCTCACCATGGGATGCGCAGAGTGCCCACAGTCCATAATTTCTCGGCGTTCCGCTGCTCTACCTCGGCCAACTACCCGTCCCCTGTAGCGTTTGCGGTCGGAAGAAACCTCGATTCAGGAGGAGGGGGAGGGGGCTTGCCTCTGAGACGAAGCCCGACCTCTGGAACTGCCGCGCCGACTTATCATCCTTTGGCGCTCACGCTACATCCCTGAATTGTTCAAATAGCAGGTATACCCCCTCGCAGCCTCCCTCAGAACCAGAGCATGAGCCAACACAACCTCCGAGCACCCAAACCTTATGCCAGACTGCGGGAGAATGACAGAGATGTCATACATCCCCGAATTGTTCAGAGAGCAAGAATACCCCCTCGCAACCTCCCTCAGAACCAGAGAGTGAGCCACCACAACCTCCCTAAGAACCAGAACGTGAGCCAACACAAACTGCGGGAGAATGACAGAGATACCATGGCTTTGTAACGCCATTTTCCGGTTACCAAGAAGGGCAGTAAATGCCGAGAGGACTCCACTGCAATAAACCATCGCCTCCGTTCTTAAATGCATCACGCGGCTAGACCATATGTGAATCGTCGTGGTATACGTGGCTCGTCCGGGCTGACACATGCCCTTATGACGAGCCACTGACCTGTTATGCATTATAACCACCCGCATCCGGGATCCCTTGGCACATGTTATTTTCCGTCCTTGCATGCTATTTGATCTCCTTATTTTCATGTTATTTTTTCTTGGCTTGCCTCCATAGACATGATTTTTTATCCCAATGTTAAAATGCAGAGTGGAGGGAATGGAGCAAACAGTGGACAGAATGAGGTAATTCATTGTGAATTTATAGAGATGTAATTGTTTAAATTATTTCATTGTTTTTTAGTTTTTTTTTTTATTCCAAATTTTAAAAGTAAAACTTTTTTTTATGTATCTAAACTAACAAAGAGAAAGAGACCTTTGTTTCAATATTGGGAATAGAGGCAATTAACAAACATGATGGCATGCACTTGAAAACACTTGTTAGATACATAGAAAAATGATCAACTAAAACAAAAGAAACATTGGAAGCACATCAACCAACTCAAAGGGAAACAATGGATTCCCCAACCACTCCTCGATAGAGAATAAGATCAAGGAGGAAATAATTAAGCATAACCACTAATAATTTGGAACATGAAATAGATAATTCCAATGCCCAATCCACTCCTGGGACACAAATATCTTCTTCCACGCCACATTATGAATCTTGAATTGGTATCGATGATACAAGGATAGAATACAACGTGGGTTCAAGAAAAATATGTAGATCAAATGCTGAGAATTTTTTTGTGAATAGGTTGAAGGTTTCATGCCTTCAACAATTTAAACAAAATCTCTATTTTCCTTTCTCAAAGGTATTGTTACACCTACATAATGCAGTAATTCACGACATGGAGACTGAATTTGAAGTAGGTTGGTCTATAAAAAAAAGGTTAAACTACAAATGTATCACAAGTACAAGAGATTTAGGTGCAATCAGACAAATAAGATCAAAAAAATAATACTGAGTAAAGACTCAAAAGAATGCCAGATGATGTAAATATAAAAGTATGGAAAGAACTTGTAAATACGTATGAGAATTTGGATGAAGGGAGGAATTCTATTGAGGATACTATTAAGGTATTTGAATTTTCTAATAAGATTATATCAAATTTCTCGAACTATTTTTATATTTTATTTATGCATAGATAAATTCAATTAGTATATGTTTCAGGACAAGGCCTCAAAGGTTAGGCTTACAAAATGAAGTGTCATGCATCACAGTGGCAAGAAAGGTCTAAAAGCTTTGATTTGTACATTTGTAAGTGTATTTAACATGTGAAATGATATATTTTTTATTTCCTAGAAAAAAAGTAAATGATTGCATGTTAATTAGTTTAACTAGTCCATGTGCCATGTTTTCACAAGAGAACAAATATGGACATCATCCAACAAACTTTGAAAAGGATATGTTAGAAAGTAAAAAGTGAACCAAATTTGTTATATGGATGGAGAATGAAGTATTAATAATTAAATTTCAATAATTTAGTTGGATATTTCTCTATTTATATGTTAATTTTCATTTCCTTCAACATAGAGTAGAGGTAACATTCTTTGCCATATTTTATCCAATGAAAAATGTTGTACATTCTAATTGTAAAATTGTTTGGAAGATGGTTGGAACATGATAGCATAAATGAAATCCTCCTAGGGTAATATATCGATGGAATTCTGCCCACCATATCAATGGAATGTTTCTTATTAGCACACAATCTAGTAGGGCCCTAAGGAAGGGAAAACCTAAGGGACAACTACCAGACTAAGTGAAAATAATGGCACAATGACCCATTGTCGCTTTAGTAAGGGTCCCCACGTGTTTATCAACTTTCACCAATGGGAGGAGTCCGAGAACCACACTACCAAAATTTGGGTTTTCCAAGTAGTGCCCTTCCTCAAGCTATAAGCCATTAGGGGAGATCTCATAGGAATAGGATTGAGGATTAAACCCTCATTTAAGGTGAGGGAATAAGACTATAGACAAAACCCTTAATTCTTCCAAGTCACCCAACAATCCATGCCCAAAGTTCCCAAGGAGAAATAAGCAGAAGAACTTGATTACATAATGAAAAAAATACCTTTAGAAATCAATTTCTGTTAGACGGATAAATCCCTCTTGTTGGCAAGAGTGATCTCCCTAGATCCTAAAAGGAACCTAGAAACAAAAAACAATCAAGCTAATTCATTCCCTGAATCTATCGTTACTTGAATAATAAGTTAACAAGGTTGGAAAAGAAAATTCATGCGTTATTACGATATGCTTGATGAAGATCCCCCTTTGTGCTTCAGTGCAATGCAGCTCCTCTATGCTTGAATCTAGACTTGCACACATAGAAACAACAAAGGATCAAAGGCATATGCAGTATAAATGATTCAATAATTCAAACTAGTGATCAAGGAGACTAGTAACAAACATCATTCCAATAGAAAAGTATAAATAAGATCATTCCAATGGCTAAATATAAATAACATAAACCATCCATGAAATCATCAATTAATCCATTAAAAAATGCAGTGAGAAGAAATGTTTGTTTGTTTTAATTTCAAAAACATAAAGGAGCTAAAAAAATTGTACCTTGATGTTGAGATGCTCCTACCATTGATCTCAATCCTCTCCAAGAATGATAATCTCTCCAACATGATTCCCTCAACATAAACCTACTCTCAGCAGCCTCCCTTAATTCCCCCACCTATGGCTTGATTAATAGGCCCAAAGGAAGTAGTTTGAGTTCCTTAGTCCAAGGATGAGATCCACTAAAAGAGGGATGAGGGTTCCTTGAATAATGCTAATTAGTTCCATAAAAAATGAGGTTAGGCTTGAATAAATATGAGTTTAAGGATTTCTATTGGGAATGATTCGCTCAACAATGATTCTATATCTCACATTTTATTTTTACTTTTTATTGATTTAACTACGTGGCTTCTGTTCAGAAACAGAGCACAGATCTACGCAATTTATAGTGGAGGAAACTGCACACGCACGATTTTTGTTCAAAAAAACTACGCAGCTACTTAAAAGTAGGGTTTTGTACTATGAGATCCAGAAATTCCACTTTATTAAAGGTATATAAGTTGTTTACTTGCAAGGGAATGCTTCATGACACTTGGATGGATGGTAAGAGATCCAATTTTGATTGTTATTTTTCATGGTGACAAATTTATGTGTAACAGATTGCCCCTTAAAGTGAAAAGTTAGAAAAGTTTAAGGATTGAAGTACTTTATCATATCAAGGATTAGATCAGAGATCATGGTTGGAAACCTGCAACAATTAATCAAGGATTACAATGCAATATAATAATTATCACTGAGGTAGGCATTCCCATACTTAGAACATAAAAGTCTTAAATCACAATACAGAAATACAACATGTCAAAGTAGATATAGGATGGGCACAACCATCAAACATAAAACTCTTTGTATAATTATGAATACAAAACTCCTCACAGCCTTGATGGATGAAACTAGATCCAGGGTCTTCATCTCCATCTCTCGATCCATAGAATGATTCTAACCATGCGAGTACATGTATTGAAGTCAAACATGGCATAAACCACTTGATTACTAGTTAATGATGTGAACTGTTAACAAGTGCAAGAGAAATCACCAATAATGACAATGGCTCTCAAGGTACTCCTAGTACAATATATAGAGTGTGAAAAGATGATCTAAAGTCGAACACTCATAGAATCATTCGATCGAAGGCCAATGATGAGAACTTGTCATTAAAGGCGAGAAACCTACCATTAAGGCATGCTGATCTTAAGATACTAAAGATTTCTAGATCAACTTCCTAGGTAATGAGCTGAAGTCGATAGTGTTGGCTTGATGGGCCTTGACCCAGGTTCAACATTAATTAACCAAGCAAATCCCTACACTACTAGCCCTTTCAGAATCAATCTATGGAACACAGACTGAAGTCTCACTCGAAGCAGTATGGGGGGGTGTAGGAACCATGTTTCTGCACCCTGAGATGGTAGTGATGTCATTTTATACCCTAACCCTTCCTTCGCATAGACCGATAAGCCCTTTAGGGCTTATCAATTTTATTCTCTTATTTAGCTTCAAGACCTTCATGAAGGTCTGCGATCGTCCTTCGCATACCCTAAATAGGAAATTCAGACACTTATGTGCCTCTATGACTACTCTTACTACTGTATTTACCTAGATTAGCTTAAGTGGTGGATAACTTCAACATGCATTATGATTATCTTCGTGTAAATATATATTCTTACTTGCATTCATATAACAAAGTAAAACACATAGATTCACGCATCAATACAACATTAAATCATAAACCCAGTATTCAACATAACATAATCACATACATTCATAACAGAAGTAAAATAGCTCATACACAGGTATTTCTAGAATAATTCTCTTTATTGATGTTCAGATCTCCTTTACAGACTCTGACTACCCTATGCACACAGTTGCAGGGGTCCGCACACTTAGTTGCGGACTTCTACCCTAGGCCTTTGTGCACTCAGCTATAGAGCCTCTTTCCTACATTATGACTCTTCGCTCTTAGCTCTCACAGACCCATTCCATTCATCGACATCAACTATGAACTTCCCCTCCCTTACACTCTTCTAAGACTTCCCTTTTTATACAATCCCATGGTCTCCCGACCAATGGTGGATCTCATTAATCCGACACAAGTTACATAAACTAAGGGCGAAGACCCTTGATGACTCTTTACATCTTCACACTCCGTGACCAAAAAATGCAGAGAATTTACATTCTTTATACAAAAATTGGGCCTTTAGCCCCAAAACTTGGGATTTTAGCCCCAAAATTGACCCTAGGGGACTCATTCCCAATAGATAGGAAGTGATCCGTTGCAGGAAAGCCTATGACACAACAATCATGTCAATTTTTGAAGAACAGTTTGCAAGGACTAACTCAGTGATGGCCAACATCATTGAAGGCTACAAATTGTAAGGTAATTTGAATTGAGGTTTAGACTTCTCTTGAAGATATTGGCGACATGACAAAATGACTTGGCAGCATTTGACTCAATGATAATACACAAAACCAACTGAAGAATTTCAATAAGTTTTGATTAACTGTGAGACAAATGGATTCTCCAACATGGATAGATATGTGATGGAGTGTCATGTTCAAGAGCCACATACTGCCTGATATACAAGAAACGAACTTTTCTTCTCAAATTTTCCCCACCATTCCTAGCTAGTACCTCTTTACTTTTTACAAGCTTAAGGAGTATAACATGTGTTTGTCTTGTAAGCTCATCCTTCGGATGAGTCCATCCTAGTACTTTTAATGAACCCTAAGAAGGAATGGTTCAATCTCGTCATGCTTAACGAGTCCTATACTATTTAATTTTTATGAGTCCAGTAAAGGGGTAACTCGATGTCATTTTATTTTAAGAGTTTGAAAAAGACACAAAAAGGAAACTCATTTAGTTGTTTTACCGTAAAATTTTAACGAGCCGAGAAAAAAGTAAAACTTGGTGATTTTGAGTTGTCTGGAGTCAGAAGAAAAACATAAGTGAACTCTATCATGTTATTTTTCATATGTTTAGTCTCTTAGGTATGAAAAAGAATAAAATAATACAAGAAAGAACTCTATTGACCATGTATGATCAACATATACGTTTTTCGTAAAGAGTCCTAACTCAATTTCTAAAAGGGGTAAACTTATACTAAGTGGACGGTTGTTCATTTACTTTTACGAGTTCGAACAATCAAGTACTCGGTGATCTTTTCATATTTCAAGAGTCTGAAAAGGGCTTAAAAGAGGACTCTATGGTTTCACTTTTTCATAGTTTTTAACGAGTTCGAAAAAGTGATAAAAATATACTCATCTTCCAAACTTTCAATTTAATTAATGAGAAGGAAAATATTGAAAGAACTCGGCATTTTCATGTGTTTTACGAGCATGAAAAGATATCAAAAGAAGCTTGGGATTTTCATGAGTTTAACGAGCCTTGAAAATAATAACCGAAATGGACTCAAGATAAGTTTCATTTTTACACAAGCTTGAAACAAAAAAAAATTGTTCTTGAGGGTGGTTTCATTTTTACACAAGCTTGAAAAAGAGAAAATTGTGCTTGAGATAAGTTTTCATGCCCCTAGCATAATGACTACAAGGGAACATGCCCCCCAAACTTCATTTCATTCACCTAACTAGAATACAAGTTACTAATAGGTGGATGAAATGAAGGCTTGTTTATGAGATAAAAAAGACTTGACTTAACAATTATGAGATCTAGTTAAAGACTCAACACAAATAGGGGAGGATTTGTTCCATTTTTTAACGAGCTTGACACAGGAAAGGAACTATGCTCGTGAAATAGTTTCATTTTTTAACGAGGTTGAAACAATAAAAGAACTATCCTCATGAGACCCTGTTTCATTTTTTAACGAGGTTGATGCAGGAAAAGAACTATCCTCATGAGACATTGTTTCATTTTTTAACAAGGTTGACATAGTAAAAGAACCATCCTCACATAATTTTTTCATGGCATCAAAATAGAATAAATGCAAGTGAAGGGACAACCATTGATCATGGCTTCTAAAAGGTATTCGTCATATGGAAGAACAGTTCCCTAGAAGATACACATGTCAAGGGGATCAATAGGGAAAAGAAAATCATATTCAATTACCCCCATTGATGTTTTGACCATGTCAGCTATTGGATCTAAGTCAAAATAATTCGAGAAGATAGTGAGATGATCACTTGCATAAATAACTAAAAACATGGGATAGGTTGCCACATAATTAACCCATGGTAGGGTAGGTACAACATCCATATAAGGAACATTCAGGGGTGTTGGATGACTGGTAGTTGAGGACACATAAACTTATGAAAGTTGATCAACTGTCACAATTTTTCCATTGTGGGGGAAGGACATCACGTGAAAGAGTGTCCATACAAAAAATTTCATGGCATAAACATAGTCTCGCCCAAGGAGAAAATTAAAATCCAAGGGACCTTGGACTACCATAAGATCAATACAAACAGTTTTACCTTCTAGAGTAATAGGTTAACTTAGCAAGGATACTTAAAGGTTAACTACTGGTTATGTTAAAAGCTAACAGATTCTGCGTAATAGGCACATGATAAGGGGAACCTAAAGCTTACCAAGCAGTTGAGGATAAAATACTTACAGAAGCACCTTCATCTACATATGTGCGACGCACATTCTTACCATAATCCTTCATAATGATTTGGAAAGGGGTGGAATAAGGAAGATGAGGTTTTGTCAGTCTATTCCAATAAAAATAAATAGCCTCATTACTTGGATGGGGTTCAAAACCAACATATGAAATGCACCCATGTGTAGAAGAATTTGAGGTAACAGGAAGAACATGAGCGGTATGAAGTTCAGTCTCTAAAGGGAGAGTGGGATCGACCAAAGATGGAATCGATTTGACCACTTGATCAAAAAATAGTCCATCAACCTGAGTGATACATGTTTCACCCTCCAATGGAAGAGTGGGATTGACTGTACTTGGATTTAGATCAATAACTTGGTCAACTGACTATAGATGGGGAGAAATTTTATAGTAATTAGTTGGAAGTTCTTTCTTTGAAATAGTAAGTTTTCCCAATAGCTATGAGGCTTCATCCATGTGAGGGAAAATGTGACCATGATGAGTCCCTTTGCATAACCTAGAAGGAAACTTGGCCTTAATATTTTTCCCTAGAATTTGAGAATCGCTGGTTGATGGATCAACAGTAAGTTGATAAGAATTATTTAACCATACTTCCAAAACCTTAGGAATTCCAAGACAATTGATAAGGAAGTGGTCACCCTTACAAAGCTCACAAGGTTATTTGGGCTTATGATGCAGTGTATAAGTTTCCTCAACATTACCAATACTTATGGCCATCATTGGTTGGTTGACTTCTTTCTTATCTTGCTTCTTCTTCTTCTTAGTCAATTGGTTACTAGCATCAAGGCTTTTACCAATCAAAGGAGATGAAAGGGAGGAGGATATGTTGGATGAAGAAGGTAAAGGGTCAACAATAGGTTGGTGATGTTGAGATGGAGAACTCAATTGAGGTGAAAAACTTGGTTGAGATTGTACAATTGGAGTATTTGGAATTAAAGAAGTTGAGAACAACCATACAGGTAAACCTATCATGAATTCGGGAAGTGACAATGTAGCCATATAAGGAGGACCAACATTTACAAAATGAGGAAAAGGATTACGATTCTCGTTAAAAGGGTAGTCTCTATCGGTAACTTCCAGAATTATTTCCATTAGATTCAATCCAAATATGTTTTTATTATTAAAATTAAATAATATTCACAATCCACAACTAAGGTCTTGTAAAAAGTAAAAGCAAACATGGTAACACACGTTAAAAAATCTAGGGATTCAAACCATACAAACTGAACTGTCACATAGATCAATAATTATTAGTTATTAATGAAATTCAACGTTGCAAAGATCAAAATGAAAATTTTTATAGATGTGAGTGTTGGGAACTAGTTACCCTGGTAACCTGCTTAATGAAACAATCTGGTGTAAGTAGCTTCGCTTATGCCATATCGATCAAAGATTACCCTACAAAAATTCCAAGTGAGTCTAGCCAACATCTTTTCCAGGTACAACAAGACCTTCACTTTGTCATCACCTTAGGTAGAGCCCTAGGATTATGGTCACTAAGTTTACCAACTACAACAATTTTACTTGGGGTGACAGTTGTAAATTGGACTTACATGCAACGGTAGAGTAACAAAGCTAAATCCCCTTGAAAGCTCCTCAACGTGGTTAATTGGAGGTTTACTTTCAAGTGACCCCAAGTTCCTTTCGGCACCATTGTAATACATGAAAATCACTCTAGCATAGGCAATGAAGTGGGTACTATCACTTCACCAGATCCCACATGATCACGTGCTTAACTCATGTATAAGAAGAGCTTCCTAGATAAAAATTGAAATAATTGGATTTCTCTCCCTAACTCAAGATTCTATTGTTTGTCTGTGGCTTTAGAAATTTTACTTCCTTAGCTATTCCAAATACCTACACTTAATCTATTGTAGTTGGTAATATCCCTAAAAATTATAAAAATTATAAATGAATTTTATTAACGTTGTGTTATTAAGTTGTTATTTACTCAAAGGGTAAATGGACATGAAACTGATGGTATTATGACTTGACCCAAAACTCTAATGCATCAAATATGAAATTTGTAATCTCTTCATTTCAATGAATTCTAGCTAGAGTAAGTAAAGGGGTTGTTCTTTAAAATATTAGTCCAAAATGTACCACTTATAACTTTTCAATGCAATTCAAAGCTCTAAGTTGCAAACAACCCAATATAATCTATGCACAATTTGCTTGAAAGCTATGCAAGTGTAATCTATGCACAATTTTCGTGAACACTTTGAAAATGTAATATATGCACAATTTACGTTCATGAAATGAGAATTCTAACCATGCAAATGTAATCTGTGAAAAACAATTCTTCAAAACAAACACAAGATGATTCCAAAACAACGAAAGAACAACAAGACTATTTCCCTTCACTAATACAACTTAAGAACCAATCAAGTGTGAGGAAATTAGGTGAAAATTCCAAAGATAAATGGAACTCAAAGGTGATTAACACTCAGACACAATTCAGCCCCCAACCCGACTATTGAGGGGGAAATTGTTTTGAAAAAATGAAAGCCAAAACATGCAAAAATTTTTAAGAAACTGAGACAAAGCTTTGAGCAATGACCAAAGGAATTCTAATTCAAAACACCCAAATAAATCATTAAAGTTAAAATACTTGAATGAATGTTATGAAATCAATGCGTAAAGTGTAATTCTTATTAAACTTCAATACTGGAATAAAAATGACTCTTGTTTTCAATGAAGCACAAGAAGCACATCTCGTCCAAAAACTAATTCTTGAGAAAACCTACCTTTCAATCCCTGAAAATGGACAAATCTCAAGAAAAATACTTCACAACACTTGATCAAACATGCGGAGACTAACTGGAGTCATAGACAAATATAATGAAACCTTAAAAACAAAAATTCAGACTTTAACCACAGCAAAAGCTATTTTTTCAAGAACTTCTCAGGGTATGCGCAGGTAGACATTACAGTACAGTTCACATGCGCACCATTTTTAAAGATAATTTGCACATATATGGGCTCTATTTCTAAATAGAAACCAGGTAGTTCGAGAAAGTTAAAGATAAAATGAAAAAAGTATCGAAACAAATCGCAAAGTCTAAAATATCATTAACTTGTCAAGACTCAGATAAAGCTTTCAAAAGATGTTTGAGAATCAAAAACAAGGAGCTGGAAGGTAACATGATGTTCCCAATTTGTTAGGTAGATAAATACCTATTGTTGGCAAGATCAATCTCCCTAGATCCTAAAAGGAAACTAGAAACAAATATACAATCAAGCTAATTCCTTCTCTGAATCTATCATTTTTTGAATCATAAGTTAACAAGGTGGGAAAAGGAAAGTCATACCTTATTACGACATGCTTGATGAAGATCCCCCTTTGTGCTTCAGTGTGGCTCCTCCATGCTTGAATCTATACCTACACACATAGAAAGAACAAATGATCAAAGGCATATGCAACATAAATGATTCAATAATTCAAACTAGTGATCGAGGAGACTAATAACAAACATCATTCCAATGGAAAAATATAAATGAGATCATTTCAATTGACAAATATAAATAACATCAACCATCCATGAAATCATCAATTAATCCATTAGACAATGCAATGGGAAGAAATTCTTGTTTGTATTAATTTCATAAACATAAAAGAGCTACAAAACATGTGCCTTAATGTTGTGAATCTCCTCCCATTGATCTCAATCCTCTCCAAGAATGATAAGCTCTCCAACCTCATTCCCTCAGCATAAACTTACTCTCATCAACCTCCCTCAATTCCCCCACCTATGGCTTGATTAATAGGCCCTAAGGAAGTAGTTTGAGATCCTTAGTCCAAGGATGAGATCCACTAAAACAGGGATGAGGGCTCCTTTGCCTTGATTTTGTAAAGCTCCTCCCATTGATTTCAATCCTCTCCAAGAATGATAAGCTCTCCAACTTGATTCCCTCAGCATAAACTTACTCTCAGCAGCCTCCCTCAATTCCCCCGCCTATGGCTTGATTAATAGGCCAAAAGGAAGTGGTTTGAGATCCTTAGTCCACGGATGAGATCCAGTAAAAGAGGGATTAGGGCTCCTTGAAGAATGGGAATTAGTTCCATCAAAAATGAGGTTAGGCTCAATTAAACATTAGTTCGAGGCCTTCTATTGGGAATGATTCACCCAAAATTGCTTCTATATCTCACATTTTATTTTTACGTTTTATTGATTTACCTATGTAGTTTTTGTTCAGAAACAGAGCACAGATCTGCACAGTTTATAGGGGAAGAAACTGCATATGTGTGGTTTCTGTTTAGAAAAACTACTTAGATGCTCAAAAGTAGGGTTTTATACCATGATGTCTAGAAATTCCAC
Organism: Pinus tabuliformis; assembly: GCA_031772625.1. Classification (NCBI taxonomy): domain Eukaryota; kingdom Viridiplantae; phylum Streptophyta; class Pinopsida; order Pinales; family Pinaceae; genus Pinus; species Pinus tabuliformis. Next base: position 627,343,577 of record CM062805.1, on the reverse strand, counting down.
GTTATTCAAGGTATATAAGTTTTTGAATTGAAAGGGAGTGCTTCATGACACATGGATGGATGGTGAGAGATCCAACTTTGATGATTATTTTTCATGGTGACAAAATTATGTGTAACAATTTTTTACCTTAAAACACATGCTCTTGATAGATGGGAAAAGGGACCTATGACAGGCATAGGGAGAAGAGATCGAATGGCACAATACATTGGCTACACTGGTGGTTGTCAGAGGTTGTTGTTGTCGACTGAAGACAAATCCAGGGGAAAAATTGTCTTATGGGGTTACCCACTTTTGGTGGGTAAAATTTCCCATCATACCTTGTGTTGTCACCCTAGAGATAGTTCCTACCTGAAAGGGAGCTAGTGCCTAGGACATCCTCAAAACTATTTCAAAACCTTTAAAAGGTTGGTAAAAAATGATTAAAATATGCCCAGACATGACATGCTCCCTTGTGTAATAGAACTTAATCTTGGAGATGAATCTATAAGTCCAAATTATCCTTACAATAGCAAGACTTTAATTATTTTTCTAGAAAGTAGAACTGATAAGGGGCTAGGTGTTGAAAACGTACCAAGAAATATTAGTTTTCTTTGCCTTGGTCAAACTAGAGAAAATTTGAATTTCTATTTTAGTAGAAATCTTGGAGGTAGTTAACTGAGGTGACATGGAATTTGTCATGCAATTAACTTAGCTAATTCTAGTTGGGGAAGCTTGAGTTTAATTCAGTATGTTTGATTTCTAATTTTTAGCAATCTATTTCAGTTAATTTAAGTTATTGTTACTTAAACTAGTTCTAACTGTCAGAATAACTACTAGAGGTCAAGTAGTGGAAGTGGAACTTCAACCACACTCAGTGATCAACCAGTTAACTGATCAATCAACCCAAAATAATTGCTACATGTTGAGAATTAGAGTTACCTATTTGAGATGTAGATTCCAAGGTAGTGTGCTTTCAGTTGTAACATATTCCAACGTGTATAAGTGGTGCATGCAGTTAGAGGAAGGACCTAAAGGAATTGCACAATCCAATATTGGTAAATTCCTAAATAATAGGGGCCAATTTCCCAGAGGAACAATGCAAGGAAATAGGAGCTTGGAGGGCTTAAAAATTGGCTAAGTGTAGGCCAAATTCAGTTAGTTAGGGAGAGGGATAGACTATACACTTGCAAGGTGTGCTCAAGCATGAGCAAGAATATGCATTTCATCTCTATTCTATGATAAATGCAATATAAATAGTAAGGGGTTTTGAGCAGTTGCTTTCCCCTAGATAAATCTTTGTTGTTGTGCGATGTTTCCTTTTGTGTGTCTATGATTTGTGCTCCAAATGGTGAATTAACTTCCATAGCTCAATAGAGTAGCTTCAATTCTTGTGATTTAGTAAATTTCATGAGCAATTTTGAATCTACACATTAATTTCTACTCTAGGGTTTATAACTTGGGCCCTTTAATAAAATCCAAATTTAAAACTCTAAGATGAAAGTCTGAATGATTTAGATTAAGGATGGAAGTGCAGAAGCAGTGGAGAGCCTATAGAGATGTCTTTGGATAGAACTTATAAGTATTCACTGTAACTATTAAAGATGCATAAAATAAATCTATAACTTTCTCAAATAAATTTGTTGCGATCATACACGTGCTTCAAAGAAGGAAAATGAATATGAAAACAACACATACAATGTACGAATACATACTAGAATAAACTTGATGGCTTCTATTAATATCTCCAAGGAAGCCAAAATGATTACGCAAGTACTCATAATTCCAAAAATCCAAACCCTTTTCCAATGGTTCTCATGTCTTTTAAATATTACATCACAATCAGTTACAAAGGTAACTATCAAAACATCTATAACTACTTAATTGTCCATTAGTAAAAAGTCTTTTACAACAATACAAAATGAAATTTTCTAATTTTTTGAGAAGTCTAATGACTAGTGGAACAATCATTTGGAGGATTGGTGCATGGTTCCGCCATTTTAACTTCTCCTTCAATAGGAGTAATCAACCTTTCACACTTCTTCCAAAGTTATTAATTTTGGATTTTACACTAGATCATTTTCTAGAATGCAACTTTCAAATTTGAAAGCTTTGTATAATTAGTTTTGCAACAAAAACTATCTTCAACAGCCAAAAAAGTTAGAATTCCCTAAACAAATAATTCACTATAATACTTCCTGTTATCACTCAAGAAAAAAAATTTAAATTTTTCACATCAGTTCGATTGTTTGTCAAAGGCACATAAATCCTTTCTATCAGTTTCACAGTGTAGAAACCTTGGTTTAGGAAATTTCGTAGCGGAAAACACCGATTTGGTACCAACTGCGCTACGAAATGGAGAATTCGTGCTAATCCATAGCACATCTCACCCCAGCTGTCATATTTTCTGCAAGAATTTTACGGGGATAGCATGTGTAAGGTCTTGCATGTTGGTCTTGACGCATGTTCTGTAGCCTTCAAAAGAGGGCTGGTGGCCTGACAAATTCTGCGGTGATATCATCTTTGCTAGAACTGATTAAGTGACAGTGAAAGTGTTGTGAAGCGGCCGATGAATGAGGCGGTTGCCTTCTGATGTGACAGCTGTGTACTATGTTCCAGAATCACAGAAGCTTATGGCTGATAGTTTTGCATCAGGATGAAACTCCCTTACTTTACAGTTTGGTCTTTGGAGAGGGAGTTGTGAACGATGCAACATCTGTAGTGCTTTTCAGAGCTGTCCAGAAGTTTGATTTTTCAAGACGTGATGGCGTGACAGTGATAAACATAATAGCTGATTTTCTATACCTTTTTTCACAAAAACATTCATATTTCTCTATGTGGGGATGGATGCATTGGATATGCAAAAATGGAGAATGACAAAGTCAAGCCCTAGGACGATCATTGGGATCTTTTCTTCAGTTATGTCATTGATTCTATTTGGACGAGCTGCTTTTGTGTTCCCTCTTTCTGCTTTATCAAATTATATGCGAAGGGATTCTGAGATCAGACGGATTTCATTTAGGAATCAGGTGGTTATCTGGTGGGCTGATTTGATGCAGGGAGCTGTTTCAATTGCCTTGGCATTCAAGCAGTTCACAGTTTTTGGAATTACCTGGAATCCCGTGGAAGCCACTATGATGACAAATACCATAATTTTGGTCCTCTTTAGTACAACGGTTTTTGGTATTTTGACCAAACCATTGATAAAGTGGATCATTCCTCATCAAATGAGGCGCAGTGACGTATCGGATCCATCTTCTCCCAAGGAGAGAGCTTTTGAAGTGGAGTGGGGACTTCCACTTCTTTCACAAAATGAACCTAATCAGGGCGATGTACATCAGCATTCTAATGCCACATTTCATATTGGACAAGGATCATAGGCGCTTCTGTTGAGCAAGTTTTGTTAGCAGCTAATGATGCAAAGCTACATGGAGGATTGTGTATGAAACTTGGTAGACTTGCCTATAAGATTGTTAAAATATTTCCATCTTTAGAGGTAGTGCAGCCAAGATGCATGACAGGCATACAGTCCTTGTGTACTCTGCACCTTGCACTTGATAAGGCAACAGTCCTTCTTCAGTACTGTGCCGAGTGTAGCAAACTATACTTGGTTGTTACTGGGGACTCAATCCTGGCAAAATTTACAAGGATAAAAGGTTCACTTGCTCAAAATCTAAGCCATATTCAATCCATGGTGCCGCGAAACCTATTCAAGCAGATAGCTGAAATTGTTGAAGAGCTTGAAGAGCTTGAAGAGATGACCTTATCTGATCCAAATCAAATGAATCTCGGGCTAGCAGATTGAGACAGGGGCATGGAATGGAATGGAAGATATTTCAAATTCCAAGAAAAGGTTGTTCCTGAGAGATGCATATGATTCAGTTCTGAAAGCTGTCGGTTTGAGGGGAGTGATGACATTGATTTGCCATCTTTTTCTTGATGAAACTTAAATCATTTCATTGCATTTTTGCCAGATGATATTAGATGCAGATTTACTAAGGACGATGATGGATTGGCAGGAGTATTTATTCTGAAAAGAGATGTAGCTTTCTGTCAAGTTGCTTATCTGAAGACAGTCCATGAAGCTATGAGTTTCAGAATAAAAAATTTAGAGGGATAACTGGTTGCAATGAAACAAAAAGATAGAACCTTGATGGAAACAAAAAGCAATCGGGCAAAATCTTCAAGGGTAAATCAGAGATCTGCATAGCATTTAAAAACCAGTGGTTACTGGGATGCATCTGAAGGCTTGGAAATGCATTTCATGTTATAGTACAAACTGGCTTTTTCAAAGGAAAAATCATGGAGAGTTAACTAAGAAATTATTAAAAGCTTTATGGCAAGAATGCAGAGAAGTGATGAGGTTGTGTATGGCGAATTTTTTTTATATATACCTGTCCTAAATTTATTACTCCTTCAGTACCAAACTATGATGAGGCTCTTGTAAAAAATAACCAGGATGCATATAGGCATCAGTTGAAGTTGTTCTTATCAGAAGTTATGACATACAAGCATAAGACTCATGCAATTGACCATGATGGAGGAATTATATCAAATGCAGATGTTGACTTTTATATTGATGAGGATATCGTTCATATTGTTGAATCAAAGTCTTCAAAGCTATACGCTGATAATTTTGTGCATCACATTATCAAGTGTGAAGAGATTATTAATGATTTGGACAGAGTACATGAAACGGTGGACAGCACATCCAGGACGTGGCATTGGGTAATTAAAGGATAAAGGCAAGCTTCTTTGGATCCGAATATTTTGAAGCACATAAAGGACCGACAAACAGGGGCCTATGTTTCAGGGTAACAGAAAAGATGTGTCATTGAAGACAAACATGGAGCATTAAAGGTTCATCACAGCTATCTCAGCCAAACTCCAGATGTCAGAAAACGAAAATGATTGAAGATCAAGGCTGTTATGGAATTTGAGTCCTATTTGATTTAGAAGTCTAGAAGATCTAGTAGAATTAGAATTTTAATTGTTTTAAGATTCCAGCGTTGTCAATTAGTAGTTAGCTGTAATTACTAGTTAGTTAAAAGTTAGTAGGTGTCATCATAGGTAGTTATCGAGCTCCCCTCATGCTGGAGGAGGACGCTCGAACCAGGTAGAAGAAGCACTCTATATATAGCTAAGACAGTGAGGTAAAGGGGGTTGGATATTTGAGAAAACAGAGTATTGTTTTGGCTTGTGTAAAAACTCAGTTTCAGTAATACAATTTGCTGCTTTTCTTCTCAGGATTCATACAGTGTTTCAATGCTCAAGATATGTGGTTTTGCTTTATCCTTTATGTTTTTACAGTTGTATAAATACACAATCACTCAGAATTCACTTTGCTGCTCTGATTTCCTGTGTGTATTTGTAAGCTGAGGTTTCTATGAGATGTGTTTTTGAGTATTTAAACATCACATGCCCTGACTTCTATGAATGAGTAGTGTTATAGTTTACTGAAGGATGATTAACTCCATAAGCCCAATGGAAGTCTTTGTAATGTCAGTCCAGCCAACATATTTGTTAAATTCACTTTGCAAGAGTTAGCCATCACATCAATAGTCAAAATCAATAACCTTTTGAGAGAGCCCTCTCAGGCTAAGGAGGCTAAGCCTTAGTCAAAAGATTGGTCTGAAACAGTTACACAGAGTCTACCTGGTCAGCAGCCTTCTAGTGCTTGATTTTGTGATAACATTTTGGTGCGTCTGCCGGGAGCCTGAAGTCAATTCATTCCCGAAATTAAGAGGTTGAACTTCTGAAGGTAGCAGGAGCTCAGACATCTTTTTGAGGCTGCAAAACTACCTTGGCGACTCCACACATCAAATAACAAATTGGAAGGTGACTCCACTGCTAGAAGATCAGTAGCTTGATGAAGTTTCAAGATGGATTCTACTGCAAGAATGAATGCTAGGTATGCTCCTATGGATCGGTCTCATATCCCTGGTTTTCTAAATCCTATGCCAGAGGTTGATTGGTTAGATGATCTTCCAATATTCAAAGATGAAAAGAAGGACAATGCTGCTCTTCATTTGGTTAAATTCCATATGCATGTACGCAGTCTTAAGGTTCATTTCCCTTAAGATTGTCTCATGAAAATGTTTATGACCACTTTAGAAGGAAAAGCATGGTCTTGGTATAAAAGTCTGGAAAATGGTTCAATATATTCGCTTGCTAGTTTTCATGATGAATTCTGTGAAATGTATAAAGAAGGTTATCCTTCCTTATTGCTGCTTAAAGATTGCTGTAGACATTCTTTAAACCTCATTCAGTACTTGGAGGATTGTTATGATGATGATGAATTTATGGATGAAGAAATTTTAGAGGCTCTTCATAACAATGCATTCCAGCACCAAGAAGAAAGGATAACATCTCATGAAACGCAGCATGAAGAGCAGCAGGGGTTTACTTGTGAAAACCATGTTCAATCCTCTGATATTGATGTAGAGATGCAGCAGATTTGTCAGGCTTCAGATCATTATGAGTATGAAATTGATTGCAAACACCAAGAAGAAATGTTGGAAGAAATTTTTTATGACCCTCAGGCAGAGGAAAAGATTGTTCATTTTTGTAATTTCTTGCAGCAGCTTACACCAAAGAATGATGATAATAATGAGGAAAATTCCATTGTTTGTTGGAATGATTCAGAAAAGCAGTTGGATAGCTTGTCAAATAGCAAATTGGATAGCACATCAAAGGGGTCTTGTGTGGTTGAGAATCAGTGGCCTGAAAATGAAGAGTGTTATGATGATCATTCTTTTCAAAAGGTTTTTATGATAGAACACAAGGAGAGAGTGTTGCTTCCTTTCTCTTTTACAATTGAGGAAGAGTACACTGTTGTTGAAGATCAGTTTGCACAGCCAGAAAGTTACAAGAATCATCAAGCTGATCATGAATTATGGGATCCTATAGCTGAATACATGGAAGAGTTTTACTCTCCAGTGTTTCAGCTTTTCTATGAAGATCAGAGGCAATTTCAGTGGCAGTGGTCATCACAATATCATAGTGGCTCTGAACTCCGATGCAGTCAAAAAACTCCAATATCAGATAAGACAAATGATTGGCTACATTGGAAATCTCACATTGATTGAGCTGAAAGAAGTTTGAAATGGATAGGGTAGGTAGGTAGGAAAATGCAAATAAGCTCAAGGTTGACTGAGCATTTTTTTAGTAGATGTAGATTCCTTTCTCCTACAGTGATCATCAAGCTTAAGCCCGAGGTGAAGGCCCAAAACGCTGCAGAGGGATGTTTGTCAAGTAAAGTTCTTTTTGTCATAAATGGATAAAGCATTGGAGCTACTACAAGTTCTTAGTGTACTACAGGAGCACACTATCCCAAGTGGAGCCACTGTTATCACTCAAGAAAAAAAATTTAAATTTTTCACATCAGTTCGATTGTTTGTCAAAGGCACATAAATCCTTTCTATCAGTTTCGCAGCACAGAAACCTTGGTTTAGGAAATTTCGTAGTGGAAAATACTGATTTGGTACCAACTGCGCTACGAAATGGAGAATTCGTGCTAATCCATAGCACATCTCACCCCAGCTGTCATATTTTCTGCAAGAATTTTACGAGAATAGCAAGTGTAAGGTCTTACAATTTGGTCTTGACGCGTGTTCTGTAGCCTTCAAAAAAGGGCTGGTGGCCTGACAAATTCTGCGGTGATATTATCTTTGCTAGAACTGATTAAGTGACAGTGAAAGTGTTGATGAAGCGGCCGATGAATGAGGCGGTTGCCTTCTGATGTGACAGCCGTATACTATGTTCCAGAATCACAGAAGCTTATGGCTGATAGTTTTGCATGAGGATGAAACTCCCTTACTTTACAGTTTGGTCTTTGGAGAGGGAGTTGTGAACGATGCAACATCTGTAGTGCTTTTCAGAGCTGTCCAGAAGTTCGATTTTTCAAGACGTGATGGCGTGACAGTGATAAACATAATAGCTGATTTTCTATACCTTTTTTCAGAAAAACATTCATATTTCTCTATGTGGGGATGGATGCATTGGATATGCAAAAATGGAGAATGACAAAGTCAAGCCCTAAGACGATCATTGGGATCTTTTCTTCAGTTATGTCATTGATTCTATTTGGACGAGCTGCTTTTGTGTTCCCTCTTTCTGCTTTATCAAATTATATGCGAAGGGATTCTGAGATTAGACGGATTTCATTTAGGAATCAGGTGGTTATCTGGTGGGATGATTTGATGCGGGGAGCTGTTTCAATTGCCTTGGCATTCAAGCAGTTCACAGTTTCTGGAATTACCTGGAATCCCGTGGAAGCCACTATGATGACAAATACCATAATTTTGGTCCTCTTTAGTACAACGGTTTTTGGTATTTTGACCAAACCATTGATAAAGTGGATCATTCCTCATAAATGAGGCGCAGTGATGTATCGGATCCATCTTCTCCCAAGGAGAGAGCTTTTGAAGCGGAGTGGGGACTTCCACTTCTTTCACAAAATGAACCTAATCAGGGTGATGTACATCAGCATTCTAATGCCACATTTCATATTGGACAAGGATCATGGGCGCTTCTGTTGAGCAAGTTTTGTTAGCAGCTAATGATGCAAAGCTACATGGAGGATCGTGTATGAAACTTGGTAGACTTGCCTATAAGATTGTTAAAATATTTCCATCTTTAGAGGCAGTGCAGCCAAGATGCATGCCAGGCATACAGTCCTTGTGTACTCTGCACCTTGCACTTGATAAGGCAACAGTCCTTCTTCAGTACTGTGCCGAATGTAGCAAACTATACTTGGTTGTTACTGGGGACTCAATCCTGGCAAAATTTACAAGGATAAAAGGTTCACTTGCTCAAAATCTAAGCCATCTTCAATCCATGGTGCCGCGAAACCTATTCAAGCAGATAGCTGAAATTGTTGAAGAGCTCGAAGAGATGACCTTATCTGATCCAAATCAAATGAATCTCGGGCTAGCAGATTGAGACAGGGGCATGGAATGGAATGGAAGATATTTCAAATTCCAAGAAAAGGTTGTTCCTGAGAGATGCAATGATTCAGTTCTGAAAGCTGTCAGTTTGAGGGGAGTGATGACATTGATTTGCCATCTTTTTCTTGATGAAACTTAAATCATTTCATTCCATTTTTACCAGATGATATTAGATGCAGATTTACTGAGGACGATGATGGATTGGCAGGAGTATTTATTCTGAAAAGAGATGTAGCTTTCTGTCAAGTTGCTTATCTGAAGACAGTCCATGAAGCTATGAGTTTCAGAATAAAAAATTTAGAGGGATAACTGGTTGCAATGAAACAAAAAGATAGAACCTTGATGGAAACAAAAAGCAATCGGACAAAATCTTCAAGGGTAAATCAGAGATCTGCATAGCATTTAAAAACCAGTGGTTACTGGGATGCATCCGAAGGCTTAGAAATGCATTTCATGTTATAGTACAAACTGGCTTTTTCAAAGGAAAAATCATGGAGAGTTAACTAAGAAATTATTAAAAGCTTTATGGCAAGAATGCAGAGAAGTGATGAGGTTGTGTATGGCGAATTTTTTTTATATATACCTGTCCTAAATTTATTACTCCTTCAGTACCAAACTATGATGAGGCTCTTGTAAAAAATAACCAGGATGCATATAGGCATCAGTTGAAGCTGTTCTTATCAGAAGTTATGACATACAAGCATAAGACTCATGCAATTGACCATGATGGAGGAATTATATCAAATGCAGATGTTGACTTTTATATTGATGAGGATATCGTTCATATTGTTGAATCAAAGTCTTCAAAGCTATACGCTGATAACTTTGTGCATCACATTATCAAGTGTGAAGAGATTATTAATGATTTGGACAGAGTACATGAAACAGTGGACAGCACATCCAGGACGTGGCATTGGGTAATTAAAGGATAAAGGCAAGCTTCTTTGGATCCGAATATTTTGAAGCACATCAAGGACCGACAAACAGGGGCCTATGTTTCAGGGTAACAGAAAAGATGTGTCATTGAAGACAAACATGGAGCATTAAAGGTTCATCACAGCTATCTCAGCCAAACTCCAGATGTCAGAAAACGAAAATGATTGAAGATCAAGGCTGTTATGGAATTTGAGTCCTATTTGATTTAGAAGTCTAGAAGATCTAGTAGAATTAGAATTTTAATTGTTTTAGGATTCCAGCGCTGTCAATTAGTAGTTAGCTGTAATTATTAGTTAGTTAAAAGTTAGTAGGTGTCATCATAGGTAGTTATCGAGCTCCCCTCATGCTGGAGGAGGAAGCTCGAATCAGGTAGAATAAGCACTCTATATATAGCTAAGACAGTGAGGTAAAGGGGGTTGGATATTTGAGAAAACAGAGTATTGTTTTGGCTTGTGTAAAAACTCAGTTTCAGTAATACAATTTGCTGCTTTTCTTCTCAGGATTCATACAGTGTTTCAATGCTCAAGATATGTGGTTTTGCTTTATCCTTTATGTTTTTACAGTTGTATAAATACACAATCACTCAGAATTCACTTTGCTGCTCTGATTTCTTGTGTGTATTTGTAAGCTGAGGTTTCTATGAGATGTGTTTTGAGTATTTAAACATCACATGCCCTGACTTCTATGAATGAGTAGTGTTATAGTTTACTGAAGGATGATTAACTCCATAAGCCCAATGGAAGTCTTTGTAATGTCAGTCCAGCCAACATATTTGTTAAATTCACTTTGCAAGAGTTAGCCATCACATCAATAGTCAAAATCAATAACCTTTTGAGAGAGCCCTCTCAGGCTAAGGAGGCTAAGCCTTAGTCAAAAGATTGGTCTGAAACAGTTACACAGAGTCTACCTGGTCAGCAGCCTTCCATTGCTTGATTTTGTGATAACACTTCCCTTTAGAATTTCAATCTTTTCGTGTGTTGTATATGCTCTTCGTTTCATAGCCACTAGTTCCTTGTCATAGAGTTCCAAAGAAATTAGATTTCCTTGTTGGTCCCAACAACTAGGTAGACCACCTCTAGTCCTCTAGTCAAATTTGGAATCAAACAAAGATATTGACTTGTGAAATTCATTTAATATGTTCTTAGCCTAAATATAAATTAGGTTTCTCTCATTTTTTTTATTTATTTCCATAATTAATCCAGCTTTGTCTTTGATATTTAATGCCCTTATTTCAGTTAAATATTTTCCATTTAAATATTTGATCATCTTTTTATCCTTTATTGCTTCTTTCTATAAATTGTTCTTGCATGCATCAATGTTGAATTGACACCCATTCATAATAATATTATGTTGAAAATTTATATGAATAGACTCCCATTTAGAATGGACCTCCTGGATGATATCATTGCAAACAATTTTCCTAGCTTCAATTAGAGAGATATTGCCCTTGAACTTAGTTTTTCCTCCTAGATGATATCATCCCAAACAATTTGTCTAGCATCATTTAGAGATATATTTCCCTTCAATTTGGTTTTAACTCCTTGATCTCATATTGTGTTTCCTTGTACTTGGTGGTCAACTCATCATTTTTTTTTCTATTTTTTTGTATTTATATGCCTCTCCTTGATATGGAGTTGTTCCTTTTCCTGAGTTACATTGTCCTAAATTTTCTGTAGTTCAATGTCTAAAATTTAAAGTTCTAACATAACTTTTGTAAGCTTCTATGAGGGGTCATTTGACTCACTTGGGACCACAATAGTGCAAACATGGATTTTAATTGATTTTTGTAATTCTTGCATTTGCTTATGGAAAATGACAATTTCTTTGTTTTTGTCCACTAACTCAGTTGTCAACACTTCATTATCTTTCTCAACATGAGCTAGTTCAATTGTTTAAGCATGCTTAGTCCTAGGCATTTTCAAATTCTTCCATAACGACTACATTTCATATTTTTTGTTTCGCAACAAGGTTTTGATAACTCCTCTATCTCCTAGATCTATTCCAAATTTAACAACTAGATTCTTATAGTCCTCATTTTGAATATGCAATGCTCTAGAATTTGTTTTTTCTTGCTTGAGTTGATTTGAAACTTTCTCCATAAGATTTTTTTATTCACTTACTATCAAAGATCCTTTTCTTAGGTCAATATAAAGAATTTACCATGCTTGTCTATGCAAATTAATCTTGTGAGGTAGTGGGATGTAAGATACATTTATTGATAGATCTAATGTTTTAAAATCAGGTCCTAAAGGAAGACTAAATAAATGGATGCATGAGGGACACTTTTAGTTGATTCCTTTCTAAATCCATAGAATATAGTACTGTTTTTTGATAAGTTGGAGTTTCTTGTGTTACTAGTTGAGTTTCCATGTTGCTTCTCACCTTATGAATTATTTCTTCAATTTGTTGATAGTTCCTCTATAACACTTATGTGGTGGAAGCAGTTTCTTCAATTGAGAACACTGCTAAATCAATGGAAGGAGAGGAGGTATAACACTCTAGGTTTTCCAACTACATTTGAAAACCTGATTGATTTGACCATCCCTCTATTAATTTAACTTATACCTTTGCTTCTTCTTCTCTTGGAACCTTTTCTCTTTTTTGCAATTGTGAGTCTTTTATATCAACATCAATTAGTTTAGGTATATTTTTCTTCAATTTCTTCAACCTCACTACAGGGGTTTGAACATGTATTCTTTGTTGCATTTTTTTGCCTATCCATGTTTCTTGATTTTTCATTTTCTCAAGTTTTGGTTTTCTTTCATGAATATAAGGTTCATAACTAATATCCCCTCTTTTATTTGAAATTATATGATGAGCATCATATTTCCACTTCTCTCCTTGATCAAAGCCAAACTCCTTCATCATTTTCATCATTTCTTCAACTTGCAGGAGGGCTTGTCTATGATTGACAATGAATGGCATAACATTTCTTTCTAACTTAAAATTATACCCTTTTCATGTAGGACCAAAATGAACTTGGTGAAAATTTATGTAACACATGCTCCCACATTTACCCACTTTAACCAGCCTGCCAAGGTAAACATGATTCAAAAAGTTACTATGACTTGACCCGACCTCCAATATTGAGTTGTGGAAGTGGGACCAACAACCAAAACTTATTGACCACAAACTGACATGCCACAAGGATTACAGGACACTCAAGGGCCAAAGAATGACCCGAGTTGACCAAACCCTAAGATGGGTTGCCTTTCACTGACCTAACACCCCAATCACATGCATAATATTGCATGATTGCAGTTGTGACTCTCCAACCACATGCACAACACTGCCTCCATGCGGTGGCAACCCAACTTCTCCAATTAAAAGGGTGCGGTCTCGAGATCTGAGCCACAATTCGAGGCCAACCTCCATACCGCCACCCAGAACTTCCTAATACTTTACAGAATGATAAGTAACTTAATTAAAATGTTGATCATACAAAAATTGAACAAGAACTTGACATGACCAGGCCTAACCATGACAATTATTTCGTCAAATATATGGTGAACAAGTAATCTACAGGTCATGAATTCATATTTGATTATAGGAGTCTGAAACTTATCTGAGAATCACCAAGAAGGTCTAATGCCCTTTCATAATATCTGCAATAACACTTGTTAGTCTATGCATTCATTAACCATCAAATACTTATCAAATCTCGAAGAAGTCATAGCTATATTATGTTACAAATCCATGCTTATAACCAGATTAATAACCATTACAGAACAACCATAAAATCATCATTATAACAAGTACATGTGCTGATAGTTTAGAATAGGAAAATAAATTTATTACCTGATACAAAATCCAACAAAGTTAGGGACTTCCACATACTACCCGACCATAGGTTGGGTTGAACTAAATATTTCTTTCGGCCAATCACCCCAATGCCATATTCGAAGCATGAATGTGGGATCTCAAGACATAAATAACCATGTCCTCTTGGAGATTAAACCACCTCCACCCTTAGGCTATCATGATCCCACCAAAATCGGTCAAGAGATCACTAATCCCAAAACAAGCTTAGATGCCTCAAAATTTCCTCACCATTACCTTGAGGAATTTTCCTATCTCCACTCACTTGTCAAGGGCTTCCTGGAGATTAAACCACCTCCACCCCCAACCCTTGGAAATTTTCCTAAGACCACCTCACCTAATTCCAAAACCTTCTAACAATCCAAAGCTCAACCAAAAAATAATCCCATCACACCATGGCTATACAGAAATGGTAAGGCAAGGATTAAACCACCTTCAAACTAGGAAAAACCCATGCCACTGACAACAAATGAACCAAATATAAAAAAGCATGTATAATGCATTCACAAATCAGCTAGGAAATCACACATGCAACCTGCTACTTGCAAATCCTCTTATTGAAATTTCTTGATCCAACCTTCCATGCTTCTCCTTGATCCAGGTGGCTCCAAAAATGCTCAGAAATCAAAGAGGGCTCAGGAAAGGCTCAAAAAACTAAGCTATGGGATTAAGGTGAAACCAAGGTCATATGGAATATCTCTTCACAAGATATCCAATAGCGTAAATGGAACCTCAATATGACTTCGTATACAAAAGTTATGCTTAGTCAAAGTTTAGTTAAATTGGCAAAAAGTCAAATTCAACATTCTGCCACATGGTAGGCCATACAAATGAAACATGGCATCAAAGTGAGAAGGCATAGTGGGACCCACAAGCATATGATGTGGTACCACCATGAGTGAACACATGGAAAGTAAGTGATAGAAGTGGCATATGATGTGGACCAATGAGAGCCTACCACATGGCCTAATCACAATGTACCACACCAAATCGAAAATTACGCCCAAGTGACCTTAGCATGATGCAACCTACATTTTTGTCTTATTCTCATGGTTTTGGGAGTCGTTACAATATGGACATACGTTTTCCATATACTATATGGTTTGAAAACTATATTAAAACCAAAATTGGGCTTTAAAACCATATTAAATAACAATTAGGAGTCCATGGGTTTTTAACCCAAAACCTCCCCAACAAGAATTAACCTAATATAACTATTTCAACCACACACTTTGTCTTATTTTCCCTCACACTTTGCTATAAAATGCCATTAAAATGGTTCAAAGGGAACCATGGAGAATGATGGAGAATACATGAAAGAGAAGGTGCGAGCATGCCAATAAAAACATGAATCTCAATAAGATTCTAGGAATATTGTCAGAGCATATGCTATGGAATAATTTCAAGGATATTCTCTTTGAAGAATGATATCTTTAAGATTCCCCGAGGGGAAAATTTTGACAGTGTTAGAATTATAACAAGTTTATACTCAAATTAACCAGAAGTTTGCTAGGAGTCTCATAGTGTCATCATTTTTATCATCTTAGTAGCATAATTTCAGTCAACTTGCATAAAAGAATCTTTATGGAATCTTAAGGAATCTTTGAGATTTCCTTGAGGCCCTAAAATGACAGTTTCATAACCAAACTGAATTTGTACTCATTCTTCTCAATTTTTCGCAAGTAATGTAATGGTTTGATCAATTTCTTCATCTAAGTAGAAAAATTATAGTCAACTCGTAAAATAGAATATTTTAGGAATATTTAAGATTCTCAGGGAACCCAAAATTGATTGAGTCAGAAAAGGGTCGAGTTTGTAGTCATATTTCACAATTTTTCACCTAGAATTCATCCTTGCAGTCTATTTCTTTAGTAGAGGTGTGCATTTTTAGGCCATCCTTGGAAGTGAAGGTAAAATATGCATTTATGCCATGTCTTCTTTTGATTTTTTTGAGATGATGATTTGATGTTGATATCCTTGTTTTCCATTTTTTCTAGAGGATCCTTGTATGCCACTTCATGTGAGAGTTTGATATTTTTTCATGCTGAAGGAGAGCTTATATGAGTGAGAGTTATTATAGGAGAATATCTCGTGGAGATACATGCCACTCTAGTTAAGGGATTTCTTCCTTGTATTGACAAAGAACGGATCATGTATTCATCATCATCTTCTAGCAATTAATGAAGCAAGATCCCCACTCTTGAGATTAGGCTTGGAGTCATAACCCACACTGGGTGAACTTTGTTATCAACTTGTTTGGGCCTTTGTTTTCTCATGGTTTATTTTGAATTTCATTTCTTTTATGTGTATGCATCATATGGTTACATGCTCTTTTAAATGAACTTATGTATGCATCATTGAAGTGAAAATATGTGGATCAAGTTTGGTATCAGAGCAGTCTTCTTGCTGATGTGAATTGCGAGTGTGAATGATAACCAAAGATTGAACGTGCAACAAGAAGGAAAATGGAGGATCACATAGATATCTATGGGGCCTTCTATAGGATGGCACGTATGGTAGATATAATGTATGTAGGTTATGAGGAGAAAATGGAAAAAGAGGTACAAGAGAAAGAGAGAGTAGAGGATGATGCTCCATCTCCATCTTTAGGATAATATTCTTCTTCTCATCATTCAAATTAAGAGATCAATGAAAGTCTTCAAGAGGAGAATGCTAAATTGAGGAGACTTCTAAAAGAAGTAAAATAGTATAATAAGAGGTTGCAGATTTAGTTATGAGCCATGGAAGAGGCCTTGGAAAAGATGAAGTGCACTGAAGGCTTAGTGAATCCATCATTGCCTATTTCTGAATCAACAACGGAGGTAAACGGTGTTTATAGTTTTCAATTCCATTTTCACATGATGTTATTTTTGTTGGAAGCATGGAGGCACCCATTTGAGGAATCAGAATGAGATTCTTGACCAATATGGGATATGAAGGAGGAAGACTTGGTGTTAATGGCAAGGAATGACTCAACCATTGGAGGTTTTACAAAGACCTCAATCTGGAGGATTGGTATACATTGAAGGAGAGTGTTCGAGGGTAACATAAGCTTCCAATGCATTATTGAAACCATCGAGGAAAGAGGATATTGGGAACACATCATAATCATCCCATGATAATGCACATTATAGAGGAAGATCTAAGACAAGCACTTATCACCAGGACTGCACGAGAGAAACCAAGAGAGGCATAAAAAGTCTCATTATCCTAATTTTCATTTTGATTACAAGTACATTGTGGCATAAAAATCCATGTAGCTTTTGTGGCTTGTATAAACATGTGGTTGCCGAGTGTTGGAAGAGAATGGCAACAAGAAAGAGGACAAGATGTGAAAATCCTTCTCCACGTCAAGGAAGGAAGAATGTTAAGTAGATCTAGAGGAAGAAGAATTTATGCAGCCATTGCAACAGAGATCGACATCAAAGAGCCACATGTTGGAGGCTCCACCTAGAGAATCATCTCAAGGACAAAGTGCCCATGTAGGAACTAGTTGGTAAAGTTGTTCAACAAGTGAAACAACTATAAAAATATGGCCATTCATTTTTTTGAGTGAGAGATGGTTTCATTAGAGATAGTATCTTGTCATGGCCACATTTTGTAAATCATATGTTGTGAAATGATTGTAAAAGTGATGAAGTGTTTACCATCACTTATGAACACAACATGATGATATATTTTTTTTGATAGCTGGGGTATTGGTTTCTGTTATGATTTTGATGTAAACTTGACCAAAGAGTGTGTTATAAACTCTTGGCAAGTATGGGGTTTCCTTGGGTCATGTTTGATCTTGTAAGGGAACATGTATTTTGAAAAATTGTAATGCAAGTTTGCATAGGATATAGGTGTCGGTTAATCACTTATGGCTCTATAGAACAAAGGTGAAGGAGAAGGAAGTGTGCCCTTCTAGGGCACTTGTTGAGTAGACAAGGGAGTACAATAGATTGCAAATTACTTTTGGAGAACCAAAAGCTCCTCGATGGGGAGGAATGATCTAGATGGCTCTAGAAATGATCAAAAATCAAAGAGGGCCCAAGAAAGCCTAAATAAAAAGGTATTAGATTGTAGTGAAACTAGTTTCACATCAAATATCTTGTCACAATATTTCCAATGACGCAAAAGGCACGTCAATCCAACTTTGTATGCAAAAGTTATCCACAGTCAAATTGGGAAAAATTCAAAGTCAAAATAAACATTTTTCCATGCGGTAGGCCATACATATGACATGTGGAATCAAAGTCAATAGGACTAGTGGGACCCACAGAGCTAATGTGTGAAATTGGTCAGCAAACTAAGTGGACCCACAAGCAGATGATGTGGTAGCACCATGAGTCAAGACATGGCAAGTAAGTGACACAAGTGGAATATGATGTTGATCAATGAGAGATTGCCACATGGCCCAATCACATGGCACCACATGGCATTTAAAATTAGGCCCAAGTGGCCTTGGCACGGTGCAACCTACATTTTTATCTTATTCTCATGGTTTTCGGATTCGTTAGAATATGGACATATGATTTCCATATATTATATGGTTTGAAAACTATATTAAGACCAAAATTGGGTCTTAAAACCATATTAAAGCAAAATTAGGAGTCCATGGGTTTCGAACCCAAAACCTCCCCAACAATAATTAACTTAATATAACTGTGCCATCCATTATGGAAACCACACACTTTGTCTTATTTGCCCTCACACTTTGTTATAAAATGTGATTCAATTTGTTCAAATGGAACCATGGATAATGATGGATAATACATGAGAGATGAGGGTGCAAGTAGGCCAATGAAAACATGAATCTCAATAAGATTCTAGGAATATTTCCAGGGCATATATTAGGGAATATTCTCAAGAATATTCTTTGTGAGGAATGATATCTTTAAGATTCCCTAAGGGGAAAATTTTGAAAGTGCCAAAATTATGTCAAGTTTATACTAAAATTAACTAGAATTTCACCGGGGGTCCGATGGTATCATTATTTTTCTCATCTCAGTAGTGGAAATTCAGTCAACCTGCAAAAAAAAATCTTTGTTGAATCTTGAGGAATCTTTGAGATTCCGTGGAGGCCCAAAAATGATAGTTTCAGAACCAAGTTGGATTTATACTAATTCTTCTTATTTTTTCACATGGAACATGATGGTGTGATCAATTTCTTCATATGTTTAGTTGAATTACATTCAGCCTACAAAAAAAAATCTTTGGGGAATCTTTAAGATTACTAGGGAGCCCAAAATTGATAGAGTCAGAAAGGGGTCGAGTCTATAGTCATATTTCACAGTTTTTCGCCAGGAATTCAACCGTGCAGTTTGTTTCTTTAGTAGAGGTGTGCATTTTTAGGTCATCCGTAGAAGTGGAGGTATAAGATGCACTAATGCCATGTCTTGTTTTGATTTTGCTGAGATGATGATTTGATGTTGAGATCCTTGTTTTCCATTTTGTTGGACGATCCTTGTATGCCCCATCATGTGAGAGTTTGATATTTTTTCATGCTAAAGGAGAGCTTATATGACTAATATTTCTTATAGGAGAATGTCTAGTGGAGAGACATGACACTCTAGTTAAGAGAGTTCTTCCTTGTATTGACAAAGAAAACATCATGTATTAATCATCATCTTACAACAATTAATGAAGAGGCCTCCCCACTCTTGATATTAGGCCCGGATATGTAACCCGCACGGGGTGAACTCGGTTATTAACTTGTTTGCACATTTGTTTTCTCATGATTTCTTTTAAATTTTATTTATTTTATGTGTATGCATCATGTGGTTACATGCTCTTTTAAATGCAATTTTGTATGCATCATTAAAGTGAAAAGATCTATATCAGTCCTTTACTTTCCTTATCCTTCCTTTACTTCTTACTTGGTTTCTCTTGTTGGGGATCTTCTCTCTCTGAAACTAATTCCTAAATCAAACTAAAAAAAGGCTATGAATTGATACTCATAAGACTTTTTATCATTAAGGCCTCTATTTTCTTCATTTTCCTCTATTATCCTTCAATTTTACTCTCATGCAAATATGTGACCCTTCATCTCCCTTTTCTCCTATTTTCCTTTATTTTCATAAATAAATGTCAATTAATGCCTCTTTTCTTTTTTCAATTCCGTTGCTAATTTCTTTAGCCATAATAAATCAAAAGTGACACCCACTAGGATGTTTTTCCCAACATTCAGCTTGGAATATGTGTCCCATGACCTTGGTCTTATATTTCCTTTATTGTCCTTTATTATATTAAATTTTAACCCGGGTTGTTACAAACCCCTTCCCCTTAGGGGAACACCATTCTCTATGTTCTATGACATCTATTACCAACAAGCCATTGAAAACAAAACATACTACTTATGCAGCTTTATAAGATAGCTTGTTGTAGTATTTACAGTGACATCTTGTTGAAAAGAAAAACAAACATACCACTTATTGGAGCTTTATAAACTATCTCATTATGGTATTTACAATAAAACCCACATATACTTATACACGTTTGCTTCAACTAGAAAATAAAAATTTCATCCATGAAGCTTTATAAACCCAACTCAATATAGTATTCACAATAATATACACATACATACATATGCACATTTGCTTTATCCAACAAATAAAAGGATACAATGCTTACGTTGGCAACAAGGGAATCCAGAGGCTCACACCTCCACCCTCAAATTAATACTAGGATTCACCTGCTTCCCAAGAATTTTAGAATCCACTACCAAATTTAAGCCTGCATCTAATGTCCAAAGTTACGTTCCTTGCACTACCTGTCCCCTCAATGAACAGTTATTGACTCATTGTTCCAGAGAACACTCCCAATGTGATTTTGAATCCATCTAGAATGCTAATGACCAAAACAAATTCCTTCCTTCGCCTTCCTTTCTCCACTACATAGTCCCTCAAGCAATTCGGTCCACCCCTTCTGTGTAGTCACTAACCTTTCAAGTTCCCTAACATTGAGTGATCCATCCCTTGGCAAGGTTTCCTCGCATCGAAAGGTCCAAAAACCAATTCATATCCCTATGTTAAAACCATCATATTGGTCATAACATGCTCATGGAAATAAAAGGACACTATTGGTTACTAGTGCCCCATAATGGCCCTGCTTGTGAATGCTTTACTAGCATACTATTACATGTTCCAATTCCTTTTTGCTACTACTACTAATTCTTGCAGTTAGTTTCAACCACCCAAACCAGGCATTCCCTGATTTCCTGTCGAAGCACTTAATTTCTGTTAGACCCAAAAGGAATTGAAATAAATTCAAATCATACCTCATTGGTGTCCCATCAATAAGGTACACTTGCAATTCTATTTACATTTTGTTAAAAAAAGTCAAACTAGCTCCTTGATCAAATCATCATGTATAAACATATCACATCGGGTTAGCTCAGAATGCAACCATCATAAATTAGAATCATAGATCACATGCATAATTAAAAATTAAAATAAAATATTGACACTTATCTTTCAAAAGGTGCTTTGCTTCTACCTTTGTTCTTTGTCCTTTTCGTACACACACTGAATTGGTTGTCAAAATTGACAAGAACCTAGTGCCTTCTCTTCTCTTCAATCTCATACACACACTAGATCAGTTTCCTAACCCAACAAGCACATAGTTCCTTCTCTTCTCTTCAATCTCGTACACACATTGGATCGATTTTTATACCCAACAATCACCCAGTTCCTTCTCCTCTCTTCAATCTCATACAAACATTGGATCAGTTTCCAAACATGACAAGCACCCAGTGCCTTCTTTCCTCTTCAAAGAAACAAGGGAATCTAAAAACTAAACCACCTCCTCCCTATATATCAGTAACAAGGGTATCCCGATACTAAACCACCTCAACCCTCAATATCAACAACAAGAGCATCCAGAGACTAAAGCACTTCCACCCTCAATATTAGGAACCAGAATCCAAAGACTAAACCACCTCAACCCTCAATATCAACAACAAGGGCATCCAGAGACTAAATTGCCTCAACCCTCAATATCAACAGCAAGGGCATTTAGAGACTAAACTACCTCAACCCTCAATATCAACAATAAGGGCCCAGACAATCCCATACCTACATATGCCATCACATTGTAAAACACATACACATACATAGTGTATACCACAACACATACATCTATACCTACTGTATAACATGACGGATACACCTACATCTGGTGTACAATGCCACACACACACCTACACCTAGTGTACAACACCACACATACACCTGCACCCAGTGTACAACACAATACATATACATACACACCGTACAATAACATGAATATTCATGTCACAACATAATGACTACAAAATACCCATAACATAGTACCACATAGTACCACAAAAGTATGAGGATGAGTGCAAAAATCTAAATTTTAGCTCACTTTTAATAATAAAAATAATAAAATTCAATTTGCTATATTTTGATTTTGTTATTAACAAAACCTATTCACAAATACCATGGCTTATCAATACCTAAAGCCCAAAAACCATAATTTATTTCACAACTAAAATATTTTATAACAATATGACAAGATTCTTAACCATGGATATTCACCCCCCACTTTACAGTGGATATTATTAACATGTAAAAAATTGGTTTTGTTATAATACCATGGGCCAATACTATGGCTTATCAATACGACATGCTCTAAAAACATAACTTATTTTAGAATCAAAATATTTTATAACAATATGAAAATATTCTTAACCATGGATATTCATTCTCACTTTACCATGGGTATTATTAACTTGGAAATAGGATTTGTTACAATACCATGGGCCAATACCATGGCTTATCAATATCACATGCCCAAAAAACATAAAACTTATTTTAAAATCAAAATATTTTATAAGAATATGACAGGATTATTAATCATGGATATTCACCTCGCATTCTCATTGATATTATGAACTTGTGAATAGGCTTTGTTGCCATAGCATGCGATAATACCATGGCTTATCAATACCACATGCCAAAAAATCATATCTTATTTCACAATCTAAATATTTTATAACAATATGACAAGATTCTTAACCATCGATATTCACCCCCACTTTACCATGGATATTATTAACTTGTAAATAGGCTTTGTTACAATAACCTTGACCAATATCATGCCTTACCAATACCACATGCCCAAAAACCATAACTTATTTCACAATAAAAATATTTTAATTTAATTTAATTTTATAACTTTTTTTATTTGAAGCTAATAGGAAAAGGGTTGTAATTAGTTTTGAGATATATATAAACCCTCTATCCTCATGACTACTAAAATTATTCCCATGTAAATTAAATTAAGGTTTTAATAAAATTAAAAATGACAATACTTTTGTATTTAAAGCTGTGAAATTTATATAATACAAATATTAGTAAGAACCAACATAGATCTATCTTAACTAAGGATCCAAGTGATGATAGCAAGAAAATTCAAGGGAAGAGAGGGGGAGGGAGATAGTGACAAAGATGGAGGGTGGAGAGAGAGAGAGTGAGAGAGTGATGGTGGGAGACAGAGAGGAGGGAGGAAGAGAGAGAGGGGAGAGAGAGAAGAAGAGAGTAGGGGAGAGAGATATGGAGTTGGAGGGGGAGAGAGAGGGAGGAAAGAACTAAGGCATAGGGAGATAGAGGTGGAGAGAGAGGGAGGAAATAACTAAGGCATAGGGAGATAGAGGTGGAGAGAGAGAAAGGGAGTGACTAGGGATAGATGGATAAAGAGAGGGCGAGAGAAGAGAGGATTGGAGAGAGAGAATAGATGGGGATAAATATACGGAGAGAAGGGAAAGAGGGAGAGAGGGAGGCAAAAAGATGGAGGGGGAAGAGAGAGTGATGGGAGGGGACAGAGGGAGGTGAGAGAGAAAGGGAGAGAGAGGAGAGAGAGATGAAGTCAGAGGGGGAGAGAGAGGGAAGGAAGAAGAAATACATAGATGGAGAAAGGTAGAGAGAGAGAGGGAGTGATAAGGAAACGATGGAGAGAGGAGAGATAAAGGGAAGAGAGGGAGGTGGAGAGGAAGAGGGAGGGAGAGAGAGATAGATATGGAGAGAGTGTGTATGTTTGGGGGCTGACATAGAGAGAGGGAATAAGAAAGATACACATAGATACAAATATAGATATTATATAGTATTATATAACCAGCGTAGATCCATCTTAACCTGGATCTACCAACCGCCAAAAAATAGGTTTGTACATCAAGAGATCGGATCCCTCTCGGCGCTTGATAGATCCAGGTTAATATGGATCTAGGCTGGCTTAATAAGTTTGTAGTTGTATTTGATAAATACACACTTGTTTTTATGGTTGTGTTTGAAAACAATTTTTCCATATTTGGTGTATTTATCATAATAATAATAATCTAATTTTAATTTAATTTTAATCTTACCTTTTTTATGCAATGATTTTGTTGTTAGTTTATAGAGATAGACATGTTATACTTTTGGAATTTGAAAAGGAAACCCATGCTCTTAACTTTGTTGTATTGAAAACATTTAAGTGTAAGAAAGAAACATGTAGCCTTAACTTGGTTGTATTAAAAACATAAGTGTTCTTGTATACTAGGTGGGTGCAAACAAGAGAGAGCATATGGTAAGTGGGTTAAATAGTTAAAAACAAATGTTAGTTAAGGAGAAAGTTACAAAAATCTAACAAATAGGCTAGGGTTAGGATATTACTGTTTTGGGACATCTAAAGTTGAAGGTACATTTTATGGAGGTGTAGTCTAAGCCCTTCGGTGTAGGGCACATATTATGGGCATCTTGGACTTTTGGTGTGTGTTAGTGGTGTCAACTAGTGGTGGAGTGTCCAACCAATGAGTAGGAAAAGTTCTTCATTTACAAGGTTGGCATCAATAAAGTATTCTCCCTCTCTAGCCAACTCTAAGATGAGGAGTGTGCATAATGGACTTATTATTGTAAAAAATTGTAAATATTTGATTATCTTTAAGTTCAAGGCTTGAAATAGCTGCCTCAACCTACAAATCTTTAAAGGAACTATGTGTTTTTCAATTAAACCCTTGTGGTCAAGGAGCTACAAAAGACAAAGGTCTTATGGCTATTTTTAAGGGGTTGTAATGACCCTCGTCTTGTGGTAAATATGCAGATATGATGCTAATGGTCCCGATCTTAGTACATTCACGTATATAATGTAAATATTTTCCTATCACCTTGCATTGTGTAAATATGATAAATATTTTGTGGTTACCTTAATGTACATGTTGAAGTTCCACTTGCATGATTATGGGAAACACTTCTCAGTTATCCTTGTGTACGTGGTGAAGATCATAGTTACTCTATGCGATAAAAACACCGAGTAATATTTTCACACTGAACACTATACAATAAAATTAACCCTAATATCTTAGTGAAGAACATGTAACTAGGTAGAGTCTGGAAGGGTTTTTGGATTGACTGTTAGTGAAACTCATTGCAGTTAGGTGTGCCAATGTGTGGTGAGTGTTAGTGAGTGCTAGGGAAACATAAGGGAGCACTAGGTCAAAATGCATGGAAATGAATGAATAAGAGTGTGTGATAGGGAGTGTTAATGAGTTCCAGGTGTGGTAAGAGGGGAGTGACATGGTATGCTAAGCAGCGTTAAGTCATTCTAGCGTGCCAGAGTGACATGCAGTTAATATGTGCTAGGTGCCAAGGTGTACCAAATAGTGCTAGGAAGTGTTAGGGAGTGCTACAGAAACACAAGGGAGCACTAGGTGAAAATAATGCATGCAAATGAATAATTAAGAGTTTATGACAGGAAGTGTCAATGATTTCAGGGTGTGCTAAGGAGGTAGTTACAAGGTATGCTAGGCAGTGCTAAGGCATTCTAGAGGCTAGGGAAACATGACAAGATGTGCTAGGTGCTAAGGTGTGCCAATGCATGCCAGGGTGAGTTATGGAGTGTTAGGGAAAAAAAAGGGAGCACTAGTTTCAAATGCATGGAAATGAATGAATAAGAGTGCAAGATAGGGATTGTTTCTAGGTGTGCTAAGGAGGGAGTGACAAGGTATGATAGGTAGTTCCAATGAATGCTAGAGTTCCAGGGTGACATGCTAAGATGTGCCAAGTCCTAGGGTGTGCCAATGTGTGTCATGGAGTGCCATGAGAACACAAGGGAGAACTAGTTCAAATTGCATGAAATGAAT
The DNA here is from genome assembly GCA_031772625.1 of Pinus tabuliformis. NCBI lineage: Eukaryota > Viridiplantae > Streptophyta > Pinopsida > Pinales > Pinaceae > Pinus > Pinus tabuliformis. The sequence goes on along the minus strand of CM062805.1, from coordinate 627,317,777 downwards.
AGATACGAGTGTGTGATAGGGAATGTCAACAAGTTCCAATTGTGTTAAGGAGTGACAAGGGTATATGCTAGGTAGTGTCAAGGCATGCTAGAGTGTCAGGGAATGTTAGGGAGTGGTAGGGTCTGTTAGGGAGTGGAAAATCATGCCAAGGAATGCATAGGATGATAATGTGTGCCATATAGTGCCAATGGATTGTTATATGTGCCAAATGTTATGGCATGTGAAGATGTAAACTATGTTGCTTAGTTGTTTTATGCGCACTGTTGGATGTGAGCCTTGACTTAGTAGCTTTTTAAGTGGGATGAGTTAATACTGGACATGAGAAGACTAAGATGATTTATAGCCCATTAGGTGAACATGGCATAGTCTAGTTGTAGTAAACGTAACTTGGTAAAGTTGTTGTAGTCGAGGTAGGACTTGGTTGGGTTCCTAAGTCTAACAGAAAATAAGGGTAGTTATGAGGGAATGATAATTAAGGAGTGCCATGGCATGCCAAGGAATGAAAAGGCATGTTTACATATGCAAAATTCTATTAATGCATGTCAAGGAGTATTTGGGAGTGTCAGGGAACCATAAGGGAGATCTAGGTCAAAGTGCATGGAAATGAATGAATAAGAGATTATGCCAAGGAGTGTCAGTGAATTCTAGGTGTCACATGGACGAAGTGTGTTAGGAGAATTTCATATTAGGACTTGTAGGAGGAAAGCCTACGATTGTGATAAGAGGATGGAAAAGGCAGTTTGAGACAAAGGGAGACTTTGGTTTTGGCACAACACTATTTTTTCAATGACTTGGTTGGGTTCCCAAGTCACAAAAAAAGTAAGGTTATCTATGAGGGCATGAAAACTAGGGAGTGCCAAGGTGTGCAGGGAATTTTAGGAAGTGCTAAAACATTTTATAAAGTTCCAAGGAATGTTCAACATGTCAAGACATGCCAAGTGCTAAGGCATGCCAATGTGTGCTAGGTTCTAGGATGTGGCACAAACACATGCTAGGGATTTCCAAGGAAACACAAGGGAGGACTCATTTCAATTACATGTAAATGAGTGAATGTGCATGTGTGATAGGGAGTGTTAAAAAGTTATAGGTGTGCTAAGGAGGGAGTGACAACGTATGATAAGCAGTTCCAATAGACCATAAAGTGCTGGGAAATCCTACTCAAATGTGACAAGTGCCATGGTGTGCCAATGTGTGCCAAGAAATGTTAGGGAGTATTAGGAAAACATAAGGGATCACTAGTTCATAATGCATGGAAATGAAGGAATAAGAGCGTGTGGCATGGAGTGTTAGTAAGTTCCAAGTGTGTTAAGGAGGAGTTACAAGGCATGCTTGGCAATGCTAAGAAATGCTAGAGTTCTAGGGTGACATATGGCCAAGATGTGCCAATTTGTGGAAGGAAGTGTTAGCTGGGAGTGCCAGGGAAACACAAGGGAGAACTATGTCAAAATGAATGGAAATGAACAAATAAGAGTTTGTGATTAGAAGTTTCATTGAGTTCTAGGTGTTCTAAGGACAAATTGACAAGGTATTCTAGGCAGTGTTAAGGCATGCTAGAGGCTAGGGCGACATGCCAATATGTCATAGGTGCTAGGGTGTAACGACTCGTGTCAAGGAGTGATAAGGAGTGCTAGGGAAACACAAGAGAGAACTAGGTAAAAATGCATGGAAATGAATGAATAAGAGTTTGTGACCAAGAGTGTCGGCAATGTCTAGGTGTGCTAAGGAGCGAGTGACAAGGTATACTATGTAGTGCCAAGGAATGATAGAGTGTTAAGGTGATAGGCCAAGATATGTCAGGTGCTAGGGTGAGCTAGGGAGTGTTAGGGGGTGTCAAGGAAACATAAGGAAGCACTAGTTCAAAATGCATGGAAATTAACGAATAAGAGTGTGTGAGAGGGAGTTTCAATGAGTTCTAAGTGTGTTAAGGAGGGAGTGACAAGGTTATATCCTAGGAAATGCCATGGTATGCTAAACTACCAAGGCATGTCAGGAAGTGCCACGGTAATTTTTGAAAATAATACTGAGAGGGGGGGCGAATTAGTATTATTAAGTCAAATTCTTTTTCAATCTATACAAATATTTGTATACACTACTCCGGTTAACGAAAATAGCGTGTATATGCAACTCTCACTAATGAAACTCGCGTATAACTTGCAGACTTATAATTTAATTTGTTCTTCAGATGTTGATCATTAATATGTGTGTCAGAACCATATAACAGTAAGAAGGAACAAAAAAGTAGACCAGACAGTCACACAAAAGAACACAAGATATAAGGTGGAAACCCAATGTGGGTGAAAACCACCTGCTGCAATATGTCTCTATCTTCTTTCAATTAGAAACTTCTTTTTACAATGATTCTATACTTTTGTAGTCTTATACCAGCATGCAGGCTTCAACCTACAGAAGGCTATAACCTTCTCTCGTTCTCTAGCTTCTCCTGGAAGGGAGCTACAACCCCCTTAGCTCTTGTACCAGCTGTGGTACTAGTACATAGGTGTTGACCCAGAGAAGGCTTCAACCTTCTCTTTTCTTCTAGGGACCATGTTTCATAAATTTTCAGACTGGATCCATGAATATCAATCAAACATCAAGTAGATCTGCAACAACCAATCTCCTTTGTACAAATACTGAATCAACCAATAACTTCTCAGAATGTTGTAACCAGAAAACAGTACCAGTAACTAGACACCAATTCTGAACCCAGAACACTGCAGCAATAAACAGAAGCAGCTAAAACATATTTCAAGAGATGTATGCTACTTCACCAATAGAAACCTGCATACATACGCAGCTATGCCAAAGCCAACCAGCATATACGCAGTCTTCACTTGCTTAACCTGCGTGTATACGCACCTCTGCTGTGTCGAACCTGCATACAGATCTATAAAATATAATTTATCCTTTTACTTAATTAGACATCAGTTATACCCAGATTATTAGATTTATAGATCTAATCATGTGCCAAATATAATAGATCAAAATCACACAATGATACTACTATTCAAGCCTTGAGATCTCGACCCATCAATAGATCTTAACCATCATGTAGTGCTCAGGTTCCTCCTTGATTCAGATCTAGCTGTAACTCACCAACCGATCACTAGTATTCTAGATCTTGCTCCTCTCAAGATATTCAACACATAAGTCAATACCCTTGCCAAATTATCTCCTTCCCTTTTTATATTCTTAGGCCTTACTCAAACCATGGTCCAAAACCATTGAGAACTAATACTAGGGACCCAATACTTGGGTTCGACACTTTAAATGCAACACCAAGGACCAAAACCATAGGTTCAAGTGTGTCAGACTAAATACCATGGACCAACCATAATTTTTCCCACATGTACGTGCTTTTATTTGCATGAAAGTGTGTTCATACGTATACATGCCTTCTAATCAGTACACCCGTGTGTATAAACAACTTTGTTACGAGGAACCTGCATATACCTCATTTTCTTTCATTCTGAGAGCCTGAACTATGCTCTACCATCAGAGTGAGTTGCCAAGGACAAAACTTATGTCATAGAGCCAAACCTGTTCCAAACCTGTGTCATAATGCCAACAATCTTTCCCTTTGGACTTGATGGCAACCCAAAGTCACTCAAAGTCGTTCTCCCTCTTTGAAATCAAGGGCAAAGGGTTATGCTCCCCCTGAGTCCATGCTGAAATCTCAGCTCTGTTGTGCTGTCCAAGCTCCCCCTGACTTGTAGGCAAGGCCCGCAAGAAGATTTTCTATAAAAGAAACATGACTTTATACATCATAAATGACCTTCCTATGACCAAAGACTCATACATACATCCATCTCCCATCCAAATGGGAATATACCAATATTGACTCAACCACCCAACCAAGTGGGGATACATGATAAAATAAGAACATTACATCATTCATCCCAGGCATAGTGGGGAAACAAAAATAGGCCATTACATGACCTTCATAAAAGAAATATAAGACATAGAGACAAAATATCTACAGTAAGACTTTCACAGTTATCAACAACAATCATCAGCAACATTTGTCAATCATTATTTAGACCAGCACCCATGTTCTCCTTCTGCACCTGTTCCACCTGAAATCAAACCAATAGTGAATTTGAACCAAGATATTCTAAGAGAATGCCAACAATGCATTATTATAAGAATATATGCTCCCCCTGAACCTGTGCCAGATGGTCTTTGTCAGACCCATATCAGACTCTTTTCATCCTGAGCCTGGCCCCACTTCTTTTCTTCAAACCAACATATATGCAATTGTACCTTAATAAACTAGTGTATGTACACGGATCCTCCTCATTCAACTTGCGTACAATGACTTTTCTCTGAAACAGACAAGATTCAATAGCAATATGATGCAGAAACTACCCCCAACTTCTGTTTGAGGTATTCAAATGTCTCTCTGGGCAGTGGTTTGGTGAGGATATCAGAACTTGTTCCTTAGAGGTAACATACTCCAATTTGACCTTTTTTTCAAGCACTTGTTCCCTAAGAAAATGATACTTGATCGGTATGTGCTTAGTCTTTGAATGCATGACAGGACTCTTTGAAATACTGATTGCACTTGTATCATCACAAAAAATGGAGATAGGTGGAGTACAAGTGATTTGAAGGTCTTGTAATGTTTGCATCATCCAAAGGAGTTGTGTGCAGTAAGATGTAGCAGCTACATATTCTGCTTTAGCTGTAGATAATGCAATAGAACTTAGTTTCTTGCTCAACCAAGATACTAATCCAGGACCCATGAAGAATGCACCACCACTAGTGCTTTTTCTGTCATCCACGCTTCCTGCCAAATCTACATTTGTATATGCATGAAGTCTGAGATCTGTACCTCTAGGATAACATAAGCAATAGTTTTGAGTTCCTTGAAGATACTTGAAAAATCTCTTAACTGCCTGAAGATGAGTTTCCTTTGGATTTGCCTGAAACCTTCCAATTATTCGCACTGCATGCATAATGTCTGGTAGGGTACCTGTTAGATATAGTAGACTACCAATCATGGATCTATAGGTTGGTTGATGTACTGCTGCCAATTCATCATTTGCGCTGAGGCTGCATCCCGTTACCATAGGGGTACATACTGGTTTCGAATCCTCCATCCCATATTTCTTCAAGATCTGCTTGAGATACTTGGTTTGTGACAAAAAAATGCCGTCTTTGTTTTATTGGACTTGTAAAGCAAGAAAATATGTGAGCTCACCAAGAATGGAAATTTCAAACTCTTTCTGCATCACCAAGGAAAAATTTTGACTCATGTCTTCTTCATTGCTACCAAAGATGATATCATCAACATACACAACAAGTATTAGCAACTTATCATTGTCAATTTTTATATATAGATTGCTATCAGTTGATCCTTTTATAAAACCTTGTTGATGGAGGTACTTATCCAACCGATAATACCAAGCCCTTGGAGCCGGTTTAAGGCCGTAGAGAGCCTTTTTGAGTTTGCATACAAGTTTTGGATCATTTCCTAGAATAAACCCATATGGTTGTTCAATATATACTTCTTCATCCAAGTCTCCATTTAGGAAGGCAGACTTCACGTCCATTTGAAATACTTTGAACTTCTGAAAGCTAGAAAGAGCAAGGAACATTCTTATGGCCTCAAGTCTAGCAACTGGTGCGAAAGTTTCTTCAAAGTCTATCCCTTCTTGTTGAGCATACCCTTTGCAAATAAGTCTGGCCTTGTTTCTAATCACATCTCCATTTTCATTTAGCTTATTTTTGAATATCCATTTTGTTCCTATGACATTCTTATCTTTTGGTCTAGGAACCAACTCCCAAGTGTTATTCTTTTCAATTTGCTCAAGTTCTTCCTCCATGGCGTTGACCCAACATTCATATTTTCATGCCTCTCTTACATTTTGTGGTTCAGTGGAGGAGAGCAATGCTAGATAGCTTAAAGCTTTTGAAATGGTTCTTCTTGTTTGTACACCTACCTCTTTCTGCCCCAAAATTTCAGATTCTGGATGATTCTTCTGAACGTACCTGGATGGAGTCTTTTCTTTTATCCTTATCTTTTCTTCTGGTGCCTCATGGGTTTCTTCTTCATCATGAATCTAATTTGATGTTGATGGATAGTCCTGATCATCTTTGAAATCTTCAGATTTTACCTGCCTAGGAGTGTTTCCTTCTTCATCAACCACTACATCAATACTTTCAACAATTTTTCCAAGTCTTTTATTGTAACACTTGTATGCTTTGCTGTGGGGAGAGTAACCAAGGAGAATGCCTTCATTTGCTCTAGGTTCAAACTTACCAATATTTTCATCAGTCTTCTTGATGTAGCATTTGCTTCCAAAAATTTTGAAGTATTTTACCGTGGGAGTCTTACCATACCAAAGTTCATGAGGAGTCTGAGTGTTGTTTACCCAGATATTTGTCTTGTTGAGAATAGTAACTACAGCAAATGCGCTTCACCCCAGAAGGTTGCGGGAGTTCCAGACTCATCAAGCATAGAACGAGACATTTGTTGAACCATTCTGTTCATCCTTTCCACTACTCCATTTTGCTGAGGAGTCATTGCAGTAGAGAATTCCCTTTTTATTCCATGTTCTTCACAAAAATAAAAAAATTCATCCGAGGTAAATTCTCCTCCTTGATCAGACCTGAGGCATTTGATTCTGCAATATGATTCGTTCTCCACCAAGGCTTTGAATGATTGGAATTTTTCGAAAGCTTCATCTTTATTCTTCATAAGTCCTATCCAACACATCCTGGAAAAGTCATCAATGAACAATATAAAGTATTCTTCTCCTCGAGGTGACCTTTTCCTAGATGGACCACATACATCAGTATGGACAAGTTCATGTGGCCTGCTAGCTGATCCTTCCTTCTCAGGGCAATTAGTTTTGGTTTGCTTACCAAATTGACATGATTTGCATATTGTATCATCTGGAATTTTAATGTCAGGTAGATCACAAACCACCTAATATTTGCATGCTTTCCTTATCTGTGAGAAGCTTAGATGCCCCAATCTTTTGTGCCATAGCTAGTGTTCATCATTCTTGCTTAGGTAGCATTGTTGTTGTCCTCCCTTGAGTATATATAAATTATTTGGAGTTCTTGTGCCTTTGATCACTGTTTCTCCTATATCAAGCTCACGAACAATGCATCCATTTGATCGAAATATTACTTCATTTCCTTGATCAGACATTTGACTAACACTTAATAAATTATGCTTTAAGCTATCAACATACGTAAAATTTCTAGCCTTGATCTTTTCTTTTAAAAGAATAGGACCTTTACCTTTTATGAGTGCAAGGGTGTCATTTCCAAATGAGACCTTCTTTTCCTTATCTAAGGCACTATATGACTGAAGTTTATCTTTATCAACTATCATATGTTTTGAGCATCCACTATTGATGTACCATTGATTTTCCTATCCTTCTGCATATAAAGCTATCCCACATCTTTCTGGTTGTGATTCGTTCTTTCTCCATGTTTTGGGACTCAATGAAACTTGCTCCTTCTGAGATGTTTGCCAAAACTTGCTCCTGCATTCAGAATCTTCGTGACTGAAGTTGTTACAAATAAAACATTCTACTTCATTCTCAAGAGCAGAAAAGTTATTGTAGGTCCTTTTCATGATCCCAGTTATACTCCTTTGTTTTTGAGCTTCTCTAGTCATGATTGTCTTGTAGGCAACACATTGAGCTGCTTTGTGACCAAAGTTATGACAAGAGAAACATTGGCCATTGAAGAAGCTCATGCGATTATCAAATCTACCAACCAAATGATTGTAGTTTCTATTGACATCCATTCTTGAGGCAAATTGAGAATGATTTACCTGTGGTTGGTTGTAGCTTCTGTTCATCCTTGAAGTAGATTGCCCCCAATTTACCTGGTAGTCTTTGTTCATTCTTGAGGTAAATTGTCCCTGACTTACGTAGTGATCTGCATTATGCTTTTGCTATGGATTTTCAACCTGTTCACTTCTCCTTGCTGCATCAAGATAAAATTTGGAGATGGATGGATTTTGTGCTTGCTTCTGTGCTTGAGATTTTTCTTCAGTATATCCAAGACCTGTCTTGATTAGAGGAGAATGCTACACTTTGATAATCTCATCTAAAGTTTTAGATCCTTTAGCAAATTTAAGATCAAGAGCTTTTGTTTTCTTAATATCTTTTCTAAGTCCCACAATTTCACATTCTAACTTTTCATTGTGTTTTTCTCTTTCAAAAAGTTGGAATGTCAGAGTATCTATAATCATATTCTTTTCCTCTAAACAAATTTTGAGTTTAGAAATTTCTTCATAGAGACCTTATTCATCTATAGCATCCAAGAAATCATCATCTTCAAAATCCATCAAAAGTCTATAATCATTACGTTGTTCATCTTCATCACTAATTGAATATCCATCACTATCTTCATGAGTATAATAGCTCTTCTTACTTACATTATGTTTTCTATTCCATCTAACTGGTTCCTTACCTCTGTCAAGTTTATCTTTATGAGGAAATTTGGCAGCATAATGAATGACTCTCCCACAAGCAAAGAATTTGAAAGGCAGCTTACCTCTGAATCTTTCAGTTCCCCGTTGAAGGTTCTTGACAAAATTAGATTCTTCCTCTTCTTCTGATATATGTTCTCACTCATTGTAATCTCCTTTTCCTGAGGCTTTGAATGAAACTTCTCTCCTGTCTGATGGTCCACCTTTTCTCATTTCGTAAGCAGTTAGGATTCCATGTAGCTGTGACATGGTAAGGCTCTGTAGATTCTGCTTTTCTTCTATGGCAGAAACTTTTGAATCAAACTTAGGAGACAAAGATCTTAGAACCTTTTCAACCAAAACAACTTCTTTTATTTCATCACCCAAGTTTTTCATACAATTAACAATCTCATCTATACGAAGGAAATAGTTAGCGATGCTTTCATCATTGTACATTATGAGATTTTCATACTGGATTCTGAGAGTTTGAAGGTTTTCTCATTTTACCTGATCATCTCCTTCATAGCTCAGAACGATCTTGTCCCATATTTCTTTTGTGGTTTTGAGCTACATAACCTTGATGAATTCTGATTGAGATAGACTCCCTAATAGGGTATTGACAGCCTTTGCATTTGTTTCATACTTCTTCTTACCAGTCGTATCTGTAGGAGTTGCTGAAGGAAATGTGTATCCTATTTCCACAATATCCCAAACTTCTGTACCAAGAGATTGAAGATAGGCAGTGATTCTTACCTTCCAAAAGATGAAGTTTCTCCCATCAAAAATTGGTGGCCTGATTGATGCTTCCTTTTTGTAGTTGCTCATGATGATAGATCTTCCTTCAAGCGATCAAGCTTCTCCTGAAGGACATGCAATGATACCAATTGTTGAAAATAATACTGAGGGGGGGGTGAATTAGTATTATTAAGTCAAATTCTTTTTCAATTTATACAAAGATTTGTATACACTACTTCAGTTAATGAAAACAGTGTGTATACGCGACTCTAATGAATGAAACTCGTGTATAACTTCCAGACTTATAATTTAATTTATTCTTCAGATGTTGATCACTAATCTGTGTGTCAGAGCCATATAACAGTAAGCAGGAACAGAAAATTAGAGCAGACAGTCACACAAAAGAACACAAGATATAAGGTGGAAACCCAATGTGGGTGAAAACCACCTGCTGCAATATGTCTCTATCTTCTTTCAATTAGAAACTTCTTTTTACAATGATTCTGTACTGGTGCAGTCTTATACTAACACATAGGCTTCAACCTACAGAAGGCTACAACCTTCTTTTGTTCTCCAGCTTCTCCTAGAAGGGAGCTATAACCCCGTTAGCTCTTGTACTAGCTGAGGTACTGGTACGTAGGTGCTGACCTACAGAAGGCTTCAACCTTCTTTTTTCTTCCAGGGACCACGTTTCATAAATTTTCAGACTGGATCCATGAATATCAATCAAACATCAAGTAGATCTGCAACAACCAATATCCTTTGTACAAATACTGAATCAACCAATAACTTCTCAGAATGTTGTAACCAGAAAACAATACCAGTAACCAGACACCAATTTTGAACCCAGAACACTGTAGCAATAAACAGAAGCAGCTAAAACATATTTCAAGAGACGTACACTACTTCACCAATAGAAACCTGCATACATATGCAGCTATGCCAAAGCCAACCAGCGTATACGTAGTCTTCACTTGCTTAACGTGTGTGTATATGCACCTCCGCTGTGTCGAACCTGCGTACAGATCTATAAAAGATAATTTATCCTTTTACTTAATCAGGCATCAGTTATACCCAGATGATTAGATTTATAGATCTAATCATGCACCAAAGATAATAGATCAAAATCACACAATGATACTAATATTCAAGCCTTGAGATCTTGACCCATCAATAGATCTTAACCATCGTGTAATGCTCAGGTTCCTCCTTGATTCAAATCCAGCTGTAACTCACCAACTAATCACCAGTATTGTAGATCTTGCTCCTCTCAAGATATTCAACACATAAGTCAATACCCTTGCCAAATTATCTCCTTCCCTTTTTATAGTCTTAGGCCTTACTCAAACCATGGTCCATAACCATTGAGAACTAATACTAGGGACCCAATACCTGGGTTCAACACTTTAAATGCAATACCAAGGACTGAAACCATAGGTTCAAATATATCGGACTAAATACCATGGATCAACCATAAGTTTTCCCACATGTACATGCTTTTATTGGCATGAAAGTGTGTGCATATGTATACGCGCCTTCTGATCAGTACACCCGCATGTATACGCGACTTTGTTACGAGGAACCTGCGTATACCTCATTTTCTTTCATTCTGAGAGCCTAAACTGTGATCTACCATTTGAGTGAGTTGCCATCAAGGAAAACACTTATGTCATAGAGCCAAACCTGTTCCAAACCTGTGTCATAATGCCAACAATGCTAGGGAGTTTCAAAGCATGCCAAGGAATGTAGGGAATGTTAACGCATTCCACATAGTGCCAAGGCATTCTAAGACATGTCAGGTGATATGGCATGTCAAGATGTAAATTGTGTTGCTTATTTGTTTTAGACCAAGGTTGGGTGTGATGAGCCTTGTCTTGGTAACTTGTTAAGTGGGATGAGTCAGATTGTACATGAGTACCCTAAGATGAGTTACAAGTAGTTCTTAGGTAATCAAGGCATATGTTGAATTTCCATGACACATGAGAATCCAGGTTTGGCCTTAGAACTTTTTATGCGAACACACTCAAGTGCCACAACACATCTACTATGTAGAACAAAATCTACCATGAAAGAACAAGTAATGGATTGAATGCACATAGTTTAGGGTCTGCACATCTTCATATGTTAATGCTTATTATTGTGATATACAATAGCCATTTATATGTCTGGTGTAAGACTCCTCTAGAGATTTCTATCCAACAACAACATCTCTGTGGTAAAAGGTGTACTGTCAGAGGTTGCTCCATCAAAAATAGCAACCAAAAGGGACCTTACTGTGCACACAAATGAAGAATTAAGAATATTGTTATCTATGAGTGCTGATGTGGAGGTATGGGACAAAATTACACAAGCAACAAACCTTTTTGTTCAACCAATCAAGATCTAAAAAGGAAAATGTGTGATTATATATACATGTGTGATAGTATTTGGAGAAATGCCAACCTAACCCACAAATTTGTTGACATTTTGCTGGAGCTGACCTATAATTGTTCCTAAATTTAATAAACATGTAAAATAGGACTGACTTTTCAATACAAAATATAAATTGATAGGAACATGGCCAAATTGTGAAAGTTTAAAAATGGTATGGTTTAAAGGGATCGATCCCTTTGAAAAGTCTTAAATGTGGTAATGAAGATTGAGCTTTGTTCTATAACCCCTTTGGGCATTGATCTTAGAAATTGGTGTAGTATGCAACACATTAGAATAATTTTTGTAGAAGTGATGTCAACACTTGTATAGTGACATGGGGTTGGAATTGGCCTGTCAAAGCTCATTGGTCTACTTTGGAACTTCTCTAGGGTGATGCCTTAGATGATTTGGAGTATGAGGGCATGATTTGATATTTAGTTTGCATTGAAGAAGCTTTGGAGGCAAGATATTGTAGAAAAACCCCTTGTTCTGAACAGGGAAGCACATGCCATTGAAGAAATTAACAAAAAGTACATAGACCTGAAACTCAAATCACATCACTATTTATTACTCTTTGAAACAAAAAATAACTAAAAATTTCAAACACCACTATTTAGTTTTCCTTTAGTCTAGAAGGTACAATGAATCTAGAAACATGTACAACAATGTCTCAACTTTCAGAACTCCTAATCCTAATGCACCTTCCTTGAATGGATAGATAATACAATTAAAGTCTACCGCTAGTGAATATGATATGAGATATGAAAACATGCTTCTTAGCTAGGGCTGAGAATTAGTAACTAGGGAAGTGCTCCTTTTAACTGTGCATGAAAAAACTAAATAAATCAAAGAGTTTCGTTACTCCAGGTGCCAGAAATGAATCCACTGCCTAAGGTAAGTGCTTTGCCCAGGACAAAATATTAAGGACTCATAAACTTTGTTGTCTCCTTCAAGAGAGGTGTATGCCAAATAGACCGAAGCTATCATGGACTATCCTCCAAATTCATTCACCTTTAATAGAAATCTTGTGCCCATAAAAAGACAAGAGACTAATATCCAATAGAATTCGTTGACTAGCCAGAGACCCTTGTGCTCAAACAGCGAGATAATAAGGGATTGTCAACTAGGGTGGAATATTTCACCACCAACATTGACAAGAGATAGAAGGAGTAAAAAACTATAAGACCTAATGCTCAAGCACAAATGAATTAATCCACACTTGGTGATCCAAAATGAATTCAATCCTTCTTTATTTATAGATTTTGCAGAGGGGTTTCATATTCTTAAGTGATTGAGTAAACCTTACTCCAAACCCCAAATTTGGCTTTTTAAGCCCAGTTTCCCCAAATTTCCCAACAATGGGTATTTTGGGGTTTTTCCCCCCTATATGGAGGACTATAGTCTACAGGGATGGATAGGATATTATGTCCCATTCGTCCTCAATTTGTAGAGGACATTACATGGCACCTAATAAAAGAAATAGTGATTTAGTTTAGGAGGTAATAACTAAATACTTATTTATTTCCACATAGGACATACATCTTGCAAAAATGATCATGGGGTACAGATACTACAAAAGGCCTAAATCTTACTAGCATTGTCATAGTCCAAGAATAAAAAACCTTTCAAGTGAAACAAGGTCAGTACCACATACTACAAGCACAAATGAAAAATTCAAAAACAATATACATATTCAATGAAAGAATGACAAATCATATTAGCGCACTTCAAATTTAATAGCTCTTGAGTTGCAGTGTCAATCAAAATTTCTGAGGTTGGATCATAATTAAGTACTCAATGTTGTTTTAGGTCCAATTTTGGGAAAAGGAGGAACTCTAGGTGATAATGGGATGATCTGGCTTTTAAGAAGGGAGCTCTGTTATACTTTTCAATGTACAAGCCATTCATTCTAGTGGAGGAGATATAGAGAAGGCTTTAATAAGGACCTTTCCAAGATCAATTTGGAGGAAAATCCATTTTCAAAGCTTAAACATAGTTCTAGATTCAAACAAGAGTAGTCATTTTTTAAAACAATTATTAATGCCCAAGAAATTGGAGCCAAGCTGACATGTTCACCATTTATTCTTCTACTCGACAAGGAAGAATTTATGAAAAGTCCTTGGCCATTTGATCCAGTATTTGATGTAAATCTCTTGATTATAAATGTAATATGAGATGCAATTTATATTAAGGAAAAGGGAAAGGTAGAGGGCCAATTAATAATTATCTCTAAAAAAACTCTCAATAGAATCCTAACATATTTGAAATAGAAAAGGATAACTCCATCATTATTTTTTTCTTTAGACACTTTTCTAATTTCCATGATTGAAGCATGTATTCATGCCTTAAAAGAATCTCACAAATGCTTTTTATATTGGCTGAAGTAGAGAAAATGTGAATAGTTACACTCACATAGAGGTATGGAAAAAAAGTATGTGGAGCTTGTTGTCCCAGACTCCAAACAAAGAGTGGACAAAAGGTGAAAAAATAAAGTCAAAAGGTATGTGTAGCTTTTGTCATGCAGAGGTAGGTGTTAACTCCACACTCTACAGTGAAGGCTTTGTGGCGCAAGTGACACAAAGGTTTGCATGCATAACTTTGGATTAAAAGGAGTGGAGCTTGATGCTTCATGTCCACTATTACCCACTTTCTGTATGAGTTATAGGAGATAAAAATAATGAGATACGGGAGATACAGAGTAGATACTATTGTTATTCAAATTTAATAAAAAATATTTCTATGTCTTCCTCGACATAAAAGAAACATCTTCCATAAAATATTTTGTACATAAACCTAATTTAAAATGAATCTCTTCCATTGATGCACCCAGTTGCAAATAGAAACGATGCTGATGGGCAAATTTCAGTTTAGAAAATTCACAATTAGTTTCAATTGTAAGATATCCTATTTTCAGTTCAGATTTCAGTTACAAGCAGTGAAGCAGGACTCACCAATCAATCGTGATTAATCACGAGTTGGAATCTGCTCACTCTCCAAATGATCCGATCTAAATGTTTGTGAGTCTAACTCACGTTGACGAATTTTAACTCATGGTCAATGCAAGTTTGACTTGAGACTTGCCGATTAAAGTAGATTCCTATGCTTGATTCCAATTTATTCAATTGCAGCCTTGACTTGACGAGCACGAGTTTTTCAAGTTTAGGTATGCCACATTGCTAAAAACTAAACGTCAGTCATTCCAAAATTTATTTCTCATTTCTCGAGCCCAAAGCTCATACATCGGGACATTCAGTAATCAATCACTACTAACTATTACACAGTCCATACTAATTATCAGGGAACTGCCAAGGTGAGCCTAAGTCCAGACTCCATATCAGGCAATTGCCAATGTGTGATCTATCCATACTCCATATCGACCCTCGGGAAATCGCGTGTCACCTTCAATGTGTGTTACCTTAAGGCTTAGCCACTTCACTATTCAACAATCGAGGTACATTATCACTTGGCATAAATAGTAGGTATATTACTATATTAAAGTTTCAATGTCATTTTCAATGGCAAGTTTCAAGTTTCACTGTTCAGCAATCGAATGTTCGGCGTATTCCTTTGGTTATGACTTTTCAACCCTATAAATGGGGCTTAAATAGATTTTAAAAAATGCACTAAGAAATGGTTTCATACCAACCATGCACCAAGTCATCAAGCATTTCTTCCTTGGTCGATGTCTTGTCGATTTCAAAGGCTTTAACCATGCATTCACAACTTTGGGTATTTTTGTTCTTCTAGAATCTGTTATTGATATATTGGTTCAGTTGTCTTATGCTAAACGAACTTGGAAATTCAATACTACAATGCAATACATGTTGATAATATTTCCTTTAGATAGCATTTCCTCATATATACCTAATTGTGTTTCAAGATAATAATGATATGTTAGGTTGAAATGTGCTTGTGTTGTTGTACAGACTCCTCTTTGATCCTTAACAAAACCTCATATCCTTTAAAACCAACCCTCCTTTTTGCGAAGTTATATATGGCATTTTTAATTTTAATTTTTTATTGTATTTTACATGAGCCAAATTAAATAGAAAGCACAACTCCAAATCCAAACATAAGTTGCAATTTAGACACAAGTCCAAAACAAAAACAATGCCGAGGGAGAAGGACTTTTCTTGGCTTGTTGTGACAAGATTCTTGGAGACCCTAAGCTCCTTTGTAAATTTTGCAAAGCGAAATGTAGTGGAGGAATTTATAGATTCAAGTACCACCTTGCACAAATACCTGGCCATGATATAGGTCTCTGCAAAAACGTTGATGAAAATGTCAAACACCAAGAAACCTTGGCCATTGATATGTTGATTCATCATAATGCAAAGAAAGAAAAGAAAAAAAATAGGAACTCCTGGAGTTGAAAATTTTCTTCCACTACCCCATTGTCATCTCACTCTGTTG
This sequence comes from Pinus tabuliformis, assembly GCA_031772625.1. Lineage (NCBI taxonomy): Eukaryota > Viridiplantae > Streptophyta > Pinopsida > Pinales > Pinaceae > Pinus > Pinus tabuliformis. Next base: position 627,301,783 of record CM062805.1, on the reverse strand, counting down.
AATCCTCAATGCAGTTCCCATGTTTCCCACACATGCCTCCAAGTCCAAGTCAATCTCAAGGCCAAATGAATAATTCTGCATTCAACATTGGAGGTGGAAACATAAACACCTTTTTTTCTCCCTGCACAAAACCCGGTTCGCAACGAACCTAGGATACCATTGGTTGGAAAAATAATATCCATAGTCAGAAAAGGAAGGCCATTACTAACTTTTGGTACTATTCTGACATACCTTTCCATTGAGCGATAAGTCCTTATTGGAAAGCAATGATTCATATAGTTGTTGTTGTAGGTCCAGGGTTCAAAGCTCCTTCATTAGAGAGAATTAGGACAAAATTTCTATTAGAAAGTGTTGAAGATGCCATGTTTGTGCTATCTGAGTTTTGTTCATCATGGGTAGAAACAAGGTGCACGATCATGAGTGATGGATGAACAAATCAGAGGAATAGAACCTTAATAAATCTCCTTGTATCTTGTCCAGTAGGTACAATGTTTCTCAAATCAATGGAGGCCTTAGACAAGGTTAAGATTGCAGAACTTATTTGTGAAATGATGGAGGAAGTCATTCAAGAAGTGGGAGAAGAACATGTTGTACAAATTGTCACCGACAATGCAGCTAATTATATGGTTGCTGGTAAACTTTTTAAGATTAGGCACCCCACTATTTTTTGGACCTATTATGTTACCCATTGTATAGATTTAATGCTTGAGGACATTGGTAAGCTTCATTGGATACATGAGGTTGTGGAGAAGAAAAATTCCATAACCAAATACCTATACAACCACATTATTGTCCTAAACACCATGAGAAAATACACTGAAGGTAAAAAAAAGTAATCTCAAAGTTGAGTCATTCAATTTGGCCTTGAAATGAAGGCCAGGCATGAACTTTTTCAAATAAGCCAAAATACCTTGCTTCGCTAAAATGCACACCCATATTTCATTGATTCACCAATCTAATTGATTCAAATTGTAGAGTGTTTATTTAATTATTTTAAACACTTTTGAATTATTATATGTTTCCTTTGACCCTTGAAAATTTTTTCTTCAGATTTCATACAACATTCCAAGTTTTGCTTCAACTTGCATTATGCGAAATTTGTGCATAGTTTTTTCTTTAGCTTACTATTAGGCAGAAAAAATTTCCTTTTAATTTAGAGCAATAGTTCCAACCCTTCACATTAATTGTCAATCCGGATAGGATTTTTTATTGCAAGGCTATTACAAAAAATATATGCAAGGGAAAATGATGACTAGTTCTAATGAATATCAAACTCAATCATTGTAATCACACTCTCAGCAATTCAACACTTTAGATTTTACACTCTCAAACCTTGTTCACACTCTCAAGAAATAAACACACAATGGAGAATAAAACCACGTTTTCACTCTTATTCATAAAAGAAAAGAATAGCACTCCTGGAAACCATTATCACAATAAATGTTGAAACACACATTCAAATGAAATGAGAAGACCATCAAACTGTAACAGGAATTAAATAACTATTACACTAACAAAGGGATCAGTCCAAGACCTATGTTGTTAAACAATATAGAGTTTAGGATTCTACAATCATTAAAGCATAAAAAAGACTAATAATAATAGTAGTAGCAATCACACATAAATTATAAGTGATGGGAAATAAATAAAACAACTACAGTACCATCCTAATCGGTGATCCCTCCTAAGAAGGAGGGTCCTTCCTTCCTAATAGGGGCTAATACACTACACATCACACAAGCCATTCAATAAAAAGGTATGGTGTCATTCCATGATTTACTAACGTTTATTAGAATTGTTGCATGTTTTACATCATTGGAATGACATCTTAGTTGTAACTTAATTGAAATTTATTATGGTATATATGTGCACTTTGAGATGATGTAATATGATTATTCTTTTGTTTCATATGTTGTAATATTGGAAATATAATAGAAATATTAAATATTTCATGAAATAAATAATAATTTTCCATTTTGAATGTTTTTTTTTTTTTGCAGAACACAAGTCTTCCAGAAGATCCAGTTGAATCTGAAATTGATCCAAATTATGTTGGGTTTGGTTCAGACATTCGAGACAATGACCAAGAGGTAGATGGAGAGGAGACTAAAGATGACAATGATGATGACAGTGATGATTATCATGATATTGATTATCATTATAGACATCATGATGATAGAAAACTTCTAGTAGTAGCCAGTGACATTGATCAAATAGACTCCATAATGGATCATTGTTGAAAAATCATTATGATGCCCCTTTTCATGTTTATTATCATATGTATGATTTTCACCTGCAGTACCATATTGAGTTGTATCATTTTTACATGTATCATTTTGACTTATATCATTTGCACATGTATTATGTGGGCATGCATTATGTGTAGTCAGTCACAGACAAATGACCTTTTTTATAAATAATATAAAAATATAGGTTATAGTTAAAAAAAATATCTTGTTATTTTATTCCAATGTTGTGGTCTGGTAGGTAACTATAAGAAACTTGAAAGAGCTATGCTCTGGAAATCTTTATGAAGTGAATCTGGGCCTACATTATATGTAGCTAGTCATGACCAATTTTTTTTTATTAATAATATACAAATACCAACTATAGTTAAAGAAAAATAATGTTAGTTTGTATGGATGTCCATTTCCCTAAAAATTCTTCACTGGTATGCTATAAAATATCTCAAATTCAATATGACGTAATCTATAATCATATAAGTTATTTGCAGGGTATGATATACTTAAATAATTTAATTGAAATAAAAAATGTTAAATTAGTAAATGGAAGCTACAAAGGAAGCATCACGAGTTGTTAAAATGGAAGCATAATGTGGCTCTAAAATGGAAGTAAAATTCGACATGAAATTGGAAGCCATATTTAGAGTTATTATTGGCTCTAAACAGGAAGTTGAATTGGTTTCTTAACATGAAGTAAAATTGGAGGCTAATTCGAAAGAAAATCCCAAGAATAAAAGGAAGAAAACCATGGACCTAAAAAAGAATCAAATCCAGGCGCTAAACAAGAAGAAAACCTTCTAACTAAAAGGAAGTAAACCATAAGGCTAACAAGGAAGCAATTTTGGAAGCAAAATAGGAAGCAACAATGGAAGTCAAACTAGAAGCACACCAAAAGCAGTCTTGGAAGCAAAACTTGGCATTATCTTAGAAGCAAAAAAAGAAGAAATTTAGGTAGAAAACCAAGAAGTAAATAATGGAATCAATTCTAGCAACCAAACTTGGCATTACCTAAGAAGAAGAAACAAGAGCAATTCAGGTACTAAAAAAATAAGTAATTATGGAAGAAAAACTTGGTGTTACATGAGAAACAAAAACATAAGAAATTCAGGTAGCCAACAAAGAAGTAATAATGGAAGAAATATTAGAAACCAAACTTGGAATTTCCTAAGAAGAAAATAAAGAAGGCATTTAGGTAGAAAAAAAATATGCAATAATGGAAGAAATATTAGAAGCAACAAAAGACGCTATAATGCAATCCATATTAGAAGCTAAAGAAGATGCCATAATGGAAGCAAAGCTAGATGCAATAATAAGCACCATATTGGAAGTGAAACTTGATGTTATGGTGGAAGCATAACTTTTCGTTAATTAGGAAGCAAAAAAGAAGTTATTTTTGATGCAATACCAGATGCAAAATAGGAAGCACAAATAGTAGAAAACTTAGACGTACAAATGGACACAATAGTGGAAGTAAGAATGGAAGAAACTATTTCTGGCACTATTCTCCTTGTTATTCCTGGTGCTATACCAGGCATTATTCCCGGGTCAAATTAAGGTTCCCATGTGAAAGTTCCATTCTTCTTCAGATTTTGCAATATCGATTGAAGCCAATTCATCTGCTCATAAACACTAGATTCCAATGCTATTCATAGTGTGAATGGCCTATTCTGTTGTAGTGTAACTATATTCCATGGTTGGCATATATACAGAGCTCCATGAGAAATTCTAGAACATGGGTTTATTCCTATGGATGTTGAAATTGATTTGTGTTAACTAAATCATACCCAGGTCAACTACATTAGGCTTCAACTCATGACCTATAGTTCAAAGAGCTCACATTAGGCATAATCGGTGACCAAATTCGGACATTGTTTGTAGACAAACTAAGATGAATCCCAGAAATCTGCAACATGGGTTTTTCTCATAACATCCTCAATAAGGTCAATTGCAAGTGTTTTCTCAAAAAAAATTGTGTATTTGGCGCAACATGTGATTATTTCAAGAACATATTTTTTGTTGTGGTTATTGACAGACTACATCCCAAATAGAGCAACCAGTTATCAACTGAAATAGCTCCATCCAATTCTAAGATGATTCTATGGTATAGTAATCCAATTTAATTTGATCTTTATTTTTTATGCAACCAAGATCTACCAAAAACAAACACAATCAATATTATGTAATATGTCCATAGCTGCTATAATCCAGATTTGGAGGAATTAGTTCTAATTTGCCCACTACACTTCTCTTGTACAAATATCTGTAAAAAGAGAAGGTTATAAATTAATCTAGTGTTATAAGTTAGGTTATAAAGAGGAGGCATCATCATACTCAGACTATGCATCATGTAACGTCATTTCCAAAACTAATGCAAAATCTCCAAGTTCATGGCTTATCTTTGAATTGCTAGTTTGATAGCTTTGAATCACCATCCCACTGCTAGGGAGGAAGGGCCCTCCTATTTAGTAGTGTTTTTTTGTGTTAGTAGAGGTAGATAGTTGTTTCATATTAATTTATTTGCAGGTTATGGTAATTCAGTTCTTATTATAATTTCAATTATCACTATTACATATTCTTGCTAATACATTGTTGTTATTGTTGGTTAATTTAACTTGCATAATATTAATGTAGATTGCTTTTTTTCCAACATATTTTCTCCCATAGTGATCCTACTAACTAAGTTTTTTTATCATTATTCAATTGTTGTTACTGTTAGGGTGGTCTTGATCAATGAGTGTTATTTTATTCTGCAAGTGTGATTTTAGTTCCAACATTATGTGCATCTTTGAATTTTTAGTTTGTGAGTATTGAATCACCATCCCACTGCTAGGGAGGAAGGACCCTCCTCTTTAGTATGGGTCTAAATATTTATTAAGTTAATCTAGGCCTACATTATATGTAGCTAGTCATGGCAAAAAAAATAAATTATTAATAATATACAAATACCAACTATAGTTAAAAAAAAATAATGTTAGTTTGTATGAATGTCCATTTCCCTAAAAATTCTTTATAAGTGGTATGCTATAAAATATTTCAAATTCAATATGACTTACTCTATAATCATATAAGTTATTTAAGGGTATGATATACTTAAATAATTTAACTGAAATAAAAAAACGTTAAATTAGTAAATGGAAGCTACAAAGGAAGCATCATGAGTTGTTAAAATGGAAGCATAATGTGGCTCTAAAATGGAAGTAAAATTCGACATGAAATTGGAAGCCATATTTGGAGTTATTAATGGCTCTAAACAGGAAGTTAAATTGGTTGCTTGACAGGAAATAAAATTGGAGGCTAATTCGAAAGAAAATCCCAAGACTAAAATGAAGAAAACCATGGACCTAAAAAAGAATCAAACCCAGGTGCTAAAGAGGAACCAAACCTTTTAACTAAAAGGAAGTAAATGATAAGGCTACCAAGAAAGCAATTTTGGAAGCAAAATAGGAAGAAACAATGGAAGTCAAACTAGAAGCACACCAAAATCAATCTTGGAAGCAAAACTTGGCATTACCTTAGAAGCAAAAAAAGAAGAAATTTAGGTAGCAAACCAAGAAGTAATAATGGAATCAATTCTAGCAACCAAACTTGGCATTACCTAAGAAGAAAAAACAAGAGCAATTCAGGTAGTCAAAAAAGATGTAATTATGGAAGAAAAATTTGGTGCTACTTGAGAAACAAAAACATAAGCAATTCAGGTCGCCAACAAAGAAGTAATAATCGAAGAAATATTAGAAACCAAACTTGATATTTCCTAAGAAGAAAATAAAGAAGGCATTTAGGTAGAAAACCAATATGCAATAATGCAAGAAATATTAGAAGCAAGAAAAGGCGCTATAATGGAAGCCATATTAGAAGATAAAGAAGATGCCATAATGGAAGCAAAGCTAGATGTAATAAGAAGCACCATATTGGAAGTGAAACTTGACGTTATGATGGAAGCGTAACTTTTCATTAATTAGGAAGCCAAAAAAGAAGTTATTTTTGATGCAATACGAGATGAAAAATAGGAAGCACAAATAGTAGCAAACTTAGAAGTACAAATGGACACAATAGTGGAAGTAAGAATGGAAGAAACTATTTTTGGCACTATTCTCATCGTTATTCCCGGTGCTATACCAGGCATTATTCCCGAGTCAAATCAAGGTTCCCATGTGAACATTCCATTTTTCATCAGATTTTACAGTATCGCTTGAAGCCAATTCATCTCCTCATAAACACTAGATTCCAATGCTATTTGCAGCGTGAATCGCCTATTTTGTTGTAGTGTAACTATCCTCCGTGGTTGGAATATATACAGAGCTCCATGATAAATTCCAGAACATGGGTTTATTCCTAGGGATGTTGACATTGATTTGTGTTAACTAAATCATACCTAGGTCAATTACATTAGGCTTCAACTCATGACCTATAGTTCAAAGAGCTCACATTAAGCATAATCAACGACCAAATTTGGACATTGTTTGTAAACAAACTAAGATGAATCCCGGAAATATGCAACATGGGTTTTTCTCATAACATCCTTAATAAGGTCAATTGCAAGCGTTTTCTCAAAACAAATTGTGTATTTGGTGCAACGTGTGATTATTTCAAGAACATATTTCTTGTTGTGGTCGTTGATATATTACATCGCAAATAGAGCAACCAGTTATCAACTGAAATAGCTCCATCAAATTCTAAGATGATTCTATGGTATAGTAATCCAATTTAATTTGATCTTTTTTTTTATGCAACCAAGATCTACCAAAAATAAACACAATCAATATTTTGTAATATGTCCATAGTTGTTATAATCCAGATTTGGGGGAATTAGTTCAAATTCCACCCCCCCACGCTTCTCTTGTACAAATATATGTAAAAAGAGAAGTTTGGAAATTAATCTAGTGTTATAAGTTAGGTTATAAAGAGGAGACATCATCATTCTCAGACTGTGCATCTTGTAACTTCATTTCAAAAACTAATGCAAAATCTGCAAGTTCATGGCTTATCTTTGAATTGCTAGTTTGAGAGCTTTGAATCACCATCCCATTGCTAGGGAGGAAAGGCCCTCCTCTTTAGTAGGGTTTGTTGTGTTAGTAGAGGTAGATAGTTGTTTCATATTAATTTATTTGCAGGTTATGGTAATTCAGTTCTTATTATAATTTCAATTATCACTATTACATATTCTTGCTAATACATTGTTGTTATTGTTGGTTAATTTAACTTGCATAATATTTATGTAGATTGCTTGTTTTTCAACATATTTTCTCCCAGAGTGATCCTACTAACTAAGTGCTTTTATCATTATTCAATTGTTTTTACTGTTAGGGTGGTCTTGATGAATGAGTGTTATTTTATTCTGCAAGTGTGATTTCAGTTCCAACATTATGTGCATCTTTGAATTTTTAGTTTGTGAGCTTTGAATCACCATCTCACTGCTAGGGAGGAAGGATCCTCCTCTTTAGTAGGGGTTGTTTTTTAATTATAGGTAGATAGTTGTTTCATATTAATTTATTTGCAGGTTATGTTAGTTCAGTTCTTATTATAATTTAAATTATCATTAATAAATATTCTTGTTAATACGTATTATTTCTATTGTTGGTTAATTTAACTTGCAAAATATTAATGTAGATTGCTTCTTTTTCAACATATTTACTCCCCTAGTGATCCTACTAACTATGTGTTTTTATCATTGTTCAATTGTTGCTACTATTAGGGTGGTCTTGATGAATGAGTGTTATTTTATTCTGCAAGTGTGATTTCATTTCCAACATTGTGTGCAAAACATTTTTTATGAAAATGAGGGTTTGATAGTGAGATTGATTTGCATTCCTAAAAGTGTGAAGAGTGACAACAATTATTTGATTGTGTGTTAGTTCTTATAGGAGAAAGTATAGCATTAGGAATTAGTTATTTCCAACTAGTAAATGATGTCTCGTTATAATTTGAATGATAACCTTGAAATAAGAATATTTACCCTAGTTTATAATTTTTGTTTTAGATAAGTTACTTTTTTTATTAAAAAAATTCATTTTTCCATTGTCTGAACATGCAATCATAAAACTAGTAGCTTCTAATCAAAACCAATGATTTTGTTTTTACAATTCAATTTCTCTAGTTTGAGTAATGGTGTGTTGAGAAATCACATCTTATTTCTTTTCTAACCATTTCCTCTTTTAAGGAGTTAGGGCCCCATCCTTAGTTAAGTAGTGTCTATACCCATAACGTAGTTGTACTTCTAATTCCTATTTCTATTCATTTTTTATGTACTCTACTTTTAGTATTGCTACAACTTTGAATTATTAATTGTTGCAGCTTTGATAAATTACTAATTGTTGCAACTTAAGTAGATTACATTGTTGTAACTCTAAGCTATAGGTGTTCTAATAAAACTTAGATGTTAATGCTGTATTTATTCACTCACTAATTGATATCTTGAAGGAATTATAGCATCACATAAGTCAGGGTTGTTGTTGCAACTCATGTTGTTTAACTTTGTTGTATTGTTAACATTACTATATTTCTAGAATCTTGACAATTATATTTTGTTGTTGTAACTTGGCTGTAGTGTTAGCATTACTATGTTTCCATAATACTAACATATATGTTTTCCTGTTTCTAGTCGAGCAACGAATATCCAGTTGGAGATTGGCAGAGAGCCTCTGCAGGATCCTGAGGCTCCTGAGGCTACAATAAGCAACGTTTAGAACATGAACATGGCAACGGATGACCCTCAACCATCCAACACACCAGCGGCTCCTGAAGGAAACATTTATGATATAGGTTGGTGCCAGATTATTGAAGAATCCCCTAATGTTTAGCTTGTTTTTTCATGTTATGACAGTTCGACAGGCGGCCCATACTATTGGGCATGTTTCTGTTCAGATGGTGAATGGCACTTCAGCTCTTGTTGCTTTTTGTAATCCCAGAAAAAGGTGCAAGACTGAGCTCCCTGTGCTGGAGCAGTCACATTCCATGTATATCTTGACACCTTCGCCTCTATGCAGGGCAATGTTTCAGACTGCGGTCTTGCTATAATTTTATCTCCTTTTCTAATAGATTAATCATACTTAGAAAAAAACATATATGTTTTCTTGAACAATTTAGATTAGTTATTTTATGCATTTGGATTACAATTTCACTTTCTTTATAAGCAAGTGTGAGTTAATGGTTTGTAATTGAACATGCTTCCTTTGCACATGAAATTAAATCAAATTAATTACAAAAAACGCATATTATTCTTATCACATGTGCAAGTTAACTTTAGATGTTGGTGTGATTTAATTTTCCTACAATAGTGATTGACTTTCTTGCAATTCACTTTCCTGCAACATACATTAAATAGTGTGCTTTACATTCCTACAAATATGGATTGGATTGAAGGTGTGGTTTATATTACTTGGAAACTTGTAAAAGAATAATTATGTATTGAACTATGACAATCATTTACTTACTACAACTTCAAGACACATACATGATTATACTATCATTTATGATTCGCAATAGTTCGCAAGTTCTCCTACGAACTCTAGGTTGACAATTAAATGAACATTCTTTTAGTTGTATTTCCAAGGAAATGAAAAGGTAATTAAAATCCATTGTTACCGTCCATGATACCAATGTATATATGTATGTATGTATGCATTAGTGAATGCAATGGAAGTAAAATGAAACCAATTGTTGGCTTCATATGAGGAGGGAGTGATGCCCTTTAAGGATCATCACCAAATTGTCAAAAGTATTAGAGAAAAGTGGGTCATTTTCTATGAAACATGCATGAATATATGGGAGGAAGAAAAAGAAGATAATATGAAGCTTTTTTAGTTGGATAAGCATGTCAATAGTTTGGAAATAGAGAAAATACAACTTAGCCTACTAGTAGAATTTGTCATTAGTTGCAAGGCCCCTTATCCATGTTACAACATGTTTTTTATAGAGAAATTCGCAATGTTACATAGAAAATCCATCATGACCAGCAAGCCATTTGAAATCACAAGCCCAACCACATTTCTCGAGGCTTACTATGCTTGTAGCAATGAGGAGAAGAACCTCTTATGTGAGCTCTATCAACATAGTGTCTTGTTATTTCATGGTTCTATTTGGAACCCCAATCGCTTTGTGGGGGATGTAAAGTTGAGAGAATTTATGTCTTACATTAATAACCATGTTGATTAGGTAGCGACCCATATAATTACACAACATAGTTATTCTAGTATTTTTTAGGTTTGGGGAAATAGCACATACCTTTACAGGTCATTAACATTCATAAGGATTCATCTTGCTTTACCTAACACACAAATTTTAAAGCTAAGAATAGACAGGTAACCATCACACACTGTAGGGCACATTTTTAGATAATTGTGTCTTTCTATATTAATAGTGGCATATAAGATTCAAGGACAACACAAGTAATACTCAACGTAGGATTTTCATATTAGTTGCAACTCCACATAAGTGTTGCATTTCCTTGTAGGTGTTGCAAATCTCTCTACTTAGGAAACGTTCAATTGTTGAAACTCCAATATGTGGCCACGGTTTTTGCAATTATCCATGTTTCTCCAAGTATTTAAAGTTATTCCAACTATCCACTATTGTTGCATCTCCTCAATGTTGTCGTAACCCCTCATTGTTGTTGAAAGTCTTCACTGTTGTGCAACTCCTCATTGTTGTTGCCTAAATGTTGTTGCAACCCCTCATTGTTGATGCAACTCATCACTATTATGCAACTCCTCATTGTTGTTGCAACTCTAGGGTGCATTTTCACTATTATGACTCATGTTATTCTTAACATCGTTTTTGCAACTTGTGCTACCCCTATGTTGTGATTGTTGCAACTATTTATTTTTCTCATTGTTGTAGCCTTGGTAATAGTGTTACAAATCTATGTCTATTATGCTAATGTGATATTCAACTATTGAATATGTTTTTTATAGAGAAATTCACAATGTTACATAGAAAATCCATCATGACTAGTAAGCCATTTGAAATCACAAGCTCGCCCACATTTCTAGAGGCTTACTATGCTTGTAGTAATGACGAGAAGAACCTCTTATGTGAGCTCTATCAACATAGTGTCTTGTTATTTCATAATTCTATTTGGAACCCAAATTGCTTTGTGGGGGATGTAAAGTTGAGAGCATTTATGTCTTACATTAATAACCATGTTGATTGGGTAGCAACCCATATAATTACACAACATAGTTATTCTAGCAATTTTTAGGTTATGGGGAAATAGTGCATACCTTTACAGGTCATTAACATTCATAAGCATTGGGCTTGCTCTACCTAACATGCAGATTTTAAAGGTAAGAATAGACAGGTAAGCATCACACATCATAGGGCACATTTTTAGAGAATTGTTGTCCTTCTATATTAATAGTGGCATACAAGATTCAAGGACAACACAAGTACTACTCAATGTAGGATTTTGACATTAGTTGCAACTCCACATAAGTGTCGCATTTCCTTGTAGGTGTTGTAAATCTCTCTGCTTAGGCAAGGTTCAATGGTTGAAACTCCAAGATATGACCACAGTTGTTGTAATTCTCCATTGTTTCTCCAAGTCTTTAAAGTTGTTGCAGCTATCCACTATTGTTGCAACTCCATAATGTTGTTGCAATCCCTCATTGTTGTTGCAACTCCTCATTGTTGTTGCCTCACTATTGTTGCAACTCCTCATTGTTGATGCAACTATTCACTGTTATGGAACTCCTCATTGTTGTTTCAACTCTAGGGTGCATTTTTCACTATTGTGACTCATGCTATTCTTAACATTGTTTTTGAAACTTGTTCTACCCTATGGTGTGATTGTTGCAACTCTTTGTTTTTCTCGTTGTTGCAGCCTTGGTAATAGTGTTAGAAATCTATGTCTATTATGCTAATGTGATATTCAACTATTGAACTATTAATTTTGGACCATTTAGATGGGTTAAAAAAACATTTTATAATGTAGGAAAATGATAAAAACAAGTGGATGGCAAAAAAAATTGTAATTTTTCCACCACCTATCGCACAACTAAATTGAGTCAGTATATGTATGTTTTTACCATTTTCTAAAGAAATAAATGTAATGAACAACCTAGTTTTCATGGATTTCCATCCACCTGTTGGTTTATTTTAGATAGAACCCTTATTATCCTTGATTTGTAGAGAAACTGTAAGCTTGAAATTAGTAGCTTGTAATCAGAACTAAGGATTTTGTTTCTACAATTCAATTTCTCTAGTTTGAGTAATGGTGTGTTGAGAAATCAAATTTTATTTATTTTCCAACCATTCCCTCTTCTAAGGAGGTATGGCCCATCCTTAGTTAGGTACGATCTATATCCATAACGTGGTTGTAGTTCTAATTTCTATTCAATATTAATTTTTTTATGTACTTTATTTTTCATATTGTTGCAAATATAAATTGTTAATTGTTGCATCTTTGATAAATTACTATTTTCTGCAACTTCGATAAATTACATTGTTGTAACTCTAAACTATAGGTGTGCCACTATAACTTAGGCATTAATGTTATATTTATTCACTCACTAATTGATTTCTTGAAGGAATTGTAGTATTGCCTGATTTAGGGTTTTTTTCTGCAGCTCCCATAGTTGTAACTTTGTAGTAGTGTTAACGTTACTATGTTTCTAGAATCTTAACAGTTCTATTTTGTTGTTGTAAATTTTTTTTATTGTTAACATTGTATTGATTCCATAATATTAACATTTTTGTTTGCTTTTTGGATTAGTTATTTTATGCATTTGGATTACAATTTCAATTTCTTTATAAGAATTGTGAGTTAACGGTTTGTAATTGAATGCATTTATGTTGCACATGAAATTACATATTAATTGAAAAAATAAAGATTATTCTCATCACTTGTCCAAGTGTCCTTTAGATGCTAATGTGATATACTTTTCCTGCAAGAGTGCTTTACTTCCTTGCAACATAGGTCAGACAGTGTGCTTTACATTCCTACAAGTGCGGATTGGATTGAAGGTGTGGCTTAAATTACTTGGTGAATTGTAAAAGCATCAGTATATATTGAACTATGATAATCATTTACTTACTACAACTTCAAGAAACATACATGATTGTAGTAGCATATGAAATGCACAATGATTCACAAGTTCCCCTATGAACCCTGGGCTCACAATTAGATGAACAATCTTTTGGTTTTCTTTCCAAACAATTGAAACGGTAAATAAAATCCATCGTTACCTTCCATGATACCAATGTATGTATGTGTGTATGCATGCATGCATTGTTATAATGAAAGGAATACTCTATTCCAGGATTATACATTGGTGGATAGTATGGAGAAATACATTCAAGAGAAAGGTTCATAACTCATTGAGGATGGTTTTCATGTCCTAGAGCTTAGGAAACACTGGGAAAAGGAAAAACATTCTAAAACTAAACTCAAATTTCACTCAAGTAAAAAGGAAAAAGTGAAAGTGTTCTAACTTTCTTGTATCACATTCTTGACATGTGTAAATTCACTTGTAGGTCCAATTTCACCCTTGCATGAGAAGGGGAAAGGATAAGAGCAAAAACTTTAGAAGATGTTACATTGGGAATGGATATATAAGGAGTTTCTTGCCTTCCATAAGGGGTTGTATGACTCTTGACAAAATTTTATGGGAATGTCTCATTATTATGTGAGAAAGAGTGATTTGAAATTTTATACTCAGTAGAGCATATTATTATTTATTATAATCTAGTTTTTGTGGAATACGGGTTAGGAGTATACTTAACCAACTATGATTACTTATGCTCATATTATTCCTATCTCCTTGTACCATTCTTTTGGGCCCATTACAAGATGGCATTTTAAAGTGTGGTTCAATCACTAGGGGTTGGGTGTAATAGTAAGATCCCTACACACTATAACCTCATGGGGTTGGGAGTGCTACAAGTTGAGGATCCTCTTCACCACACTAAAACTAATTAGCAAATAATCTAATATGTAATATTTCTTGGAAATTGTGTAGGTTATTTTTTTAGGGTGCCACTACTAAGTATGTTACATGACCAACCAAGAGTATGCATCCAATGCTTGAATGGTAGCAAGATCCCTACACCCATAACAAATTATTATGGGAATAAGTTATTTATAGATATTTATTATATGCCCTTACCTCCCTTACCTTGTTAAGCTAAGATCCCTACTCAAGGGATAAAACTTGTGAAGGTATTTGCATGGGTCGCAAGGAAATCGACCCTTAGTGTGATCCATGGGGGCTTCACTCAATGAACCTCTGACATATCACATGATTTTGTGGCATACTAAACAATACCCTTAATTTGACTACATATTAGAAAATACCTCTAAAAATCAAATTATCTAACCCCCTACAAATATGAACCCAATACCCCTTCCCAATTTAAAAAACCCTTACTTTCACTAGATATTGTAGGTACCTATTTTTTCATTAAAAATTTTTATACCCCTTTAAATTTTTTCAATAATTTTGAACTTCATTGATATATCTTTCAATATAAAAACCATTTAACCCCTATTATATGTTCAATATATTATTTCATTTTTTCATCATTATATATCCCCCAATATGAATGCACATGGTATAGTATCGTTGCCCCAGCGAATCCCTTGTGGTGTGATCCCTCAACCCCCAACATCCCCCAACCATTGGTAGAAGATTGGTTAGTGGGAGTTGGAGCACCATTGGATTAACTCTTGGAATCTAATTAGCTTAGAGTTACAAGTATTTTTCTTATATGATTTATTTATGCAGTGATGATTATCATGATTTCATGGTGTAATTGTGTATGATTTATGGATTCATGGCATGCTCTCTTATATTGTATTCTTGGTGGATTTATTTATATATAATATGATGATTTTAGATTTGGTTGCATTGTTGTGTGCAATTATAAAAATAAAAAATGGTTAAGATGGTACCCTAAAGAGTTTTCATATGTCCATGAAGATGAAGAACCAATAATAACATCGAATTACCAATTTCATAATGTGAAAGAAAAAATGATTGTACCACTACCTACCAACATATAAAAGATGTTTTCAGGTCATTGAGACCCCGCTCTTTTTTATAGTATTAGCTGAATGGATGCAACATATTCTAACAATTGCATCTATAATAGGATAGTCCTACTTTCATATGACCTAACGACTAATTTAAAGGCCTCCACGGGATCATTAACACCTCTATTATTAAAACCCTCTTGGATAAAAGCCACCCCAGTAGTTTTCTCGATGTCAAACATTTCATCAAACACTTTGTATTCAAGAATTTCAATAAGCACTAAGTTTTCATCCTTGTAACAAGTGAAGTGCACTAGGTGTGTATCCTTCTCACAAAGAAGAGATCA
This sequence comes from Pinus tabuliformis, assembly GCA_031772625.1. Lineage (NCBI taxonomy): Eukaryota > Viridiplantae > Streptophyta > Pinopsida > Pinales > Pinaceae > Pinus > Pinus tabuliformis. The sequence continues at coordinate 627,286,226 of CM062805.1, read as the reverse complement.
TATTTAGGTTGTGTACAAGAAGCAATGACCATATTAAGCCTCCTCGCTAACTCCTAGGCCTCAATAATATTTGATGTATTACATTCACTAATCTAGTTCTTACTCCACAAATGGGAAACATAAATTGGAAGAGGAGAGGGGGAACCCAATAAAATATATCCCACTTCAGATCTAGTTAATTCAGCATTTTGTCTATCAAAAAGATAAATTACCTAATAAAGCACTCTAACATACTCAACTTCAAACACCATATGTCCCCTATGCACTCATCAAAGCATCCAGTGTAGATAGAAAAATCAAATCTCTCAAGGTTCATGTAATGACATGTAAACACAATTACATTGCATTACAACGATGAAATGTCAAAATCAGAAAATTTACAATTTTAATTTCTTACACCTAATTTACCAAACTATTGAAAAGAGAATCCAAAAAACCTTTAATAATATCCCCTTGTCCAAATAGTATCAATAATTCTTCCATGAGTTTGATTTTAAATTCCTCACAATTCACATTAATAGCTTCAATGGATATAATGATAAGTGTGAGGAACGTTCACGAATGTGTTTCTATCATAGTTCATCATTCTCAAAACCTTTAAATCTTTAAGAAATTAAATTTCTTTAGTTATTCATAAACAAAACACAAATACAAATACAAAAATTGAGATTATATGAATAATAATTTTTTTTTTATATCGATTTTTTTTAATAATTAATTTTTCAAGCGAATGGATTGGAATTACGTTTTGTTAATGTATGATACAAGTCTCTAATAGATGTATTCTATTAATTAAAATTCATTCTTTTTAATGTACGAAATAGTTTTTTAATAAAAACATTAAATGATGAAACTAATTATGAACTTGATTTTTTTAGTAGATATACAAAAGTTAATTAATCATTAAAATTTGTATAAAAGTATAATTATATAAAATATAGAAATTTTAAACAAAAGTAAATTTTATAATTAAAAATTATAAAATAGAGTTAGTCTCTTTTATTTATATATAAAATTCAAAATTTATAAAAAAAACTATATATTTTATATTTTGTTTTCTTCCTTTTACTAATAATATTTTATAATATCCCTTTTAAATACTTTTCTAAAAATACTTATTATTAACTTAAATAATTCTAAATTTTATATATTTTAAAAATATTTTTGTAATATTAATATTTTATAGTATGGAAAAATAATTAATTAAAAGATGTCTTAATCACAAAAAGAAATTTCAAGTAGACTATAGTATCTAATATAGAAAAATAATTAATTAAAAGATGTCTTAATAACAAAAAGAAATTTCAAGCAGATCATAATACTATAAGATAAACTAACAACAATCATCAACCTCTTTAAAATCTTTATCATTAATCAGACATTTTTTTTAATTTAACTAAAACACCAAATAAAATATTATTCAGATGTGCATATCTTCTTAACCTTATTCATTAACATTAAAAAAGTAAAAAAAACCACAGAAAGCAATCTATAGTACATCATAATACTATAAGATAAATTAAGAAAAATCATCAATCTCTTTAAAATATCTCTCATTAATAAAATATTTTTTTAATTTAACTAAAACACCATAAATATTCAGGATGTCCATATCTTCTTAACCTCATTCATTAGCATTTAAAATGAAGAAAATATTCAAAAAGTGTCATATTTATTCTAATCAGATAAATAACACAAAAAAGTAGAATAAACTTTCTAACACGGTTTTAAATAAAAATACATTTTTAATTAAAAAATAATATATGAAATGCTCATCTCATTTATTATTATTCTTATATATAGAATAGATAATATGAAATGCTCATCTCATTTATTATTATTCTTATATATAGAATAGATAATATATGAAATATTCATCTAGTTTATTATTATTCTTTTATATATATATATATATATATATATATATATAAAGCTATTCTATATGATTATTATTATTCTCTTTTATATATATATATATATATGCTATGATTATTATTATTCTCTTTTATATATATATATATGCTATGTGATTAAGAAGAAGGAATAGAGTCAATTATACCTAACTTCAATTTTTACAAATAATATAAAATGATTTAGAAAACTTTGATTCTCACCAATAATATGAAAGGTTAATAATTTAATAATATTAACCATATATATAGATTAACAAAAAATAATCTTTTTTTAACATACTTTTAATTCGATCAAAATATTAAATAAAATATTGATAAAATCTCTCTTTTCAACTTTTTTTTATTAATATTTTAAAAAATTAATACATTATAATATTTATGTTAATGAAATTAACAATTAAATTAATAATAATATTAATTTATTTCAGACTTTATTATTCTATAGATATTATTCTCTTAATTTTTATTACTAAAATTTAAATGTCGTCAAAGATGCCAGCCTCTTCCGAACGTCATTCATTAGCACTTAAAATTGCGCGCTCGACAGACTTCTCATGTATCCCCGAAGCAGCGGAAACACCTTAGGGTGTGGCGTGGGGATTCGGCAGTAGGAATATCGAACAACCAAACGGACAGAACCAGGTTCGAAACTTAATTCAGAAGTAACAATGGATAAATTCCTATCAGGATTGTCCACTTGATATGTCTCTCTGCCCACTTTAATTGTTTTCAAGAGTTATTAATGAAATTTCACTTCTTATTATTTAAATTAAATTTTAAATATATATATTTCTGTTTATTATAAAAATTTTGAAAAAATTGTATGGAGTATGTTTTAAAACTATTTTTTTAATTTAGAGTTTGTGTTTTTTAAATATAAAGAAATATGATAATGGTCTAAGATCGGGGCCACTAGCATGTTATTCCATGTGGCACGGTTTTTCTTGAGTAAGAGTGATGAGTAAGCTTGCATTGGTGGATATTGGCAGGTGATCGTTGTGCCCACAAACCAACTAAGTTATGATATGTTTCCCACTATTTAACAAATGCTGATTTCTTTTTTAAACATTGAAATCATATCATTCAAACATATATCTTAAGGGTCATTTCAGGTGGCATGATTTTTCTTAAATAAGAGTGATTAGTCAGGTTATATTCACCAATAACTAGTAATAAATTTTTGGAAAGTTTTCCCTTTTATTTCCTACAATGCCGCAAGGATTATTGAAATCATAAATTTAACAGGATTCTATCTAGAAATCAGCTGGAAACTCCAAAAAATCTCACTTAAAGACTACTCCTTAATAGTTGTCTTCACTGCTTTGACAACTAAATTATGGTAGTTTTTCGACTAGAAATAGATATATATATATATATATATATATATATATATATAGATATATACTTTCAATAAATTCTTATCTCCCTATTTAATTTTAAGTAAATTTGATATAAAATACACTTTCAATAAATTCTTATTTTCCTATTTATTTTCAAGTAAATTTGATATTAAATATATTCTAGGGCAAAAAGCACTATATGCCTATCAAATAACTTTTATAATTTGTTGTAAGTCTTAATATTACAATCTTGTGGTGGTTGTGCCGTGTGCTAAGAGAACAAGACATGTTAAAATATCCAGTGAAGATGAGATCTCAAATAATAACTTCAACCTATTAAATGTCCCTCCTCAAACCACAAGTAAAATTCGTCAATTTTGGTAGATCACAGACAACTTGATAAACCAAAAAAAAGCTTGGGTAACCTACTAAACTGATTTGCTGATTAGAAACGATATTCTTGTCACGGTGGGTCATAAGGCTGCTAAGTCGATGCGATATAAATTTCCGTGAAGGCACGTTCAATTGTTCGATCTATATGGCGATCATTATGGGTAACGAATAACTGTAATAATTTGACGTGCCGATTGGAAACATTATTCTACTTTTAGTGGGGTTCTTCTTGAAATTCATGGCTAATTGCAGTTTTAACATCGTCACAGATATCATCAGACATAAGCATAGAAGCAGCAGAGTATTGCCATGGCAGCTGACGAGTCTGAAACTACGGCCAAGCCTAAGGATGCTAATTCCATCACCATAAAATTGATGGTCAGTAAGAGAAGTGGCAAGATAATTTTAGAGCATAACAGTGCACAACGGAAAATCAAAGACAAATATAGTATAAAAACCATACACAAATGACACAGTGATTTAACATGCTTCACCCAACCAATCTGGGCTACATCCACCAAACGGAGGCATCGACAATCTTATTATTAATCAAGAGATTACAAATAATTATTTCCTTATACTCTCTACTACCATCCCAATATCTGTACGGGCATATATTTTATAGCTAAGAGAATCCAACTAACTCATAAATCCTCTCACAACAAATATAGAATGCATTAACTCTTTTCCAACAAAATAGAAATATTTTAGCAACAAATCCTATTGTTGTCACATACATGAGATTTTGCCCAATTTGTTAAAACCAAAAATCTCAACAATCTCCACCTTGACAACAATTAGCTTGATACCCTGTTTTTTTATTATTTTTATCTTTTCTGCAAGCCAAGAGAAGCCAAACACCAACGTAGCTTCTCTAAAAAAACTGGTTTTGTGGACATGTATGCACAGTTCTCCTTTATATGCACCTTTTCAAGAGAGACCCCCCTTTCAGTGATAACCTGTCTTACAAAATGGTACTTGATTGGTATATGCTTTGATTTACTATGATAGGCTGGATTCTTAGCCAAATGTATTGCACTTTGACTATCACAGAATAACTTCATGTTGTCCTGCAACCTACCAAACTCACCAAACAAACCTTTCAACCAAATCGCTTCTTTGCAAGCATGAGAAGCAGCAATGTATTATGCTTCAGTAGTGGATAAAGCAACAATGTTCTATAGCTTTGACATCCAGCTAATAGCTCGACCTGCAAGAGTAAAGACATACCCTGATGTTGACCTTCTCTTATCCAAATCACCTGCAAAATCAGAATCAACATATCCACAAACAAATTCACTACTTTTATTATAAGTGATACAATAATCACTTGTGCTTCTCAAATACCGAAGCACCCATTTCACTGCTGACCAATGTTCTTTACCTAGATTTTCCATATACCTGCTGACAACCCCAACTGCATGTGAAATATCTGGTTGAGTACAAACCATCGCATACATCAAACATCCTACTACATTGGCATACGGAATTCGAGACATATATTCCTTTTCTTCATCTGTATTAGGACATAAACTGGAAGAAAGCTTAAAATGGGAAGCTAAAGGGACTGACACAGGCTTCACATTGTTCATACCAAACCTCAAGAGTATTTTCTCAATATACTTCTGTTGTGATAGCCATAGCTTACCATTGCTCTTGTCTCTGAAAACCTCCATCCCCAAAATCTGTTTTGCTGCTCCCAGATCTTTCATATCAAACGTCCCTTGCCATCTGAGCCTTTAACCCGTTAATCTCCAATATGCTTTTTCTTGCTAAAAGCATATCGTCAACATATAACACTAAGATAGTGAACATGTCATCATTTAATTGCTTAAAATAAGCACAATGATCATATTCAATTCTTATATATTTATGACTCAACATGAAAGAATCAAACTTCTTGTACCATTGCCGAGGCGACTGCTTCAGGCCATACAATGATTTCTTGAGCCTGCAAACAAATTTCTTATTGCAATGCTGAACAAACCCTTCGAGTTGTTCCATATAAATTTCCTCATCTAAGTCTCCATGTAAAAATGCAGTCTTAACATCTAGTTGTTGCAATTCTAAATCAAGCAAAGCGACTAATGCTAACACAATTCTAATTGAAACTATTTTAACAACTGGTAAAAAAATCTCATGAAAGTCAATGCCTGCTTTCTGAGAAAAACCTTTTGCGACCAACCTCTCTTTGTACCTGTGCTCAGTATCATTCATGCCCCGTTTCAACTTGAAAACCCATTTACATCCCACAGTTTTCCTGTCTTTCGGAAGTTCAACCAGATCCCATGTGCCATTCTTACCTAAGGCCATCATTTCGTCCTTCATGGTTGCTTTCCACTTGTCACTTGTCGAACCTTCTACAGCTTCCTGATAGCACAGAGGTTCATCGTCATTAGCGGTAAATGCAACTGAAGTAACATAATCATCATACCTTTTAGGAGGACATTTGATTCTTGTAGACCTCCTTAAGGATGTTTCTGGTGCTTCCACAATTGGCTGACTACCTTCTATAGGAACTTCTTCATGGTCAGCATCTGAGACCTGTTCATGATCTACATCTGAACCCTGTTCATGATCTGATTCTGAAACCTGTTCATGACTAGTATCTCAACTCTGGTCATCATGACTATCATTAGAAGTGCTTTAAAAATGAATGTGCTGAAAAGAAGATACATCATCATGTTTCAATCTATTATCTACATCTAACTGTACAAGAGAGGATTCATTAAACTTTACATCTCTGTTGATGATGATCTTGCGGGTAGTAGGATCCCACAATCTATATCCCTTTGTTCCATCACCATATCCAACAAAGATATACCTTTTTGACTTTGGATCTAATTTAGTTCGCTGATGTTTAGGCACTAGAGCATATGCATCACAACCAAACACTCTGAGTTTAGAATAATCACAAGGGTGACCTTTCCATACCTCTTGAGGAATCTTGCAACCTATCGCCATGGATGGTGATCGATTTATCACATAACAAGTTGTAGCCACCACTTTTGTCCACAATTCCTTCTGCAAACTGGCGTTACTCAGCGTACTCCTTGATCTCTCTAAAAGAGTCTTGTTCATGCATTCAAAAACTCCATTTTGCTGAGGAGTATAAACAGTGGTCTTATGTCTTTCGATCCCTGCATCCTTGCAATAGTTTTCAAACTCCTTGGAAGTAAACTCACCACCATTGTCAGTTCTTAAACATTTTATAGTTCTACTAGTGATGTTTTCTACCAATGCTCTAAACTGCTTGAAAATTGTAAAAACATCAAACTTCCTTTTCAACATGTAGACCCACACTTTCCTAGAAAAATCATCAATAAACGATACAAAATATGACGACCCACCATATGAGGTTGTAGGGGCTAGACCCCAAACATCTGAATGGATATAATCAAGTATTCCTTTACTAGTATGTTTTCCTGTTTTAAACTTTTTCTTAATTTGTTTTCCAAACAGACAATGTTTACAAAAATCTAACTTTCCAGACTTTAGATTAGGAAGTAACTTGCGATCAGCCAAAAATTTTAACCCTCTTTCGCTCATATGGCCCAACCTTTGATGCCATAAGCGAATGGAACTACTGTCATGTTCAGACATGGTAGACACATGATCTGACCCTGTTCTTCCTTCTAACTGAAATAGATTTCCTACCTTCTTAGCTTTCATTACTAGTAAAATACCTTTGTAAATTTTCATTACTCCACCTTGAATTACAATTTTATATCCATTTGTGTCAAGTGCTCCTAGTGAAATTACATTTTTCCTTAAATCTGGTACATGTCTTACATTAGTTAACATTTTGGTTGTCCCATCAAACATTTGCAGCTGTATACTCCCTATTCCCACAATATTACACGTGACATCATTACCCATGTACACAACTCCATCATTAATTGATCTATACGTCTTAAACCATTCTCTATGAATACACATGTGGTTTGATACACCGGAATCTAACAACCAATGTTGATCGTGATTTGACAAATTAACTGATAACACTTCATAACTCATACCTGAACCAGATGTCGAACCTGTATCTGTCGTGTTTGCTTCCTTCTTCTCTGTCGAAAAATCTTCTTTAGAAGTTTACTGTCGCTTCCAGTAGTCCTTCTTCAAATGCCCCAATTTGCCACAAACCAACGCTTTACCTTACTCTTCTTCCCTTTCGATTTTGACCATGAGTCACTTTGCCTGCTGAAGCGTCGTTCTTTAGAACGACCTCTGACCATCATTGCTTCTGATGTAGAGGTATCTAAATTCAACCTTCTCCTTGTTTCTTCAGATAATAAAGATGCAACTACATCAACAAACTCAAGGGTTTCTGATGAACTAAGACTTATAGAAGTAAAAAAATGATCCCATGACTCGGGCAACGAGCATAATAAAGTAATATCTTTATCCTCTGATTCAAATTTTACTTCTATACTTTCTAATTGCACCAGGAGAGTATTAAAAACATTCAAATGATGAGTAATCGATGTACCTTCCTTCATTCGCAAAATGTACAACTAGCGCTTTAGAAGAATCCTATTGGTTAAGGATTTTGTCATGTACAGCTTCTCAAGATTCGTCCACAAACCAGCAGTTGTTTTCTCCGACATGATATTAAACAAAACATCATCTGCCAAACACAGCCGAATAGCACTCACTGCTCTTTCATCCATCTCGGTCCACTCATCATCTGTCATGTTGTAAGACTGCTTGGACTTTCCCATCAACGCCTTTGCCACGCCTTGTTGCACAAGCAGATCGTACATCTTCACTTTCCAAATCTCGAAGTTGTTTTTGCCATTAAACTTCTCGATTTCAAAATAAGCACTCTGACTTTTTTCCATATTGTATCAACCAAGAAACAATCTCCAATTCCAACTTGTTAATCAATCAAATTAATATATAACAAAAAAATTGCCTTCGCCTTCGACTGTACTGCGTATACTTTATCAAAAATCGCCCTGCCTATACAGACTGCAAATTATAAATCAAAAACAAATAAAAAATTGTAGTTTTAGCAACACAGTCCTCAGTTGGCGCACTTAAGGGGTTTTGGCGTGTCCTCAACAGCAGACGATCCACACTAGAAGCAAAATCAGTTAGAGTATGGAAATTGGAGCGACTAAACCCATCGGATCTGCGCCAATCGGGATATTGGGCTCTGGCGCGATTATCAAGCTCAGATCCGCGCCAATTGGCGCTCCTATTCCTTAATTACCCACGCCAATCCGTTCACTGCCTAATATTGGCGCGACTGTTTCGTCCGAAACCGTGCCAATCACCAAATCCCGGAAAAAACTCCACATGCCGCTCTGTCGCACGCACGCACTCGCTCCTCGACACGCTCTCATACCAATTGTTAGAGCATAATAGTGCACAACGGAAAATAAAAGACAAATACAATATAAAAACCATACACAAATGACACAGTGATTTAACGTGGTTCACGCAACCAATCTAGGCTACATCCACCAAACAGAGGCATCAACAATCTTATTATTAATCAGGAGATTACAAATAATTATTTCCTTATACTCTCTACTACCACCCCAGTATCTTTACAGGCATATATTTTATAGCTAAGAGAATCCAACTGACTCATAAATCCTCTCACAACAAATATAGGATGCATTAACTCTTTTCCAACAAAATAGAGCTAATTTAGCAACAAATCCTATTGTTGTCACATACATGAGATTTTTCCCAATTTTTTAAAACCGAAAATCTCAACAGATAATGTACGCAGAAGCAGGGAAGGATTTGTTGATCTGCTATTCAGTTTTCTCGTACTGCCAAGTGAGGCCATTCTCAAGCAGGCGCTGGTGTCCAAGGATACTAAGGAGAAGGATGACACAAAAGTTTGCTGCATCACAAATCTTTATAAGACCGTGGACAGTCTGTCTGCGTCTCTCATGAAAGAAGACAAAGCGGATTTTTTTAGACCCAGAGGTTTTCTCCACAACCTACACCAGTGACACATTGAACATTAAATCTTCTACTTTGGCTCCAGCTTCCAAGTATTATGTGTGCCCCCGTACAGGGAGTTACGGTGGTATGTCACATGGTCTTAGCACCCAAAATGGGACTGTAAACTGTTCCTACTACGGCTATACGATAAACTGTGAAGTGAAGTTGGAGGACAACCCCCTTGCAGCCACCAAAGATTCAGTATGTCTTACGGGATATGTGAAGAAGACTGTCAGCGTTTTCTTCACAGACGACTTAAGTGTAATTCCATTTGGTTCCACTACCACAATAGTTCAGTTGTGGAATAAAATCGATGTGAAGGAGCCCACGGAACTGGAAGAGCAGAATGTCACAGTTGGCCCCAACAAGGTATTCAATTTTGTTATAACACCTTTTCTCACTCATGGCACTCACAGATTGGTATTACGTACCTTAAAACAAATAACCATTTTTGTGTTAATACTTGGGTACAGGTGACAGGCTTGCTAAAAGCTTCCATGGTTCACAACACAACTCTAAATGCAGTCTTCAAAGCAGAGCGTAAAGTAAGTATATATCCCGTTAAATATTAAGCATGATGTAATAAATTATTTTTTGACTTTTATTTTACAACTAATTATTAGTTATTTAGGGTCATTCAAATTTAATAATTAATTCACTGATTTTTCATCTTATTTACTAACATAGATTTATTTTAACCTTACATCTATCATGTTCTAAGAGGGATCAAATCTCTTTTTATAATAAATGAGATTTGTATCTCAAGTAGAAGAGATTTGTATTTCAAGGTATTTGATCCCTCTTCATAGATCCTGGTTAAGATGGATATAAGCTTGTATTAATATTAATATTAGATGTTTTTTACATAGCATGATAACAAAATTATAGGCATAAGCTTGTATTGATATTAATGTTTTAATATTAATATTAGATGTTTTTTACATAGCGTGATAACAAAATTAATATTTTCAAATATTACAACTTTGACGTGGAAATATTTATGTTATTAAGTTTTTTTATATATCTATATTATATGGGTTTTCCTTTTAAAGATTCATTTTACAAATATTTAATTAAAAGAAATATTAAAAGATTTTGGACCAAGATTTTAGACTTTTTGTGTTGAATTTTATTGTAGGTTTTTTTATTTATATGGTTATTTTCATTTTTGTTTTAGATAAACATTAAAAAAAAATTATTTTTAATATTATTTTATTGGAGATGCAACATATTTACACATCACCTACATACAAGAATGTAAAATATACTTCTAAACACAATTATCTATTAAAAATCACTTTAACCCATTGTTAATTTGCTAACTTATGTTTCTTATTACTATAGTCTTGTGATTTAAATTGAAAATCATCACCAAATTATTTTTCTGCACTGTAACTCACTTTGTTTGCCTTTCCTTTGTATGAAGTCTTTGACTACCATGGACATGGGGATAACTGGAATATCACTGCAGGAACTTGTAAAATTACTGAATGAAGCCCTGAAGAATCGTAGCAGCGACAAGTGACCGATCAGAATATGAATATATATATATATATATATATATATATATATATATATATATATATATATATATATATATATATCTATGTATATATATATAAGCTTTGAAGGATGTTCGGTCAGTACCTATAGGAAGCAGTAGAATATATGTTGGCGACCAGTTTCTCTTGTGTTCTTTGCCATACGCTAGTACGAATTAAATAAATGAATCAATAGTCTCTTGTCTACGATTCATAATCACTTTATAAATCTCAATATCACTGTACTCTTCTGAAAATTTAGGTGCATGTATATGTGCATGTGATGATAGCAAAAATACGATTCTTTAATACAGAATTAAAACTTAATGCCCAAGAAAAATACCTCCGGCCATTGATGCTTGCTCACACACTCTGACACTATTTACCTGAGCTCAAAGCTCACACACAGCACCAGCATTTTGCTACGCTTCTCCGAACTCCTCAAACTTGCTCTCTCTCAGTGTCAAAATAATCTCAGATATTAAAACCCTTCTTGCATTTAAACAAAAGAGAATTCATGGTGACTCTGTATGGTATAAGCTTCGAATTGAGTAAACATTTATACAAAATATCTACCGTCATAAGGCTGAGAATTCCAGAAAAGCAAACAAGCTTTAACAAAGCTTCAGCCGATGGCAATGGCTGGAAAGAGATTCGAAATTTTGGCACCACCGTTGTATTTTACTTACAGTTCACGGTAATAGAGTAAATCTAGAGGTATAAGGGGCGACTCCAC